>JAWZSL010000003.1:20271512-20871512 GCA_034769285.1 Lutjanus argentimaculatus
AACATGACAAGAAAAACTATTTTGTGATCAGCAAACACAAATTAGATTTGAGGAGTCACATTTAATGAAATATAAACTAAAGAACTTTTCATTTTCATTGCATCTGTAAATTTAACTGCAGACGTTTACTGAAATCATTATGGTCTATGTGAAATTTCACACTTGCAGTTTAGGCGACAAGTAAAACAACTTAAAGATGCTGAAATTGTCTTGTGCAACACAAAAAGTACATTTGCATCCCCTGATTACAGCACAAGATGTACATCTGACTGTAATGGTATTTGGTATGTAACTAATGAAAAAGGCAATTTATTTGACAGAAAAACGCAGAGGAAATAAATGTACTTTCCCACAACACAACACAGTTCAACTAAAGAGAAAAAGTCAAGTTAAAAAGTAGTTTTATCAGAGCTGTAAAGAGGTCTTACCTCTCCAAAGGCTGCCAAGGGACTGAGGCCAGAATTCTGAGTGCCTGCTCATATGTCCATGACATCATCATGACGTCACAGAACTTAAGAACGGTATGCAGATAGTATGCAAATTCAGACTGTTATTATTTTTTAAATAAATGCTCTTTCATTCATTCACTTTGACATCCTGCCAGCCCAAAAATCAAACTGGAAACTTTCTGGTAACAAGCAAACATCACTTCCCTCTGGACCTCCATCACTTCTGTTCATCCAGCAGGGCAGCAGTGGTGGTTTAAATGCTTCATAACGAACTGCTGTGTCCCCCAACCAAAAACACATTCAAAAAGCATTTTAAGTGCGCAAATCTTCGATGTTTACTAAGATCATTGAAACACAAAATAATCTTTCAGATAGCAGTAAGCTTAATATATACAAAGTAATAATTTACTGGGTACTTTATGGAATCTGTCCCAGACACTAAACTCTAAATTTCAACTTATGAAAATGACACTAAACCAATTTTTGAAAATGTTGATCAGAAAGATGTTTTTGATTTTTATCTGAGTGAAATTCAAAAAATTACATTTATTTTGTATTTTATTCGTAAATCATGAATCTTTACGTAAAAAATGTGGTCCCGCTTTTTCATGTCAGCACTGAAACAGTCTAAGATTGAGTTCATGGCTTGAGAATGAATTTTGAAAGATTGTACAACCCCAGGGAAATATAGGCCTATTGCCCTAACATCTAATGTATGCAAAAAAATAAATAAATAAATAACACAGCATACAGAAAATAAAGGCCATTTATCAAAATATCAAGAGTAGATTTAAAAGAGGCAGAATAGATCCTTCTTTATGTCGACAACATGAAATAAGCAAAACACAAATTAACAGATGAAGTGTCGTGTCAGCAACCCATAAAGTTTTTTTTTTTTGATTCAGCTCCTTTTAGCCAAACATGTAACAAACTTAGTGGGGAGATTTAATTCAGAGACCTGATGACTATACTGAGAGTCAACTACTGTCAGCAAACATTTTACATAATATATTTATTTGATATGAAAGACAAACATGTCCAACTCTAACATGCCATCTTATTATTGAGTCAACAAGAATTTCACTGTAAAACCAAATGCTCAAATTAATTCATCTTAACAAGCAGTGACTTAAAATTAAGTTAGAAGTTCTACAAACTTAAAAATGTTGAGTGCCAGTAGAATTTTCTGTCCGATGGTGGTGTCAGAGAGCAGGATGCTGTCTGAGCTACGTACTGTCTTGGACAATGTCTCACATCCACTCCACCTTTTGCTGATCAGGCACAAGATAACCTTCAGCGAGAGACTCGTCCCACCAAGATGCACAACTGAGCACCACAGGAAGTCATTCCTGCCTGTGGCCATCAAACTATTCAACTCCTCTCTCTGAGTGGCCCTTGGACCATTTCACCCCTCTCAACAACTATAACCCTTCAATTATTCCAGATTTATACTACAGCTGACTGACTATATAATCCTGTTCAATAACTTAACATTGCATTTATTCTGTGCAATAATTCAACTTGTGCAATAACTTTACTGTCAATATTATTTAATATATATAATATATATTGTTTAATATACATGTGTGTGTATGTTATATATATGTATATATATATATATATATATATATGTATGTACGTTTAGGGCTGTTTCGTGCAGGGCCTGCATGGTTTGTTTTTGTTTACATGCTTATTTTATACAGCATATTCTATTCTTGTTCTATTTTTTATTATTCTTATCTTATTCTCCTCATTATCTGTGTTATTTACCTGTTACATGTTGGAGCTTTCCTGAACAATGTAGGGAAAGATCATGTGCCTTGTCTTTATTTAACTTATCAAAATGGTTCATAAAACTATACTTATTAATCAGATGCTGTCCTTGTGGATTTCAACCCCAAAGGAAGTCTATGGTGCCTTAAAGATGAGAACCAGAAAATATGAGAATATGAGAGTGCTAGCTGTTTTAAGAATGTTTTAGTTGTTGTTTGGTGAGGTTACTGTCAGCTCTGTGTTCAGTGGTCTGTGTCAGAGTCTCTTCCTCTTCAGCAGCTGCAGTCGAAAAAAACGCTGTGTGAACACATTGCCATTGTGGAAACTCTGACAGTAATAAACTGCTGCATCTTCAGCCTGAACTCCACTGATGGTCAAAGTGAAGTCAGAGCTGCTTCCACTGCCACTAAACCGAGCTGGAGTTCCTGATTCAAGAGTGCTCACAGATTTTATCAGGAGCTTTGGAGGCTGTCCAGATTTCTGTTGATACCAGTGAAGACAGTCACCACCACTACAAGAGCCAAAAACAGCACGGTTTGTTTTACAGTTGATAGTGACAGTGGATCCTGGAGTAAATGTCACTTCTGGAGGCTGAGTCACAGTCACCTGACCGCTGCATCCTGCAGACAAAAACAAATCATTCATTTATCAGCACAAATCAATGAGAGAAAAGGCAGCACATCATGTTTGAAATGTTGATGTTGAGTGAATTAACCTGTAAAACAGCAGCAGGCCAGCATCCAGATGAGGATGGTGATGAGAGTCATGGTGGTTGTGCTTTCTGCTGTGTTGACTGACAGATGTGAGTCCTGCAGTGTTGAACTCACAGGACTATAAACCTTCTGACTTGACTGGAGGATCAGCTGACCATGCAAAGCCTCCTCTCTATGGAAATGATTTCTCTGCTCTCAACACACTGAAGGCAACGTGGGACACAAAATCAGGAGAAATACTCTTTGGATTTACACCATCTATCATCTTAATGGATCACAAGAAAATATTTTAGCAAAACAGCTGAGGACAAACATATGTTGTTGTGGGAGTGGTTGGTATTTCTTTTTTTTCCTCATGTCTTTTATATCAACAGTTTTACAAATAGAATATAAAATCATCTTGTAATTTATGATGATTCAGAAAAGTTGTCTTTTTGTAACAGTGTCTAAACTAATGTAAAACCATGTAAAATGTTTAAAATCAGAATTTGTGAAAAGAAAATCTAACAGTTTTCCTGTCACTTGTAAACACTCACTTAAAAGTGATCAAATTATTGAGAATCAAGAAGAAATTTTAATTTTCATCCATTCAAACGTTTTGTTCATTAAATTAAGTTGTAATAATCCAGTTTTGAGAGAAAAATAAGTGAATTTTCAGTGTTTAGATGTTTGTTGACAGTGCAGGAGGATTTTGTACGGCCACTTAATGAGTTTGTATCACTGTGGGCCACTTTTGGTGGAGGAACCAAACTCATCATTCACTGTAAGTACCAGAGATTTTATCATTTTTCTTCAACATAAAATACTGGACTACATTTCGCAAAATAATATGACAAAAAGGAAATTATTGTGAAAAAAGTACATGTTCTGGATATTTTTTTAATTTATTAAGCTGGTCTGAGAGCTCAGTTTGTGAAAACTTTGCACACAGATCGATATTCATTTAATATTTTACATAATGTTATTTTGAAAAATGTGTGGAAAAACTTTTTTTTTCTTTTTTGTTACAATCAGATATTTTTCAATCAAATTATTTTTATTTCACAAATTTTGGAGCTACCTTTTTTTTTCTGAAGAGCATTTTACCACTCTGAGAATAATGTGTACTTTATTTTTTAATTTGAGAAATTCAACAATTATAATGTATAAAGTCTAATGAGGATGTTGTATAAAATATATAAATAAGTGAGTTTATATGTTTATCCAGTAACGCTGCAGTTTGTGTTCACAGTTCGTTAGTTTAAAGTGGTGAAAAGGAAGTGAAACAGACAGATGACAAAGTCTTTAACTGTACACAGACATGACATTTTTTAAACAAGAAAATCATCACAGGGATGAATTATTTACTGTCACACATTATAAATCTGTTTATTTAATTTAGTGATAATTTATCTAAATATTTGAGTACATTTACAGCTCAGTCATGTTGCACATTATTGTCTAATTCTTAGTGATTTATGATGAGCGCCACAGTAGAAGATTCATGACTTTAAATGTCCAAATGACATCAAGTTTGATCATTTTGTTTGATTTGTTAAACCCTCATTTCCTCCCATTTCTCTCCTCCTCTCCTCTGTCTGATCCACAGTATCCTGCACACAGCTGATCCACAAGTAGTGTTGACCTGTGTCATGTCTCATAAGTGTCTCATGTCCAGCTGTGTGTCCTACAGTGGAGGTTAATCTGCTCCTTGTGTGTCTCTTCTCTCTCCTCCAGCCGGCACCACGGTCAGGCCCTCAGTCTCTCTGCTTCCCCCCTCCTCTGAGCAGCTCTCTGGGGGCTCGGCCACGCTGGCCTGCCTGCTGAGCGGCTACTCTCCTCAGGGAGCCGTGTTGAGCTGGGAGGTGGATGGTACAGAGGTGACAGAGGGGGGTCCTGAGCAGCTCAGAGGAGGACAAGAGCGGACGCTACAGCAGCAGCAGCACCCTGAGCCTGAGCCAGGAGCGCTGGATGGAAGGAGAGCTGTACTCCTGCAAGGTCCTCCATCATGGCCACAGCCAAGTCCAGTCCCTCCACAGGAGCCAGTGTGAGAACTAGAGGGACCCCACTGAAGCCCAGGACAGGAGCTGTGTGTGGGGGGAGCAGGAGGAACACACCTGCTGCTCTCATCAATATGAGTTTGAATGTTTGTAGAGGAAACTAAAGCTTTGTGTGACACAGAACAACACTGCTGTAAAGTGTTGGACAACAACAACTTAGAGAGTCGTGTGTGTAGCTCAGCAGCTAGATGTGAGTGTGCTTAATAACTGTCATGTTGATGATTCATGTTTCTGCTAATAAAGCTTCAAATGATCAATAACTTTATCAGGTGTTTGGTCTTTTATCTCATGAATAGTTGAAAGAAATCTAATGGTTTCCTCAAATGATATTCTGCAAATGAAAAGTGTCGGATTCATATCACGTGTCTCTCCTTTTTAAATTGGCAAAGACAGTAATGAAACTAAATAGTAAAGAAAAGTAAATTATAGAGGTTTTTATCTGATAAATACGATAAGTGAACAACAGTATGTTCACTGAGGTAAAAATAATGACTGAAAACTGTATTTAGGCAACATTTGTCTCTTTAGCTGAGAGTAAATGTGAACAGAACATGATGATTTTGAAGAATCTTTTTAACTGGTTTAAAGTTTGAAAACCAAACCTCTCCAATAGAACCTTCTCTGTTATTAGAGAAAATCCCTGTTCCTCTGTTGCTCATTTTAATTGTGGCGCTCCACAAGGGCCCATCTTTGGCCCAGTGTTGTTTTCAAATATACATGCTTTCTCTCAGCCAATTAATTCAGAACCACAGAGTCTCTAACGACTTTATATTAGTGATACATGGGCAGACGTTTAGCTCAGCTGGTTGAGCGTCCAACCCATGTATGGAGGCTGTTAGTCCTCTGCAGTGGCTTGCGGCCCCTTGCTACGTGTCACCCCCTCTCTCTCTGCACCGTTTCCTGTCTACTCTCTGGCTGTCCTGTCAAATAAAGGCAAAAAATGCCCCCCGCCCCCACCCCCCAAAAAATTAAAAATATTACTGACAGATGTTGGAGCCTCCCGACAGTCTAAGAATTCCGCTGTCTCATGTCTGTGTGCACTGCACTGACATATATGATTGTAAAAAGCATTTTTGGAATCTATTATTTTGTAAGAGCCACACAGGAAAAAAATATAATCAATATATTACAGTGAATAATGTATGTAGTTGTTGTTTGGTGAGGTTACTGTCAGCTCTGTGTTCAGTGGTCTGTGTCAGAGTCTCTTCCTCTTCAGCAGCTGCAGTCGGTTCCTGCTGTAACAGCTCAGTGTCTCTGCAGTCTGACTGAGGGAGGTTTTTGTACGACCACAAATCACTGTGTGAACCAGGAGCACTGTTTTATGAGGTGAGCACTCTGACAGTAATAAACTGCTGCATCTTCAGTCTGAACTCCACTGATGGTCAAAGTGAAGTCAGAGCTGCTTCCACTGCCACTAAACCGAGCTGGAGTTCCTGATTGACGAGTGCTCACAGAATGTATCAGGAGCTTTGGAGGCTGTCCAGATTTATGTTGATACCAGGACAGAGCTTCACCATCATCGTCGCTGTAAACATCTTGGCTGGTTTTACAGGTGATCTTGACAGTGGATCCTGGAGTAAATGTCTCTACTGGAGGCTGAGTCACAGTCACCTGACCGCTGCATCCTGCAGACAAAAACAAATCATTCATTTATCAGCACAAATCAATGAGAGAAAAGGCAGCACATCATGTTTGAAATGTTGATGCTGAGTGAATCAACCTGTAAAAAACAGCAGCAGGCCAGCGTCCAGATGAGGATGGTGATGAGAGTCATGGTGGTTGTGCTTTCTGCTGTGTTGACTGACAGATGTGAGTCCTGCAGTGTTGAACTCACAGGACTATAAACCTTCTGACTTGACTGGAGGATCAGCTGACCATGCAAAGCCTCCTCTCTATGGAAATGATTTCTCTGCTCTCAACACACTGAAGGCAATGTGGGACACAAAATCAGGAGAAATACTCTTTGGATTTACACCATCTATCATCTTAATGGAACACAAAGAAAATATTTAGAAAAACAGCTGAGGACAAACAACATATGTTGTTGTGGGAGTGGTTGGTATTTTTTTTTTTTTTTTCATGTCTTTTACAACACCAGTTTCACAAATAGAATATAAAATCATCTTCTAATTTATGATGATTTATAAAAGTTGTCTTTTTGTAACAGTGTCTAAACTAATGTAAAAACCATGTAAAATGTTTAAAATCATAATTTGTGAAAAGAAAATCTAACAGTTTTCCTGTCACTTGTAAACACTCACTTAAAAGTGAAAAAAATTATTGAGAATCAAGAAGAAATTTTAATTTTCATCCATTCAAACATTTTGTACATTAAATTAAGTTGTAATAATCCAGTTTTGAGAGAAAAATAAGTGAATTTTCAGTGTATAGTTGTTTGTTGACAGTGCAGGAGGTTTTTGTACGGCCACTTAATGAGTTTGTATCACTGTGGTACACTTTTGGTGGAGGAACCAAACTCGTCGTTGACTGTAAGTACCAGAAATTTTATCTCATACATCATATAGCAAATATGGCTTTCATCAAATATTGAATTAGACTCTGATCAAGTTCAGTGTTTGTATGTTTTTATGTAATATTTGTTATTTTGTTGAACAAAGCTGATCTCACAATCTGAAATGAAACTTTGCAGAAATCAATAATAATTCAGTGGTGTTAAATATAATTACATTTTAAGAAATAGAAAATTAGGCATCGGTTTTCAAATAGTTTGAATCTGAACTTTTATAACTTTAATTTTTTCTCTACTTTAAAATGTTTAAAAGTTGAATTTGATCAAGTAAAACTGTTCATGCTGAAAACACCAACAGTTTAAATTTATTTTCATGTTTTAATTTTAAACATTCAAAGAGTTTTTATATTTAAAATGTGATTCCTGTTGAAGACAAACATGATTTTATCAGTAAATGCAGCTTATCTTGACGGTTCATTGATTTGACATGTAGTGAAAAGGAAGTGAAAGAGACAGATGACAAAGGTTTGAACTGTATTCACATGAGTGTTTCAGCTCTGTCAGTTGAAACAGAAGAAAATCATCACAGGGATGACTTATTCACTGTCACACATTATGAGACACAGATGAAGATGTCCTCAATAATCATCATCAGTGAAGCTTGTTAGTGTCATTGACACTTGAATCATGTGTCTGATGGTCTGATACTGAGTGATTTATGAGAGCAACAGCAGCACAAGTTCTTCTCTTTGATTTGATCAAATAGAAGAAATGAGCAGGATGTCATTTTTCTTCATTACCAAGCCTTCACTCTCATTCCTTTGTCTTCTCTCCCCCCTCTCCTCCCCCCTCTGTCTCTTCCAGTGGGTGTGGCGCGGCCCACCCTGACCGTCCTCCCCCCCTCCACAGAGGAGCTGCAGCAGGGCAGTGCCACACTGGTGTGTCTGGCCAGCGGGGGCTTCCCCTCAACCTGGAGGCTGGGCTGGAAGGTGGGGGGCAGCAGCACCTCCTCAGGGGTGTCACACAGCCCGGAGGCCCTGGGGAGTGACGGC
Organism: Lutjanus argentimaculatus; assembly: GCA_034769285.1. Taxonomy (NCBI): domain Eukaryota; kingdom Metazoa; phylum Chordata; class Actinopteri; order Lutjaniformes; family Lutjanidae; genus Lutjanus; species Lutjanus argentimaculatus. The sequence goes on from JAWZSL010000003.1 coordinate 20,280,009, forward strand.
CACTACGGCTGGAGCAGCACCCTGAGCCTCCCTGCAGACCAGTGGAGGAAGGCGGGCTCAGTGAGCTGTGAGGCCAGTCTGAATGGACAGAGCCCTGTCACTCAAAGCCTGGACCCTGACCGCTGCTCAGAGTAGAGCTTCAGCAACACGTCCTGTCTGGAAATGATGCTGCTGCTGCTGCTTTGATACAGATCTTCATCAAGCTACACATCTCCTCTCTTCACATATTTCTCACACTTTCACAGCTCTCTGCTCAGTGTTTTAGTGTGCATGTTGCTTTCTAACACTCATCTTCTGCTCATTCTGCTTCATGTTCTTTACTTTTCAAATTCAACTGAATATTATCACTTTCACTCCAAGAGAAAAATATTCATTCATCAAAAATGTGGCATCAACATTAAACCATCGTTAAATAAAACTGTGGATTATAATGAGTCAGTGTCTTTGTATTTCTTTTATAATTTATTCATCATGAAAAATACCTTCTTCATCATCTCAGTAACTGATATTATAATATATCTGATAGTGCAGATGGTTGTATTTTTCTTACTTTGTGACATTTAAATAGAAAATATTGAATACTGAGAATCAAAACTGTTTGATGTGCGTCTCTATACATACATACACTTATGTTCCTCAACCTCATTTTTTACTGTTAATTTTCCACCTTTTCTGAAAGGAATGATGAAAATATGAAAAATACATATGATAAATATATAATAAACCAATATATTAGAGTCAATACTGTATGTAGTTGTTGTTTGGTGAGGTTACTGTCAGCTCTGTGTTCAGTGGTCTGTGTCAGAGTCTCTTCCTCTTCAGCAGCTGCAGTCGGTTCCTGCTGTAACAGCTCAGTGTCTCTGCAGTCTGACTGAGGGAGGTTTTTGTATGACCACAAATCTCTGTGTGAACACAGGAGCACTGTTTATGATGTGGACACTCTGACAGTAATAAACTGCTGCATCTTCAGTCTGAACTCCACTGATGGTCAAAGTGAAGTCAAAGCTGCTTCCACTGCCACTAAACCGAGCTGGAGTTCCTGATTCAAGAGTGCTCACAGAATATATCAGGAGCTTTGGAGGCTGTCCCGATTTCTGTTGATACCAGCACAAACCCTCAACATCCTGACCAGAAACACTAGCTGAGACAACCGGTTGGTTTGTTTTACAGGTGATCTTGACAGTGGATCCTGGAGTAAATGTCACTTCTGGAGGCTGAGTCACAGTCACCTGACCGCTGCATCCTGCAGACAAAAACAAATCATTCATTTATCAGCACAAATCAATGAGAGAAAAGGCAGCACATCATGTTTGAAATGTTGATGCTGAGTGAATGAACCTGTAAAACAGCAGCAGGCCAGCGTCCAGATGAGGATGGTGATGAGAGTCATGGTGGTTGTGCTTTCTGCTGTGTTGACTGACAGATGTGAGTCCTGCAGTGTTGAACTCACAGGACTATAAACCTTCTGACTTGACTGGAGGATCAGCTGACCATGCAAAGCCTCCTCTCTATGGAAATGATTTCTCTGCTCTCAACACACTGAAGGCAACGTGGGACACAAAATCAGGAGAAATACTCTTTGGATTTACACCATCTATCATCTTAATGGAACACAAGAAAATATTTTAGAAAAACAGCTGAGGACAAACAACATATGTTGTTGTGGGAGTGGTTGGTATTTCTTTTTTTTTTTTTCATGTCTTTTACATCAACAGTTTTATAAATAGAATATAAAATCATCTTGTAATTTATGGTGATTTAGAAAAGTTGTCTTTTTGTAACAGTGTTTAAACTAATGTAAAACCATGTAAAATGTTTAAAATCAGAATTTGTGAAAAGAAAAATCTAACATTTTTCCTGTCACTTGTAAATACTCACTTAAAAGTGATAAAATTATTAAGATTCAAGAAGAAATTTTAATTTTCATCCATTCAAACATTTTGTGCATTAAATTAAGTTGTAATAATCCAGTTTTGAGAGAAAAATAAGTGAATTTTCAGTGTATAGATGTTTGTTGACAGTGCAGGAGGTTTTTGTACGGCCACTTAATGAGTTTGTATCACTGTGGTGGACTTTTGGTGGAGGAACCAAACTCGTCGTTGACTGTAAGTACCAGAAAGTTTTATTTCATACATCATTTAGCAAATATGTCTTTCATCAAATATTGAATTAGACTCTGATCAAGTTCAGTGCTTGTAAGTTTTTATATAATATTTGTTATTTTGTTGAACAAGGCTGATCTCACAATCTGAAAGGAAACTTTGCAGAAATCATTATTAATTCAGTGGTGTTGAATATAATTACATCTTAAGAAACAGAAAATAACACGTTGCTAATACACTATTTTAATACTGATTTTTATCACGTTGAAGTGTTTTCTGTCTGACAATATTTAAAAGTTGAATTTTTTCAAGTAACTCTGTCAATGCTGGAAACGTTACATTTCTTTTCAAGTATTATATGTTATTTTGATCTTTCAAAGAGTTTTTATATTTAAAATGTGATTCCTGTTGAAGACAAACATGATTTTATCAGTAAATGCAGCTTATCTTTGTGTTGACGGTTCATTGATTTGACATGTAGTGAAAAGGAAGTGAAAGAGACAGATGACAAAGGTTTGAACTGTATTCACATGAGTGTTTCAGCTCTGTCAGTTGAAACAGAAGAAAATCATCACAGGGACGACTTATTCACTGTCACACATTATGAGACACAGATGAAGATGTGGTCAATAATCATCATCAGTGAAGCTTGTTAGTGTCATTGACACTTGAATCATGTGTCTGATGGTCTGATACTGAGTGATTTATGAGAGCAACAGCAGCACAAGTTCTTCTCTTTGATTTGATCAAATAGAAGAAATGAGCAGGATGTCATTTTTTCTTCATTACCAAGCCTTCACTCTCATTCCTTTGTCTTCTCTCCCCCCTCTCCTCCCCCCTCTGTCTCCTCCAGTGGGTTGTGGTGCCGCCCATCCTGACCGTCCTCCCCCCCCCCCAGAGGAGCTGCAGCAGGGCAGTGCCACACTGGTGTGTCTGGCCAGCGGGGCTTCCCCTCAACCTGGAGGCTGGGCTGGAAGGTGGGGGGCAGCAGCACCTCCTCAGGGGTGTCACACAGCCCGGAGGTCCCGGGGAGTGACGGCCACTACGGCTGGAGCAGCACCCTGAGCCTCCCTGCAGACCAGTGGAGGAAGGCGGGCTCAGTGAGCTGTGAGGCCAGTCTGAATGGACAGAGCCCTGTCACTCAAAGCCTGGACCCTGACCGCTGCTCAGAGTAGAGCTTCAGCAACACGTCCTGTCTGGAAATGATGCTGCTGCTGCTTTGATACAGATCTTCATCAAGCTACACATCTCCTCTCTTCACATATTTCTCACACTTTCACAGCTCTCTGCTCAGTGTTTTAGTGTGCATGTTGCTTTCTAACACTCATCTTCTGCTCATTCTGCTTCATGTTCTTTACTTTTCAAATTCAACTGAATATTATCACTTTCACTCCAAGAGAAAATATTCATTCATCAAAAATGTGGCATCAACATTAAACCATCATTAAATAAAACTGTGGATTATAATGAGTCAGTGTCTTTGTATTTCTTTAGAATATATTCATCATGAAAAATACCTCGTTGATCATCTCAGTATCATAACTGATATTATAATATATCTGATAGTGCAGGAGATGGTTGTATTTTTTTTTTTTTAATTTATTTTTTTTTTTTTGTGGTATTTAAATATAAAATACAACATTGTGAGTGAGAAATCATTTGCAAGTTTGAATAAATGTTAAATTTCTGTTCCCATATTCCAACATGACTTCATGATCAAATTGGCTGACAAGAATATATGTGTAAAACTTCATATGTAAGAACATCTGTGAGTTAGTTTGAGTTTTATTTAGATTGATTGTGGTTGTGCTTGATGACTCTTGCGTTGTGTTTCACTGGACCAGTTCTCCTCATCACAGTCTCTTCACCAACCCTCTGCACCTGCAGCAGGCCGTTTTCACTTCAGTCAAACTGAAGGAGGTTTTTGTATGACTCTGAATCACTGTGTGAACACTCCACCACCATGCGCGCCCAGACAGTAGTAATCTCCAAGATCTTCAGCCTGAACACCTCTGATGGTTAGAGTGTAGTCAGAACCAGATTTACTGCCACTGAATCGAGACGGAGTTCCTGAGTTTAGAGTTGATGCTCCATATATCAGAAGTCTGGGAGCCTGTCCAGGTTTCTGAAGGTACCAACTGAGATCATAACCAATATTTGAACTCCCTGTGGCCCTGATGGTCACAGTCCCTCCAAGACTGACAGACTTGGATTTGTCTGACTGAGTCAGAAAATTGTTGGCAGAAGACTCTGAAATGAGAAATTAAGTATAAATATTAAGAATCAACTGTTCAGATTAGAATAAATCAGTCATTAATTGAAGCCAGATTTCAATCAAAATGCAAGATAAGTGATATTTACACCAAATGTTTGACAATTTAACATAAATGTTAAAAACTTCTCACCCTGACTCAGAAAACCCAACACAACAATCAGAGTTATTGGAAACTTCATCCTGATGCAGTTTTCAGTCTGAGTGCATGAAAACAGTTCAGACTCTCTGTGACAGAAGAACTTAAACTCTGAGCAGCAGTGATGCATTCAAATCATGCAAAATATATTATATTTGGACACACATGCCTTTGTGAAACTGTGAAGAAGAGATGAGGAAGAGGAGGTTCAGGCTTCATCTCCCTGTGGACTCATTAAACAAATGTAGAAACTTTCTGTCCCTCATCTCTCTGTTTCTGTTTTATCTCATAAACTGATGCAGGCTGCCCTCTGCTGACAGTTCAGGTTCACAACAGGTTCATATTTTGTATTCTGTCCTGAACTATTTTCATCATCATGTACGTCACTTGAGGTTTCAGCTGTGATATTAATTAAAATAAACTACACATTCAAACAGACATCATGAAGGTAATTTAACCTCAGTGTTCTCAGGCTTTTTACTGTTCAAGGTTACCATTAGCTTTTACAGGCATTCATGTATTGTTTTCTCCTGAATAATCAGTAGTTTTTAGGTCTTTTAGGAGCCACAGAATTTATTTGATGTCTATACTCATTTGTTCTTTTGCACGTTAAAGTTCTACATCTAAATTAGATGATCATATCATGAAATATGATGCAGATTTAAGGAATAAACTGTCCTGCAAAACATAAAGTAGTTCAAATCAATTCTACCAACTTCAACATTCAAATGCTACTTTTGAGATGTTTACCTAACTTGTTCATTTTTGGGACCCTACAGTCTCCAGTGCTGCATGTGTGCAAAATTCTTATGAATAATTGCAATTTTTTCCCCCTTCAAGTGTTTTCCTACGCTTCTTTCCTCATCAAAACACAGAAGTCTTAAAGCAGTAGCCCTTTCCCTCTGCCACAAACCAGACTTGCATATTTGATGTACAATCTCAGTTCCAAAAAAGTTGGGATGTTGTGTAAAACTTAAATAAAAACAGAATAGAACGATTGATGAAAAACAACTTTTTGACCTTTTCCAGCTGAATTCAGTACAAAGACAAAATATCAGTGTTCAAATTGATTAACTTTATTGTTTGTTATAAATCTACACTCATTCTGAATTTAATGTCTGCAACATGTTCCAAAAAAGTTGTGACAGGAGCATGTTTAACACTGTAAAACATCACTTTTTGTTTTAATAACACTCAGTAAGTGTTTAAGAACTGAGGACACTAATTATTAAAGTTCTGAAAGTGAAATTCTTTCCCATTCTTGCTTCATATATGACTTCAGGTACTCAGCAGTTTGGGGGTCTCTGTTGTTGTATTTTGTGTGTTTTTAATGCAGGTTTTAATGCAGTGTCACCTGAGGGGTCAAAGGTCAGGGGCATTCAGTGTTGGTTTTCAGCTTTGCTCCTTATGTGCAAAGATTTCTCCAGATTCTCTGAATCTTTTTATGATATTATGATATTATATATTGTAGATGGTGAAATTCCTGAAATTCTTTGCAGTTCCGTGTTGAGAAATGTTCTTAAATTGTTGGACTATTTGCTCATGAGGTTTTTCACAAAGAGGTGAAACTCACTCCACCCACGTCTGAACGAGTCTTTTGAAGATGCCCCTTTAATACCCAGTCATGATACGATCACCTGTTACCAGTTAACTTGTTTATCTTTTGAATGTTCTGAAGAGACTGAGACAAATTACTTTGACAATCATATGTTCAAAATGTAAAAGATTCAGAGCTTTTCAGAAAAGATTCGTTGCTTCAGCCTCAGTAGCTGCCCCTTAAATCCACCTCTGTCCAGAACAGGTGCTTTTTGAGCATTCCACAACTTTTTCAGTCTTGTATTGTTCCTGTCCCAACTTGTTTAAAATGTGTTGTAAACATTAAATTATATTTGCAAAAAAGATAAATTAAATAAATATTAAATATCTTGTGTCCATATTGTTTTTAATTGAACACAAGTCAAAAGGTTTTTCAAATCATTGCGTTCTGTTTTTATTTACGTTTTACACAAGGTGTATGGTGTTGTTTGGAATTCGAGTTGTACTTGTGTATTTGTTTTTGCAAACTAACAAAACTTATACATCAGTCCAGTCTTTAATTACTCTCCTGACCTCTGATTTCTGTATTATTCAGCATTTTCATAATTAGTTTTTCCCTGTTTCAACTAATAGTGTCTGTGGAAAATAAAGATGGTGGCGTATTTTTGACATGGAATAAAATTGAAAGTAAAAATTATAAAAAAAATGGCAATATATTGATGTGTAGTTTTTGTTTGGTGAGGTTACTGTCAGCTCTGTGTTCAGTGGTCTGTGTCAGAGTCTCTTCCTCTTCAGCAGCTGCAGTCGGTTCCTGCTGTAACAGCTCAGTGTCTCTGCAGTCTGACTGAGGGAGGTTTTTGTACAACGACAAATCACTGTGTGAACACTGGGCCACTGTGGAGACTCTGACAGTAATAAACTGCTGCATCTTCAGCCTGAACTCCACTGATGGTCAAAGTGAAGTCAGAGCTGCTTCCACTGCCACTAAACCGAGCTGGAGTTCCTGAATGAAGATTGCTCACATAAGATATCAGGAGCTTTGGAGGCTGTCCAGATTTCTGTTGATACCAGTTCAGGCAATCACCACCACCACAGTCGATGATCGTCACATTATCATCTTCTTCATCAAGCACAACTTCTGTGGGAACATCTGGGCTGGTTTTACAGGTGATCTTGACAGTGGATCCTGGAGTAAATGTCACTTCTGGAGGCTGAGTCACAGTCACCTGACCGCTGCATCCTGCAGACAAAAACAAATCATTCATTTATCAGCACAAATCAATGAGAGAAAAGGCAGCACATCATGTTTGAAATGTTGATGCTGAGTGAATGAACCTGTAAAACAGCAGCAGGCCAGCGTCCAGATGAGGATGGTGATGAGAGTCATGGTGGTTGTGCTTTCTGCTGTGTTGACTGACAGATGTGAGTCCTGCAGTGTTGAACTCACAGGACTATAAACCTTCTGACTTGACTGGAGGATCAGCTGACCATGCAAAGCCTCCTCTCTATGGAAATGATTTCTCTGCTCTCAACACACTGAAGGCAACGTGGGACACAAAATAATAATGGAAAATATTTATATTAGAAGTGCAGTTGACGGTTTAAGGATCAGTTTGTGTCACTGTGGTTGGTATGATATGTCTGTTTATCTGCTTTTCATTTACTTACAGGGTTTACTGTTGATAAATAATATATCTCAGCTCTGGCAAATTTTTGTCTATAAAATGAATATTTTTCAAAGCATCATGTTCATACACCCACTATCAACTAAATCTGTGAAAAACGACTTTGTTACAAGGAGAAAAAAAATTCTCTGTTTGAAAAAGTAAATAAAGTAAAGAAAAGTAAATAAAAATTAAAGTATAAGGAGCAGTGATGCATTAAAATCAAGGAAGAGATGAGGTGGAGTTGGTCCTGCCTGCAATCCCCTTTGGACTGACAAAGCAAATGTAGAATCTATAGACTTTCTGTTCCTCTTCTCTCTGCTGTTTCTGTCTCTGCTAAGTCCTTTGTGGCCATAAATAGATTCATGCTGCCCTCTGCTGGAAGTCCAGGTTCACAACAACTTCATATATTAACTTCTCACATAGTATTTCAATATTTGGGCAATAATGGAAGAATTATTTAGAATGATAATAAGAATATAATATTATTAGAATAATATACAGAATAATATATATATATATTATCACTGTATTACAATTATTCGTGTATTAGTATGTTAATCACTTTAATGTTAGAACTGGTAAATGTGGCGAAATTTTTAATTACTTTAGATGCTGCTGAGCTTAATCTAAAATAAGACATTCCAATTTATTATGTGGATATTTATTTCATAATAATAATATGAATCTGCAAAGTAACTACGCCTAACTAAAGTTATCAAATGAATTATAAGTGCTAAATGTGAAGTAGAAATATAATTTCAAATTTTCATGGTTTTGTGAATCAATTTGTTCCTTTAAAGACTTCATATCATTGTTTTCTGTTTCTGTTTTAACTAGTGCTTTTTTAAAACACCAGTGTATTGAGTTCCTGAGGGAACCCAGTGAAAAACAACCAATTTGATTTATTTGTTGAATCCTTGTTTGTTAAATATGTTGGTAAGATGAGGGTTAATGTGTTGTCTTCATCACTTTAATGTCACACCCAGCTAGCAAAGGCGAAGGTAATTTTATTGGCCTTATTAAACAATGCTGCTGGGTAGCTTATTCTAAAATTAATGCATAATAATTTATAATTTGATTTATATTTTGTATTAATAATCAGAATCAGAAGTTATTACATAAATGGAGGTTTAAAAAAAAGTATGTTTGTCTCCAAAATGTAGCAAAGTAGAAGTATGACGCAGCATTAAATTGTACTTTAATAAAATTGTACCTTACACCTCTGGGGTACCTGCAGACCCCAGAGGTGTAATACTTTTTGCTAAATCTTGCAGGTTCTTTATTCCACTGGCTCCCCACCTGTGGGTCCTAACCCCCACCAGGGGTTGCTAAAGCTTCACAGGGTGGTTTAAGAAAAGTTTTTAAAATACATATACATTAGGCCTATATTGTCTACAACTGTGTTTCCCAAACTTTTTTCTGGGGACCCACTTTTTAAATATGACGGACCATCATGGCTAATTTAGGCCTGAAACTAAATCTTGGGAAGAATTAGTTTTTAAATACTTCATAAATGAGAAATAGATGTATTTAGGCTAACAGGCTATCTCTTTTTTTTTTTTTTTTTTTTATTTTCCCTCATCGGAAAAAAACATTTTATTCTGCTTCATAAATGAGACAAAATAAATGAATTTTGGCCAAATTAACAGGCTCACATTTTTTCCATATACATATTTTAAATACTAAATTTGCTGAATTTCAAAAGCTATTATTTATTTGGTGACCCAAATAAAATCTTCTGTGACTCACCTGTGGGTCCTGACCCAGTCGTTGGGAATGACTGGTCTGCAATATAACTCTATAGCATGTCATTAATTCCTGTAAAGAACAGTAAATTAAATTGTAGCCTATTTAAAATTTCCTTAGCTACATTCATAGAGCATTCAGTGTTGGTATACATTATGTTGGTAGGATGAGTATTGAATAACTCTAAGTAGTATGCACATATATGTATTTACATTCCAAAAGGGATGGGAAGGGTAATGCTGTGTAAGGAAGTATTGTCAATTGTTCTGATATGAAGCATACATCCATTTTATTAAACTATGCTCATCAGCCAGGTCTCTGTGCCTCGAACAGAAGTTAGCTGTCGTGGTTATAGGTACCCCACAGGCCTCCTTGGTGGATACGTTTGACCAGCAGGTTCTCTGCAAAGCCAGGTCCATGTTAGACTGCAAAGAACACCCTCTCCATTTGTGACCCTTCCCTCAGGCTGCCCCAGTTCAGGTGTAATGGACTCAAAACTCCTTTGTCCCTTGTGCAATAACCCTGCTAAATTTGCACATTAGATTTGCCATTTTACTGAGTGCTGTGTGTTTTTATTGTATTCTGTATGTGATATGTACATGAGTAATTTCTGCTTTTCTTGTCTGTCTGTACTTTGGTTGTTGGTATACGTGTTGTTTTTATTTGTGCCTTTTTTTTTTAAATCTTGTGGCCTGACTGCAACTCAAGTTTCTCACTTGGAATAATAAAATTGTCTGAAGTCTGAGGATTTATAACACACGGCATCAAATTCAAAATCATGTTTTCAAACAGTTCTTATAAAATCTGGGAAAGTCGTGACATATCAAGCAGTTAAAATAATTTTAAGCGTGTTTTTTAGCTGTTAAAAAGGGGTCAGTGCCCCAAACATAAGTTATTCCACTATTGCCTTCAGTACACAGGATAAACCTTTGTTTGATCACCGTCGTGTTAAGAAGGGAATCCTAGATTTACAAAACTCTCGCGAGATTTGTACAAGTCGTTTCTTAATTGTGCACGTTGTACAAAATAATTGTCTTTTTTATGTGAAAAGACTGTGATTAAGAAAATGGTGGGTTTAGGTGCAGAACAAATATGGTTAGAGAAAGAGTAAGATAATAATTTGTGTAACAATAATAACTCTCGCGAGATCTTTCGCGGGTCTGGGGATCCCTTCTAGACGCGACCTACAAACCGTTGTTTAATTACCTGCTGCAGTAAACGCTGGTCAGCGGAGTTCTGTGATTGGTCACCGGCCAACTTTCAAACTCCTCCCCCCTGTGCCACCGCAACTCGGTGGAGTCAGCAGCCAGCCTCCAGCGCCAACGGCGAGTTTTCGGGCACGTTATTAAGCCAAGGTTAGTAAAAAAAATAACCCTCCGTTTTTTCACAAATACCCAAAGAGTCGGCACGTCTAACATTTCTTTGTTTTGTGTCGGTCACACGAAGGAAAATGAGTCAGTTTAAGGAGCGCTTCGTGACTCTGCTCCACGAGAAGAACTTCGTGACAGATCAGCTGGCGAAGCTGGAAGAAAAAACGGGAGTGAAGAGGGAGTATATCGCCTTGGGTACGTTAAACTAATCGCTTTAGAGCAAAGACGAGATCCACTTTAACGTTTTGGACGCTTCGTTGTGCATTAAAGTGCCGCAGAAAACAATCAACTTGCTTTGGGGCTTAACGATCTCTAAAAACAGCGACATCTGCAGAAACACGCCAACTTCAGCTCTTTCAGCTCTGACGTCGCCAGTCAGAACTGCAACTGTGGTCACATTGTTGCATGAGTACTTGACTTTTCTGTGCGGTTTCACATCCTGTGGCACTGATGGCTTGTTCATTTTATTACCCGTCTCAAACAAGACTTACCAAAGTTCATCCAGCTCAAGATAAGAGTTGGTCTGCAAACCTCCTTTACAGCAGTGTGGAAGAATATTCAAGATCCTTTTACTTTAGTAAAAGTAGTAGTACCACACTGTGAAATACTTCCTAAAAGTAAAAGCCTGCATTGAAAGGCTTACTTAAGTGAAAGTATGTATTATCAGCAAAATGTTCTTAAAGTATCAGAAGTACTCACTGTCCAGTAAAATGGTTATTATAATTGCTGCATCAGTGTGTGACATATTTTCAACTGCTTTATGTGTTGGGTAGTTGAGTATGCTACAGTAATGGATCATATTCTCTAAGATATGTTTGTAGCATTGTTGTGAGAACTAGGACTGCAACTAATGATTGTTTTTTGTTGCCAGTTAGATAGATAGATAGATAGATAGATAGATGGATAGATAGTACTTTATTGATCCCAAACTGGGAAATTCTTGTGTTACAGCAGCTGTCATCAGACAGACAGAAAAACAGGTTAAAAGTAAAAAATAAAATATATAAGAAAATAGCCATGTATACATAAAGATTATAAATTTAAAAAATATACAAAGTACTATACTGAAATGTACAGAAATACGCTACGCCAGTCTCAGTAATTGATTGAAAGATTAGTTGTTTAGCCTGTAAAATGCCTGAAAATGATGAAAAATGTTGACAACTGTTTCCCAGAGCGCAAGATGACTCCTCAAATGTCTTGTTTTGTCCACAACACAAAGAATCAGTTTATTGTCATCAAGGAGCAAATAAACCGGAAAATATTTAGATTTTTTGTTTGTGAAATTCTGCTGATGAATTCAATAATCAGTTAATCATTGCAGCTCTAGTGAGACCCACATATTAGAACCAGACAGATCTTTATTGTCACTGCACTCAGGTACAATGGAAATTACAAGTGACTTCTTAATATGCATTACAAAAATATAAATGTATAAAAATATAAACTATAAATAAAAGCAGAAACAAACAACGGTAAGAGCAGCATATTTCTGAAATGTCGAAGAAAAATGCATTTTCAGCAAATTCAGGAGGGGTTTTAAATAGTTTATTTTGCTTCAAAAGAAGGGAAATGTTCCCAACCCATAAAGAAACAATCATTCAGTTTATCACAACCACTCAAAATCAACACACATGAAGATGCATGGTTTTAACTGAACAGGAAGGGTATGGAAACCCTAAAAGTAACAAGTATCTAAAGCTCTCAAACAAATTCAGTGGAGTCAAAGTAGAAATACCTAGAATTTATACTTCATTAAGTGCTTGTGGCCATGGACTTATTTACTTTCCATCACTGCCTCACACACACCTATTTTATAATATTGCTGTTGTAAATGAACTGCTTCTAATATCTGAGGGCCACCACCAGCTGGTCTCAGGGGTATTTTTATCATGTCCTGAAATATCCAGTTCAGGGCAGATATGGAAGGAGGTTCTAGGATGACTGGTTGTTCAACTGCAGGCTGCTCTCAGTTAGCTTAAGTTGTGTTTTGACAGCGTTCTGTTGTCAGTTTGCACAGTTGACGTTAGGGCTGCACTACCGCAGGGCAATTCAGCTGAAAAATTTGTCACAATAAAAAATTTCATTTCAGTTGATGTAGGTAATTATTGAAGATTTAAAAAAAAATATTTTTAATAAAGATCAGTTGAATTTAGCTATTCTGTTTTGAATGTATTGCCTTACCTGGAATTGAACCACTTTATTTTGAATTTAAAACGCCTTAATTTGAATTTAACCGCTTTATTGAGGCAGACAGGTACGCTTGAGGGCAAACAATTTCCTCAACATCTGCACTCATTTTTTCACTCCACGCTGTTTCTGTTGTGTCCATGTTGATGGTGCAACTGAATAACACACCTGTTAAATGATCAACTGCATGTGACTAGTAGCATGCTACATTGCTACATTATCAAGAGATATGACTGGCTTGGTTTATGAGCCAGGGCATATTTGCTATGAGCTTTCATGGCTGTTTGCATTTAATGCATTTCATTGACACTATTGAACATTTTATTGAATTTTTCTTATTGCTATTGATGAAGTCTCTGTTGCTGATGCACATCACTATTGTTTTATTGTTTGGCAAAAGCTACACACTTGTTTAAAATAATCGAAATCGTGATATGGCAAAGTGCATACCCAAATCATAGGAGCTGTGATTAAAAATGTGTGACAAAACAGCTTTACAATGAATCCTGTTCTCAGGATGTCAGAACAGACCCTGACAAATGTCAAATCAACATGATTTTAAGACTTTTTCAGTGAAACTGAAAACTATGATGCAAAAAATATCATTCCGACTAATTGTGAATTATATCTCAATCGTAATATCTGTCAAAATGACTGCAAATTTTCTTTTTCGTTTTTTACCATATTGTGCAGGCCTAGTTAATGTCAAATAGTGTGTTTACATGCACACTAGTATCCTGGTTATGATCAAGTTTTTGGAGTATCTTGGTTATCTTTTGTACATGTAAACATCATATCCTTGTTTCACAAATCTGGGTAAGAGCTTACCCTGTTTTTTTTTTTTTAAAAGAATGATGCCTGAAGCACTCCAATAGGAGATTAGGACATTATGACATGTTAACACCTTTTTGTGGTTTCTGAACATTCTTTATTGGTACAGAACAGTGTAGGGCTGGGCAATATAGTGATCTCATCATCATTATGATATGACACTAAATATCGTCTCGGATTTTGAATTTTCTTTTGCCCTGACGGGAAAGTGGGTCAGAAGTCTGCTAGCCCGAAGTCAGTTTTTACTTGCTCCTACACAAATTATTTTATTTATTTGCTGCCATCAAATAACAACAACAACTTAAGTTAGCTGACAAGTGTAATCTTCATTTAATAAGTAAATGAATCAGAGCAAGAACACAGTGTGTCATGGATGCTAAGCAACAAACATTCTTACATATTGAAATTAGTATGACAATCCGACTGATTGTCTGAGTGAGTGAAAGCACAGGCTATAGGACATGCCTCGCTAGTGACACATCTGTAAGCAGATGATCAAAAACGTGGATAATGTTATGATCATGTATGATCAGGGATATAAGTAACAGTAAGTTTCAAGTTCCATGTAAATACCGTGTTCTGAATATGATCAAAAACAGCATAACACTCAAAACTAGGAAACGTTTGTGCATGCGGACACAGTCAATAAAGGCCAAACACCTCAGGCTATGTAGTCAACCTTTTGTCTACGATGGCTCTCCACTACAGGAAACATGTCAGCCAGGGTGACCTACATTCAAACCCACTGTCTTTCCTCAAAATTGATTTACACAAATGCGTCCTCACATCATGGTTATGTATTGAAACAACAAATCTCAAGGTCACAGTGGATGTTAGATGCTGTACAAGAGGAGTTTTGTCTGTATTTAGCTGCACTATATCAGACCTGCATCACAAGCATGTTTGCAAATAGCCCTGAGGATCTTGCTATTTTCATTCAGGTTTTATGGCATCAAATATGGAGATCCCCCCAACATTACAGCCCGATTTATATTTAGGGGATTTCACATACCAATATCAGTATCAGAAATGCCTCTAATACCGTCTAAATGCCTTATCGAGTATCAGCGATTATTCATTGGTGCACTGATCTGATATGAAATGTAATTTAGTAGACCCTGCTTATTCTGTGCAGCATCTCACACAACAATTTTCAACCTGGGCCAGACCATATGACAATGATAGCAATCATATCACAGGAGAAGAAAAGTACAGGAACATCTTTACATATTTTGGATTTTGAGGCAGATAAAATGTATATAAACAATATATCAACAGATATTTAATTTCTTAACATAATAAATAAATGAACACAAAACATTTTCACTCTTTCAAAACTCTTCCTCTTCAAATGTGGCTATTGAAGAACCGTGACCAAGATATGCATTAAGCAAGACATCGTGCAGGTGAAAAATAAAGTCGTCTCAGGTGGACAACCTGTGTATTGGAAGCACACTCTCAAGACTAGAGCTGAAACGATCAGTCGACCGGCAGAGAATTACCCAGCAACAGTATTGATAATGGATTAATCATTTGAGTAATTTTCAAGCAAAATTGCAACCTAATATAGTGCTTTTCTTAGTTGTTTTTTTTTGTTGTTGTTGTAAATTGATTATCTTTGGGATTTGGACTCTTTGTCAGACAAATTAAGGCATTTGAAGATGTCAACATGGACTCTGAGAAACCATGATGGACATGTTTGCTATTTTCTGACATTTAGTAGAACAAATGATTAATAAAAAAACAAAAAACGACTGGTCGACCCACACTTATCTTTGGCATTTCTGTACAGCAAATTCTTGGTGTTCATCGGCTGACATTTCTTATGATACTAATGCATCCGTGATGAGCTGATATGGGCTGAAAAACAAGTCAGACAATTTATCAGTTTGGCTTCATCTAACATGAACCCCTCTGAAGTACAGTATTGTGTAATAAAATAGGCCAGATCCCTGTCATTACTGTGGCACTATTACCCTCTCAAGGTTAATAACATGACCATATAATCACAAAATGACACTTTGCCCAGTTGGTGTCAGTTAAAGCTTAGTCGGATCTGCATTTAAGTACTTCCATGTTTTTGTACCTCACACATCACCAAACTGGCTTGCAAAACAAATACTGAGGATTGTATGCAAATACCATTAGACTCATCTCTACCCTGCATTTAGCAGAAGGTAGAAGCAGACAGAGCAGCCAAATATAATTATATGGCCTGTCCTGTTTGCAGAACGGTCTTGTTAGCCGTGTTAGTGAGGCAACAGCCAGTCATTTCACACTTTGGCCACCTTGCAGGCATGTTACAAACATGTACACTGATAATGGGTTGCTACAAAAGAAATTCTACCCCGTTGGCTCACTCTGATGTTATGTTGTACTTTGCCTTGATCCAGGCATGTCAGTCCAACTGTGTTACAAAACAGTGTCCCTTAAACTGTCCGCTGATTAGTCTCAAGTTCATGCTGACTGCTGTGACACTTTGAAGTGTGAAGACTTTGTGCTGACTGGAGTAGAGAGGTCTCAGCTCTACTACATGTATGCAGCCAAATTAAGTGAGGATAGTGAGTGACCCTTATTTATCAGCTTCTGTTTTTAAAGCTAATGTCACCCCCTGTACTCTTCTAACATTATGTTTTTGTGATGATTTGATGCTAAGAGGAACTGGCTTTTCAGATGAATTACAACTCCCGCAACTATAAGGAGTGGTCTGAGTCACACACATTACAGGATTACACAACTGTGTAATGTCTTTTGTGCTCTTATTTTCACTTTTTCCACAAGAAGGACACATGTTTCCATTTAAGGTTGAAAAGTCTTTGTTCTGTCACATGGATGCTTTGTTCATTTTCTAAGTGCAGTTCAGGAGTTGCTTGCTCGCAGAACAGAGCCACATGGCATGAAGTTTTGGAAATGTTTGTCCTGCAGTCAGCTTTTTATTATTCATCACTGCCTAACTAAAAGCATCGGTTTATGATTTCCCTATGCAAAGCGTTGCTGTGCAGACTGGAGTGTCTGATTGTGACAGCCGTTGTCTCTGCAGGGTCTTTCATCTCAACCAGTTCTTCCAGTTTTGCCTCCATTGGAGAGAGAGGGAGACTGGGAAATTGCATATTTGTGTATGAGCTGGAACAAACAAATGAGATGTAAAGAGCAGGCAGTGCTTCAAACAGTATCAAAGGCTATTAGAGCTTTAGATAGTGTATGACTTCATCATGTTTATGGCATTTGTGGTAGATGAATTTTATATCATCAGTTGAGTTTTGCAAGAATTTGAATTATGTATGACATCACCTGCACCTTCAGCTGTTTGAGGGTTAGATAGTCATTCCTCTGTTTCTGTTTTGCCTTAAACCTGTTCCCACAAAAAAAGATCTGGGATTTAAAATGGTTTTATTGACCTGGAAATGTTTGAGGAAGACTATAAACTTTATGAAAAAAACATGCATTATTAAAATCTAAGAAAAAACATGACTAATCTGGAGAAATCAATCTCCTGTGGAAGAAATGGAAAGGCTAAAATGATTGGTCAGACTGCAGTGTATTTTTCTTTGAAGTCAGCACCTTGCTGCCAACTAACCAGCAAGCTGTTAAAGCCTCTGAGGGATTTAAGCAATGCAGCCAACTTGCTGTTGTTAAGAGTAAGCAGCATACAGTTCAGGTTATACAGAGCTGATTCATTGTGCTGCAGATTTTTGTGTGTGCATGTGTTTGTGTGTAGTTCAGAGCGAACCCTTGTAAAGCAAAACATCCTACATACTGGCTGGCCAATTTATTATCTGTATAGTCTGTTGCAGTTCAATACAGCAGCTCTGCCATTATTTTTTTTATGATGTTCATAATGTTCAGTTTTTGTTGACATTGTTGACAATGTGTACATTCAATTATTTGTTTATCACTGAGGTCATAGTTGGTGTTGTACGTTATAATGAGAGGTGTTTCTGCTTTTTGTTAACATATTTTGTATAAATTTACATACATGAGGGAGGCAAAATACTAAAAGCACCTGAATATAATGTAGTCCTGTATAACCCCACCACTAGCTAGGGGTTTAGTGCTAAAATACATTATTTAATGAACAACTGTGTGACATTGTCAACAAAGACTGAACATTATAGGCACCATAAAAGTATGCTTGACAGCAAAACAGGTCTATTGGATTGCATTAGATTGTGCACTTGTGCCTTATAAAGTGGCTATTGTGTATGTTTTGCCTCATACTTGCAAATGAAACTAGTGCTGCAACTATTATTTTCATTATTGATTAATCTAGCGGTTATTTTCTCAATTAATTCCTTGGGCTATAAAATGTCAGAAAATTTGAGAAATGCCCTTTACAGTTTCCGGAGCCCAAGGTGAAATTCCTCATTTTATCTGACCAACAATCCAAATCTCAAAGATATTCAGTTTACTATCATAGGCAATTTCTAGAAAAAAAGAAAAAAAATCAAATCCTCATGTTAGTTTAAATGGCATTTTTGATTGAGAAAATCACTAATTAAAAAAGAATACTTGCTGATTAATTTTCCATAGATTGACTAATTAATCAATCAATGAAACTATTACCTTAAGTAAGCTGTGGCAAAACTATACAGCATACATTAGCCTATATGTGGAAATTCCTGTTTGCATTGTACCTTAAACACAGGGTACACTGTAGTAGTAATACAAATTTTTGTTTTAAGTTATGGAAACCAGCGGCATTTGTGGAATCTCTCACATACTCGACATGTACAATATAGGTCAGGGTGTTTTGCATGACTGTGTGAGCTTTGAGTTGCATTAATTCAACTATTCCATTACTTGGATTTGAATAGCAGTGTTTGACTTGTGTTTAAATGCTCCTCCTAATCCTGTTTCTGTGCTGTCCTTACATCCTGCTATCAGACACACTCTGTTGACAGCAAATGAATTTTGGCTTGACATTAGACACATTTGTCAAGTAACTGGATAACCTCACCCTCCCCTTACTGTACCGCCTTCTGCTCTCACATCACCGCTGCCTCTCGTCTTTCTCCCTCTGCAGGTCTTCTGGGTTTTCTCGGGTTGTATCTTCTGTTTGGATATGGAGCCTCACTGCTGTGCAACCTGATTGGCTTCGTCTACCCAGCATATTTCTCGTATGTATGAAAATGTTGTAAGAAGCTTACTTCAGTAAATGCCAAAATGACACACTGTATGGTGACAATTGGCCTAATACATTTAGAATATCCAAATGGAAATATATAAATAGTACGTTTTAATACAAAATTCAGTCCAACCAGTACACGTTTTGATTTGTCTTAACAGGAAAAGCACCAATTAGAGCTGAACAATTAATTGAAATATGATCAAATGACAATATGGTCAAGTGCAATATCCAAATGGTACAAGCTGCTTCTTATCAATAAAAAAATGTGTCACACATACCATTATAGGTAAACCACTGTGGTGCTACAGAGATGCCCCGACCTATAAAACATATTCTCCAGACATGAAGAAAAGAAAAAGTATTTTATTTTAATTCATCAAGCATTCATACTTATTCATATTCATATGCAAACATTTGACATATGAGATGGAGCGCTGGATACAAAGGCCTACATTCATACCATTAATGGAATTAGATGAAATCCCAGCTAGCCATCAGCTACCCTCAGAGTAATTGGTGTCAATTTGGTGGCTACTGCGAGAATAGCTATTACGATTGCTGAGGAAGGAGAGAAGAGCAAGGAAAGTGTGGTTGATGAAGATGTTTTGGTGGAAAAAGAACAACACTTCATCTGTTTAGAATTATTTAGTATTCATGAGAGAAAACGTGTTACAAAAACAGGTACTGTGTAAAGCATGCTGAACAGTTGACAGCTACCAGAGGAAACAAGCCAATATTCACACCTCAATATTTGTTTATTTATAGCAAATCATATCATCATCGTTTTATTGAACAATGTTAAGGCATATCTCAGATTTCCCTGCAAGTCTTACAGGCTTTGTGAAGGAGACAGCCAATTATTGTTTGCTATGTGCAAGTAAAGGTTGGAAAACAGCGTTTTAAAGGATAGGTTCGGGATTCTTCATGTTTTAACACAATGTTCGTATAACATATCCACACTGAAAGATTTAATGGGTCCTGTAATAATTTGTCCTCTGTCTACTGTTTGTAGAGTGATTTCTTTCTTTTAGTCTTTTTTTGTTGTGGCAGCTCAGCAAAGAAAACAGAGATTTAAAAAGAAGAATTTTTAAGGAAAAAGACTCAAACTTTAAAAAATCCACATTTTACTGTATTTGATTAGTGAAGCGTCACGTTGGCCTTAGCTGAACTTCTGAAGGTTATTTGCACAGAACATGGACTGTGGATTTTGTCCCCCCCTGACTTACACAGGAGTGGTGCCCAGAAGGGATTATATTGCGGCCAGTATGGAGAAGAGGAATGATTACAGTGGCCAACAAGTCTGTCCCTGCACATGTGGGAGTGTGAATGTTCTGCTAAGACCCACTTAGGTTCAGATTCATACACTATACTTTACATGATGCTTAAAGCTACCATGTGGATTTTTTATTGTAAACAGATTTTAAAACAATCAAGTGTTCTTCATCAAATCCTACATATCCTTCTAACAAAGACATAACTTCTGCCTTGTAAAAAATTTGGAAAGCCGTTTTTGAATGATTTTCATAAGCATCCTCATGCTGGTACTTAAATCATAACCAAGTTCTCAAAAATCTACTCTGTATCTTTACACACACTTCAGACACAGTGACTTTTAATATTTGTATGTACTGTGTATGTTGTGACTTCCACAGTGTCTTGAACCAAATTTGTCCTCCTCTCCCTCCAGTATTAAGGCCATCGAGAGCACTGTGAAGGAGGATGACACACAGTGGCTGACCTACTGGGTTGTTTATGGACTCTTCAGCATTGTTGAGGCTTTCTCTGACATCTTCCTCTTCTGGTTCCCCTTTTACTATGCTAGCAAGGTAGGCTGACCTTTTAGTTCGAAAGGGTGTTATTTAATGGGTGATGTTTGGTTTTTGTTTTACTGTTGTCACTCATTAGCTCCTCCGTGTGAAGTTGACAACTGACTTTAAGTCTGCTTTCACTGTGAAACCACAGTCAGTCACATGGTGTTGACTCACACGAGAGTTGATGTCTTTGGGCCTTTCTATGTTGTAGCTTTCCAACAGCGCCTTCTTGTGGACATGTCATGTAACTGCAAAATAAGGAAGGTTCTGTGTCTCAACTCCATGCTACAGATTAATTCATCCTTTATTTTTGATTATATAGTGGATTCATACCAGAAAAGTTGCAAAACTATTTTTACTCATACACATTAAAAGACACTCTTCAGTGTACTGCTGATGTCCCACAATGCATTGTGCAAAAGAAACAAGAGGTGCGACTCAAAGCTGCAAAGAATGAGAATGAAAAGTGAATGGCGGTGAGACACTTCTACTTCTGCTTCTTCTCCAAATTAGGGGGCACACTGACTGCCATCTGTTGTAGGTAATACACTGACTATGGAGGGAAGTACATCGTACCACACCTCTTCTTGAAGTGTAATTGGAAGTGGCATTCCAAAGTTGCAGTACAATTGTTGTCCAATTGCACATGCATCTTTTTCTTGCAAATTTGTCAAACACCATAACAGTATATTGACTGTGAAATGTGTTGTACACAAACTGTCCCAAACATAAAAATAAAAATAAAAATGATATACTCTAAAGATTAGTACATAATAGTGCATAATGTACACAATTAGTATGTGGCATGCAATTAGGACACAGCAGTCCCCTTCAGCTACAGAAGAAGTATTTCAAACCATTTCATGTCCATTTTGACTGCAGAGATGAGTTTGTCATAATGAAGTTAGGAGATGAAATGACCCCACAGATCAGAGAGCCTCTCTCTGACCATTGAGAGTCACCTTACCATCCAGTTGTTTTTGGCCTAATTGCGACAATCATATTGCTTGTCTTTGTTAAATTGTTTTGATTTCAATGAATAAATTTAATGTTGGAAAAAAGGGATTAATGAACAATTCCTCATACTGTTAAATGAGATGGTAAATTAACTTAGGCCTGTTATGTAATGCAACAACAACACAACACCACAGATTTAATCAAAATGCTAACACTTCTCTTGTTCCGTGCACAAGTGTTAGGGCTGCAAATAACAATTATTTTTATTATAAATTAGCTGCAGATTTTTTTGAAAGTTTTATTATTGACTTATCGGTCAAGTTACTGAATTTATTATCACACAAGATAAGGAACCAAACAGTAGTCACTTTGACCGGAGGTCACACAGCAGAATGATATCTAAGATCTACCCTCGCTCTCCCCGCAGTGTTTGTTCCTGATATGGTGTATGGCTCCGGTGACGTGGAACGGCTCTGACATCTTGTACAAGCGTGTGATCCGGCCATTCTTCTTGAAACACCAGGCCGCCATGGACAGTATGGTCAGCGACCTGAGCTCCAAGGCTAAGAACATAACTGAGACTGTCACAAAGGAGGGTGAGATACCCACAATATACATGCAAGTACAGCCACTTATATTTACTGCATGTAGGCCGACTGCAGCAACATATTCTCATGGCAGACAAACTTCTCCTTCACCTCACAGACGGGCCTGGGCGATATCACCTAAAATCATAAATGATCTCTCATTAAACACACCTTTGTACACAATTATCTGTCCTCCAGTTGATCTTATATTAATTATCTGTACTGAACAATAAATAAAAAAAATCCAAAATGTAACATACTTTTAGTAGTTAAGATCAAGTTTAGGTTTATATGTGCTAAAATAGTAAAATCAACATGAAACAGGCTCTATTTTATATCTTTTGTGACTATCAAAGTAAGAAATTTGAATAATACTGTTCAGGCTATCAGCAAAACGTTTTAGGGTAAAGTGTAAAAGTATGTTCTTGCTTGGTTCAGACATATATTTCATCTGCTCTGTGGAAACAAACAAAGGCATCTGCCCTAATATTGCTAAGTCTATCTGCTACTCAACTCCTCACTAACAAGCTACAGCAACCTCAAAGGGTCAAAACTCAAACTCTAAATTCCCAAGGATGTTAAAATGTTAATTTAAAGGCTCACATTTGTGCTATGGGCAGTTTCTAGGGGTCTAACACCTTTTTTTTCATCTTTTCCATATTATGTATTATTTTCTTATGGCATTAGCCTGCTGAGCAGGAACAGCTAAATGTAGCAGTTTACTTCAAAAAGTATTTTATTTACTACGTTTATAGGCAGTATAGAAATAATGTTGGTGAAATAAAACTGACTGACATGTGACATGTATTGTTTTTAGACATAGGACTCATGATATACAGTTTCTAGTATTGTATGATTCATTGCAATAAATATCAAATCAGCACCAGAGTATAGTGTTGGTATTGAATAGGGAGATAAGTGTGTCGTCCCAGCCCTACTGCTAACCTTACTGCGCTTCAGCAGCTAACACACTTGGCTGCCTGAGTGCAGCCACGTTGTCTTTCTCTCCTTCTCTCTCCCTCATACTTGCCAAACAAGCATGCACCTGAGCCAGTCTGTTATTTTCTGGTAGTAGTCTGTTTAGCTTGGTTTTGACCCGAATCTTGTGCCCTGAGAGGAACTGCTCTCTAGGGAGCTCCCCCAAGAACTACAAGAACTACATACCTTCAAGGTTTGTTTTTCTGTTTGCATTCACACCACCATAGGAACAAAGAAGGGACTTAAGCAGACCAGTGGTTGATATAGCAAAGTCACTTTTGCAGAACATACAATACTTCACTGTAGATCCATTTGCCTGTGATTTGTATAATAATATATGATTGTGGAAGTAATAAAAAGTTTAATTTTTAGTGAAATATTGGTCAGCGTGATAGCATCAGCAAATTGATGTTTATTTCCCCAAATAAATTGTTTTCCTTCAATTTTGTTTCATTCCAGTTATTAACATTATGTCTGTGAGCAGTGTAATGCTGCCTCTCTGCTGCACTGTGGGCTCTGGAAAAGGCCCTCACTGTCCAAGATGCAGAGCAGGCACAGAAACAGATTGAGCAGAGAGTTATTTTCTTCACCACAGAGTTGTTTTAAGTTGTTTAATGCTGCAGTTTGTTGGTCAGCTGGTCTCATTTTTACTGCTGATCGCTGCTCAGTTTCGGTAACGTTAGTCTCTGGCTGATGGTAGAGAGAGTATTCACCATATACTTCATTCTCGAAGCAAAGATAATTATTTAGTAGGGGAGTCACATTTTTCATATTAAATTGAAAATTGATCAAAATGAGCTTTTAGTTTGAATAATACGAATTGAAGGCAAAGGTAAGTCATAGTCTAACAGTGGTATATCATAAGTCCTAAAAAAAAAAGTTTAAATCCAAAAATTGAATTGAATTGTGACCTTAAAATCAAAAGTCAAATTGAATGGTAGATTTGGAGAATTTTGACATCCCTAGTATGTAGAATTTAAATCAAAATATGCGTGCATCCTCTGCCTTTTGCAAAGACAAATTACAAGATAACTCTAGCTTGTGTGCGCTGTAAAGTGTCCAGGAGTTCCACTTCTTTTTCGCTGTATATACATCACTTACTAGCTAACCTTTAGAAAATACATTTTTGACATCTGTGAATAGATGCAGAATCGTCCATGTCTGCATTGCAATACATGTAAAGTACATTTTTTCCCTCCACTGCTAGAAATTGCTCAGCCCTAACCTCACACTTCACACTGTAAAACTAACATCCTTATATACAACAATCTGTTGTTTCTTTGAATCTTTTTTTTTTACCTTGCTGCATAATATAGTGTTTTTTTATCTTCTCTTTGTCCCATCAGCTGTTAACCGGGCCCTTAACCACGACAAGGACAAGTGAGAGACATGGGAAGGATTTTTGTGTGTGTGTGTGCATGTATGTGTGTTTGGGTACTTGAAAGAGTTACTGAATGAGTGTGTGTGTGTCAGTCTGTGTTTTGTTTTCGTGACTGTTGGTTTATCCCCCCACCCCCCATCCCACCTTCCATGTGAAGAATGATGATGATCAGCCTCCACCCATCATGTGATGAACTGAAGCTTCACACTCCTGAAAATAAATAAAAAAGCTGGTTTGTGCATCACATCAGTTTACTGCCATCGGTACTGCCAAGACAATCAGTGTGACTGTGACTTTTCATGTGATCTCATTTCTTTATTGTAGTGTGACAAAGTGAGTGGAGAGGAATACTTGAACGCAAAAATTATGGGCAGTGAAGTCATATTGTCATGTGTAATTGAGCCATTTGTGACAGAAAAGTGAGGCTGATAACTTAAGTTATAACAACAGGTTGTCTTTAAGTGTGTCCACAAACAAGTTTTCTAATATTGATAATCAAAACTGGAACTTTAACATGTCATTAATGTCTTCTTGCTCTTACATATGCCAAGCAGCATTTAAGTCTGTTTGAGCTACTGGGATGACTTCTGTCTTTTGATATGTCTTAATTTATCATCTCATAATGATGAAACAATAAAACTGGAACCCCAATGAACTGAATATCAGCGTCTGCATGGCTTCAAACTCTCATTTTCTTCTGGTGCCCTCTCTCCAAGCAGTGTCATTCCTCACAAAGTGGGAAATGGGATTTTATTTGGTCCAAATTACAATGTTCGCGCACCAGTGATTTCTGTAATTGTTTCTTTATAGCAGTGGGCGAGTCAGGGAAATTGCATTTCTGGATCCATAACCTCTGTGGATTTGGTTCCAGTTCCTTTTGCAGCACCAATTTTTTATTTCTCATTAATGAACTTTATTAGCAGTAATATTAAAATAGTGGCTAAATATCACATTCTGGGTGTCTTGGGAAACATTAAGTTTCAGTTAGCCTTTTCCAAATTGTTATACATCCATTTAAGAGAATGATAACCTCAAATTTTTAATATCTTTGCACTACATTATAATTTCCATTAAATTACAACCCCAATTCCAAAAATGGTGGGATGCTGCGTAAAACTTAAAACCGAATGCAATGATTGCAATCCCTTTTGACCTATTTTTATTTGAATACAATTCAAAGACATGTACACATCTAACGTTCAAACTGAAACTTTATCGTTTTTTTTGTAAGTATACACTCATACTGAATTTGACTCCTGCAACATGCTCCCAAAAAAAGTTGGGAGGGCTAATTGTTGAAGTTTGGAAAGCAAAATTCCTTCCCACTCTCGCTTGATATATGACTTCAGCAGTCCGGGGTCGCCAGTGTTGTATTTTGTGCTTCGTAGTGCACAACACATTTTCAATGGGAGACAAGTCTGGAGTGCAGGCAGGTCAGTCTAGTACCTGAACTCTGCCATTTCGAAGCTACGCTGATGATACACATGCAGATTGTGTCTTGTCATTGTTTTGCTGAAATATGCAGGGATGCCTGGATGGCAGCATATGTTGCTCCAAAGCCTGTTTATACCTTTCAGCATTAACAAGGCATTCATAGATTTGACAATTAGCCATGATGCCATGGACACTAAACGCACCACCATACCACCACAGATAATTGCTTCTGAACTTTGCACTGATAACAATCTGGATGGTCCTGTCCCAACTTTTCTGGAACCTGTTGCAAGCATCAAGTGCAGAATGTGTGTATATTTACCAAAAAAAAACAAAAACAGTTTATTCATGTTTTATACAAAGTCCCAACTTTTTTGGAATTGGAGTTGTAAAATCTGCAGGCATAGCTGTAGATCATTTTTGAATTAAACTCTTAGTTTAGTATTTCTTCAGTGTTACAGCAGAAAATGTTTGTTTCTTATCGAGATTTATTGCAGTGAAAGTACTAACACCGAGCACATTTTCTCTCTCATCCTACGTATCCACTTGATCTTTTGACCTGTCACCCTCAAGTACATTTACCGGCATTCAGACCGCCTAACCACCCACACTTTAATCTGTGTTTGGCTCTGTATTCACGCTTGAGGGGCTCTGAAAGGGAGGCCTTTTGTGTTCGTGCACTGGATGTAATGCATGGGAAATGGTGGACGGGGCCGGTGCGATTGCCACACGCCGCCAGGAGGAGAGGAAGGCGCCCATCTGGAAATGGCTGCTGTGAAGAGGTGTCTGCTGGGTGTTTGTTATGTATCCCCTCAGCCACTGGTGGCCGACGGGTTATTGATTAAACAGAAATTGGACACAGAAACCAATTATTGCATTGTATCGCTGTGTGGTTTGATTCAGTGCTTTGTGTTGGGCCTGAAATGGCTTAGGACGGCAGAATAAGGGCTGAATAGAAGGGACAAAAGAAGGAAGGAGTGAATGTATGAAGGCAAATTTTATACATACAAACATTTTACAGCTGGCTTTTCTTATTACAAGCTATTTTTTAGCCACATTATAGCACAGGGCTTTAAGGACTGGATATCTCATTAATTATTGAATGGACTGACATGAGTTCAAGCTCCTCAGAGGATGAATCCTTTCAACTTTTGTTTTTTAGTGACATGTCTGATCAACTCATGGATTAATTGCCATGCACTTTGGTACAGTGTTCATGGTCCCCAGATGATCAATTCTAATTATTCTGGTGATTCTCTCAAGTTTTTAATGCAATGGGCAGGTCAAAGTTTTCACTTATCCTTTCAAGTGACCAGCCCTCCCACTTTATTTAGACTGTACAGCGGTTTTATCCCTCGTCCTGTGTCCCACATACTGACCAGATGTCCCACATTCTGATTGGCTCTAGTTTTCAAAAGTCAAACCACTGTGGGACTGATGGTTTTCTAAAATCTGGCTTTTTTCCCCACTGGCTATGAAGAAAGCATGGAAGGCTGTCACCACAAGACACATGTAGGTCAAGTGAAGGTTAACCTGTCACTGACTTGACAACCCTACGCCCAAAGGGGAAAACTGAGTCAACACAAAATCACAAACTATGCAAATTTAGCCAGAATATGATAACAAAGAAAAGGAAATGCAGCAACGGCAAAGACTTGGAACCTCTTATCTATTGTCTACTGTGTGCTGCAGAATAGAAATGTTTATTTTTTGATATTTTAAAATTTAGACTACCTCTCAGCATTGAAAACATTTCCCACAATGTCCCAAATCTCTTTGTCCCACTGGTGGTTATTGTTATCTGGTCACCCTCTGAAAAATACCTCAACATCTGCTAGATTGATTGGTGTAAGATTTTGTACAGACATTCATGATTCCCAGATGTTGAATCACACTTACTCTGTTGACTCCCCTGACTTTTCCCGTTGCAACATCATGCGGTCCAAGTCTTAGCTAGTTTAGATTTTCCAGTGCTGTGGTTTGTGAACAAACACCTGCTAACGAACAGTGCATCCATGTGGTGTCTGAGTGATGGGGGAAAATGATTTCCCGACTGGGAGAATTCACGTGAACGCACCTTCAAGCTGGAACAACAACAGGGAAACTTGTTTGGTTTGTAAGTTTTTATTGAGTCACGTATTGCATATTATTTTTGGTCACATGTAATTTGTACCATAGTATTAAGTTGTAACCTTTAGTTGTTGTCCACATATTGTGACCTAGATTAATTAGAAATGTTTAGTATTAACCCTAACAAGTCCCTTTGTCTGGGAGTGATGGGTGCACTTAAAGGAGTTCCCGTACATGTTGGCTTAGAAGGTAAGATTTTAAAGTTCATTCTTAATTAGCAAACTTAATGTATTTTACCGGAGATAGCATGTTTAGGCTTATTACAAATAAGATAATGCTAATGTTAACTTAGGAGGGTTAAGAAGACTTCAAAGCAGATGTGGTACAAACATTCTGTACTCTTGTGTGTCTAGTTATGACTTTCTGTTTCATCGCGTCTCTTTACATTTTTTATGTCGTTTTTTGTTTAGGTTTGTCTTTTTCGTCCTGCATTTTTCATCTTATGTCTTTTTTTTTTGTCTTGTTATGTTGTTTTTGTTTTATGTTGTACTAATTTTGTTACCTCTGTTTAATTGATGGATACACCAAGAAATTACCTTTTCTATTGTCCCGTCCACTTTGGTTTAAATCAGCATAATCAATAATTCCAGTCAAATGCATTGAAATTAAGCCTGATTTGTATGTGATGAGTTAAAGGTACAGATATTTGTGTTACAATGGGTAGTAAAACTAAAGAATTGACTGAAAAATACACACTCAAAGAAAGTACCTGAAAAGTATTAAGTATTTGTACTTAGTTACTTACCACCTCTTCTTCAAAGCTGGGAGCAGTGAGTTTAGGTGGGTTTACAGCCTCAGAGTCACTAGGATGGCTGTAACTTAATTAGACTCATTGTTTTGCATAATGATTCTTGTTTTGAGTGTCTGTCCTCTTCTTCTATCTGTTCGATCTGAGTTTCCATCTATATATTCTTGTAAAACGTTTTCTCCTGCCTAATCCTGCACCATGCCCCCCCTGACTGAAATAATCAATGCTACTTGTGATCTCCATTTCTGCTCTCCTGACCATCACTGTCTGTAACCGCCTGGTTTGTATCGTCCCCTGCAGTTCCCAGCCTCACCGACAGAGGGGGACAAACACAAGGCTGTCTGGATGGAGATGGAGAGTTGGTGAGTCATACAGTGACACCGTCACGTACAGCCAAACAGCTCAAAACAAGGCCTGATCTAACTCGGCCACGGGCCTTTATTAGCACCAGGGCTACGCCTGCTCACACTTATCTGTGATGCTGAAGGAAACTCAAAAAGATGTATGCGGACATTGGCTGAGAAGCCATTTGGGCGTGTTTATACTGGGCTGGTATACTTCCTGGTTTATAGACTCTGTGATCTTTTACTTTCTTAACACCCATTACATGTTTTTTTGCTCCATTATATGTGCATTTACAGCATATACTGCCCTTACAACACTGTACATATCCCATATTGCTGTATTAATGCAGTCCTGGCTCTGTCCGTGGTGCTGAAACACAATCATGTCACTGTCCGTGGGCTTAAACACAATCATGTCACTGTCGGGGTGCTGATGAGACAACTAGAGAAGTGATTTTTTTTTTCCTCCAAGCTGATATCACATATGACCTTAATACTAGAACTAAATGCAAAAAAATCAATCATGTATTTCCTCTATTTCTAGATACCCTTTTTTTTATTTATAGGCCTAAACTGACTCAACTGTTCCCTTTTTTATGTCCAAAAAACACGCTTTAGATGGGTTTACCATGCACCAAGACCTGTAACTCATGAAATTTCTCTCAGGATTTCAAGTGTTAATCATCTGTAAGCCAAGGTGAAACTGGCATAAATATGTGACTAATGTTGATACCAAAAATACAAAAGCACACATTCTTTGCAATGATCCCTCAAAAAGTGGTTTACACAGTGACAAAGATTTGTCATGGAGGCAGGGTATTTTATAGTTTAACGATAAACTTTATTGCCAAAAATTATATCAAAGCACAGAAACAGTAAACTTTCACTAATACTTTTTAAATTTATAAATAAAAAAACAATGTATATATTAAACCTGAATTTAGAAAAAAGTCAAATATGCATAAAATGTGGCTTAGAGAGCTAACAAATTACACAAATCAGCATAATATTGTGTTTAAAAGGATTTTCATATAGGCACATACTGGACAACATGCTGATAGCTGATATAGACCGATATAGGTGTGATAGGTCACGTATCAGTCGTGCTCTAATGGTAAATAAATCTGTTTTGGCCCTGGAGATATCTGGTTCTCGGGCTGTGGCTGAAAAATCGACCAAATTATTTGGAAAATGAAATGGGGCTCTGCTTAGGTTACCTTTAATTTCATCACTTGGGTTAGTTTAATGTGATCTGTTGCTCAGGGACGGTCAATATTTTGGCTTCCAGGTTTCTTAGATGTATGATATTATATATGATTAGATTGTGGCTGCACATAGGGGAGACCAGGGACAACTGTAACAGAGCAAAATTGTAATACATTAGATTCCTCCAATCAAAAACAAGCTAGAGTTATGACACTTACTCTGCACATGCTCAGTGGGGGTCTCTCTCTGCCTGTGGAAAAGAGCCTGTATTTTTCTTCTGCTATGTAAAATTTAGATGACTGTGAATTTAAACTTGCATCAATTGTATGTTTAGGTTAGGTCAGTTAAAAATTAACATGAATAAACAATGTTAATATAGATGTTGTGAGCTAGCATACAAGATATAACGTGGCTGCAAGACTCGGGGCAGTTGTAACACTGAGTTTTAATTTCCCAAGCTACATCACCCAATGTGGGCACCTTATTTGTCTATGCTGACATAACCTTCTGTGAGGAAATTATCATATTTCATTTTAAACGTGAAAATCTAGTATCATAAGAATAGCTGCTTATCTTCTGCAAAAAGAGAAATAGCTAGACTTTAGCTTTGACTGCATACGATGCCTCACATCTATAAGAATTTGAACCATAAAAAAAACAAACAAAAAAAATTCTTAAAGCTATAATATGTAACATTTCTGCATTAAAATGTCTAAAAACATCATATACTTTTAGTTCTGTACTTACATTATCCCAAATGTTTCCAACAATGTTCAAGCACAGAAAAATACGTAATTTATTTAGGTAACAGTGTGTTTCCTCATAGCCATTACTAGATCATTGCTAGTTTCTATAACTTCCGGAAAAAACACAGAGTACACAGACAGCTGCTAATGTTAGCTACACAGACCAACTACCAACATTAGCTACACGGACCAACTGCTAACATTAGCTACAAGGTCAAACCACTTATGTTAGCTACCCAGACAAGTGCTAATGTGAGCTACACAGCCAACTGCTAACATTAGCTACACAGACCAACTGCTAAAGTTAGCTACACAGACCAACTGCTAACATTAGCTACACGGACCAATGGTGCGTTCCATTTACCTTGGAAGTCGGAGCTGGGAATGACGTCACAACCGAGTTATCAGCGTTCCAGTTACAAAGTCGGAAAAAAGTTGCCAACCGCCATTAAACGGGAAGAAGCAGTCGGGACAATATTATGTATACATCTGATTTAGTGCAACAAACACTAGTCAGAAGTGCTAATAACGGAATATTACAGGAGCTTCTATTTTACTGTTTACACCCGGGGCAGCCATCTTCGATTGTCAACTCGGGGGGTGGTGAGGATTCTCCGACTTTCCGGCTTGGAATTCTGACTTCAGGGGGCGTTCCAGTTGAAATTTCCCATTGGGAACTCGGAAATCCCGACTTCCCAGTACAACTGAAACGCACCATAACTGCTAATGTTAGCTACCCGGACAAGTGCTAATGTTAGCTACACAGACCAGACACTAATGTTAGCTATACAAACCTGCTGCTAAAGTTAGCTACACAGACCAACCAAGTTAGCTACACAGACCAACTGCTAAAGTTAGCTACACAGACCAACTGCTAACATTAGCTACACAGACCAACCTCTATCGTTAGCTACAAAGACCAACCACTAATGCTAGCTTAACAGACCAACTGTTAATGTTAGCTACACTAGCTAGCTAGCTAATCTGTCAATACCACAACTATTTAATAATCACACAACCCACAGAATAAGTTTATGTAAAGGCTTACGGTAAGCGTGAAATGTTAGTAGCAATTAAGCAAAGTAGCTAGCTACATTTAAATTTCCATTATTACTGCTGTTGATCTAAACATGCATTTATGCGCAACAAAGGAAGGAACTGGCTACGAGGAACATAGAACATTATATTAGGCTAATGCCACCATATTTGGTATTTAGGTCATCATAAAGTAAAGGAAAGTCATCAGGTTAAATTATTTTAATATTGTGATATTTGGATTAGGTTACTGACTAATCTCTTTAACAGGTAATTTGTAATATATATATATAATATATATATATATATATATTATATATTGTGTGTGTGTGTATATACATATATATATATATACATATATATGTATATGTATATATATATATACATATAATTACTTTTTATATGTATTGTATATATATATACATATATATATTACTTTTTTTAATATGTATATGTATATAATATATACATATATATATTACATTTTTTTTAAAGTAATCCTCCCAAGCCTCATTATTAATGCAATTTTCTAGAATTTTTAGATCAAATTCCCACAGTTGCATCAATCCAGGATTAAAACTTTTTTTGTAAATAGCTTATTTTTCTGGCATCCAACCACTAGGAAGTGTATGAACTGAGAGAAATTCAAGTGTGGACAGAAAAGGGAGAGGGCATAGCACCTCCCACGTCCTCTCTGCGAGAGAGAGGGAGAAAGGGAGCGATAGAGACACGCAGGGAGAGTCTGCTGTGCTGTGGTGGCTGTTGGAAATCGGACGACATGAGCTCTACATGAACCGTGTAAAATGCTTTAAGACGCTTTCGGCGTTTGTCTTTCATCCGTCTGAACCAAGGACGAGCCTGAAGCGGAGCTGTACACTTCACGACCAGGTAATATGGAGGAGAGATGCTGCTGCTGCTGCTGCTGCTGCACATCTTTACATGGAGGAGGTTGGATGTTGGTATTCAGTCAGTGGCGTAGCCGCGCTCCTTCTGCCTGCCTGCCCGCCTGAGCGCACACGATTCCTGGCGTTCACGTCCAAAACCGGACAACAGATCTCATTTCATGTATCGATCTGGCTACTTTTTTAGCTCAAAATCCTCCTCTTTTTTTTTTTTTTTTTTTTTTGACGCATATTTGTGTTTGGTAATCTCGATCGTGTGGATTGTATGCGCGCACAGCCATATTGGCAGTCAGCGGGAGGAGAGATGAGGGTGTTGGGTTTATCATATTGCTTTGAGGAGTAAAGGGAGGTGGAGGGAGGGAGGAGAGGAGGTGGAGGGGAGGGGGGTCGCTGCGACTGCGAAATGATGGCACCGCTGCGAGATGGCGATCCTCTGGTATTTATGAATGAACCAAGCAGGAGTGGGGTGGTCTGTAATGGCGTTGCGCACCAAAGCTGCAAGCCCTCTCCTGCTGCCTGCCTGCTGCCACCCCTTCCTGGCTATACAGCGCGTCAACATTAGACTATACACTAATAATGACGCCAGCGTGACGCATAAAGCCCGATTTCTGTGGCAAATGCCATGGTTAATCCTCCATCTGGATTTCTCCTCCTCCTCCATGCCTGATGTGCTGTTTGTTGTGAGTCTCAAGATCTGGAGGAGAGGAGGAGGAGGAGAGCCATCATGACATGCAAAAGGAGTTGTGTGAATCATTCAGGCCTTCTCTATGTATGTGTGAATATGTATGTGACTCAACTTCCTGTATGCATTGAGCACTGCCAGTCATGGGTGTGTGTATGTGTGTGTGTGTGTGTGTGTGTGGGTTGCAGGGAGGGTTTGAGAGAAAAGAGGAGAGCAGAGGAGAGGAGAGAAGAGGAGGGGAGAGATGTATGACAGTAAATCCCGTGATTAAGCTTTAAAGTATGTGGATGGGTGCAGCATAGAGATGCAGATGTTAAAGCATGCATGTTGTGTTGGTGGAGGATGGAGGATAAAGTGGAAGCGTGGGGGAGTGTCAGTGCCCGTTTGTTTGTCTGTCCTGTATGGCCACAGCACGGTTGCATAAGAACACTTCTTCTCTCTGCTGAGGCAGGACAAAGAAATGACTCAATACACGGTAACAAGGAAAAACACAGGAAGAGGACACGATGCATTTATTGATGCTGATGATTGACGATTGGGCTGTTTTTAGTTTTATTATTGTTGTTTTTGCAGTTAAATTTCTGACAATTAGCATTATCATTTCAAATTTAAATTATCAAAATAACCAGGGGCGGATTGAGAAGCATATTCATGGGGTGGCAAGAGGTTGGCATGGTCTTCAAAGGGTGGCAACAAAAAAAAATATATATTTTTTTTAATATATGTATTTACTGTAACAAATCATAAAATAACCATGATATGTCATCAGAAATCAAGGAAACATGTTTAGTTGAAAAACTAATTTCTCTGACAGCAACACTGCAGCCACGGTGTCTGGAATGACAGTTTTTATTTGCCCGTTTCACATTAATTAGAGTTCAAATTAATGCCGAATGTACACTGAATGAGTCAGTGGCTGTTTATGACTCATAAAAAAAAACCATTCATAATCTTATAGAAGGAGTAAATGTTTATAACGGTTAAACTGAGCAGTATGTTAATGGAGTCTGGCAGGCAGTGAGACAGGCAGTTACTGAACTCCAACTCTACAATGTGTGGAGCAGTGGGCTTTTGTTTTCAGGATAACAGGCTTAACTTTACATTAAAAGACAATTGACAGTTTTAAACAGCTGATCAACTTAAGTGCAGGGTATTAAATAGGATTTCAACTGGCTCCAACTTATTATTTGGACAGCAGTTTCCTCCTTTAATTGCAATCAATTACATATATGAATATTTGTTTGGAGAAGCTCACAAATTAAGATAGTTTATCTCAAAAACATTATTGTGGCACAGGTGGCCGTAGAAATAAACAGTTTTATTTCCAAATCTTCAGACATTTTTCCAGATATGTGAGTTTCTTCTTTGAACATATAGCTAGAATCATTAAACTGTATTATAGACATCATATATATTAGAGACGTGTTATTTTTAAAATTAATCTAAATCAACGCATTAAATTTAACAGCCCCAATGTAGATAAAATGTTGCCCGCTGAAATCGAGGAAAGCTTCAACTTCGCATCCATTTTTTTCATCCAACATTGTTTCTTTAAAAAAAAAAAAAAAAACTTAAAACAATTATCAAAATTCTTGGCAACCAGTTTAATAGTTTATAACTAATTGTTTATTCAATTAATTGTTGTAGCTCTACGTCCTGCCACCATATTTAACTCTAAAGATTAGCGACCGGAGCACTGCTGGAGACGCAAAAGATAAACTACTGTAAGAAACAACCATTGGGTGCTTTTAACTGAGGTACCCAAGGACCACATTACATTGGTGTTTTTAAAAAACACAAATCAAAGGAGGAACAGAAAACAATGATTTTAAATCATTAGGAACACATTGATTGACAAAGTCATGAACAACTGGATTGATAGAATGAAGCACCTGTGACATATGACAAAAAGTACGGCTCTGAGGTCTGCATGTACCCCAGTCAGAAGGATTAAGGCACATTAAGCCATGTGAGATAACTGAGAACCAGATGCTGAGATGTGAACTCTGTTGGGTACGTTGCTCCACACACAAGCAGCCCCCAGTTTTCTGCGCTTATCATGATCAGGTCAGGTCGGAAATCTGGCCTTCAGGGACGTTTGTGTGGCTTCAGAGAATTTAAGAAAACTTTCATTATTGGTGTCTTTTTAGCTTGTTAATTTCTATAAACTTGATTAATAAACCATACATCAATATGAGAGCTAAGAAGCTATAATTTCAGTGTTTCCCAGGGTTACCAAGACCTGACAGCAGTTGTTGTCCCTTGAGTGAAAATTCATCCAACAATGTTCCTTTTCACCATTTACTACTGCCACTTTAATAATAATAATGTAGTTGATCTAAATCAGTAATTACAAAGTGCTGTATATAAAATGTCATAAGAAAAATCAAGTGAAAAGAGAAAAATTTAAGTCAAAGATCAAGAAAAAGTGAGGAGAATAAAATACTGTAACACATGTAAATATGCACATATATTAGCTCACAGTGAAGCATCAGTGGGTTAAAAGATGCAGAAACAAGCCCCTGATTAAAAGGTCCAGTGTGCAAGATTTACAGGGATTTATCAGCTGAATATGGCAGAAACTGAATATAATATTCATAAGTGTGATTTCATTAGTGAATAATCACCTGAAAATAAGAATCATTAACTTAAAATGAGCCGTTTATATCTACAGAGGGTGTGAGTCCATGTTTCTACAGTAGCCTCTAGATTTCACGGCCACTGTAGATTCTCCGACACGCTTGGAGGGGAAGAGTGAGGTAATTGTGGTGATTGTAATCTGCAAGATTTCCGCTAGATGATACTAAATTCTACATATTGCTTCTTTAATTACGCATGCATGTAAGATCTAAGTGTCTATAATTGCAATATAGTAGATATAATATAGTGTTACTCAGGGTTACCAAGGTCTGATGGCAATTTTTGCTCCTTTTCACTATTTACTTTCTGCCACTTTCCTTTTCTATTATAAATAATAATAATAATAAGT
The DNA here is from genome assembly GCA_034769285.1 of Lutjanus argentimaculatus. Classification (NCBI taxonomy): domain Eukaryota; kingdom Metazoa; phylum Chordata; class Actinopteri; order Lutjaniformes; family Lutjanidae; genus Lutjanus; species Lutjanus argentimaculatus. The sequence continues at coordinate 20,316,920 of JAWZSL010000003.1, forward strand.
TTATTACATACATCAGTATCAAAATCAGCAATTACAAAGTGCTACACAAAAAGTGACAATAAAATATTATAAGAATAATCAAGTAAAAAGAGAAGATTTAAGGTCAAATAGCAAAAAAAAATAAAAAATGGGGAGAATAAAATGTTAATATAGATATGTAAATAAACACAAATATACAAGGCACCATTAGGCCAAAAGATGCAGAAATATGCCCATGACTTGATGATTTCTAGCTGATAAAATGTTGAAGGGACATTTTAAAAATCTAGAGTTCGTTTGATGTTTGCAGCCTGTCTGAAATAGTCGTCTTGCTGGACGGCAGCCGTTTGTAATGAGTGAAACTGTGTGAATTTGACACAGGCTGTTGCTCAGGAGGACAGTGGAGGATAATGGAGTTTTTAAGTTCTAAGCATATAGTTGTATTAATTATTTGTGCACCTTTGACTATCACAGCGTGACATCCTTATTTAGTAGTATATGTTGAGAGAAGCATACAGTTTTTGGCCCTGCTCCAGTTTGTGCTCCTGCATATATTTGTGGTTTTGTGGAACATTTTAGTTCATTTAAAGAAGGAAACAAATGATAATGCTGCACCAGCAACTGGTGAACTACAGTACGTTGAATTGTGTAATAAATCTGACTTTTGAGGCAGAAACTGGGCATTTTATCAGAAGCACGTGTCTGAACTTATTATTAATGAGAAGAAGCCCCTTTGTGACTTTTTAAGTTGAGAAAATAGTCAATATTTTAGTGAGTTTAGTACCAAAAGCATGAAACAAAAGGAAGTTAACTTGTGTCTCCTCATGATGTTTAAGTCTGTCTGTTGCTTTGACAGCAAAAGTCTAGTCAAGTACACCATCACTGTTGAGCACTTCAGAGCTATATATAACTATACAGCCTCCTGCATAACGTCTGCTTTAATACTGGAGCAGATCAATGCTAAAGTGTTTTAGTTGTTCTGACGGCATCAGCTCATTTGAAAGGTCCATGCAGTCTTCATTATACGTGGCATTAGGCAGGATTCTCCTGGTCGTCTTGTGCATAACTAATCGAAGGCCGTGCAGGACGGCTGCTCTGGTCAATTATGCACTCTGTGACCTCTGAGCTGCTGTGTTTCATTTGACATTTTGTTCAAATATCAGCCGTTCACTTAATGTAAAGCACTATTACCACCATCCATCTTTAAATCTGTCTCAAGAAATTATGAGGACTTAGAAATATTTTCATTGTCCATCTAAAAAACTATATCTATATCTCTACTAACTAACTATATCTCCTTTTTGACCATAAGAAAACATATTCATGCTCAGGAACTCTGTTTCTCTTTTTTAAATTTATTTTATATAACTTTATTTAACCAGGAGTAAAAGGCTTGTTGAGATCAAAAACCTCTTTATCCCTGCAAAAACAAGCAGAGACACAGATTACACTGTTACACTGTTAGATATACAATTAAACAATAAAACCACAAATTTAAAATAAAGAACAAATTACAGAATTATAAGATATCAAAACATCTTCAGTCAGATGTACCTGCTTCTATGTCATTTAAAATCACTTTAAAAGCATTCAGTGAGACCAGCTCTCGAAGATTTAGCTGATTTTGCAGCTGATTCCAGGCTGGTCTCTAATGTTACAGTATGCAGCATCGAGACAACAAGATAGTTTAACTGAACACCTAAAGGTAACGTTGATTTTGTTATATTTTAGGGAACTGATATTGAAAATGTATCACTGGGCTGAGTGACGTACACTGGAGCTTTCTGCAGTGACATTGGCCTGGTTCGATTGATTGACGTGTTGCAGCTGTGGCTGTGATGGATGGCTGTGAGCCTATTCACTGTCATAACTGTGTCATGACACCTGCCATGAACATGGCGGAGTCTTTATGAAGGTTTATGACTTGTCATTAAGTGTCAGTTGGTCAGTTATGTAACTTTTAAGGCAAAGTTGACATTGTTTGAAATGTCTTTGGTATGACAACTTGACTTTAACAAACTTCAACTATTTAGCTTTATGTTTTAACACAGGTTTTACTGTCATATGTGGCTGGTTTTGACACTGGCTGTCGTGAGGTCGTTATAAGTGTGTTATGACATTACAATCTAAGATTAAAACAGTTTATTTAAGTTAGATAATGTCAAGTTATAACAGAAACATTATTGGCTTGATAAATGTCAAGCTGTTATAACATTAAAACATCTCAAACAATGTCAATTATGTCAGTCATAAACATTCATAAAGAGTCCTTAATGTTTGTGACAGGTGTCATGACATGTCTATGACAGTGTAATGACAGTCTCACATATAAAGTGCTATCGCCTACTTGTGCCGTTGATGTCGTTTTGTGTTTTATGCTGAGTATTTTTGTATTGTCAGCTCTGTAGCAGTGAAAGCTATACCCTTATGCTGCAACTAGAGCTGCAACGATGATCGATTAATGGATTATTAATGGATTATTAAATTAATCACCAGCTATTTGTATAATCAATTAAACCGTTTGAGTAATTTTTTAAGTAAAAAAGACAAATTTCTCTGATTTCAGCTTCTTAAATTTTTTGGTTTCTTCAGTCCTCTGTGACAGCAAGCTGAATATTTTTGGTTTGTGAGTAAAACAAGACATTTGAGGACGTCATTTTAGGCTTTGGGAAACACTGATTGACAGTTTTCTCCATTTTCTGACATTTTAAAACAAACAACTATTCATTGATTAATCGGGAAAATAATCAACAGATTAACTGACTATGAAAATAATAGTTATCTGCAACCTTAGCTGCAACATTATGCATTTTTTTCCGCACTTCATTGTCATAATTATCTGCTTTCTTAGTAGATTGCCTAAAATCACATGTGAACTATTTCAAAAATATTTTTCCATCTGAACCCTTACTGTATGTCCCCACCACTTTTCAACCCAAAGTGACACTCTTGCTCATGATTGTCTCCTAACTTTTGTTTTGATGTAAAGGAAAGTTCGCCGTCAGTTTCTTATAATCCCAGTTGCATCAGGGAGCGTCACAAGCAGCCTGGTGCCGGGATTCCCACGTCGTCCGTGCTTTTACCCATCTGCGTTGTTATCAGGCGGGGATCAACTGGTATTATGAAAAAAGCTGTGCCTGGTTGAGCTCTCCTGTAGAAACCAGTGGAGTCAATCCAAAACTACCAACCCTGTCACCATCTGTCACTGCAGGCAGGCTCCTGCAACACACTCTGTAATTAGTGCTTCAGTCAGGTTAGGGCCTTCTCAGTTTCTAAGAATAGCCTTTCTTGAAAAAAATAAATTTGAATACATTAAGCAGACTTGAACACAAACACGATTCCTCGGTTCCTTTGACATTTCTTGACTCTTTCTTGGCCCTGATTCTGGTGGTAATGGCCAGGTGCCTCTGTGTCTCCCAGATTGCCAGGCCGTGGTATTAGCAGGGTCTTATTGAGAGGCCAGACGGAGCAACCCAGGGTTCCCCAGGTCAAGCTAATACTCAGAACTAATACACACTCAAAAGACTAATTACACGGACATCTTGCGTCCAGTCCTGTGTAAAAAACGGCTGCAGAGAATCAGCGTGATTATAGTTGGAGGTTATGATTACAGCTCAGGAGTCAATCTGCCTGAGGAGGAAATGTTTCCCTAAACTCATGCTGAAAGAGCATTTTTACTATAAGCAGTTAGAGGTAGAGAGATGTTTTTTTTAACAGCTTGCTCTTTAGATTGGATAAAGCTAAAGGAAGTCGGCACCGGTACATCAGTGGAAGTAATTGAAAATGTGTTTGCTCATTTTTCCTCCTCAGAAATCATAACAAAGTTCACATATTTACATTTTCAGACTTCAATCTCAACCCAAAGCAACAGCAAGCACTGTTGCTAACAAGCCTAATGCTAATGCTGATAAATATTTTTGATTCTGCAGTAAGACGGGCCTGTTTTTTAGTAGCTTGAAGAGTTTCATTTTGTTTGTGCATAAACATTCTGCAATCACATTTTCCTTCAGCACTTTTTTGCAAGTACACTAGTGAGTGAGCTAAAAACATTGTCGCTTGGCGTGGATAATTCCAACTTGTAAGAGATTTAAGCCTGTTGTTTTAGTATCATGGGTTTAAGCCAAATTTTCTCCTTTTTCTGCCACAACACAGTGCAGATGAAGCGTAAACTTACTGTATAGATGTGGCAGCGTAAGACTGCAGTGTCAGTAAATGAGTAGAGAACTGGAAACTGCTAGAACCTTTGGACTTTACTTAAACCCCAGTTTTTAATGCTATTTATACACATCTTCTGCTGAAAGAGCTATTCAATGTGTTTATGTTCTATACTTCTCTATATAGACCAAGTCACTGTGATGTCGTGCTAACAACAAAAGTCACCTCTGGTTTGACAATTGGCAGTTGATTTGAATTGCAAAGATATGTAAAATAAGCAAATTTCTGCTGCTATTTTCAGTCGGAACGTAACATTTAAGACACATAGATAAACGCTGTGGTATAACCTATCTGACGTATCGCTGGTCAGACTAACTGCTAATTTTGGGTAAAATCAAGCTGTCATTATCTTTAATCTGTGGCCCAACAGGTAAATTCGGTCTCCAACATATGTACTATGTATTTATGTGTCACAGGAGTTAAGCACTCAGAACAAACACTGTAATTTGCTCCATGGTAGTTCTCATCATTAGCGGCGGGGTCCGCCAGTCCTGCACTGGATTCAAATTGCCTTCATACCAACAACTTGAGTTTGTTGGTTGCACTTTAACAGATACACTACTTAGTTTTTCTGTTGTAGTTCTGACAAAGCTGCTGGCCAAGGAGTGTGTTTGCCGTAGTGCTAAACCCACCTGCTGTTACTACATTAACCGTGAGAGCTGCCAAATCAAGGATTAAAGATTAAAACTTAAGCTGCGAAATGCTTCAAAACAAGTCTGTTTAACTTGACGTTTTCACCATAAAAACGGCTTTTTTTTTCTCTTTTATTTAGTCATTTTTCATATCTGCACTTTACATCAGAAATATTAAAATAAATTATAAAATATTATGAATGATTACTTTGTAATGTCTTATATGCAAACAGTTCCACATGGAAATATGTATAAGGTAAACCAAAACAAAGTGATTTAAAATAAATAGTGATAACACTGAATATAACAAATGTAAATAACAAAATAAAACTAAACATGGGTTTTATATGAATTCACCTTACATAGACATACATAATTCAGTCCAGTGTGTACAGGAAAATATCCATATTATTTCCATTTTGTCTCACTTTAAAGAAATCATTAGATAATCTCAGGGTATCGGTTTCTCGGAAAACTGCAGAATTTGTGGTGAAAACCTCCCAACGACAAAATGTTTCAAGATCTATAAAAAAAAAACTGCCTTGTTTTAGACTGGATGATGACATTTTTAAAATTATTTCATAAAGATAAATGTTGTAATTCTTGATCATACTGATTTATTGGCATTGCAGTCTGACATTGGCAGGCCTAAACATCTGTACAGTATTTGAACTGGAGAAAATATAAAGTTTGTTTTAATCATTTTGGTTGAATTAATAAAACATTTGTGGCTGTTTTAATTTCCTGACAATCAGAATCATTCAGGGGAAGCCTAAACTGTACACAGCTCATCAGTTAACGTGTAAAATAGCACAGAGGGAGAAATTCCTGGTGCCTGTTCTGTGTTTAATAAATGAATCTTTGGCTGCATATTCTTCTGCTCCATCTTAAATATGATGCTGTGATTACCAATAGACACATAAACGCCCCGCTGTTTGCGCGTGTGTGCTCAGCTGATACTCCCATGTCACAGTGTTAGCCTCGGTGCCTGCTGAGTCAAAGGGATGTGTGCGGAGTATCAGAGGGCCTCAGCGTGCATCAGGAGCTGCATGTTGTCTTATAGGGATACCGCTGGTAACTTAAGTCCTGGGAATTGGGTCAATGCAGAGCAGGGCAGGAGCACAGAGGAGGTTAAGCTCAATGATTAGCCACTAAGCCAAGACCACAGTGCTGCAATCTCTTGTACAGTGTAACGCACATGCTCCATGCACATACAGTGGAGTGTGCTCAATCAAAGTATAGATTGACACTGATGAGTAGCAGACACTGCCGTAGTCTCAAACACAGCCTGCAAACACCTCAAGCACACACACAGGTAGTGCTACATGTATATTTTCTCATGCATATATACACATACATCACATTTATGACTTAAACTTAATCATTTGTTACTAAATTATATAATGTAGGGGTTTGATGCCAATGAGAAGAGTATGATTTCTATATTTGACATGTTATCCTGTTTGCTTCATTTATTCAGAATCACTTAAAGAAGTGAAGGTGGTTTCTATAATCACATAGTTTAATTGATTAAGCTGGCGATAGACTGACCATCATGTAAACATATAGGCATAAAGGAATAGTACAGGTGTTTTTGGTTTGTTAAAAGTTGTTATAAATTATTCTTCCATTGAAGGGTGACAACATGAACATTTCTGTTTCTTGGACTCCAGAAATTCTTTTAATATATTTTATTTTACAGAGCGAAAATATGATTGGATTTTGATATAAGAATACAAAGAAATTGATTTTTTTTTTGGCATATAGGTGCACAAACAATTCATTTTTATCTCCACTTAAAACCCAGGTTTGTTTGTGGGAAATATGTTTATTTTCCTTCTTGCTGAGAGTTAAGTTGCAGAGAAGAAAACTGATACCACTCTCATTGTCCGTCTGTTAAATATCAGGGTTGGAGCCAGCAGCTGGTTAGCTTAGCTTAGCACAAAGACTGAATCAGGGGGAAACAGCTTGGCTGGCACTAGCCAATGGTCACAAAAACACCTGTACAAAAATATGTTAACAATTAGTGCTTTTACAGGGGGTTATGGGACTCTTTCTATTGCCAGTGCAGTGATTCCTGGTTGCTGGAAAACACAAAAAATTGTAATTTTTACACATTGATTTTGTATGGATGAAACAAGCCAGTTCATTAGAGAGCTTTAGAGGTGAAGTTTGGTGCGGGATTTTGTTAATTTGGGCAGAACCAGGCTAGCCGTTTCTGCCTGTATCCTGTCTTTGTGTGAAGCTAATCTAACTAGCTGCTGCTGGCTGTAGCTAGGCCTATCATGATAATTATTGTACAACATATGGACATGGCCTCAATAATTTTTGGCTACCTCATTATTGCCCTTTGTGTTCACATGCATATTTTTTTTACATACGAGTTTTTCAACATTATGTCAGAATAAACAGCACCAAGACTTGGGCGCAGGGTTCAAGTACAAGAGAGTCCATTTTATTTATTGTTTTTGTTATGTGTTTTTATTTTACTTATGTTCAGGGGATATTTTTACTTTTTTTTCATATACCAACAACAAAGTCTTAATATTCTTAAGAATTAAAGATTCATTGCTCTTTTGATGGCCATTATTATATTACCATTTTATCATTACATCAGTGACATAAAATGTTCTTAAAATGATTCATCACAATCATTTATCACAATTATTTCTGGGCATTATATCATCCAACAAATAAGTGATCATGACATGTTGTAGCTTACTGTACACACAAGTGTGGTGTTGATTCTCTCATCTAACTCTCTGAGGGACCTAATAAGTGTATTTCCCAAAATGTCAAACTACTTCTGAAGTTTTACATCCAACAATGGCAGTGAAAAAAAACATAGTTTAGGATTATTGATGGGATCTAAAACTTGCAATAGGGTAGTTTAAGAAATAATGAATATTGCCATTTATCACTGTCAATATTGCTTTTCAATTTAGCTTACTTTTTAAACTTATCCTATTTTTGCTGTTGTTCTATTAGGCACTGTTTTTTGCATTCCTCGTCATACACTTTTTATTATTACTTTTCGGGATTAATAAAGTTCTGTCTCATCTCATCTTCTCATCTCTTCATCTCCATCTCATCTCATCTCATCTCATCTCATCTCATCTTATCCGTCCTTATCTGGACTTCTCTGGTCTTATCTGTCTTCATCTTATAACAAAACATTTATGTGCTGAGAGAAAACTGCAGAGCACAACAAGTAGCCATATTTAAACCCAGTGAATCTATTTGATAGATTTGGCTCTGATGGATATGAAAGTAAAGTTTCCTTTCTTTGCATATCACTCTCCAGTAGGCACACGCACACACACACACACACACACACACAAAGGGAAGCAGGCAGGAAAATATGTGGAGAAGGAGTTAGTTTTCACATCCATAAATCTGAAAACAGATTCTCAAAGATTTTAAAACAAGCACATGTGAAGTGTTTTCTCTGAGGCCGGGTGTTAGCCTGTTTTCTCTGAGCTCTTCCACTTTGTGTGTTCTGTTCGCAGGTGTGTGAAGCAGCAGCAGCAGCGTGACTGAATGTGAGAGACTGAATCAAAATTTATAAATTGAACCTCCACAGTGGCTCAGACCTAATGAAAACACCCGGCTCCAAAAATTGCTCTTGCTAAAAAAATGCAGATTCATTCCTCTGCTAAAACACACACACACACACACACACACACACACACACACACCCCACACACACATGCTGAGCTGATGTGTGCACAGAGAAACAGGGAATCTTCTGCTTGACTGCACAGATGCAAACACACATCAGACGCACACACACATGTTCACACACTATCTGACAGTCTGGCGGCTGCTCCGTGCAGGTTTCGGATGAATGTGTGTGTGTGTGCAGCTGTGGCCAGAATATTTGAGAAAAATCGAAAATCTGTTGATCCTGTAAAACACTCATCGCCAAATAGCCGTGTATCCACAGCATTCCGGTATCCGCCGCTTGATTAAAACCCTTTTCTCCACAAGATACCATGGGACCGCTTTGTGGGTGTCTATTTAATCACGCTCTTGATCTGTTGAATGGCATTGTGTTTGATGTTGGTTAATGCGCTTCCTTTGTGCCGCTGTGTAAGTGGCTCTCTTGAGGAAAATTATGTGCATATTTTCGCTAAAGGTGACATTTCCTTGCTCGCTGCGCGAAATAAACGAGTGGAGAAGGCTGCGTTGCATCTATTTTCTGACTGAGAGCAGAGCAGGCCCTGTTGGTCTGTGCCAAAGCTATCTGCTAATGGAATTTGGCTGCACTGCCACAGATGCATTTATAGTATACCATTAATTCATTAAGGAACTGCAGTCCTCTCGTTTCAAATAAAACAAGAGAAGAAGAGGAGGGGGGTGCAGAGAGACAGCTTGCATTTGGGAGGAGTGTCATTAATCTCAGAGGCCTGGTGTCAAGGACAAATGGCGAAGGAGCGGAAGTACTGTACAGTGTGCTTGAGTGTGTGTGTGTGTGTGTGCTTTCATGTCACTGTGAGGTTGCACCTGTGTGTGCAGATATAGCTGCTGACAGAGGGAGGGAGACGGCTAATTTTAGTTCAGGTGAAAAAAAAAGGAAGGAGGGAGCTGAGCGCAGGAAGGTTTTGATGAGCAGGATCGTTGTCAGGGAGCTGAAATCCACGTCCAAAAAAACCAACAGGCACCAAGCGAGGCGGGATGACAGACTGACAGGGCCCAGACAGACGAACCCCATCGATCAAAACCACAGCAGCCTTAGTTTATTGATCATACAGCATGGAGACCTGGGGAGGGCAGGAGCAGGAGGCAGAGGAGAAACAGAAAGAAAAAAAAAACAACAACTCAGGGAGCAAAGAAAAACATTTTCAAGATGCATAAATAACTAGAAAATCCAACTGTCAAATTAGTAACGCAATAGAAGCACTGTGGAAATTCTGATTTATTATGAGTTTGGTTTTATTCTTGTAGTTTTGGCCATCTTTTCTGTCTTCAGAAATAACATTGTGCTTACCAAGTTGCAGAGATCTGGGAACACACAGCTACGCTGCTAAAAATAAGTCAGACAGAACAAGAAATCCCTTGTTTGGCCAAGTTTATTTGGAAGAGAGGAAGGAAGGCAAACTGTAACATTACTGAAAACTGTAAAACTGTTTACATGCCTGTTCAACTTTGATCTAAAAGTTGGATTGCTAATGACATCGTTTAACTTTTAGCTTTACCTCAAAATAAAGAGGCTTACATAATCTGGCTAAAGGATTAGCTTTTTGCATCTAACTTGTTGTAGATCTCTGCCATTTGTCTACAGGCCTTTTCACGCTGCTGCATACCCACCCTGGTAACTGCTTACCTGCAAGAGCTTGCAAGAGTGTTCCCATGAAAACCATACCATGAAAACCATGCCATACCATACCATACACCTCTCACACTTAGCTGGGGGTATGTGAAAAAAAGTTGTTAGAAGCTGGTGATGGTGGAGTTATTGCAGCATGTATGACATTTTCTAGCTTAGAATACTGTGTGTCTTGTTAGGTTTAAATAGAATAACAAACAGATTTACGGGATATAAGAGCCGTTATTCCATACATCTCTGCTAAAGGGCCTAATGACACTTGTTGCCGTGGGTACCAGCACATCATTAGGCTGAATGAAAGTTGTACCATGTGGCTAACAAATATGGTATTGAAGATCATACCTTTGGGATTTCTAGCGTAGCTGCAACCGCTGCGGCCCAAGACTGCGAAGATAGGTGGAACGCCATAGTGCTGGTACACCCCACCCAAAATAAACATACAAGTAGAATGTACTATTTTCCTTCCTTGTACGGAGCCAACGTCGTGTTGTAGAGCTTTCTATATTCAGACAGCAGCATTATCAGCTCCTCCTGTTTCTTTCTGTCTTACCTGTGATGCTTGCTATTTCCATGATGCCACCCTGTTCTATTTGATTGGCCTGTGCCAGGCGGCAACCACCAGAAGTTCAACACGATAAACTATGAGTGGCAGAGCAAAATTTGTGTGCTCTCTTTACCCCAACTGCTGTGATCAAAACTACTTCCCTCCGCCATCTTCCCCTCACTGAAATGACTGGAGGCAGCGATTTACCACGCGGCAGTGTGAAAAGGCCTTAAACCTGCAGGAATTCATTTTTAGGCACCTGGAGGCAGCACAAGAGTCTATAAACTGCAAATAGCTGCCTACTTAAAAATCCAGCAGATACTCTACCAAGAATCATTAGCAGTGTTCACATGACAATATTCTCTCTTTTAGCTCCGTTTTTGGTCTCCACCAGCTATGGTGATTTATATTTACATCACACCTACAAGAATGTATGAGACAAACATAGACATATACAGTCATATATATCATATTTATGTATGGGATTGTTCACCATATACTAATTTCATATACCTCATCAGACTGCATCTAGAAGACGTTAAGACTTGTTTTTTAATAGTCTTAATCAATAACATTCTGAATTAAACACATTGTTTTGTCTGCAGCTGATGATGGAAGTAGCTAACGAGTGAGTCCTCTGACTTCCTTTTATATCTGTTGAGAGCTGCACAGTAGTTGTTGACAGTACTGACTGGGCAGGATGTAAGGATCGGGTAGCAGTCCCCCCCCCCCCCCCAGGAAGCCAGGAGAACATCTGTAGTGTTGACTGGATATGCAGCGTTATTCTGTTTCATTTGTCATTCAGGGTTTGTGTGTTTTGGACTTCGCCTCGTTTCTGTATTTGCAGCATGTTTGCTGTTTTTGTATTTGTTTCAGCTTTTTGCAGAGCGCCACCTTTTTTGTTTGCAGCACATTTCTGTTTTTGCACTGGCATTGTCTCTGAAGCTGCAGCAAATTTCTCCTAATGTAAATGTCAGCCATTGTGCTTTCCTCTTCCCTTCAATTGTAAAAACTATGAACAATACATTGAATACAACATTGGCACTACTTTTGAATACAAAAGGGATGACTAAATGTGATTTTATAATCTCGAAGCTTTGCATGAAAAACTGATTTGGTTTTATAAAATCACATGGACGCATTGTTGGTGTGGTCTGCTTAGCAGAAGCAGAAATCAGCGTGTTCAGCTCCGGCAGCTCAGACCACAATTGTTCAGAGTGACTGAGGGCCTTATTAAAGTCAAGAGTTGAGGCAACACAGATGCTGCCAGAAATCTGCCAACAGTTTGTCTTTTAACCCTCTTGATTTTTTCACATTCACATGACTGCACAGATTGTAAGAGAAAACCCTTGATCAGCTTGAAATTTAAAGCATGTATAATCAATATTTTTATCATAAAATGAATCAAATGACAACAGTGTGACAGTGTGTGGGGCGTTCCCCGTAATAATGAAACTACAGAGAATTATCACCTGAATCTGCAGCTTTCGTTGACTTTACAAACCTTTATAGTGACTTACAGCTCAATCAATGCAAAAACAGTCATCATTATGGATGAGTCCTCTGCATCCTCCTGCTCTACCCAGTATTTCCAACATGTGACAGCATATCTGGCGTGGACAGTCCCCTGTTGCCTGCTACAAATTCATACAATATCTGACCTTATTCTCAGGATGTTGTTCTGAGTTTATATGATGAACCCACAGAGAATTATAATCCGATTCTGCAGGTTCCTTCAATGTTTTAGCATCTTTCAACTTATTGTTTTGATTTTCCAGCCTGCAATGTTTTGGTTCTCTCTCACTGATCTCATATTTGCGCTGTTTTTCATATAAAGCAGGCAGCTCTTTTCAGCTATAAAGCTCCTAAAACCTACTGTACACTATCTGCTGAGCACCGAACAGCAGGTAGACACAGTTAGAGGCTAACTGGTGAGCATAGTGGAGCATTCAGCTGTAAAACAATCAGATATTTCCCTCAGGAGGTGGTAGAGACCAAAAACAGAGCTAAAAGTTAGTGAATATCGGACTTAAGATTCATCCGGTGGCTAGAAATATGACTAAGATTAATAAAGTTGCTCCCTAACAGCTGGATGTGTAAATAAGCAACTGTTCGCTAACAAGTTCACCATATCAGCTTGAAAGGTGATACGTCAGTGTTGTCTTTACTCGTTTCTGTTAGCATAAAGTGGCCAAAAAAAACAACGTTTTTTGTAAATTTAGACATTTATCTCAGACTTAATGCTTCACTCAGACTGGAAAATCTTGTTGACAGGCAACATTTAGAGAGTTGTTCTCACTATCTCAAAAAAAAAATGCAGAGTGCATCATCACCCTGAGGCACCGGGGAGCCATTAAACAAGATTTTCTGCTTTACAAGACCAGAGTAAAATAGTCAACAGTCTGCAGGCATGTGAGCAGAAGACACACATTAACAATGATGATAATAATGACTTTATTAAGGACAGAAAAAAGTCCATAGCACACTACAGGAAAAAGCACATTAAATAAATAGCGACACTATGCAACCTCATAACAAAAAGACAGAAAATCAGCTGCAGTCACACGCAAACGGGAGCCCCAGTGGCTCACCTGCAAGTTAAGCTGTGTTTGTGCGTTTAGCGTGGATATAAAACACTCTCATATGTCAGCCAGACTTACAGCTATAGATTGACTATAAAACTCAAGAGGCTCTCCCTGAAACCCCATTTATTTTGAACTCCTTGAATGATATTATCTAGAACCTGGCAATGCAATTACAGGGGCCCTGCCATCAATAGTGGGTTCCAGCAGTGCAAGCATGACAGAAATCCACTTATTCCATCTGGTATTGATGTCAATTTACTGTTTCATTACAGCAAGAGCTCGGAGAGCAGCACATGATCACAACTGAATGAGTATCTTATTATGGGACCTTAAAGCAAGTTTAGAACCACAGCAGATAAATAATGCAACAGATACAATGCGTAATCATGCACAGACGCTCAGCAGACGCACGAGCACTTACAAAGATAGCGATAGATTAGGTGTGAGGACGTTGTTCCGATGCATATGTATGAGCTGCAGCAGGTGATATTGAGAGGGAAGATTTGTGGAGTCCTTCGATGTGTTGTGCTGTGTTGCTGCTGACTGCAAACCAGGTTTAGTTTGTAGTCAATAGTTTTGGGAATTCTTGTTTTTATACTCAGCACTTAATAGCATAAATGTTATAATATTTTTAATCAGAGTGAAGATGTTGATGTAGATTTACCTTACTTAAGTACAATTAATTTTGGTGTATTGGTACCTGAGTATTTTCATACTTCAACTCCACTACATTTCATAGGGAAATACTGTACTTTTTTTTTTACAATTTCTGATTGCTTTAGTCACCAGTTACTTTTTGGATAAAAATTTTTACACAGAAACTATAATGACTTTCTAAACATGATATATTCTTAAGGAATTAGCTCCAGCTTGACCATATACAACATTATTAATAATGTTAAGGGCCACACTGCTGCTGAAAGAATACTGCTGCTTATACTATTTATACTTAAGAAAAAGATCTAATCTAATCTGTGCACAGCAGATATTTTGTAAAACAAACTATAAACCATGACTGTTTTTTTAAGTGACTTCCCTCTAGACCTTCATTAAGGGTAATAAGTGACATATTGGCCAAAATGCAATCACGGAACGCATCTGCATTCATATGCAGATATCTGTTTCTAGAGATTAGCCTCCAACTCTATTCTTGCATCTCAAATTGATAATCAATAAGACTGTAAACAATGACCTGTGCGTCTTGGCCCGGATCTTGATATTCACTGGCAGAAGCCCCAAAACATCGTCCGTTGCCCCCAGAGGCTAAATTGAACTCAGATGTGATAGCTGATGGGTTCCGAGACTGGCAAACAGTTGCTCATTTGCACGTCCAGCAGATGTGGAGCAACATTCAAGTCCAATTTTGACTACAAGTGGTACCTTTCACTTATATTGTTAATTTAAAAGTATAGATAAGAGCAGCATTTATTTTTTTATATTCAGCCTTCCAGTTTAATTTGACAAAAAACCCACTAACATCTGGCTTTTGCCTTCAGTGGGAAAGAGTACAAACGCCATTCCTTCTCAGGTCAAATGGCTCTGCAGTATTCACAGGTATTAATCAACTCCAGCTCCAAGCAGCAGTGACGGAAACATGACGTAACCATGGGCTTGTCGCCGCTGGCTGTAACTTGTGAGACTTTTTGTCATCTCAGCCACAAATTCCATCTGTCTCCATTCAAGCAGCACTCAAACATCTGTCCAAATTAGTCAGTGTTTAGTTTGAGAGACTTAAGTAAAAGATATGAAAAAAGTAGCCGCCGCAACAATATCACTGGCCTCCATGCTGTTTTCTACTGTTTATTAACCCTGATTTCCAGCGCAGACTTATTTATGCAGTGGGAAAGAAGTCAATCGCTTATTTTTAAAATGTTTGGCTGCATATACACAGTGATTTTGGTGCAAAGACTGAATAATATGGACTGTGCAAATAGAAATGGAATTGACACTGGCAACAGTCACATTTCCTCACAGACCTAGAGGTGTTTGAGAGTTTTTTTTTACAGAATAACAACACCTCACACTGCTCAGAAATTCCAAAAATTAACTATCTTTACCTTTCACAAGAACCAAAATGGCAAAGAAAAACATATCACACATACAGAGTTGTTTTTTTTTCACACCTAGTTTGCATCTTTTTTATTTTTAGTTTACTGTGACAATAACAGCCTATACTTGTGCCTGGATCCATACCAAAACAGAGAGTCACTGTCTTGTCATACATACATTATCATGAACACACGCAACTCAGTGGAATCCAATGCAGAAATCCTGCAGCATGTACGTCTTTTGTGACGCTGATGATGGTCTTTTTTTGTGTTGGTGAGAGTCGACCCTGTAGTCATTTTTAAAGCTGTTGTTTGAGGTTTTCTTGTATTGCATTGTTTTATACATGAGTTTATCTTATTGTTATTGTTGTTCTTCCATGCTGCAAGAACTCTCTGTCTTCTCTCTTCCAGGGTTTTCTGCAGTTGCTAAAGTTGATAAATGAGGAAAACGCTGGAATGTTTTTGGGGTTGAAACTGAGAAAGTGTGACTCCGCGAACAGTATTGATTAGGGAAATGTCTGCGTCAGGTGAAACACTTGGAGCCTCACCAAACTCATCCTCTCTAATTTGTACGCTGGCTCACAGTCAGACCACGAGGACAGTCAGAGTGCTTTCACACCCACTGGCCTGAGGTCGAGTCCCACCAGCACTTCCCTTCCTGCCCCCCCATCTGCTTTTTATCTGCTGACTGCTAAAATTCCTCTTTCCTCTCCTCCCCTCCAACCCTCCCCCTGCTTCCCTCCACCATGCTCCTACCCCCAACATCATAGGTGTAACACTGTCTTAAGCCTGAGGGGGGCAGAATGCCGGAGCAGAGCAACGACTATCGTGTGGTGGTGTTCGGGGCAGGGGGAGTGGGGAAGAGCTCCCTGGTCCTGCGCTTCGTCAAGGGCACCTTCAGGGACACCTACATCCCCACGGTGGAGGACACCTACCGCCAGGTGATCAGCTGCGATAAGAGCGTGTGCACCCTCCAGATCACCGACACCACAGGGAGCCACCAGTTCCCGGCCATGCAGCGCCTGTCCATCTCCAAAGGCCACGCCTTCATCCTGGTTTACTCCATCACGAGCAAACAGTCACTGGAGGAGCTCAAACCCATTTACCAACAGGTGGGGACTGATGTGGTGTGGGTGTGTTTGTGGATGGTTGCAGGTGTGTTTGCACTGTAAAGAGGATGTTAGAGGGTCTACATGTCTGCATTATACAGAGCTGAAGTCCTGACATCACCTTCTGGCTTACCTCTGTCCCACTAGTAATTAAATCCTTAATTCAACATTTTTTCATCACCCATTCTGAAAAAATTAAGTGTATCACGGAGGTTTGTTTTACATATTCTACGATAAGAAGATAAGAAGTAGTAGTGGATTACATGTAATCAGGACTATAATCAGTTTAACTATAATCATCCTAGACTACATTTTTAAAAGATGTCTTAATTAGATTGTTGTTACACTGTCAAGGATTACTGACATGATAACCATGATGGTCTATTAACTCATGTAAAGTGTATTTTACAGGGTACATACAGGGTTTCTTATACATGCTGCATTTTGTGGTAGACCTGGCAAGAGAAGAAAAACCTTGTGCAAAAATGTATTTTATTTGCACTGAAAATGTTTTAAGATGTTTAAGAGAAAAAATATTAATTATGGAGCTATGAGTCCATTTTTTTTAATATAAGGTGCAATATTTTCAGTGTCTGATTCTGAAGTAATCCCAAAAGTCTTTTAATCTAGTACATTTCCTTTGTAATCCAATGGATTATGTTACTAATTACAAAAATTGACATATAATTTGTTTTCCGAAATGGACGATATTTCACGATAATCTGACCCAAACCCTGACAACCAAACTCAACCTCCACAGCACAATGAGAAATCAAAACCTTTTGTGATTCAAACAAACTTAAACAATTACTATGTGAGCATTAAAAAAAACTACAGCTCCCATGAAAATTTATTTGCATCTTAACTTGTTTTTATACCTCCATATCCATTTTTCTAACTTTCTACTTGAACTATTTGCTGTCTAATAACTTCTGCAGCATTCAGTCCTGTTATTACAGACATATCTGAACCCCCTTGACTCGCTCATGGACTCACCTCTTCTGTCGAACGGTGACTAGGCCTTATTGTTTGATATCTGGACATGAGCTCAATATCACCCTTAATGTTTACATGCGTGTTTGTTCTCATAAGAATGTCACATGATACAGCAAAGTTTCCCAACCAATATAAGACGTACCTAAGCCGAATGAACAACAAAAAAAAAAAAACTATGCTGAGACACACTGTTTCTGGTCATGCTGCTTTTGTCCTCTCATCCTCTCTTCGTCTGCTCCATTTGTCGGGTTTCGCTGTGGGTGGGGCTCAGGCAGCTCCTCAACGTACATGTACACACAGCAACAGTGAATCATGTGAAGAGAAGATATGTTACTTGAGGCTAATAGGTGTTTTTCCTGACGACTGCATAATTCCAGCCAGAAAGTTTGGAAGAAAAAGGTTTAACGCCTTACTCCACAGCTCTGGTGTGGGAACATTTTGAGTTTAAGCCAAATGATAAAGAAAAGGCCATTAACTTGAATGAGCCGCCATATAAACTTTGTTTAAAATCAGTGGCAAAGTGGCAATAAAACTAACCTATGACTCTCAATACCCCTGTGCCAAATGGTTTAATATTTATATTATATTAAGTGCAGTTTTTGTTAACAGAGCCAGAGAGTCCATTTTCCAACAAAAGTTATTGTGACAGGCCTAGCTATGACGTTTATCTCGCAATGGTCTGCAGGCTTGTGGGAAAAATTAAAAAGTAAAACTGAAAAAATTAAGTACTGACATATGGAATAAAACACAGGACACATTGTTTAGTGTAGCTGTGTTCAAAGGCTGTATTTTTAGTTATTTACATTACTACAAAAGTTGGTGATTCTGAATGTCGCAAAAATGTTTTGGGAGAAAGTAGATGTTTCTTAAGATTTCGTGTCTACAGATGTAGAGTCCTGTATTTTATGATTCTCTTTTTTTAGGTGTTCAGATTACATCCAAATCAACATTCTTGGTCAGATTTATAATGTGCACTGACCATCCAGAACATTAAAAGCACTCATTTCCCTCCTTCTCTGCAGGTCTTGGCCATAAAGGGCAACGTGGAGGCCATCCCCATCATGCTCGTGGGCAACAAGAGCGATGAGACCCAGCGGGAGGTGGAGACCAAGGACGGGGAGGCCCAGGCCAACCAGTGGAAGTGCGCCTTCATGGAGACGTCGGCCAAGACCAACCACAACGTCACCGAGCTCTTCCAGGAGCTCCTCAACCTGGACAAGAAGAGGAACATGAGCCTCAACATCGACGGCAAGCGCTCGGGGAAGCAGTCCCGCGCCGAGAGACTGAAGGGCAAATGCAGCGTGATGTAAAAATCCAGGAGAGGAGGAAGTGGTGGAGGAAGGCGAGAGAGGGGGGGAGGAAAACGTATCACTCAGAGCAGCAAAGCGTCTGGAAGGCGACGGGAATCTCATCATCCACATCCTCCTCCGTTTGACTGGTGCGTCCACAAACACGACTCAGCAGTTATTTTGAAAACATACAGGATTTCAGTTTGGAGCTTTACATCCATGATGCATTTCTGCTAAAAAAAAAAAAGGAGAGACGAGGACGCAGAATATCGAAAGAAGAAGAAGGAGCGTGCGTCATGGTTTCCATCGTCGGAAACAGCGCGTGTGTGTGGACTTTTGCATCATCCAAGTGCCACAAAACCTGGCTGAGGAGCTCATCAAAACCTCGGACTGCAATAAAGACCACAGACTGCAGCACCGCTCGGAGAAAAGACTGAAGGTTTTGTGTAGTGTCCTCCCTCCCTCTCCGCTCAGCTCACACCTCAACCCCCCTTCGTCATCCCAGCAGCACCGTCATCCTTTGCATACCCCCTACTATAACAACCGTGATGTGTATGTAACAGAGTCAGTTAGTTAAGCTCACTCATCTGGTAGAAACACTATTTTAAGAGCCTGAGGTGTCTGTCATGCGAGGTTTAAGACTGCTAGCATGAACGAGACGCGTTACAGCAGCAAATCCGGCTACATCCCAGAGCCGCTCCTGAGGACTCTGATGTATATAAACATGGGGTATTTAAACGTATCCCATCCGGTCTACACACGCCCTGCCCAAACTAGTACATCAGTCAAAGGAATATGAAGTTGGAAGCTTAAATTTGTCATCCTCTCATTCCATCTCTCCTGAAAGATAAAAAGACCCGACTTTTCCTTTAGCGAGCTGTCGTCATGTTAAAAACTCTCTAAATACGTCCTCATGCGAAGTGGAGAAACATCCAGCGGCAGGGTATGCATACAACGCAACAATCCTTTTAAGACTCTCATCTAGCGGATGAAAAGAAAGCTGGACTCTCATCATCACCGTACGAAACATAAAATACAAGTCTGCCTTGTCTGGGAGGACGATACACTTGGATAATCATTGCCAAGCTGGTAAGACGAAAGTGAACTGGGATGATATACTGGTTCTGCGAGAATGTCAGTTTGCTTTGGCACTTTTCACGTGAAGGTTTCTCTTCTTTTTGCCTTTTTTTTTTCTTGTTTGTTTGCTTTAAGATGCTCTTTAAATTGATGTAAAAGTTTAAAAAAAAGAAACCCTCCTTAAACAAAAAGCACACAGAGAGAAAGATAAATAAATAAAATAAGGTATGGATGTATAAAAATTGCTCCATGCAGATTATTCAGTGCGACTTGTGCCCGGTTGCATAAAACCACTTAGGCTAAGATTTCCCTTGAATTTTCATCTCAAGAATGCCTTAGGAAAAAATTAGTTGCATAAAATTTCCATAGGATGTTGTAAGGGAAAACACTTTAGTTTTCTTTAATAGTGCTAAGTATTCCCTTTTGTGTTGCTAGAAGGACCTTAGCGACCATTTTCTTCAGAAAATTTCGAGCGAACCTTACAGTCTCTTAAAAGGGAAATAATTTTTGGAACATAAGACAAAGGCTGAATTTATGGCGAGTGAAGAGGAGGAGAAAACACCAAGATGCATTCAAGACAGGAAAACCCACTGAACATTATGAGCATTGGCAGTATTAGCTTTAACTGTCACTTAGCGCTAGCAACTTTGTAGCCAGCTCATACATACATTGTCTCCTCTTCCTGCTGTCACAGTAATATTTCTTTATCACTTTATCTACGGTTCATTTCGCAGCAAGATCTCTGACATTGATTTTGTCAGTTAGCTAACTGTTAGCATACGTCTTGCCACATCTTCTGCTTGTGTGTATTTGCTATGGCTGTTTGGTTAAATTGACTTTGGATTATGTGCGTGTGCTTTACATTTTTCAGGGGAAAAACATTTTCTTTTTCTTTTTGTTTCCTCCATTGTCCATTTTAGAGAAGCTAGCTAACACAGGCTGACAACATGTGTTAGCTAAGCTAGCTAACAACTGACAGTAATGATGTATATTAACATAAAAGAATGATGTGAGAGAGGCGTAACCATGGTAACTGGAATGTGCTGTTATGATGACAGTATTAGTCTAAACACTTCGGCAAGGAGACAACCTAAGAGGCTTTATGCTACGCTCTTAAGTGAACCCCTTAACTTAGGGAAATTTATGCTTAAAGGAGAAATATGTAATATGTTTACTGTATTTAATCATAAAATGACCGTGATATGTCATCAGAGATGAAGGAAACATGCAAAGTTGAAATATCGGCTTCTCCGACAACAATGCATTTTTATTCTGGGCCGGATCGTCTGTTTTTGTTTGTCTGTTTTGCGTTTATTAGAGTTAAAATTAGTGCCGAATTGTTCGCAGATTGAGTAAGTGTCTGTTTATGAGTGGTAAGAAATCATCACTCATCTTGTAAGCGGAATAGATGTTTATAACAGTTAAATTGAGAAAAATGTGAATGAAGTCTGGCAGACAGTCACTGAACTCCAACTCCAGAGTGTGTATTTTCAGAGCAGTGTTTTCAGGATAATGGGCTGAACTTTACATCGACAGACATTTGACACTTATAAACAGCTGATCAATATACAGTGTAGGACTTGACAATGATTGTCTGTGTCAAAATATAACATTCAACCCATCTTGCGCTCCTGTTCATTGTCCCTGCACCCTGCAGGCAACCTGCCTGAGCTTTGAGTCTGGGGAGCAGACAACTCGCTTCAATCATGGATCGTATGTTAAATAGGGATTTAATCTATTTAATTTACTCTTTATGGCTCCAGTTCACTATTTGGACTGCAGTACTCTTACATATTTCTCCTTCGAGGGGACAAACTTAAGGTGGTTTTTGCAACCGGGCACTGAATCCGTAATTCTGTTTCCTCTTTGGTTGGTTTGGTCACATTACCTCTCATACACTCATGCAAGCATCGGTAAACAGGAAACAGAATGGGTCATACACACACACACACACACACAAACACACAGGCATAAACACACACACACAGCATGCGCACAAGTGCACTCATGCAAGCGTCAAAACAGAAATCTGAGTAACACTGCTGACTGATTACATGAAGACAAACAGGGCTCACTCAGCCTAAATGCCCTCACATTGCACTTTAAATCATAAACACACACAAACACACACACACACTCACACACACAGAGCTGTAATTTGTCATGTTTTTTGCCTACATTATGTATTAACGCAGATTATCCTCCTGGAGCCATTAAATAGCTCCGCTGTATCATCCAAAGTGCATGTTTTTCACGCAGGAGCTCTGAATATTGTACACAGTGTACACAGGACAGCCAAAAGCACAATACTTTTTTACCGACATATCTATTTGTACATTTTTTTGTGTTTCTTTTTTTGTATATTGTTTCTGTTTTTTTTTGTCTTCTTTGTGCATCTTTAACATTCACTCACCAGTCCTGAACATGGAGGAACAATCGCATCATGATCATAGGTGTGTAGCTCTCCGTCTCGATGTGGATGTTAATGTGTTTTCTTCGTCCGGTACATGGCACAATGAGGTTGTGTGGTTCTGCTGAACAACAGGGTATATCGTGGTGTGACCGGTTAGCTGTGGTCGTCGTGTGAAGTGTACGTGTAAATGTGACAACATCGCCACCCCGCCCCACCACCCCGCCACGGGATCGTAGCTGGTAGGACGCAGAGGAGGGTTGGGTTCAGATTATTTGTCTACTTTTCTCCATCTCTCAGGCGGTTTTAACAACAATTTGGGTGGAGGATAATCTGCTCCTGTACTGTTAAACCCAAAGACACAGATGATGATGATGATGATGATGATGATGCCCCCTTTTAACTGTGTGTGTCCATCTCTCTTTGGGACAAAAAAAAAAAAAAAGAAAAAGCACAGCAACTGTTTTCATCTGTCTCCTTCTCTGTCTTTATGTGTGCAGCAGAATCAACAACTGGGCACTTTAGGGTGACATTTTACTTGAATGTCTCGTTTATAAGCACCATGTAAAATGTCCCTCCTCTCCTGCATTACTCATTATGCCCCCACAGACCCACATGAAAACTCTTTCAAACGTGTAGTTATTGTAAATAAGCATTATGGTAGTTGAATGAAATGTTTATAAGAGCTTCAAGTAAGATGTTACCCATGTAAAGAAAAACTGTACCCGCTGTCTTTCTGGGAATAAGTCCTTTGTAACCAGGAAATGTTGTTACAGTAGGAGGTTCGATGTTGCTATGTACTGTAATATACAGCTTATTAATAATGATGCTCATGATATTATTGTATTTGACACATCCACTCTTCGGATCTATCAATCAGATAATACTAGCAAAATGTGAATATGTAACTAAAGGTTCCACTCCATGGCTGTTACTACTTTTTTTTAAAATTTATTTTAATTTGAAAGCTGAATGACTCCGTTGTTATCGATGTGTTGTACTTTGCACTAACGTGAGGTCCTGTTAAACTCAAAAAGATCTGCATTGTAAACGTACCCTTTACCTGTTAGATGCCAGGGATGCTCACTTTCATTTCCTTTTTTTCATCAGGTTAATATTTAAAAAAAAAAAAAGCCAATAAGTTGTATTTGAAATGGTTTGTCTTGGTTTGTTTTAGCCTATTAAGATACCAGAAGGAAGGAGTGTCTGTCATGTACAGTACCTACCTGATGTGTCCATCTTATGGAAAATTATTTCTGCCAATGTGATGGAAAAAAAAAAAAACACATTATAGTGAGAAACTTTCTCGAAATAATTTCAAAAAGTATCTCAAAATAATGAGGGACTTTCTTGAAACACTGACTTACAATAAGCTAACATTTCAAAATAAGGAGTTACTGTCTAAGTCATTATTTTTAGATACTAACTGATTATTTTGAGATATGGAGTCTTATTTTAAGATAAGTCATCATTTTGAGATAATAACTCTTTTTTTTGAGAACACTCATTAGAATACTATTATTTTGAGATAAAACTCATTTTGAAGTAGTAGCTCATTATTTTGAGATAAATAAGGGATTATTTTAGAAGTTTTCTCATTATTTTGAAATATTAACTCATTATATTGAGAATAATAACTCATTTTGAAGTAGTAGCTCATTATTTTGAGATAAATAAGGGATTATTTTAGAAGTTTTCTCATTATTTTGAAATACTAACTCATTATATTGAGACAATAACTCATTTTGGGGTTGTAGCTCACTATTTTGAGATAAATAAGGGATTATATTGAGAATTTTTCTCAATATTTTGAGGTACTAATTAATTATTCTGAGATAGTGGCTCATCATTTTGAGATCACAAGGCATTTTTTGGAGAACGTTTCTCATTATAATGCCTTACAGGATCTTTTTCTTCTTCATCACACTGACACAAATGGGCTTCCATACTATATATAGGTTAAAAAAGCTAAAAACAAAAAAAATGACAAAAAACAAAAGCTGGAACAAGTATCAGGCAGTTCTGGTCTGATCTGATGTGTAGCTACCGGCGGTGGTGATGCACACACCCTGCATAAATATCAGCTTGACGCCTCTGGTCGCTCCATGCACAACGCCAGATTGCGAGCGCATGTTTGTGCAATCTGTTGTTCTGCTGACGTCTATAAGAGGCTGTCGTTGCTCATGTTCCTGCGTGGAATATGATACAGCAGGGAGGAAAAAACAATGAGACAGCGTGCGAGAGGGAGCAGTATGGACAACAAGCTGGAGCGGGAGAGAGAGAGAGAGAGAGAGAGGGAGGGAGCTGTGTTGCTAATAATAGAAATAGTGTGAAAATATGGAGTGCGACTGTGCTCGCCGTGGCCTGTATAGGATTCAAATGTGCTTGCATGTGGGGGAGGCGTGCATGGGAAGTGTGTGTGTGTGAGCGTCCGTTGAGTTTCTGGACTGTGTGAGTTAAATGCTGGCATGAATCAGGACAGACACCTCTGCCCCCGTCCTCCCATGGCTTGTCCCATCTCATCTGTCAGTGAAGCATACTCACTGCTGCTGCTGCTGCTGCTGCTGCTGCTGCTGCTGTCTGTGTTTGTGTGTGTGAGTGTGTGACCACGAGTGCATCCATGTATGTGCGCAATCAGCCACCTATTTGCATCCCTTCGCTCCGGCCTGCATGAGCGTGTGTGTGTGTGTGTGTTTGCTCGTGAAATGTCTGTCAGATATTTGAAGCTTTCCTGTGGAGAATGCCTACACATTTCTGCATGAGTCATCCGGCACTGCTCAAACACACCCCTGTACGCACACTCACACACGTACACACAAGCATATAAAACAGGCATGGAGGCAAAATAGACAGACTGCATGCCCTCAGCTGCACACACACACTTCTACACACACACATACACACACACACGTAACATTCACACAGGCCTTGTCAGTGAAACCTCATTGGCTGTTTTTCTGCTCTGCGCTGCTGTACAGGCACCACTGTCAGCATTACTTTTTCCATAAATCAGCTGTCCGCCCCCTGAAATCTTTCACATTCATCCCTCTGATTTTGTTTTTTTTTCTGTATGTGTGCGTGTTCTTGTGAGTCGGTTGCACTTAAACAGACTGAGGGCCGACACCCTGCTCAAATCTGATTGTAGATAGTTGTAAATAGTGTTCAAAGGACTTAATATTTCAGAGATGAGAGAGTGCCGAGGAAAGGATGCTGTGGTGGGAAGGTGCGACGGTCACCTGCGTTTCCTTCTTATGAGTCAAAGTCGAAGTAACGCAGCAAATTTCAGAGTTTCCTTCAGAGGAGACTTTGTGTCAGCTGTCATGATTGAAACTTTTCCAAAGTATGATCTAATTTTCTCTGCGAGAACAGCTAATTGGCTTTAAAAGAGGAGATCTGTAGAGGCTCAAAGTGAACAATATTTGATTAATTAAATCATATTTTGTAAAATTAATATTTAGATGACTAGATTCAGACAAAATATATAATAT
Organism: Lutjanus argentimaculatus; assembly: GCA_034769285.1. Classification (NCBI taxonomy): domain Eukaryota; kingdom Metazoa; phylum Chordata; class Actinopteri; order Lutjaniformes; family Lutjanidae; genus Lutjanus; species Lutjanus argentimaculatus. The sequence goes on from JAWZSL010000003.1 coordinate 20,342,621, forward strand.
ATCCATGAAATTTTGAAATAATCCAATAAATGTTTAGACGTCACACAGACGAACTTTACAATTAAATTTGATTTCTGCTAATTTGCTGATCTTGACTTTAGTGATTTGATTGAACTGAACGGTTTCATTTAACTCATTATTTCAAGTCACAAGACTTGAACTCTTATTTATAAGATCTGAAGTGTTCTGAAAATAAGTACTAGGGATTTTAAGTTTAATTAACTCGAATAAATAAACTTGTATATTTAAGTTAAGTTAATGGAAAAATATTCAACACTCAAACTCAAAGAACCTCTCTTTTAAAGTTAAAATGCCTTTATTGTCACAGCATGGTCAAGTTAGCGACAATTACAATTGTAATATTTTGAGGTAATTTAACGTTTGCCAAACAGCACTCTGTCCTCATGACCATGCCGTGAAAATGGGGGGATTTTAATTGTTTAAAAAGATTGTCCCTTTTTATTTTACAATGCAGTTTATCCCAATAGACATTTATTTTATGACTGCACTTTTGATCTCAAAAATAAATGTCCATCAGTCAAGACAAGGGCAGAACCAGTCCTGTGATTGGCTGTCTACTTAATCAAACCAAAGCAGCAGCCAGTCACACAACAGAATTATTGTTTTGATGAAAAGTGACATTATAAAGCAAACAATTGAAATAAAAATAGCTGGAAAGAAATAAAAATGTCCTACAATTAAATTATGCTATTGTGTAAAAAAAACAATTTTGGATTATTTCAGTTTTATGGCTAAATTATATATTTTGTCTTTAACATAATTCATGTGATTATTTATTTATTCAATATTAAACACTTTGGGCCTCCGTAGAAATCTACAAAGACAGCACTTCAGTCCCAGATTTGAACCAGGAGCAGATGACGTTCACCTCACCTTGTTTGCCATCAGTGAGATTCTCACTGGTCGCGTCGCTGAAGAGTCTTGTGCAGCAGAGGAAACGTGGTTCATGTGTGTTCTTCCAAAGCAGGATGGGAAACATGACCCCCGAGACGCTGAAACAAAAGGGCAGTCCGTCAAATCTTTGTAGTCTAACCAAGGTTTGTTCCATAAACTCATTTCTACCAACGAGGGCAGGTTTACAGTCCTATCGAGTCGAGCTCAGACGCAGAGAAATCAATCAGTGTTGGAGGATGAGTGGAAAACTGACCCGTTAACCTCTCCGGCTCACCCCTTTACATCTTGTCTGATCGCCTCAGATCCTCACGAGCTGTTTTTTTGCGGACGGGAGCGTAAAGTGGGGCATAATAGACTTTGTGGGTAATGTAGTTTGGTACTATCCTGTCGCTCTGGCCCTTCATTCCTGCATGGTCCCTATTGGTGTTCCAGCCAGCATGAGAACAAGGACACAAACTGTGAATCATCTTTGTATTTTTTAAAATAAATTCCTCAGCAGCATTTACGGCTTCGGTTTTGCAAATGGTTTGTTTCTTTTAAGCACTTATTGTTTTTTGTAAATTATTCTACTGTTTTTCTGTTTGTTTATTTTCTGTTGGGACTTTTTTTTTAATTTAACTAATTATGATGTATAGATATTTATTCTAGCAATAGTCTTCCTATTAAGATATACTGTGCTGATGCATCCTCTGAATAACTGAAAATAACATATATATATATATAGATGATAATAATAATCAAATCTGCAAAATGATTTTCCTAATAAAAATGTGAACTGAGGCATGTTTCTTGTCTTTTTGATTTTTCTCCTGGTGTATGATGATTCAGCCTCACCTGATGTTGCTAACAGAGGTTTGATGATTTTTAGTCATGCTAGTGGCAGCAGCTCTGCTGGTAAAACAGTCACTTCACCACTTTGCACCAGACCAAAACATCTCAACAAGTATTGTCATGAAATTTCGTAGAGATTTCCCAGAAGACGAATTCCACGTGTTCCCCTGACTTTTCTTCAATTTGTGCAATACTTTTTATGACTAAATACCTGCAAAACAGACATCATTCTCATCAGCCTCAGCTGCACTTTTTGTTTAGTGCTAATTAGCAAATGTTATCATGCTAACATTGGTTAGCAGAAGTAGCCTAAATCCTGTAATTTAAGTAAAAGTACAAAATGATTATTAGAAACTTATTTAAAAGTAAAAGTATTCATTATACAGACCCTTGTGAGTGTTAAACTACAATATGTTATTGGAATATTATCACTAAAGCATTAATGCATGGTGTACTGTTGCAGTTACTCTACTTAATTATATACTATTGAGCAGTTTAATCAACATCAGTGCATATTTTATAAGCTCATCATATGTTTTATGTGTTAAATCTTCACCTGCAAAGTAGTCGCCTAACTTAAGCTGTAAGATAGTAAGTGGTGAAAGAAGTATCCAGATCATTTACTGAAGTAAAAGCACTAATGCCACACTGTGAAAAATGTTCCACTGATACATGATTTTCACTGTACCGTGGACAGAAAAGGTGTGAAAAATAAGTACACTTGACTTACCTGACTGTCTTTTGCTCCTCTAGAGAGCATAATGTCCTCCATCTCACTCGGTTGCTGGCAGGTCTTTTAAAGATCTCCCCTGTTCAGCTCACTCGCAGATATTTCTGCCCGGACATCTCCTCTCCAGCTGTTCCTGGGATGACCTCTTTTCCTTGTTCCTTGGGGGTTACAGCAAAGTAAAGCTGTCAGACATGTAGTGTAGTGAGTGGAAATTTGTAGTGATGTGGTGGAGTAGAAGTACAAGGTTGCATAAAGTGGAAAGACTCAAAGTAAAATACAAATGTGTACTTACAGTAGAGTAAATGTACTGAGTTACAGTCCATCACAGAATAAAGTGGAGTAAAAAGTACATTTTTGTCTGAACTGCGATGGAGTATAGCACAAAGTAGAAGTTAGCTGTCAGTCCTTTCTGGCAGAAAGGGATTTTTAACACATGGTAAACGATGCGACAGAAAACAGAAAATAATTTGTCAAAACAAGCTTTACATTAGAGCCAAACAGACTTCATCTATTACAGCCTTCTTTTGATGTGGACTTCCTCAACCCGACTTTTTTTTTTTTTTTTTTTTTTTTTGACAGAAAGCTTTCAGAATGAGAGATTTCTGGCAGACAGGTACGGTGACCAGACGTCCTCATTTTCTGGGGACAGTCCCTATTTTTGGTGGCCTGTCCCCGGCTTGAGCTGTGCCTGGAAATGTCCTCGTTTTTTAACTGTGTGTTAAAGAAGACCGGACAGGAAGAAGGGTGAAGGAGAACAAGGGGGAAAAAAAGGTAACAATATAATCACAGAGCCTGGCAATTTATTAATACAAACAATGTTTGTGAAATAAAATACAAAAGTAAGGTAAGAAAGCCAAGGTTATCAGTTTATTAACCAACAAAACAACAACATATTTTATGCAGTTTACTATTTATTTGTCTTGCATGGCTTTGTTAAATACTCAGGTCTCTTATTTCTTTATAATAGACTGTTGCTATGTATTCAAGAATTTTGTGTCAAATTAAAGACCTTTAGGTACATAACCATGCAACAATCAGGATAATGTACAGTGAACAGGTCATATAAAGCCATAAAATCATTTTATAATCAATATTTTGTGTCACATATCCATGCAATAAGTGGGATAATGTACCATGAGCAGGTCATTATTGTGAAATAAACCCAGACAGGATGATGCAATGGGGTCTTCATGTATTTGGCACACATTTATTTGACAAAAAAAATTAATTCTAAAATGATTTTTTGGCTTTATTTCACCTGTGACCTGTTCACTGTACATTATGCTGCTTCTTACACGGTGGTGTACCAAACAAAATCAATAATTTGACAGAAAATATTAATTGTAAAATGATTTTAGTGTTTTAACAATGATTTTATTGTTCCTCCAGAGTCTATCATCAGAACTGTGTCCATTGCAACGGTCTGTTATACAGAAATAACAGACGAATTTGCCAATAATCAGAACTGAGTAAGCCATTAATAATGTGAAATAAACCCCCTTCAGTATTAATCAAGACCCTGGCGCAAACCTGCACCATCCTGTTGGGATCTATTTCACAATAATGGCCTGCTCACTGTATATTATCCCTTACTTAAAGATTGGTGAGGACGGTGGTAAACTGTGATTTTTGGAGACAATTGCCCAATTTTATCAGCTGGTCTGCGTAATAGTTTATGATAGTACAACAGTTACCCTGCTCAAAACAGATGAATCTAGAATTATCCCCTTTTTGTATTTCATTCATAACAACACTGGTTATTTTAATGATATATTGACAACCGAACTGGGAATGTCTCCAGTTTTCATTTCGGATAATTTGGGCTTTCTGGCAGGAAATGTGCTGGAGAGACTAAAGCCTGAAGTAGCTAAATGGAATTACTCAAAGCATACCTCAAATTTGTGCTAAAGTAGAAGCATTACACCTGCTTCGCATCAGCACTTTTGCATTTTCATGAGCACGTTGTTGTACCTGCTACATAGCAGCTCTACCGGAATCAGTGTAAACTCATTTTCTCACATATCACACACCCAGAGAGGAGAGAGAGAGAGAGAAATTCTGGATCCACAGTCTCCCACTCCTCCTTTCACTCTCACTTCTCTCTTAACCCTCTAACATCTGCTTGGGGATGCTGTGCCCGGCGCGGTTGCCATGGAGACTGGTGTGACGTTGACGACGGCTGTCGCATCAGAGTGTGGTGTGACCCTGGTGGGGACAGAGATGCGTTACGACAGGCAGAGGTCTCCCTACAACGACGCAGAAAGACCCAAACTCCCACCCACCCACCCACCCTCCCCCTCCAGGCCAGTGTGGACACCCCCTTCTGCTTTGTCTTAATGAGACGGTCCTCTTCTTGTCCACACATACACACACACACTTGAGCTGCTACACATCAGGGAAAGTCTATGCAGCCTATTAGGTCAAAGATAAGCCTGGCAGCACACATGTGACAGCTCAAGAGACAAAAAAGGTCTGGGTGTGGGGTGGATGGGTCGGATGGGTTGGATGGGGGTGCCACCTCTCTCTCTGTCAGCCTGGGAGCATCTTTTTAGTCGTGACTCATGGGCTTCCACAGCTGATTTCTTAGAAAAATGAAGAGCTGTGCTGTAATCCACTGTAACCGTACTGTCTGTTCAACAAGAGGGAGGGAGGGGGAGTGAAATGGAAGAAGGAAGTGAGACAAATGAAGGAGGGAGGCGGAGAAACGGAGCTCAAAGGTGAGGAAAATGAAGGAGAAATGTATAGGCATCAGCATAATTTCACACATCAGTGGAAATGAGGCCAGTGCGGTACTGTGGAGGTTATAAATAGCTCTCCTGTGGATATAATAAGCAGCTAGAAAGGGTTTCCATACAGCCACGAAGAAGAAGAAGAAGAAGAAGAAGAAGAAGACACGGCTGGGGAGGCTGAGCAGCATCTCCATCTCTGTCAGCATCACCAGGGTTTTATGGCCCCAAAACAAAGACATCCTACATATCAGACCTTTACGTCCCCTTCAAACCGTCCACACTCAGCCAATAACCATGCAGCGCTTTTAGCTCTGTGTGGAGGAGTGGGCAGGAGCACTACAGCTCGGTGGAAACGCGCAGAGGATGCGTGTTTGCGCCGGGCCCTGCCAGGAATAGAAGGAGCGGCCCACACCTCCCTTGAGGAGACGGGATGACCGCTGCGTCAATGGCGCCATCGTGTGGCAGAGCGGCGCAAAGGACGCATGTGGAGAAGAAGAGTCATTTTTACAGTGAGGTACACGCAGATCTAGATGTGCAAGACAGAAGGAAATTCACAACTTGAAGGCTGACATAAGTTTGTTTGCATTTATAAGAGTCATGCACGACAGTCTGCATTAAATTCAGAGTGTAAAAAAAGGTTTAGGTTTAGGTTTTACAGGTATGTGTGAGGCATGGATAGAAAACCACACCCAAAAGACAAAGAAAAGTTTAAAAACAATACAAAATCAGCAAAAACATTAAATGGTTGTATTGAGAATTACACATATACAATGAGTAGAATTATTAAGTTAAAAAAAAACCCATCTTTTTAAAGTTTTGAATCAAACTCTAACTCATTAACTTTTGAAATACAATGTAATAAATGTTTCTCAACCTATAACCTTTTCTTGAGATGATGATGATAAATCTTTGAGTTTTAGAAACAAAAAAAGTAAACTTCAGTAGATTCACTGTGAAAGTGAATAAGGGTTAATAATTTAATATTTTCAGTTGCAAACATTTAATTTTCAAGTGCCCAAGTTATGAAAAATTGTGTTCACAGCTCACTGCAAATAGTTTTTGAAATACAGAATTTTGGGGGGTTTCTAAAACTCAAACATTCAAGTTTATCTAAAGAAGAATGAAACTGCCTCAACAAAAGATTGTAGGTCAGCAAAGCTTGAGTGTGAGTTTGACTTTAAACTTAGTGAAGCCAGGCGTCTTGACACTGTGAGTTTTGTCAACCTTATTTTGTCAACCTCTTTTACGATATTGATTTTGTGTTTCCCTCAGGAAATCCTGCACAAACACTGTACAAAATCATACAGGAACTTAGTGAAATCATCTAATCTTTTCTTATGAACTTCAAGTAAATACATAAGTTTTATTTGTTCAAGAATTTTTAAAATTAAAACACCTAATATTTAATGTCAGGACACTCATAAACCTGAGCTCTTCTAACTTGAACTCTTTTGGCTTGAAATGATCAGTTGAATGAATGTACTGTACACATAAATATTTGTTTTGAGTTTTTTTTTAACACTGAAAAGGACTATAAAGAGAAACATATTTCAAGCTGTAACATCTTAGAAACATTATTCTTAGTGAACTGATTTGGGGAGCAACGGGGGTCCATTATCACATTTTTTGGATGTTGGGAGGAAAGAATTAGGGTTGTCAGTAGTGATTTAATATCCAGACCTTTAAAAATTACTCAGATTAGGTTTCCTCAAGACAAAAACCTCTCAAGTTGGGGGCCTGTGGTCTAATGTGCATCTATTGTGGGAGACATTGACATGAAAACGTTTGGGAACTCTTGTCTTAGTGCAGTAAGGGTACTTATGATCACATATCATATTCAGATGAATATATAAACCAAGAGACATTTGATATGCAACATAACAAACAAAATATTTTTATTTGGGCCACTCAAAAGTAGGTTATGCAGTATTTTGAATAAGGTCAAGTCAGGTCAGTTTCATTTGTACCGCACCAAATGATAACAGAGTTATCGCTTTTCATATAGAGCAGGTCTAGAACATATTCTTTATAATATTATTTATGGAGATCCAATAGTTCTCTGCATGAGTAAGCACCAAGGCAACAGTGGTGAGGAAAAATATTTCTTTTAATAGGCAGAAACCTTTGAAAGATCCAGACTCTTTTTTAATGGTGAGCAGCCATAAAGAACATACATTTCTATAGTAAGCCTATATAATTTCACTGTAATCTGAGCTAATGGTTATTATTTACAATAGAAAAAAAGGTCAGAGATTAATCCTGCTGGTGGGTAGATAAAGCCATTTAACCACTGAGCCAGTGTCCTGCAGATTAACGACCCAATAAAGAGGTTTCGAGGTACAACTAACAATTATTTTCATGATTGATTAATCTTCTGGTTATACTCATATTTGATTACTTGTTTAGTCTATAAAATGCTTTTAAAAAATATGAAAAAATGCTAATCACAATTTCCAACTGACTTCTACAAATTGCTTCTTTTGTCCAAAACCCAAAGACTCGTCACTTACTATCATATATGAGAAAGGAAAGCAGCAAATTCTTACATTTAAGAAGCTGGAACCACCAAATGTTTTACGTTTTTGCTTAAAAAATGACTGAAATGATTAATCGATTATCAAAATAGTTGCCAACTAAATTTCTTTCATTCAAGTAATCAATTAATCGACTAATCGTTGCTGCTGTACTTCATTAATAAATAAACATGTACAAACTGAGAGTTATTCATTAATTTTGAATGGGGGATTCATTTATGCAAGTTTTACCCATCCTACACTTAAATACCCACCAAAATTTCAAAATTTAAAGGGTTACAAAAGTCTTTACAGGTGCTGCAGGGCACCTTATGAATGTTATACTCAGTTTTGTCTTTCAGTTTTGGACAAAAGAAGCAATTTGAAGACATCACTTTTCGTTTTTCCACAATTTTTTGACATTTTATAGAGTACTGATCGATTAATCGTGAAAAATAATGAGTAGATGACTCGATAATGAAAATAATCGTTAGTTGCAGCCTTATTGGATAATATATCAGTTCAATTTCTTATTACAGAGGATGAATCTGTGCGTGTGAATGTGTGAAAACGTTTGTTTGCGAGGCTGCTGCAGGTTAAAGGTGCTGTCACCGGATCGGATGGAGGGAAGAAGGAAGGGAGAAGGAGAGAGGGAGGAAGGGAGGAAGGGAAGGGAGGGGAGGAGGGGGGGAGAGGAGTGGACAGACACTGGTTACGGAGGGGGAGGCGTTTGGCTCGGTGAAGACGGGGAGTGTGAGCGAGCAGAGAGGGTGAGGAACCAGCGGATCTGGCCCTTTAAATCACCAATACAGCGCATTCGGAGGTGAGTTTGGAGATATTCGGGTATTTTTCTCCCTGTGTATCATAATTGTAACGCGTCTGTGCGCCTCTGCAACCCCGGCTTCTCGCCACCGAGGGCGGCTGCAGCGGAGAGGGGCTTCATCAGTGTCACGAATCCGGTTTTCCCCAGCCCTTTGCCGGCAGAGAGGGTGGGGAGGACCGGGGACAGGGTCAGTGGAAGATTTCCTACAGGCTCAGCTGGACTCTTGAGGACGCACACGCCACAGTGTCCAAAAAAAAAAAAAAAAAAAAACCTCTGGATTTTACATGCTGAAGTAGGCCGATCAATTTGCATAATAGCGGAACATAAAGGCATGCGCTCCAGTCTTGTGCCCATTGTCGCTGGATGGGTTCATATTGGCTGCTGGAGCCTCCAAACATGTCACCACCCTGCTCCCACGGCTAACAATCAGGCCTGTGTGCAGACCTGAAGCGGTCTAGTCTGCTCTCCACTGGGGGAAAATATCTTTGATTTGTGCACAAGGTCTGCCTGTGCCTGCGCGCCTGCCCGTGCGTATGCGTGTCTATGTATGTATGTATACGTGTGTGTGCGTGGAGTGTGGATAGCCGTGGTAGAGAGAGGACATGCTGTTCTATCCATCAAAATGCCCGCATTGTGTTTTCACACGGTAGAGCAGCGAGCAGGGCCTATAGCGGAGGACATGGCTCCGAACTGCAGGCCCGATCAGCGCTCAGGAGCAGCGACGATCAATAACGATTGATGCATTTTTGCGCGTCTTGAGAGCGGCTGTGGGCTCGCTGCTGGCTGGCTGGCTGGCTGGCTGGCTGTTCGGCCGGGGCCTGTCCAGATCTGGTGATGTTTTCGGTCCAGGCCAACACCAGTGACCAGCTGAGGCTGTGTTGTATGTAGATCTTGTTTCTGTGCATCGAGTTTACAAGAAAATGTTCCTCAGTTTGGGGGCGTAGAAGAGGAGAGATGTGGCTGTGAGGGAGCAGAAATTCGGATTTGTGCTGTTTTGTTTTTTTTTGTTTTTTTGTTGTTTTTTTTTTGTTGTTTTTTTTAAGGCTACAGCTTCCTGCTCTCAGCGCGGAATGCGCCACAGCAGAAAGTTTGAAAAATCAACAGGCTGAAGAAATCAAAGCACAAGGTTTATAACTGCACTGAAGTGTGTCAGGAAGAATATTTTATTAACTGTGCAGTCCCTGCGAGTTGACACTTTTGTTGCTTATGCTTGTGAGGAAATCTGAAAACATGCATTTCTGAGCAAAATCACCATTTGAATTTTAATAATCACTTTCAAAAACACAAAAGATCTGCACTCTTAGAAATAAAGTGTCAACTAGAACCAGACAGGGTTGTTTGACTTGTCCTCATAGAGAATCCTTTTCAGTTTCTGGTAGCACATGGAATCCTTTCAGGGGGTTCTACCTAGAACCCAACATAAGGGGTTATAGCCAGAACCATCTGTGAAAGGTTTCACCCAGAACCCCCAATGAGAGGTTCAGATTTGTGCTGGTTCTTAAGGGGTACAGTTTTACAGTTTTTTTTTCTTGAACCCACTCATGAGGTTCCGCCGAGAACCTTTTTATATTCCAAGAATTTCATCTAGAACTCACATAGAGGGTTCTACCAAGGAGTCTTTTATATTATTCTTGTATATAACCCTTGGCAAACCCTTGATGACCCTTTCAGAAGGTTCTACCTAGACACAACATAAAGGGTCATAACTAGAATCATTTGTGAAAGGTTTCAGAGGTTCTATCTATAACCTTTCCATCTTCTAAGGGTGCTAAAAAGAATCAACCCAGGGGGTTCTACTGAGAACCCTTTATTCCAAGGGTTTTTATCCAGAACTGACTCAGAGGGTTCTACTGAGAAAACTTTTATATTCTAAGGGTTTTATCTAGAACTCAACCAGGGGGTTCTACCAAGAACCCTTCTATATTCCAAGGGTTTTATCTGCAACCTGCACAGGGGGTTTTACCAAGAAACCTTTTATATTATAGTACAAAGAATCCTTGACAAAAGAGTTCTTCAAGGATTTCAACAATCCTTGAAGAACTTTTTTTTCTTGATGGAACCTTTAGTCTTACGTAGAACCCCTTCTGTGAAAAAAAGAAGGGTTCTTCAGAAGAAAAAGGCTTTCGATTAGAGCTTCAGCCCATCAGGAAGAACTCTTTTGGAAACCTTATTTCTAAGAGTGCAGACAAAGAGGATAAACGTGCTGTTAACGTTTGATTTTCCATATTAGATCCATAACAGATCCTATATAGCAGTTTAACACAGTAAGAATGTACAAAGGAGGAAAGTCTGCACACTGTTTGGCTCAAAGATGTTGCTGATGAAAACGCTGCCTTTTAACAGAATGTCCTAAAAGAGAATTAAAATATTTTTTTGGAGCCCCACAGTGTGCAGACCTTTCTCTTTTGTACCCTCCGGTGATGGTTGTTGTCTTGCACCTGAATATTTTTACTTGGATGTGAGCACACTTGGTCTCTCAGCAAAATAAGAGCATGCACAGAAACTACTCCCTCAATAAGCTTGCAGTTTTCTTTCTTTTTTTGTTGTTGTGACTGGTGCTGATTCAACTCGGTGGTAGTTTTTCAGGCTGTATGTTGTGGAGTTGACTTGGTTTATTTGTTTGTGAGGAGTTGCTGTCATTCTTGTGCATATCGACAGCGTGTTCTTCTGCTGGCTGTCAGTGAGGCTGCTGCATGTGGGGTGATTTAGGGACACTCCTGACACATAATGAGGACGTATGTTGAGATGGAAAGGTGTGTCTGTCTCTGAGCGTGTGTGTGTGGGCACTTGTAGGGCTGCAACTAACAATTATTAGGAATTGATCTGCTGATTATTTTCACGTGGGCGATACCACAAAATTTGGTGTCAATCCAAGTGATACCAGAACCAGGATCACCAAAATCTATACTGACATCATTGCTTTTTATTGTTAAAAGCAGCTACTATCATAAGGGAGCGAAATATGTCATAATTCACTTCTATTCTGTGAGGTTTTTTTTTAGTTTTTTGGTTAAAGTTAGGGTAGCATTCAGGTCAGAGTTGGATAATAACCTGAAATATTGATATAAATATCGATCAGGGCTGTTATTATATCAGATTTTCACTATATGATTATTGTGACCTCAAGAATTTCACAATAACAACACTATCATGATACAGAAAATGTGAAAAAAAAAGAGAATTAATCTTTAACTTTGTTTATTGTGCGTTTTGTCCCTTTTTTCTTTTTTTAAATATGAGTACAGGGAACATAACATAACTGTATACTAGCATTTAAAAAGTGCAATTACACTTAATGGATAGTGATTCAAGAGCATACAGTGTGTTTAAGAGGCACTGGATTATTCACATTATATTATCACATATGTATTATTATCCTTATCTGCAATATATCGCAACACCCTCAATATCAATACCTATCGATTCCTTTTTTACTATTAAAAGCAGCTTATTTAAGGAGAACCATGTGCTATGATTTATGAGGGAAATGCATATTTAACAGGCTACTTCTGAAAACATTGTCAGTACCACTAATTTGTCAAACATTAGGCTTTTATTATGCTCTGATAATTACTTAATCACATGGCGATGAAACAAGAGACAATATTAAATGTTCTTTAAAAAAAAGTTTATTGTATAAAATTCTCTGAATTAATAAGGAACTAATAATTATTCATGTTGTTAGAACATAATGTATTCTCTTTGGTATCATTTATACTAATGACAGTACTGATACTCAAAACAGGGTTTAAGTATCAGCAGTATCGATGTATACCCGCCCCAAATCTCCAGTGAGGCTGCAAATAACAATTATTTTCTATGCCGATTAATCTGCTGATTACTTTTTCAATTGATCAATTAGTTGTTTGGTCTGTTAAATGTCAGAAAATAGTGACAAATGTCCATCAGTGTCCTCAAATGTCTCATTTAGTCCACAACCCAAATTCAGTTTACTGTTCCAGAAAAGTAAAAAAAAAAAAAAAAAAACTGAAAATATTCACATTCAAGAAGCTGAAATCAGAGAACTATGACTTTATTTGCTTTACAAAATTACTCAAAGTGATTAATCAATTATCAAGATAGTTGGTGATTGATTTAATGGCTGACAACTAATTGATTAATCTCCAGGGAATTAATTTAATGTTGTTTAAACAAGTTTGCACGTGTGTTAAAGAGAACAAATGAACAGGAAAAAAAGACCTCAAAAGAGGAGGCATTTTTCCTCTAAGGATCTCGCTGGGATTAGGATTTGGGCTCAAGGTTGAGATTAGGATTAGGATTCAGAATTAAGGTTAGACTGGAGGACAGTCAGTAAATGTCCTTAAGTATAATAATACAACTGTGTGTTCAGAGGGAGAAAGACAAAGAGAGTGTCATCAGGTGTTTTAATATAAGTCTGTTCACTCTGTCCTCTCTCTCTCTCACACACACACACACACACACACACAAAAGGCCTAATTACAGACATGAATCTCTGAGCTACTCCACAGTAGGAGTAATTAAAGCAGGACTCTCCTCCCGGGAGAGAGAGAGGGCGACAGACAGAGAGACAGAGTGAGAGACGCAGACATAACACACTCATGGTGATGTATGTGAGGAGGAGCGAGGTGTGTTTTCATCATACGTACCTGTGAGGAAACTTCTTCACTTCACAGAGTTAAAGTGTGAAAGAAAGAAAGAAAGAAACTGGAGGTTTTTTTTAAACTGGTTTTGGACAACACAGGTTTGAAAGGACTTAAAAATGCCCTTTTTTGGTTCAGTAATTAAGCAGCATTACTGGTGCAATGTGAAGAAAAATGAAGTTGTGATGACAGATATTGTAATATAAATTGATAAGGCAGACGATGACAGTTTGGAATTGGAGCAAATTCCGACCTCCCCTTTTCTTATTTAAAGGTTAAAGATTTAAGGGGATCTATTGGCAGAATGTGGCAGAAATGGAAAATAAAATTAATAAATGTATTTTCATTAGTGTATAATCACCTGAAGATAAAAATGGTTGTGTTCTTGAAAGCAAGAGTCCTTTAAGTATACCTGCAGAAGGCGTGAGTCTCCTTCCATGGAGGCTGCTATGTTGCACCGCCATGTTTCTACAGTCGCGCAGAACAAACAAACACTGACTCTAGATACAGCATTCTGCATCTTTTGCAAGTTTCATGGCCACCGTAGTTTTTCCTACATCCTTAGAAGGGGAGGGTGCAGCAAGGTGTTTGCAAACTGCAAGCTTTCCAAAGCAAAGTGTGGGATGTTTTGAGACTTTTCTAATTGAAAACTCCTATATGGCCAATATGGAAGCGAGCAATGTTGTTTCCTGTGAACTTTTTTGAGTGGAATCTCATCTATAGGCTAAACAGATGAGATCAGGCTTCATACTGGGGAAAAAAATCTTAATATTGCAACATAAAGGCAATCCTCGTCAAGACCCATAAATAAATAGATAACAGTGTTTTGTTTGTAGGAAGCCACTGTAAAACTGAACTGAACAATCTCAGTCATGTTGGCATGACATGTCAGAATCTACCAGGACTAGACAGGCACTCATGTCAGGATACTTAAGTAGAAAACCATGCTAATTCTTCAAAATTACCTTATTTTTCATACTTGGAGTACAGCAGAATAATACGATCAGTTGCACTTGTAACAAACTATTTGAAAGGGTAAAATTACTTTTCTACTACGTTTCATTCTGGCCAATAGGGGGAGCTGCAGCACCTTCCCCTCCCACGCCCGTGCTAAAATATGTTTATGGAAACATTTTAGATGAGAAACAGGCAATGTGGTAACATAATCTTGATTCATATTTGAGCGGCACTGCCTAGTTTGGCAGTTTGATCTGAGTTTTGTGAACCCTGTGTGTTCCGCTGGACAGACTCACTGAGAATGACCTGCCAATCGCTACAGTAGTTCAGGCCTAAAGCACACCTTCTTATATCTTCTATTTTACTCTAAATGGGACCATAATTTACAAAATAAACATCTTGAAACTAGCAACTGAGGGCATAAACTCAATAGAAAACTGCTGTTGATGTCATAAATAAAGAGAGAGGTCAGGTCATTTTGCCATAAGAGTACATTCAATCAGACTTCTTTTTGCAGCCAGTGGAGTCGCCCTCTGCTGGCCATTAGAAGTAATGCAGGCTTAAGGCACATGGGCTTCACCTTTCAAACCCAGAACTTCTGTGCACTATTTAATATACAGTCTATGGCTTTTGCAGATGTAATTCAACAAGCAACAAAATATTTCCCATATGGATCCAGGAACCGTAAACCAAAATCCAGTGAGTGTTTAGGATCTGTGACATGAACAACTTTTAAGAACCACAAAACTGCAAATACTAACTTAATGTTTTGAAATGTTTTAAAATGTTTGCCTGTCTGTAATCTAGCTTTGCAAGCAGCCCTCTCACCTCTTCTTCTTTTTTTTTTCAGAGAGACAAGCCAATGTGAGCTCAGCCGACGTCCAGCCCTGTCGTTTTTGACTTTGCACCCGTCCGCTGCACCGCTCTGATCGTCCTCTCCATCCAGTCACGTTTTTGTTCAGAGAGCCCTGTCTGCCTGCCATCAGTCAGGTAACACACTATTATCTCTGTGTGTTTACACGCTAAAAGCTTGAAGGATATTTAGCATGAATGACAAACTTAGATCATATTGTTTACAATGCTTTTAAAATACTCAAGCTCCATCCGTAGTTATTCTGTGAATAACACATCCATTAACTGGATCTTGATCAAGCAGCTGCCATATTTCAGTCATTGATAGTGTTGCACCACCATGTAGTCACCTCACAGTGGTGCTATAACTCTACAACCAAGGCCAAACAGTTCCCTGAATGAAACTACTGAAGACTTGAGAGGTGATTCAGCTCTGAATCAGTGCAGTATTAAAAAAAAAAAAAATCATATCATGCAGAATTTTCCTGGATGGTGCAAACTACTGCAGAATGACCAAGGAGGAAAAGGTTTCACAGAAGTGGATTATGCAATGTCAAAGTAATGTATAGCTGGCTTTATAATGAGAAGTCAGTTAAATGACGATATCAGAAATCACAATGAACTTAAGTGTTGTTTAATTTTCTCACTTTTGAAACATGTACAGAAGTTGCATTATATAGCCTGTACAGTATATATCTCGTTCATGTCCATCTGTGATCCAACAACTCACAAGTGTTGTTACGAGTTTATACTTTGCCTGTAAGTTGTTTGTTTTAAATGCAGCATATATGCAACAAAACAAGTGGTCCTTTAGTTTTTAAAAGTAACAATCCCAGAATGTAAAGATATTCCAGTACAAATAGAAGCCCAGCATGAAAAAAATACATAAGTATCATCAACAGGTGTTCTTTAAGGACCAAAAATAAAAGTACTCAATATGCAGAGATGTCCATTGTTAGAGTAACTTATAATACGTTGTATTATTGGATCATTAGTACTGATGCCTTAACATCTAAGCAGCATTTTATTGTGCAGTAGGCAGTGAGGGCAAAGCTAATTTAAAGTACATTAAGAGCTTTAAATTAATCGATCTAAATTTAATCTACAACAATCCATGATGAATGAAATAGAGTGAAACGTACAATATTTCCCCTCTGAAATATAGTTAAGTAGAAGTATAAAGTGGTGGGAAATGAAAATACTAATCCTGCCCAATTCAATAAAGAAGTCCAAGTCATAACCTTGCCAGAAAAACTTGTAAATTTGTAAAACCATTATTACACAATAGAAAACACATCACGAGCATACAAAGCTTCATATCTGCATCACCAGAGATACAATGTCAGATAAATGGGCTACGGCAGCCCACAAAGAGTGCAGACATCCAAATACACAAACTGCAAAATGTGCCTCTGGCATCGTAGAGCAACCACAATAAAGTGATAAAATCCTGCTATGAAAGGTGAACCACAAAAAAACGTCACTAGCAGGATTTCTCTCTTGCACACACATGCACACAAAGCCATGAAAAACTAGTTTATCAGTAAATGTCTCAGAATTAATCGGCTATAGTTAACTAAATCAGTCACAGTGCAAGTAGGCTCCATAAAAATTCCCTTACCTTTACGCAGAAACGTCCTCACTCACAGCTGAAGGATGTTTATAATTATGTACGGTCAGCTGTCTAACGCATGGACGAATAAAATCTCCATCAGATGGCGATTATGAACTAAACCATGTCCTGATTCAAATCATTCAGCTGCACTGAAGGTCTGCCTCAGTCCATTCATTGTGACCATAAAATGACGGCTTGTTTGGTAATATTGTTTTCACTATATTTTCAAAACCCCACCAAATACTGACAAAAGCAGCCTGATGCTTTCTTCCCTGCTCAGTGTAATCAGAAGTAGTCCAGTATAACCAGGGCTGGGTCAGATTACTTTAAAATGTAGTGACTGATTACAAATTTCATTGCAAGTTTTGTAATTAATAACATAATTTAATCTAATCTGAATACTTTTGGATTACGTCAAAATGAAACAGTGAAAACACTGCATCTTATACTAAAAAACAGATGCAGCTGCAAAAATCTGAGTTCCACAAATATTCTTTTTTCTTCTTAAACCTTGCAAAACATTTTCAATGCAAGTAAAATGCATTTTTGCAGAGGGTTCTTTTTTGTGGAGCAAATGTATGTCAGATATGGTTTTCATGAGTTATCTGAGCCTCAGTTATCAGGGCTGCAACTAACTATTATTTTCAATATCAATTAATCTGTCAATCATTGAGTTTGGTCCATAAATTGTCAGAAAATGTTGATCAGTGTTTCCCAGAGCCCAAAGCGATGTCATCAAATGTTTTGTTTTAAAGATATTCAGTTCACTGTCATGTTGGACTAAAGAATCCAGAAAATATTCACATTTGAGAAGCTGAAATCAGAGAATTTGGACATTTTTTCTTACAAAAATACTTAAAACAATGAATCAATTTTGAAAATAGTAGTGGCTTAATTGACTAATTGTTGGTTATCATGCAAAAATTTCAAAATTGCCATATTTCATAGATATATGCAAGTAATCCTTGACAATGCAACTATATTGTAATTACACATTATTGAAATGTAATCTGGGCTGATTATAGTTACTTATTTTCTGTAATCTGATCACATAATCCTGATTACATGTAATCTCTTTCTACCCAGCCCTGAATATGGCAACACGGATTTAAAGCATGTGTCAACAACTTGACAGACCACAGCAAATTTAACTTTTATGTTATATCTTTAATGAAATGCTGTATGCATGTACACACAGCACATAGCTTTACTTTAAATTTAAATTTCCAAGCCAGAACACATTTCACCTTCATGTCACCAGGAAGATCCACTCAATGAACACACTGAGGGCTTGTCAGTCTGTATGTGCAAAACTATGTTACTAAGTCAGTCTTTTGTAGCCATATTTGATTAAATCATCCATCCTTGTCTGCACAGTAAACGTTTCTTACTCTCTTCTCTCTCTCTCATTCAGTTTTCTCCTGTGTTGGTGCAGTCTGATGGATCAGTATGTCTACCACTAATAATATCGCCCAGGCCAGGAAACTGGTGGAACAGCTGAGGATTGAGGCAGGGATTGAACGCATTAAGGTAGGATGATACTTTACTGCCACGTCTGTGTCGGTGTGAGCGTGATTACTCATCCACAACTAACCGCCCTCTCCTTACATCTTCCTCTTCATCCCGCTTCCAACTTTTCCTCTTGTTCCTCCTGTTGTTTCCTTTTATCCTGTCCTCTATCATCCACCATCCTCCTTTTCTTTGTCCCTTCTTTTTCCCTCACCTCTCTCACCCTTTCAAAATTCAAACTTTATTTATATAGCAAATTTCACACACAGGATACCACAATGGGTCTCATGCAAAAGCCAATCGTACAAACAGATTTGTTCTTGACGTGGTGTGTACGAGTGATTTAGGAGAACTTTTCGCGTTCACCAATTTTCTTGTATTTTGAATTTTCTTTCAGATATGGACACAATTTACGAGTGGTCGTAGAGTCATGTGCAGTCAGTCTGCTGTTATCAAAACCAAAGTTTTTCACTAATGACTTCATATTTCATTAGTTTGAAAATGTTTTGAGTTTGAAAAATAAAAATTACACTTCATAAATTCTATAAAACACATAAAGCCTCTCATCATTACTTTAATGATGCATTATTGGCCATTTTCAAATAGAGACAAGGCAAGCGTATATGTTATCATTGGGGCATTAATTATGCTAATTTACAAGTGCACGTGCACTCAGATACACACAGGCGGATCATTTACACAGGTATCTGAAGTATCTGAAGTTACAAGCACATGCAGAATCTCTCATGATGTGTTCGTACAAACCCTTTTTACGAAAAAGTAAGAGAAATTTAAGATAAGAATACAAATCTGTTCTTGCAGAGGCCCATTGTGCTTAACATTAAGTGACAATACGGTCAACAATCACAAAAATGTGAGTTCAAATAAGATAAATATGCACGTCAAAAAGTGTGCAGATACACAAATCTCAGTGCAAAATTTACAAAGGAAAATCAAGTGAAAGATATGCAGAACATGCACACACATGTCAGACACACACACACACACACACACACACACACACACACACACACACACATAAGAATTTAGCCACAGATTATTGTGAAGAGTAAAGTTCTTAACCTGGTTTCTAAACTGCTCAGTGCTCTATCTGCTTGGCATGCAGAAACAAGAGGCCACCTCCCCTGCTTTAGTGTTCTTACAAGGAATGTTGAATGAATAAAAAAACACTTTTGGTAGACCAGAGAGTTCTTGCTGGTTTGTATGTAATTAGCATGTCTTTAATGTTCTGAGGCACAAGGCCATTTAGAGCTTTGTTTACCAGAAACAAAGTCTTAAAATTGATTCTGGTTTTGGGGAGCCAGCGCAGAGATTTAAGAACAGGCATAATATGATTGTATTTTTTAGTTCTGGTGAGCACGCATGCAGCTGCATTTTGGATTAGCTGTAGATGCTGCACAAATGATTTTGGAAGGCCAGTGAATAGACCATTATAGTTATTTAGTCTATTTGTTATAAATGCATGGATTAATTTCTCAGAGTCCTAGTTTAGAAATGTTTTTTTAGGTGGTAAAAGGCTGATCTTGTGAGATAATTTACATGGCTATATTTATCTATGATTACACCCTGGTTTCTATCATCACTTTTGCTCTCCAGAGACAGAGAACTGAGATGAGCTGCAACTTTCTGCCTCTGAGCCTTTGCACCAAAGATAAGTATTTCTGTTTTCTCCCCCTCTCCCGACCAGGTGTCTAAAGCGGCAGCAGACCTGATGAGTTACTGTGAGCAGCACGCTCGTAGCGACCCTCTGCTGGTTGGGGTTCCCACCTCCGAAAACCCTTTCAAGGACAAGAAACCCTGCATCATCCTATAGCCGCGCTACGCTCATCCTGCCCTCGCACACACGTATACACTCACACACACTCACACATGCACACTCAGTACTTAAATTTATCCCCAAACACACACTTCAAGCATACACTTATAAAAACACACACACACACTCCCAAAATAGCCACTCTGGAAAAGCGCCATACCCCGGAGCCACAGCTAGGGGGCAGGTATCTTGTGCTCACAGTGGCTGAGATCAGTATATCACTGAGTATGATCCAAGGTGCTTTGGTAATATTCATATATGCTGGTAAATTAACTACAAGTGTCAGCTTAACTTGAAAAAAAAAGGGATTTGGACATTAATAATCAGTAGGAAACCAGGATTTTCTCCTTTTGTCATGAAATAAGGGGCTGGGTAAAGCATGGACAGCAGTGCCATAGGCAGGGAGTGGGAGGATGCATGTGGGCAACAGAAAAGGACGGTAGGCGCTCCCGCCAACCGTGCCAAACACGACCTAAAAGCTCAATAAATGCTTTTTCTTTTTGTTGAGGCTGTTAAAAAAAGGTCTGGGAGCTTTGCCCCCTCAAACCTGCCTGTGCTAAAATCATGGCAGGTCATTTTGGAGTGAGTGGCCGAAGCCTTTTGCCTTTATCGGGCTACTAAGCATGTTCCCACCCAAACCCAACAGACCTTCTCTGCCTGTGGCCTCACTATGGCCGTCTGCAGCCTTTGGCCAAACCTCCAGCTGTGCCAACATGTACAGAAAGTCGTCTCTAGATGCCGATCTGCCGTCACAGATTCCACCGCAGCTCGTTTCTGGCTGCTGTCGGTTGAAATCTGCAGATCTGCACCTATGAGGGGAAACATAGTGAACTGCTCTACACAGAACTCAAGCTATTAACCCTGGACGTTTACTGCATTTTTCTTAAGAAATACTTGTTTGTGAACTCAATGTACGTTTTGATATTTTGTTGAAGCATTACTTAACAGATTAAGATAATACTGTACTTTTTTTATTGTTTTGCTTTGAAGTAGGTGTCGCCCCTGGCTGATCAGGTTTCTCTTACTGTCTGACGTTGAACGCTAATGAAAAGACAGGGGATCTGGTTGTAAGCCAGGGGTTACACCTAACCAGATACTGCTAGGATCTTAAACAAAGGTTTCTACTGTACATCAAACCTCCCTGTGCTTTACCCTGAGAGAGGGCAAGGTCGCAGACTTACCAGAATCAGTCTGCAAGGACCCCGAAGGCTGGAGGAGAAAACCCAAACTTAAAAAGTAATCGTGAAGCTTTCCCTTTCCTGCCTTCTACGCTTATGTTTGATTCTTTCAATTGACTCTTCCTAAGTCCTGCCCCTTTTGGAACCTCTGCAACTTTCTCCTCTCCTGTTTCCTGTCCTTAGATATGCTATGCGCTAGGCTCGTCTATGTTGAAAAAGAAAACCAAATTTTGAAGATGGTTTAAAGATGTTTCTGGGGGACCTTTAAAAGTGGCATATAGTCACATTGTAAGTTAGCTAATATTAGCAAAATGTTTGCTAACAAACTAGCAAATCTAAAATAATCATTAGCTAGCTAATGTTTTGCTCTGTACCAAAATACTGGCTAACAAGGTAGCTAATCTGCATTAATCATTAGCTAACTACGTTTTAGACTGTCACAAAACACTACCTAACTAGCCAGCTAATATACATCAATTGTTAACTAATTAGTTATATCTGCTAGCTAATGTTAGCAAAACGCTACCTAACTAGCCAGCTAATGTACATTAAAAGTTAACTAGCTAGTTAGCTAATGTTAGCAAAATCCCAGCTAACTAGCTAGATAATCTGTTAGCTAGCATTTTTCTAACATTAGCTAAATAAGATGTGACTATATATTTACATGTTGTTTTTACAGGTTCCCCAGCAACATCTTTTAACCATCTTCACAAATTTTGGTTTCTTTTCAACATAGATGAGCCTAGCACATAGCATACCTAAGTACAGGAAGCAGGAAATGAGACAGTTGACTGAGCTTCTGCTCAGTGCCAAGTTTGCTCTGTTACCAAAAAGGGGCGGGACTTAGGAAGGGTCAATTGGCTGTTTTTAAGTGCTCAAAAACAAAGAGATATTGCACTGGGTAGTGCAAAGAAGGGTGATATATCTTGTTTTAATGCATTCTGGCTTTAAGTCAAATTAGAATAAATATGACCTGGCCATACCAGTCTCCCCAGTAGAAGAGCTTGCTTCAGTGTGAGCTCAAACTGGTCAGGGCCAGCGGTCCCCTCTCGGTTTTTCCCCTCCTCTCCTCCTCGATGCTCCTCCTCTCTGACAAACCAAACTTGATTGTAAAAACTGAAGATCGAAGTGAAAAAAAAAAATGAAGTCAAGAGAAACAAACTAAGTGTATAAACTTTCTTTCCAACATGTGCAGAAGTGATAAGTTGAAGAGTAGCTGTTTTGGGTTTATTTTTTGAGTTTCTTCTTTCTATGGAGTCCATGGAACCTGGTCAGTTGAGTATTACCCTGTACAGTGTTTGTAAGATACAAAAATCTTAACACAGAATCCCCCCTCTGTGGATGTTGGATTTTTTTAGTACTACTTATTCTGTTCTGTCAGTCAGGATCATGTCTGTCTTCATTTATTTTATTTTTGTCATTCAGGTTTTAGAGGCCTGCGATAGTGGAGGATGGTTTTCACCACAGATACAAATACAAACGCCTGATGAGGATATATTAAAATAATGTGAGATAGAAATAACAGCCCTGTTAGGTTTAGGATCATATCCTGTTAGAGGATGAATCAACATCGGACCTCATTCCAGTGGCAAAAACCAACCTCCTGATCTATCCTTTAACACCAGAGCAGTTTTTCTCAAGTGTTGGTTTTGGTGGGCGACAGGCACCTAGGACAACACACACATGCACATAACACACACTCTCTTGCAGTTGTGTTTTAGGTTTCATTGTCAAAGGATAAAGGAGTGGTCGGGCTCAGCATTGAGAGCTGCTTTTGACGGTTAATTGCCGAAAGAAAGGAGCTTTGTGCCATCATATTTATCATGTGAGTCTTTAGCTGAGGCTTTTGTCAGCAGGAGTAAGATACAGTGACAGAGCAGGGTGGAGTCATTTTGACAGGACTTGTGTCTGCTGATGGACTGTCAAGGGAGTTGAACCTGCTGCTTTTCTGTTCTCTAATCACTAGAGCAATATGAGCCACCTGCTACACTGACTTTGGGGAGTCAGGAGTTATTATGGAGGTGTTGAGCTGTTGTTTGTGTCTTGTTGGGTCCAAAACCGAAAGGCAGACAGTCCACTGGGGACAACTTGAAAAATAAAAAGTGAAAAGTGATTTTGTGTTGTATTTAGTCCTAAATACATAACATACAATTGCATACTATATTATGTATTTTTATTATATATTATATATTATATATATAACAAACCAGTAAAATAACACAAAAATTTACATTGTATAACGGTCAAAGATGAAGTGCAGGAAGGAAGTTGGCAAACAGTCATTTGATTAAATGCCAACATGATATTTTAATAACTTTTCCATTATTAAATCCTTGTTCGATTGCCATTTCTATTGAAAAGAAACATGCAGACGCGAGTTAGTTGGAAATTTAAATGCAACATATAATTCAGTTACCTATGACAGCATTAAATCCGGTTAACTTAAACAAAATTTATAAAGCTGTTACTAAAATCGGTTAGCCTTTAAGCTAACTTTAAATCGTAACCTTTAAACAAAATTTAAGCTAGTTACCTCAAAGCTAATGAATAAAGCTGGTTAGCTTTGAGCTAATTTAAAGCGGTTAGCTTAGTCAAAGCTGGTTATTCTTAACTTAAAGGTACTGTAAGTGGTAAGCCTAGTATTAAGCCAGTTAGCTTCAAGCTAACATAAAGCTGGTTACCTAAAGCCGGTTAGCTTCAAGCTAACTTAAAGCTGGTTTACTGGCTGCTTTGTGTTTGTGTTTGCTCATCATAATGACTGGAAACAGAGGGGAACAACTTGTAAAATCCACATACCAACACCTCTTAAGTGCACTAACAAACATTTTGAGTTATAAAGTGTATAAAAGGAAATTTGTGGTTTTTACAAGTGGTTGAGCTTCAGAGGTGTTGGTAGGCTGATTTTAGTATCTTTGTTTTATTATCTTTGGCTATTTGTTTCTCCATTTCCAATGTTAAGGTTATCGTAAGCTCACCTGCTGCTGATTTTAGCTTCATATTTACTGCACAGACATGAGAATAATATCAAGCTTCTTATCTAACTCGCCGCAAGAGAGCAAATAAGCATATTTCCCAAAATCTGAAAGCTGTTCTTTCAAAAATACAAATTTACAATTCAAATCAGGGTTAAACTGCTAATTAACATCACTGTTTGTTCACTGTAGGCGGCTGCTGATACAAAGCCCAGCTTCGTCACTCGGTTGCCTTTGTTCCAAACAGAGAGAGCAGGCCGTTCCCAAGTACAGAGAGAGCAGGAGCTGGAGAAAGGCCATAGAGAGAGGGCTGAGGGTGTGCGCGTGTGTACATGTGTGCGTGGGGGTGTCGGGTGCTAGTGTGTGGTAGCTAAAAAGGATGATCTGGCAGAGCAGTAGGCGAAGAAGAGAAAGCAGAGGTGCATGCTGTGTGTGTGGTCTGTGTGTGAGTGTTTATTTGTGAGAGATAGCATGTAAGAGGAACAAACACACGGTGCCTCCAGTGCTGTGCAGAGTGTCACATAGTAATGTTACAGTGCTGCAGCCCCACAATTCCAGGTCAGGGTGAGTCTGACCGGAGGAGAGGTCATGTGATGCTGCGTGAGTCATGTATGGCCCCCGCTCGCTCTTATTATCAGTCGGACCGGAGGTTAGTGCTCACTGGAGAAGAGTAGAAACAAACTCTGTCACAAGCTAAAATTGTTCAGTTGGAATGTGGGAAGCTATTTTTGATGTGATGACCAATAGTAACCCCCATAATAGTCACAAAGCTGACGAATTCTGCTTACTGGTTCAGCTGGTCTGTGGTGGACTCAGCTTTAATACATTGGCTGCAGTTTGTTTTCACTCTCTCTCTTTTAAGCCTTAGAGACCTAAATGAATAGTTTGAAAATATAGGAAATATGCTTATTTGCCTATTTGCAGAGAGTTAGATGAGAGGATGGATACCACTCTCATATGTGTTCGTTCAATATGAAGCTGACGTTAGCAGCCGTTTAGCTTAGCTTAGCTTAGCTTAGCTTAAAGACTGAAAACAGCTAGCCTGGCTTTGTGCAAACGTCACAAAATCCACCTTCCAGCACTTCTAAAGCTCACCAGTTAACAGGTTATACTGGAGTCTTGTCATCATTATGAAGTTGCTAGGCAACCAGCAGAGGCTCCACAACATCACAACACCAGGCCAAAAAATATTTTGGCTTATAACCCCAGAAAGGAGATGGAACTTGTCTCTTTTTTACTTTAGCTCTTGGACAGATAATATATAAAAGATGTAATGTGTTAATTAGCGATCTTTAGAAGCGCTGTTTGGAGGATTTTGTTACATTCCTAGAGAGCCAGAGTCCTGACGCCACATCCGGGTTAGCCTCTGTTGCATTAGTCTGTAACTCAAAGCAGCAACATTTCTTTCATTGCTCTTTCTGAAAACATGAAGTGTCTTTTGAATGAAATTTAAAACCTTTGTGATTTTGACAAAGTAGCAACAGTAGCAGTTAGGCTAGTGTGTCATCTATATGCACAAAACTCACCAGCGCTCTCTTCTACGGTCATTTTACAACTTTCCAGTTGTAATTTGTCCTGTCTAAAAACTGGGGAATGGTGTTTGACCACAGACTGTATAAAGCATGGACATAGTCTCTGTGCACCCATAGGTCTCTGAAGAGCCATTGTGAAGCTCACAGTGTGGTGACTCTGACCATCGCCATCTTGGCGGTGCCTGACTCCACTAACTGACCAATCCAAAAACGAGCAAAGAAGCAAAGAGGCTAGCTATCCGAAGGTACCCACCTGTCACTCAAAGTGGACACCGTTAATTGTGCTTAACTTTAAGCCTTAATATAATTTAATTTGGTGAATTATATAAAAATCAATCCCCGTACAGTTGTCATGAACGGGGGAAAGGAGCTAGAGACCAAAACCGTTTCTGTAACAGGCTGTAAACATGTTTTTATCTGCTGTAAAGTTGGGCATTTTGATAGGGCATTTTCGAGGGAGATTGACTCACTTTTGGATCTAGATACAAGTCGCCAGTTCGAGGAACTGCAAGTTTTGTTACCGTTGTTACAATGGGGATTTTTAATGAGGTGTTCTGGATCAGAACCCAGAGGTTCAACTTTCACTATGGTTCTCTATACAGAACCAGGCAAGCTATTTCCCTCTTTTTCTAGTCTTTATACTAAGCTAGGCTAATGAGCTGCTGGCTGTAGCTTCATATTTCACAAGAGATAACTGAAGAGGTAGTTAGATCTTTAATCAAAAACACAGGGACCAGCTGAAGAGGTATGGAAACTATACAAATAGAAACCTGAGTGCAAACTGCAGTGATGGGTAGGAAGTAACTCAGCATTGCTAATGCGGGATAAATTGACTTTCCCCAGAACCTGACCTATTTTAAGATTGAGGAAGTGTTAGTGTTCGGAAAGGAAAGGCAGTTCCTTGGAATTTCTTTGCAAGGTGCAGCTAACGTCAAAGAGCATTGCAACTGCAAAAGACTGACACGACATAAAACAAGCATGCATACATATCAACACACACACACACACACACACACACACACACACACGCACGCCGATGTTGTCCTGGAGATGTCTGACATTTCTTTTCATTATTGTTTATTTCAATCATTCCATAGCTGGTTGGGCTTAACAATCAGAGACAGCGGCCTGAGTTGCTGACAGGTTTGGCTGACAGTTTGTCTGATTGGTTGGTTGTTAGTTTGCCTTATAGTGGCGTATATTGTGTTAATGCTGGTCTTGGGGTTATCAGATCACCAGAATGAACAGTGTTAAAGTAGAACACATGGCTCGAGATGGAAATCCACTGGTGTTGTGATGCAAAGCGAGCCCGGTTGACATGGATTTCTGGTCAGGTGGGGAGAGTTGAGGCTCCTCACTGGTGGACTTTGAAATCAAACATCACTGAATCGGCTCTGAGCCCTTCCCGAGACTCATCTTTTGTGTTCTGATCTCCTGTGTATGCATACAGTATATGTATCTTTTTGCCTTGATTGATTATGAAGAAAATATATCTATTTTTTGTAACTGTTCTCTGATGTGCCATAACTCATGTTTTCTTGCACACTGTTAATATTTTGTGGATATTGCTGTTAAAAAGATGATATTGAGAAGTAGATAACATTAATAAAAAGATGATATAATAACAAATGCTCCTGTGTCATTTTTATTTTTGTTTTGTTGCAACATGGCTCCATAGATGGCAATGTCAGCTGGCCAATTTGGTCCAGAAATATCTAAACAACTACAGGATGGATTACCATGAAATTTTCTGCAGACATTCATGGTTCTCAGATGACAAATCCCACTGACATCGGTGATCCCTTGACCTTTCATCTAGCGCCACCAAGAGGTGGATGTTTGTGGTCTAACTGGCTAAAGGGTTTCCCAAGCTGCCTGAGCAGGGGTCTCAAACTGCCAGCCTGGGGGCCATTTCCATTCCCTGCTTCCCCTCCCTCCGGCCCGCAACATGACGATAAAAATATAGTTCGGCCATATAGTTGTTTTATTTAATTGTTTTCTGTAATTGTCTCATCCCAATTTGAACTACCCCTTTGTATAAAAAAAAACAATTTGGCTCTTGCTAACCATTTTCATTAGGAGTATTAAACGATTCAAGAATAAAGGAAACGGACATGTAATTTTAGTATTCTTATTATTACTACTAGGTTACTGGACCTACTCACGCATCCCTCTCTCTGTGTCTTCAGTCAGTGGGAGCGCCTACTGTATCTGTTTCTGAGCCTATGCATGTGTCATTCACTCTGTTCTTTACGTGGCAGAGCGTGTGTGCGCTCCTTGAAAACACAAACCCACAAGTAGACCTCTAAGAGAGAGTGATCAGTTGGGGTTTTCAACTTAAAAGGAACAACAGAATATGTCTCTATATGAGCTACATAAGCAAATGAGACCATCCACAAGATGCACAAGGCTATTTCTATATATTTATTCTTAATGTCTGTCACCAGGTCTGATTCTCCATGAAATCAGATGAAACAAGCCTGTTTTTACATTTTTCCGGACAAAATTACAGCGAGTAGTCCATTAGCCTGTTAAAAAGAAGCAGGAGATTTTCTATTTTGATATTTTTATTCCTGACATTATATGTTGTGGTTATTTTGGTGAATACATGACCACTTCAAAATCAACACAACATGAAAGTTCCTTGTAGTGGCTTTAAAATAAAAAATAAAAATGAAAAAAAAAAAAGAATTGTTGTTTTCATTGCCTTTGAATGAGCAGTTTATATCTGCAGAGGGCGGCGGTCCTCATCCACAGCCACTGTGTTGCATCATTATGTTTCCACAGAACAGACAAACCAAACAGCGGCACAGCCTTTTGTGTTTTGCGCAACTTTCACAGCTACCATAGATTCTCCTAAACACTTGGAAGAGGAGAGAGAGATGAGGTGTTTGCAACGTGCAAGCTCACTGCTAGGTGCCACAAAATTCTACGCACTTGTTGTTTGTTTGTGTTTTTGTCTGGTGCCACCATCTGATAATTTTGTTTATGACCAAATACCTGCAAAACATTGCATTCCCATCAGCCTCAGCTGTGCGTTGTGTTTAGTGCTAATTTACGTTTGTTAGCATGCTAGCATGCTAGAATAAGATGGTGCAGATGGGTTTTAATACGTGCTCATCAGAAATTAAAATTAATCAAAAATACTGTACAGTTACAAAATAACACCATATCCATTAAATTTGTGTTTCATGACACTGAACAACAGACATTAGCTCATGTGAGGTAACCATAGCTGACTTATTTTGGTTTCTGGCACGTCTAGCAAGTGCCAAGTCGGATACATGGGAGCAAAATCTGAGTCTCCCAGTTAGAATTACGTCATGAGCACTATTTCTAAGTTGGTAACTCATTATAATAACACTGATATGACATGAACAGCGCTACAGTCTCACAAAGCAGCCTGCAAGTATCGCTGTAGACTCTTATTAATTATTATCTGCAGTTGCGTATCTCTGCCAAATGTGAGCCTGGAGGGGATCATGTGTTTGGTCGTCTATGTGCCTGTGCATGTGTGTGTGTTGCATTTGTCTGTCTTTCATAAGCTGTAACAGGCTCGGTTTTAAAGTTTGAATAAAGATACTGTAATCATATGAAACTAGCAGACCTGCGGCATTGGTACTGACCATGTTGTGCTTTCTTATTGGAGGGTGGACTAAATAATGCTCCAGATTTAAACTTAATTTGGTGTGGGAAAAACTGGCATGGTCATTTTCAAAGAGATCTCTCACCTCAAGATACCTGAATGAAAATGAGATCTATGAGAGCCCATGAGTCTCCTCTTTACAGACACACATCACACTTTAAACAAATCCTTGCAGTTTGGGGCAAAAATCATGCAGTTTGTTTTTGCATGCAGAATAAATGTGTTATTTTAAACTATTCTAAAAATGGTTTGTTTCAATGTTTCTGCATACTAGGGTCCATAAACAGTAATGGAATTGCATAAATTGAACCTATACTATATGAACACACTTTAAAAAAAAATCTTGCATACATCTAGATAAGAAAACTTGCACTACTATACTGTACAAAAAACTACAAACTCCACTTCTCCACTGGTAGCACTTGTTGGTTGCATTGCAGTAGGTGATTCACCATCTGTTGCTTAATAGATATATGCATTGCACTGAATGCACTCTGCCAGTTCACTTTATTTTCTGTGTTTTTATTTTATCTTTAGAGCTCTGCTGAGTAGGAGGTTCTGTTTTTTTCTCACACCAACTGTAAAGATACACACAGCACATGGACACACATGCTTTTTGCCCTTACAGGTACATGGTGTGCTATACAACGATGAAAAGTTTCTGCACAGAGTAAACAAAGAGCACAGCTAGGTAAAGCCTCCCATTTGGGTCATTTGAAAGGAATGTCATTGTTGCAAGTCCTCTGTCTCGGGCCGTTTCTGTGCCCTTTGAAGCACTGCTTCAACAGTCACGAGTCTCCTCCAAGTTTCAAACCATAGCCCCCCTTAAAACCCTCTGCAAGGCAAAGCCAATCATATTTAGGGTGGGTGAACCACAACCAATCAGAGGCCAGTCCTCTCATTAGTCACACCCCTGTCCAGCTGATGGTAAACAAATGGGAGGTCCATGTGCCTGAATGTTCCCTCTCTTCTGCTGTGCAGGCTGAGCCGTGAAGAGACATGTGAGAGCGAGGGTGGAGCGGGGAGCAAACAGAACGACAGGAGGGTGTAAAGGGGATAAAAACCACTTGTACTGTATTGCAGGAACATCTTGCTACCTGATCATGAAAAGATAGTGTGGCATGGGTGGGGTCACACCAGGACAAATTCGCACATGCATCTGCAAGTTTATCTGCATAATGTGACATAAAACTAGAATGCAAAGGGTTTGAGAGAAATTAAATCAAAGTTTTACCAGGAAACTTGCATCATTCCTGCAGACTTTTCCCTCCTGTTTGACTTGCAGGGACAGTAGGTCTGCATCAGCTTGTTTTGCCCGTTTGTTCCAACACAAAGAGTTTCTGTCTCCACCCCAGTTTTCCTCTCTGACTGACTTTTGTTTAAAGAAGGAAGCTGTAAGGACCCGTCACTAACAAAGACCTTGCCGTAAGTGTGCATGTTTTTCCATTACGTCAACCCAAATGTAAACTGTAGTTGCATGACTCAGCTGTAGCTCCAGTTTCATTACGCACACATGGCTTTTGTTTTGAAATCTGAACACAAAGTTCTTGATAAAGCAGTCAAATCAGTTATGAATACAATAATTTATTGAGCACATAAATAGCTACACAAACAACTGATACAATCAATAAATTACTGGTGTAGCACTGTTCATATTAGTTTAACAGCATTTTATCAAAAAAGCAGCACTCCTGAAGGCACAAAGATAGTTTCCTTTTGCAGCACAATGACAATTTACAGCCGATTCTTTCATCAGATCACATACAGTTCATTATATCACTCATTCTGTATCCTCCCCTGACCAAAAACATCATGTTCTGCAATTTTTCAGGCCAATAAAAATCCTGTGTGACTTTAACTCCAACATCATTTCCATTTCAGTTTCCATGGTGACGATTCCTCCGCAGGTTCAGCTGCTCATTTCAAGAATGCACACGCCGCACGCCCAGTCTTTTCTAAAGAAAGACCCAAGCATTGTACACACATACCACGCATTCACACACACACACACACACACCCCCACACACACACACACACACCTCCTCTCAAAGGACTCTCCCATGTGAGAATACACAGGAATGTTGGGCATAGTTTCATTACAGCATTCCATAGAAAACACACAGGTTTTCCAGGTACAAGTAGCTGGGGTGTGGATACGTTCCTGTCGATGCTACTACCCCTTAATGATGGTCACACCCCGTACACACTGTAAGTAGCCAAACAGAAGCACAACATAGAAGCTTTGATTTAGTTTCACTGTAAAAACAATGTGGCCTGAATGGGATTTTCTGTTTGTATCTTTTGCACAAAACAGAGTTTGTAAACCAGTTCCACTCTGACTGTTTCACCAGTCAATGAAACAGAGTCCTTGGTTCCTGCAGGATAGACCAGCCCAGTCCACTCCAGGCCATCCCTGCATGAGCAACAAGGGTTCATGAGTATCTGAACCCAGAAAGCTCCTGTTTTTGTTCATGTGTTTGGGTGCCGGTCCCTTCAGCGTTCCTGCAGGACTATTTCAGGCACCCACTGGTCCAGGCGTCGGCTCTCCTGGCAGTAGGTCCCCACTTCTTGTAGCCTGCAGTGATCAGCCTGGGGATTCTGCACGGGACACAAACGCAACATCAAATTCATGTTCAAGATTTAAAGCAGCAATACACAAGAACCTAGCTTTCAAACATGAGTACTGCAGCAATAAAAATAAGTTGATCAGCTGTTTATAACCATCAGTAGTCTGTCAGTGCAAAGAGTTTGAGTTCAGTGACTTCCCGCCTTCTGCCTACCAAACCCCATTAACATATTACTCAATTTGACCATTATAATCATCTACTCCTTTCTAAAAGATTAGTAATGATTTTGCACAACTCATACACAGACACCAACTCATTCAGCAAACATTCAGCATTAATTTTAACCCTATTAAACATGAAATGCAAACAAAAACAGACATTCTGGACCCAAAGAAGAGCATACTTGCTGAAGCATTGTTGTTGGAGAGGCTGTCATTTGAACTCACATGTTTTCTTAATCTCTGATGATATACCATGGTCATTTTATGATTTAGTATAGTTTATACATTGCATATTTCATTTTTAAGACAAATTTAGTCTGCAGAAAGTTTTTGCAATCCACAATATAAAAATAAATTACAAGGATATTGTGGAAATAGTAAATATAGTTTTTAAAGTTCCAGAAAGTGCAATTAAACTTAACTCAGATGCTGCCAAGAGTGTGGAGCAACATGAAAATAATCTGTGATGATACATTTCCACTTTGGCCCTGCAGTTACATAAGAGAGGGCTGTTTGTTGTGCTGAATCGACTCACCGTCACCAGCATGCAGTGGAGATCTCTGTGCTCCTCCTGGTTTCTGTTGGCATCCACAGCAGCGCCCAGCAGCTGCTGGAGCCGCTGAACTCCTGAGACTCGCAGGATGGTGAGACCGCTGTCGCAGCAGAAGGACTGCAGCAGGGTGAAGTGGATCTGCAGCGCCACGTCGTCTGCATCGTCAGCTGCCAGCACGCACAGGACCACACTGTCTGGGTCTCTGGGGACAAAAGAGAAGAAGATGAGGAGTTATTTTCCTAAATGTAAATGAAGTTTCCGCATTTTAGGCATCGTGAAGCTAAATCTTATCTTCTCAACTCACGTGTTTAGAAGTTTAGCTGACTCATAGATGCCCACGGTCAGGCAGTCTTGTTTCTGAGCAGTCACCAGCAACTCCTCCAGAGCCAGACCCACAGCCTGCATCCTGAGAGGAAAAGAGAGAACAATCAGCTTTTTTGTGTTCTGCAATTAAATAAATGAATAAACACTGGTTATGTCACACACCTGCTGCAGTTCATGACTAAATAGGGCCATTATTGTATTAACCAATTTCATGAAATGTTGTTAAAATACCTCCAAAGTAATGAGAAAGTCCAAGAAAAGTCAGATAAAAAGAAAAAAGAAGTTATCAGTTCCAGCAATTATGCTGCATGTGGACGACTGTGATACAATAAGGAGGCACATTAAGCCTGACAAATATTGATCATTTGTTTATCATATATAATATATTGTGGATTTTTTAAATTATCTGGTACAATACAATCTTATTACTTTCAATGTCACTGCCAACACTATTTTTTCTATTTTATTGTAGTTAACTTTCTACTTATCTCTAATGTCATTCTATTAGTCACTGTTTTTTTGCATTTACTCATACAATTTTTAATATTTCACTTAGTATATAACACTCTGTTGTTGTTAGTCTCATGTTACTGTAATTCTGGAGAAACAATTTCCTCCGGGATTAAAAAGTTCTACCTTTATGTTATGTTATGGTCCACACACAGCCTTCCTGCAGCCTGTGCAACATGCACAAATAATATTGCGCAATCAACTCCTAAAATTGACTCTTGAAACTCAAAAATGATTTATGCACCAACTTTAAAAGTTGGATAATGCTTACATTCTGTCAGTATTTAATGGAATAAATGTTTAAAAAGATAGTAGTAGTTCGGGCACAGGCATGTAAGGTACTTGATGCTGAAAATATCCGCATTCCAGCCGGTTAAAGTCATAAATACAAGCTCATAAAGTGTGATTTTACTTCATCAGCTTCAGCAGTGCATTGCAATTCAGGGGTCAAAGGACGAGCAGCATTCCTGCCCAGCACATGATCTCCATGCACATGGCTCACACAGCCATAAAACTAAATCTCAAGTGCAGAAAACACGAGCGACAAATCTCACCTGTTCTCGATGGAGCCGAAACTTTCCTCTGGAATCATGTCTGCAAATCCAAAATTAATCCCACAGAGAAAGAGGTTAAACGTGATAGTGTTAGTTAGTCCGGGTGAACATTCCCCCAGCGTGTCCAGGCAGCCTGCAGCAGGGAGCGTTTGTTGTTGGCAACGTTGCGAAACAGACTTTATACGGCAGCAGGGAGGAGGGCGGCACCGAAACTAGGCGAGTTTTGCAATTGGCCCCAAAGAAAATCCAACGTCTCTCTCTGTCATGTGGATCGACTGGTGGTTTGATTGTGTGGTTACATTGAGTGATTATTTTTGCACGACATGAAAAACACAGTTGCTTTGTCATCCTGACTGGTTGATTGCAGTGCATCAGAGTATAAAATTACAAGGAAATTCATTTTTAAAAAATTCAAGGAAATGCATCAATAAAAATCAACTTATTTCAATTAGCTTCTTCAAAATGTTGGACCAGATGCAGTTGTGCAACATGAGCTCTTCATCTTTTCATAACAGCCCAAGTTTTTATAACTGAGCACCATGATTATGAAATTGTGTTATGACTGACATCTAGTGGCTGCCTGAAGGATAGAAACACCCCTCTGACTGTTGCAAAACTAAAAGTCCCAGTCAAACAAAAAAATCTACACATGTCCAAGCAAGTCCTTTATCCATTTATTTCCATTTTGGTACTGCATGGTTATGACAACAAGAACAAAACACTGGAACACTAGAAACACTCCAAACAGTTACACATGCATATTTTTTTTTTATCAGAAACTTCAAGCAAGCAAGTTAATTCAGATGTAAACAGTGGTTACATGCATCAACTTTGGTCCAGTTCATGACAAATAAAAAAAAAAGTGTTTTGAAGAGTCAATACATCCAAATTACAGCAAAAAGTATGAACATAGTGTGTAATTTTTTCTAGACATCTTAAAGTTGACAAAACAATCACATTTCAAGGTTTATTTAGTACCTATTCTAAAGCTTTCAATCAATTTGCATGATCTTCATCAGCAGATTGTGCAGTTGAACCAGCAGGTGTTGAATCTTTCTTTTTTTGAGGTGCTATATCTAAGCATTGGCTAACTACTGCTAACTGTAGCTGCCGTTAGCTTGCAGACTCAGCAGCCTCCCTGTGAACATGGACAGAGGCCAGTTTGACCACAGGGAATACAGTACTGAGGCGATTTACAGTGGCTCTGACTGGGCCTCTGACTCTGAGGAACCGGAATTATGGCAGGGTCAGCCCCGGTGTGCCAGGAGCCGAACTTGGCAAGAAAACCATCCTGGTGTTGTTGGACTGAGGGCAGACTGGACGCTACAGTGACTTACTATCACCTTTTAAGGTACAAAGTATGATTACAAGACAGGCTGGGCTGAAGCTACCTGGTTAGCAAGCTAACTTCAGAAGATATCTCAGCAACACAACACATAGAAGTCTTGGACATGACATCAAAACTCATTTCGTCACATTCTGTTGATAATTTTATTCTTATTTTTTAATGTTTTAAACTAAAACTGTTACATATTGCCATTAAGGACTTCTCATCCATATGTTGGCTCAAGAGTTGAGTTGAGTTGAATTTATTCTTGACCTTGGAAGAGGCTGCTGACAAAATAATCTCAAGGTCCATTCATTAGCACTTTTGGAGCTTTTGATCATATCACATGATCTTTACTCCAGCTGGTGATATAAACAGTTTTTTTAAGTGTCACAACAGGTTATGGACTATTAGCAGAACACTTGTTTGTAGTTGTTGTACATACATACATAGAAATAGGGACGTAACAATATATCAAATATTGCAATAACAAAATATCTCAATACAGTAACAGTCTTTAAAAATATGTAGCATAATATTAATGTTTTTTACGTGGTATTTTATTTAGTTATTTTATTTTATTTAATAAAAGGACAGCTGCTGACTGCTGCAATTCAAACATTCATTGCTAAAGACAATTAATGGCAATTTTTGCACATGCTTAGGTCATGGCTGGAAAAGCAGAAACGCTTCAGGTAAAAAGGAAAAACAAATTTTATACGAACAAAAAATGGTGTACACATCAGATGTATTATTTCATAATTAAATTTATCTGATCAACTGACTCTATTCTGTGTTAATAAGGTTTAAGAAATGCTGCCGTTGTGTCTTTCAAATGATTTGTTTAGTTTGTTTGGATAAATCTGGGCGGAGATGTTCACTGGACCTGTAGAGCTCCAGCTGATCATTCACCTCTTGGTCCTCAGTAACCTGGTTCTCAAAGAAGTTGTCTGCGTAGTTCAGCATCTGCTGCACAGCCGTAAACAGCAGTACATCAGTGTCCTGGTCCAGGTCCAGCTCCTCACTGTAGTTCTTCACCGGCAGCACACAGGACAAGGGGATGCCCAGAGACTCACTCAGCTCCCGGGCCTGAAAGGAAGTGGATTAAGTTTTCAATATCATCATAAAGACAAGTGTCCATCTCTGTGATGACAGTATCATTGTTCCCAGTGTGATCTCTTGGAGGAGTGGTGGAGGTCATTGGTATGTTACCTTGCTCTGGATGTAAACACTGTGATAAACATTCTTTAAGTCTTCTGCCACCAGCGGACAGGCCACATCTACTTTGGTCATCAGCAGAATCTGAGGAATTCCTGCAAGGGATCAGAAGTGGAGAGAGATCAGAAGAAAAGGAGAAGAGAAGACCAGCTGCCTGTTGCAACAACTGTGTGAAGCCTTTTTATATCTGCATGATGGCGAGCGACTTATGAGCAGGCGCAGAGGCGTTTATGTTCAACGTGTTGTTCATTGCAGTATTCTCTGAAACACCAGAGGGCGTGCAAACAAAATATTCTGCGAATAACATCAGGAAGGTCATTATCCAACATGGCTGCCCCTGCTGACCTGGGAGCTTGTCACTGCTGCGGAAGAATTTATCTGCTTATGACTTTTAAAAATGACTGAAGCGACTCAAGATGAGATGCTCTGTCCGTTTCTTACATGCAGAGCAACATCTCGATGGGGAATACAGCCATATTGTGAGGCTGATGTGTGCTATTGACAAGGAAATGCAGCTACAGCTACATATAGCAGCCAAAACATTATATACTTTTATATAATATCAATTTTCACTCTTAAAACGCTGCATGAACCCTACGGAGAGATCAGTAGGTATTTCATCATAATAATGATTTTAAAAGGGGGAACAACCAAGCACTGTGACACCTTTCGGAGCCCTCATGCTCAAAGCAACACAGGATATGACATCATTTTTGCCATGCGCCAAGCACACTATGGTGAGTGTAAATACCCCACTCAAACTGAGCCCGGTTTTATTACACAGCTTTCTTAAATACTTGATACTGATTGGTCAGTTATGGCATTCTAAGGTCCATTATTTCTGACAAGGAAACTAAAAACTTCTTTAGTTTGATGTACAAAAAGAAAACTAATGTGTACAGGTGTCACTTGGTTTCACATAGATATATAAAATGCACATATAAAAAGTATTTTGAAAATTAAACAGTGGAACCATTATTAACAACATTATTATATTGCTAACCTAGCTGGTTGGTCTTTTTCCGGATGGCAGCGAACTTGTCCAGCATTTTCTGGCTGAGGACAGAGACTTTGCAGGTGTCGACCATGTAAACCACACAGTGAATCATGTCGTTCAGGGTCACTTGCTTTTTAAAGCCAGGAGAATCTTCATGGAGAGGAGAGGAGGGACTGAACTGAGGAACAAATGAAGCACAAGATGGAATTAATTTGTTATTAGTCTCTCAAAAAACTGCATTTTTACCAGTAAATCAGTGAATCACATGAAGATGTAGATAATTAGGAGGGTAGGAGACCTGGTAGCGATCCTGTACGTGACCCTTGTAGATGTTGACTAAGTCGTCAATGTCCAAACCAGCATCAGCCTTTTCCTCCAGCCCCATTGTGTCGCACAGGACCAGAGGAAGAGTTTCACCACCTTTCCCTGCCTTGATGGTGTAGGTGCGGAACTATAGAGGAGACATGAAGTGTAATTTAATAGGACAAACTGGTGGAGCATGTTGAATTAGTTTTATTAGGGTTGGAAACCTTCACATGACCTATACAAGGTATTGCAAAGTTCCACGATTAGGGTGTAGCAAACAAAAAAGACAAATTTCACCTGCAATATATGAAAGTGTCACAAAGAATGAAACTTGTGCCGGTACCTGAGTGGTCACACTCTTGTCTGCTGTACCAGCGATGGCCTGGGATGTCATGTTGCCTCGAAACGCTGAGTTGATGGAGTTGAAGAAGCTGGATTTGCCAGCTCCAACAGGACCCACCAACAACACCCGGGCCTGAGGAACTGATTTAATGCCAGACCTGTAGCTCTGAATGGCCTTCATCAAC
Source organism: Lutjanus argentimaculatus (assembly GCA_034769285.1). Taxonomy (NCBI): domain Eukaryota; kingdom Metazoa; phylum Chordata; class Actinopteri; order Lutjaniformes; family Lutjanidae; genus Lutjanus; species Lutjanus argentimaculatus. Next base: position 20,380,986 of record JAWZSL010000003.1, read on the forward strand.
TGCTGCTTCCTCCTAGGGGGAACAGAGACGAGACAGACAATTACAGGTTTACAGTTACAGCTACAGAGGTTTGGACAGTGTCACTGACATATTTGACGTAGAGAGTTTGAGGGTTTCGAGTCTGTTGCGCCATGACAGTTTTTTCTGTTAGGCTCGTCTATGTTGAAAAGAAAAACACATCTTTAATATGGTTTAAAGGTGTTGCTCAGGCACCTCGAGTAAAAGTGACATATTTAGTGATACAGTTAGTAAAACACCAGCAAATAGCTAGCTAATATTAATGTAGATTAGCTAGCTAATTAGATAGCATTTTCTTAACATTAGCTATCAGATGTAACTAGCTAAGCTAGCTATCGATTGATGTAGATTACCCAGTTAGCTAGTGTTTTGCTAACATCTCAAGTGTCTTAGGTCATGTTTTTAATTTCATTCATTCATGCTGTGTTTTCCTGTTTTACTTTTTACTCACATCCCCTCTTGTTTCAAATGACTTCACTTCCTGCCCCTCTGTGTTTTCCCTCCCCTTTTGATTGGCCTCACCCGTGTCTGATTGTCTGCCCCACCCTGATTACCCTCACCTGTTTCTTGTTATCTTTCCCCTAGTTAGAATATTTAGTGTGGTTTTCTTTTCAACATAGACGAGTCTAGCACATAGCATATCTCAATACATGAAACAGGAAAGGAGTTGGTCGTGTCTAGAAGGGAACCCTTGATTTGCAAAACAAATTTGTACAAACAAATTATATTTTATAATGTGACAACACTGTGGTTAAAATCTGGGTCAGTTTATGGACAAAAAATACTTGGTTAGCATTAGGGAAAGATCAGGTTTGGTTTCAAAGGATTTTTCTGGGGTTCCCCTCTAGACATGACTGAGAAAGTTGACCAAGGTTTCAATGGGTTTCAAGCTTGCTCAACTGTTATTGGAGCACAGAGCGAAAAGTGGTGGGAACTTATTGTGCGCTCTATTTACAACGGAGGTCGGTACTCAGTACAAGTTAGAAAGAACCCTTTTGTGCTTTATAACAACACATTACGCAGCATTTTGCACCTGAAACACCACAGCAAAATGTCCACAGATAGAACTCTGACAGAGTACAATTAATTCAATGAGACACAAAAGACAGAAGTGCTAATAAACAGCTTTCACTACCGCTGATGCGCAGAACTGCCATCTTGGATTTTGAGATCAGGTATGGCGAGGTTCCTCTGACTTTCTGAGTCGGAAATTTGACTTCAGGCATTTCAGTTTGAATTTCTAACTGGGAAACTCGGAACGCACAATCACGATGGATCAAATAATGAGTTTTAGGAAAGTACAAATTATTCAACATTTGAACTTTTAACCTTTTGACATTTACTTTGGTTACAGGTTTTATTCATCGTGGCAAAAGTTATTAATGATTTTTACATACTCAGCAGTCCACTGGATGTTCCTCCAGGGTTTGGGCAGGAGATCTCCCAGACCTGCATGTGGAAAATAAATTGATTGTTACATTATGGTTTATATTATTAGCTCAACATTCAAAATGCATTCACTGCAGTCCACTTTAATAAAACAATGTTATTCTTATTCAAATTACTTGCATATTTTAAACAAGTTTGCTAATTCATTTTAAAAAAGAAAGCAATTATGTACTTTAAAGATTGCCTGAATGTATGTGGATAAAATATATTTTCTATATTCGATAAGACATAGTGCCAATCATCACATACTTTCAGTTCGATACACTTCAAACTCAGTCAGTGCCAAGTTGCCTCCATGCATGGCTGCAGCCTCAAAGGTGAAGTTTCTCCCTGGGTTGCATTGGACCTCAGCTTTGTCTTCATTCAGGAACAGCAAAGCACCATAATTTGGACCAGTGTTTTCATCTGTGAAAGCACACTGTCCACTGATACCTGCCACCCTCAGTGGTTTGTTTTCCCCCTGGACTGATGCTGTAGAGGAAGGCCTTCTCGTCATTGACGCCCTCTCCGCTCTGGGTGTAGTCTTTGGAGGTGTACGCTCCAAAGACGAACCCAGCAGCGTTGTAGGCAATGATGACAGTGGGCCCCTGTTTGTCACAGTGGTTGTGAAAAGCAGCAGCTGTGAAACCGTGGACACTGGCTTTGTAGAGCAGGTGGAGTTGGACATGACCAAGGAGAGAGAGCAGCTGCTTCTGCTGGTCTTTAGACAGGCTGGATGTGACAACAGACATGATGGAGAAACTGTCCAAACAGACCTGAGGATGCAGCAGATAATATGGTCGAGTTTTTAATTAGTATAAAGTATAAATACTGGAGTATATTAATTCTCCATTAACAAGACATCTCTGAGAACAACTGGAAGTTTAAACATGGATGGACTTGAGTTATTTGTAAATGTTAAAGGAGCAGTATGTAGGATTTAGTGGCACCAATCGGCGAGGCTGCAGATTGCAACCAACTGAATATCCCTCACCTCACCCTCCCTTTCCAAGCATTGTAGAGAACCTACAGTGGAAGCGAAACTCACAAAAAAGACGACAGACACCCATGATTAAATGCTATCGGGCTGAATGGATCAAATTGCTCTGTGGTTTGCAGGGGTTCAAAAAATGTATGCACCATTTTACAGCCACTGTTTTCACACAATGTAAGCTTTTGGGGGAAAAGTCATATTTGGGCCTTGAGCATCACACAACGTTGTCACGGAGAAAGCAGGATGATTGCTCAGCTGTCTTCCCTGAAGGAGAATGAGTCCCACCTCATGCATGACACTCTGGCAGCACCGGGGAGTTCCTACAGCGACGGACTGTTTTCGTTCCTCAAGTGTGAAAGAGCGATATCATGGGTCCTTCCTTCCTGCAGCTGTCAGACTGTACAACCAGCAGTAGACTGTATGCACCAAACTAAGTGACTGAAGTACTAACATGAATCAATGTGCAATATCAACATTTCACTGAGGGAAATATGAAGCTAAACCATACTGTGCAATATTTCTGCTCAGGTGCATTATTATCTCATGTTTGTACCGTGTTTATATCTGGATTACTCCCTCTTGTCTATATTGTTCCTATTTGTTATATTTTCCTCTTGGTTATATTGATCCTATTTTTATGATTTTATCTTGTCTATCTTGATAGATTTATTTAGGCCTATATTTCCTCTGTTCATATGCTGTTAACTTATTTATTATTTACTGTTGTTTTTTTTGTTTTTGTTTTTTTTCTTGTGTCTATTTTGTGATCTGCTTGCTTCAATAATGCTGAAAATGTCCTTGTTGTGGGACTAATAAAAATAAATAAATAAATAAATAAATAAATCATACACCCTTTATAAGATGGATGTCTTCTGAAAAAAGTTATCTGAATAGTTTGGTCGAAACATTATAATATTTATTTATTTTGTTTACCACTGAAAAGTGAATGTTTTTACCTTTTTCCCATGGATGTGTCAAGTTGAAAAGGTGATCATTTTCTTGTGTTTTTTTTTTTTTTTTTTTTTTGACTAAGGACAGGGAGATTCTTTAAATATTATTTCACCGGAAAGTTGCATGGTATATCTATGGTGATATCGATCTCAGATCAACGTGTTGTAGGCCTATATAAACAAACAAACAGACAGACAAACAAGCTCAGGTGCCACCCTGATGAAAGCAAGATAGCCTTTGTTGAATAAAACAGAGAGAGGAGAGTTTATTTCACAGGTGAAATGTTTTCAGAGAGAAGAAGCCTCAAAAAGAAAGCAAAAGTAACCCCTTATCGTCTGGACAAAAAAAAAAAGAAACCTAAAAAAAATGCAAATCATCAGTTAAAAATGTTAACTGAAATTGGAGCAATGACGCGTTTTATCTGAGTACAATAAATGTAGTTAAATATGATCATACTCACGTGTAGTTGAAGAAGTTTTCTGGTAAAACTCAGCAGGCTGTTGTGGTGCAGTTCATGTGTGTCCCCCCGTCACGGTGAAAACAAAAGTGAAACGGTATTGGGTGGAGTTTCCACCCTTTTCAAAGATGCAGCCTATAACGGAAGGCATAAGATTCTGTAATGAGCCAAGACAAATGCTGAAAATTTAAAAGGACACGAGACTCCAAATCATACTTGGATTTTAATACAGTAGCCTATATTCATGTGCTATGTTTATGTGACTCAGTGATCCTGCTTTGTTCATCAGCTCTAATGGAAAAAATACTCCGTTAGAAGTAAACTATAAAAAAAATCCCCTTGAAGTGAAAGTTGCAGCAACTACTTGCAGCAAGATGTAACTGAAGTATCAAAATAACTAATCATTTGCAAAATTTGTATATTACTGATGGATTGATGTACACTTAATCAGTATTTTAATGTTGTCAAGTTATGGCAAATTTTATTCCACGGATATGTTAAATGCTTGATTCTGATTGGTCAATTGGCATTCTTAGGTCCGTTATTTTTATAGCAGACCGTTGCTATGCGAAACAGACTGTTGCTTTGAAGAACACGCCGTTGCTATGGACACAGTTCTCGTCATAGACTCTGGAGAAGCAATAACATCATTTTTAAATCCATAAAGCAATAACATCATTTTTAAATTAATATTTTGGATCAAATGAATGCATTTTTTGGTATGTAACAATGTAATAAGCAGGATAATACACAGTGAGCAGGTCACTATTGTAAAATAAACCCTGACAGGGTGATGCAGGATCATCCTACAGTGTACAGTATCAATTAATTTAACAACTTCTGCTGCTGGATAGTCCTATTCTATAACAATGCATATTTTATAAACTGATAATATGTTTTACATATAAAGTATTGAGAGTAGAGGTAGCCTACAGAGTAGCAGAAAATGTAAATACTCAGGTCAAGTACCTCAAAAATGTATGTAAGTGCAGCACTTGAATGTAGCCTATGTACTTAGTTACTTTGGTTTTATCTTTTTAATTTTAGTCAAACAAACATTAAACTGTCCATATGAACATGTTTTATAGCTAGTACTGTAGTTCTAAAAAGGTACACATAAAGAATGTGTTTGACAGGGAAATTTGACCTTGGTTTCAGATCTGGATTCAATGTGATCTGGATTCTGATCCAGTCAAACTGCGTCAGGCTGCTCTTTGTGTCACAAAGTTGTAAGATTATTTCAACCATGAAGCCCACATTCACTGTAATTACAGAGAACATTTCCCCAACCGTCTTGTCGATGGTTTTATTCAGACGTTGTTATGTTCTTCTATAAGTCCCCTCCAGCACGGTCCACTACAAGGGACCTCAGTCAAAAATTAGCACACTGTAAACATGCATTGTTTATAGGACTTTATTAATGAGTGATTGGTTATGACAACACTATATGCATGCAAATAAATAATATAATAATATAATAAATGGTACATCCCAAAGCATTTACCAATAATGCAAGATCAGTCATACTCAGTTCCGTTCACAAGCATGGATGGGGTGAGGTTCAGCACATATCTCTTGTCGCATGCAGGTGTGAAGATATCACGAGATCTCTTGTGCATGCGGCTCCGGTCTGAGAGGCTACAGTTGACATTTAGGCTAAAAACATGGAGTAAATGGCATCTTTTGGGGTTAAATTTTAATGTCGCAGCTCAGGAACACTTGGATTACATCACAGGAGCGATATGGAGACATTTTTTGTTTGTTTTGTGTTCCTTTTTTTTACATTTTAAACCTGGTCACCATTCACTCTAATTGTACTGGATTTAGCTGCAACACTGTTTTCTGCTGAAACTCCCAGAGTGTTTTGTGGACTGGAGATCTTCACCCATCCTCACATCAGCACAGGGGTGAGTAGATATTGAGTGAATTTTCATTTTTGGGTGAACTGTCCCTTTAAGAACGGCTTCTTAAGACACAGTTGCATTGAGTTTAGGGATTGTGCACCATGTGCAATCCATAATATCATTAAAATGTTAAGAGAGTCGCTGTCGCTGCTACAAATGCAAGTTAAGACTCTACCATGCAAAGAGAAAGACATATATCAGCAACATCCAAACACTGAAATTCTGTTCTGTCTTCAAAGTCACATGATGAGTAGTTTATTCTGATATCTTTGGGTGGATATAATCATTGGACCTGTAGAGCTACATCTGATCATTTTGGTCCTCAGTAATCTGGTTCACAAAGAAGTTGTCTGCGTAGTTAAGCATCTGCTGCACAGCAGTAAACAGCAGTATGTCAACATCCTGGTCCAGGTCCAGCTCCTCACTGTAGTTCTTCACTGGCAGCATGCAGTTCAATGGGATGCCCAGAGACTCGCTCAGCTCCCGGGCCTGAAAGGAAGAAATTAATGTGAACGAAGTTGTCAATTCCACCATAAAAACAAATCAGAGCGTTTCTACTCTGAATATGATTTCATTTATATTTCATGATGATGTTGCGGAGGTTATAATAATGTTACCTTGCTCTGGATGTAAACACTGTGATAAACATTCTTTAAGTTTTCTGCCACCAGTGGACAGGCCAGATCTACTTTGGTCATCAGCAGGATCTGAGGAATTCCTACAAGGGATCAAAAGTGGAGAGAGATCAGAGGAAAAAGGAAGAGAATAAACAGATATTACATGTCTCATCTGGCCTTGGATTGCCTTGGGATCTCCCAGGATGAGCAGGAAAGTGTTTCTGGGGAAAGAGATGCCTGCTTATACTGGGGCAACCACGCAAAGAAAATGGACGGATGATAGAACCAACTTATTTTATGACTGTAGTTACTTCCAACCTTTGGACCACACAACATGTTGTCAGATGGACGGACAACCTGAAAACATAATTTTCTCCAGCCACAGCTCTTACCAGCATGGAGGCATAATAACATTATTATACTGCTAACCTAGCTGGTTGGTCTTTTTCCGGATGGCAGCAAACTTGTCCAGCATTTTTTGGCCGAGGATAGAAACCTTGCAGGTGTCGACCACATAAACCACACAGTGAATCATGTCGTTCAGGGTCACTTGCTTCTTATAGCCAGGAGAATCTTCCATGAGAGGAGAGGAGGGACTGAACTGAGGAACAAATGAAGCAAGAGTTAGATTAATTTATTATTAATAATCCAATAAATTACATTCTCATCACTATACCAGTTACAGTTACATAGGAGACCTGGTAGCGATCCTGTATGTGACCCTTGTAGATGCTGATTAAGTCTTCAATGTCCAAACCAGCATCAGCCTTTTCTTCCAGCCCCATTGTGTCGCACAGGACCAGAGGAAGAGTTTCACCACCTTTCCCTGCCTTGATGGTGTAAGTGCGGAACTACAGAGGAGACATGAAGTTAATTTAATGGGAGAAACTGTTTAGTTAGAGCATGTGGAATCAGTTTTATGTTCATATGACCAAAACAATGTTTTTCAAATTTTGTCTCTTTCATGATTTAGGTGATGTTTTTGCTGTTGCTAACCCTTGTGCCTGTACCTGAGTAGTCACACTCTTGCCTGCTGTACCAGCGATGGCCTGGGATGTCATGTTGCCTCGAAACGCTGAATTGATGGAGTTGAAGAAGCTGGACTTGCCAGCCCCAACAGGGCCAACCAACAACACCCGGGCCTTTTGAACCGTATTAATGTCAGGTTTATAGCTCAGAATTGCCTCCCTCAACTCCTGCTTTCTCCTAGAAGGATTATAAATGATACAGACAACATTTACTGGTCTAATACGTGTTATCTGCACACCTGTAAAGGATATCCAACCTGTCTCCATGATGACAGCTACACTTACACCAAACCAGTGCTGGTCTCACATCAGTTTACCACAGATGAAGCAGCAGCCACCTTGTCTCTGAGCATAGAGACTGAGGAGTCATCTGCCAACACTTCCATGATTGTGCCAGTATGGGTTTGTTCTATCAGTGATCTAGGTATGAAAAAGTTTTTGCATGCCATGCTTGACACGCAAAGTGATAGAGTCTTCATTGATCAAGAAATAACCATAGCTTACAAATCAAAGCATCAACTTTAAGGCTGACACTAATAACGGTGATTAGAAAGAATGAATTAATGAACAAGGAAAGGCTTCAGGTCTCTGAGTGCAAGGTTACAAGACAACCATCCTCACTGATCTTCTTCCGTCAAAGATTGTATGCCAGTGCAGTGAACTCACATTACTACCTGTCAAACAGCAAGGCACTGGAATCATCTCAGCACAACTCCTCAGCAGTGGAGATACATCCCTACTGACAACAACCCTGCAGATCTTGCCTCAAGAGGTTCAAGTGTATGTGAGCTTCTCACATCAAATTGGTTTACAGGATCTCATTTCTTATGGGAGAAGGAGAAACCTCCAGCTGCAGATGTCATCACAGATATACCGACCCTGAGTCAAAAAGGTTCAGACCACATGCCAAAGTTTTCATCATGGTCCACCATACTCTACAGCCTCTACAGCTGCACAATTGAGATACCTGACTGGTGGCATCACTGCCTGATATGGCAGTTGGCAGTTGAAGATGGACTTAAGAGGAGGCAACATTTGACCAAGCAGAAGATGCTGGTCTTCAGTAAAGTTGGGTAACATGCTTGACAGTCGCTGTCTCCTTTAAGTACAAATTGATGAATTTCAGTCAACTGCAAATTAGAGCAGTGGTTTTTGGATTTAGACAATTTCTTCTTTCTTCTAGTCTGAATACAAAAACACTTTTACTCTTTACTTTAGTCGCAACTTTTAAACGAGTTGATCACAAAAGCTGTCAATGATCTTTACATACTCAGCAGTCCACTGGATGGTCTTCCAGGGTTTGGGCAGGAGCAATCTCAGACCTGCATGTGGGAAAAAAATAATTGCAACTTATATTATTCTAACACTAAGAATTAATTCACTGTAGTCCACTTTAATAACACAAAGCAATTATAGTCAATATAAGCAGCATAAAAAAGACCAATTATGTACTTTAAAGATGGTCTCAAAGTATTTTATAAATATACCCTCTATATTCAAAAAGAGCAAATATTTATTGTCGCTCACCTTTAACTTGATACACTTCAAACTCAGTCAGTGTCAAGTCATTTCCATGCATGGCTGCAGCCTCAAAGTTGAAGTTTTTCCCTGGGTTGGACAGGACTTTAGGCTTGTTCTCATGCAGGAACACCAAAGCACCATAATTTGGACCAGTCTTTCCATCTGTGAAAGCACACTGTCCCCTGATACCTTCCACCTTCAGTGGTGTGTTTCCCCCTGGACTGATGCTGTAGAGGAAGGCGCACTTGTCATAGACATCCTCTCCACTCTGGGTGTAGTCTTTAGAGGTGTACGCCCCGAAGACGAACCCAGAAGCGTTGTAGGCAACAATGACAGTGGGCCCCTTTCTGTCACAGTGTTTGTGGAATTTAGCTGCAGAGTAGCCATTGCAGCTTGCTTGGTAGATCGGGCTGAGTTGGGCGTGACACAGGAGAGAGACCAGCTGGATGTGCTGATGTTCAGACAGTTTGGATTCGATCGGCCCATGACGGAGGTATAGACTGTCCAAACGGCCCTGAGGATGCAGCACTATGATTAGATAATATGGAGTTTTCTAATAAGGCATATTTTCTCTTCTTAAAAAAGTCAAAAAGTTGTTGTCATATGACATGTGAATTATAATAGCTGAGATGTGAAAAGTCAAAACATACAAGCAACTATATATTGAATGTGTTCAACATGTGAAACGTGTAGATCCTTTACTTGTACTAAAAAAACAAACAAAAAAACAGAAATACTCCGTTCAGAAATCCAGTTTTGATTACCTCACTGTAGCATAATGTCAGATTTTATGCTGTCATTGCTGGTCTTTTGTTGATGATTTCAATTCTATTTTAACTGGCTCCCATTTGTCCTTCCTTCCATATTCATTTTTCTCTTTCTGTTTACATATTCCTACAAGAAGATATTTTACCATTACTTTTTTTTCTAATTAAAGACTAATTATCCGCCCTTCTGTCTATTTTTGTAAATTTTTAACTTATGTTGGAATGAAACTCCTGAAAAGTTTTTTGTAAATAAGAAGCAGGTCAACTCTCATTCAGATTTCACTTCCACAAGTCTCAACAGACACTTTTGGATGGCGATGCACATTCTTTATTCAGACATTACTCCCCGCCCCACAGCCCACATATTTTCTTCTTCTGTGTGTACTTACAGACAATTACAAAGTGAAAGGTTCTCATTGTTCATCCCATCAGTAAAGTTTTTCATCCCACCATCCCGCTCTCCCACAGTGCTTTGCTCTCTGTCTTCATGAATATCATGAATGAAACAACATACAGTACATAACAGTATTTTATACATGCTGGACACATACACATAGTTACAGTTCACTTGGCTACTGTGGGGTTCAAGTAATTCTTTACTGATCTATTGTAGTTCAACCCTCCAGCCACAATAAATCTTTTAATCTGGCAGCCGTAGCAAAAAAAAAAGAAAAAAGTGTGTAAAATTTTCTGGTGGGAACATCAGGGCTGTAAAGAAATTAAATAAATCTCTGATGATAAAAGTTTAACAGTTCATTTATATAATTACAAAATACCTTTCAGATCATTTAGAGATACTGAATCAAACTGATTTTTTTCTGTATTTGGAGGCAGCATTCAGACAGATAGAAGGAAAAATGATCAGTGGCGTCTCTTTGCAATCTCATGCTTTGGTATTAAGGAAATTCATCACATTCTGTAAAGTAATTCTTGTAAAGGCCAACCAGCGACAGAGACGATCAGCCATGTTTTATTTACATTTCACCAGAAGAAAATGACATCTGTTCTTGGACATCAAGAGTCTCCAGACTGGGACAAAAGGATATAAAAATCAAAAACAATGGACAAACTGGAATCAGTAAAGACTACAGTGTAACCTACATTACATTACCAATTACTTTGCTTTATTTTGTGGATCTGTCCTTTCTTCATAATTTCCTGAACTTAATATAATTCGGTATAAATTATTTAACATCTTATTAAGTTGAGTTGAGGGTGTAAATTTGAATTTGAATTTTTCCAGAAGAATTTCTTTGAAGGAAGTGCTCCATTTAATCCAAAGTAAATATTCTTAATTTTATTCTAATATTAATTTTATTATTTTATTTTGTTTTAACCACATTTTACCCTTGATCATATTTTATTCTCTTCTATTCTGTTTCATTGACATTTTACTGTTTTACTATAAGGAATTAATGTTGTGTTGTATTTCATATTTGTATTTTTATTGCTTGTATCATCTTTTATTATTCATTTTTTTATTATCTTAACTGCCTATCTTTTATTGTTGCCTTATTTAACCAACTTTTTTTGGTCATCTGGCATGTATTCTCTATTTTGGACATCCTATGTTTCATTCATCACTTGTAAAGGACTTTGCATTTGTTAGAAATGTCTGTATAAATAAAGATTGATTGATTTTTTATTTATTATTGGAAAATGTCAAATTGTTTGCTGCTAGGACAGAAATTAATTGGCTTGATGAGTCAGACTCTGTTTGTTTTCCCTTCATTATAGAAAACTTTGTAGGAAATTCTGAAAAAATAATGGACTCACGAAATAAAGCATCACTACATTCTGTATTTGATTTAACTCAGTAGCTTCAGTTTCAGGATTGCTTTGCCCAAGATATAAATAGAATCTGGTTTTTAATTTATTCGTATTTACAAAGTACAACTTCATTGTCGTTACCACCCACTGTGTCGACCCATGATTTTATGTTGTGCAGTTAACTTACGATCGTGTCCATCATATCCACAAACAAAATACATGTCATCACTTTTAATGTTTTTTTAATTAGTAAGATAACAACATCTACTTCTATAAAAGCTGTAGCTGTCTGATTCCTGATTAGTATGATTTTAAGCACTTTTAATAGATTACAGTTATACTTGATAAGATGATTGCTGAAATGCAATTAATTTTAATCTGGTACTCTAATCCCTGCTGACAGATTAGTCGTTGCACACTGAGATGCAGTAATCTCAGAATCAGTGGGCGATTATCACTCACTAACATCAGATACGTTACATCTGGTTAGAATATGTGGTTAGATCTCGAGGTCAACAGTGAAGCCACGGTGGCGCGATACTTTTTAAAGCAGTTATAACACACACGACACAGCTCAACACCTCATGTCTGCCTCAGTGCTCACAACACACACCTGACCACACACTGTGAATGGGATTTCATGAAAGGTACAATGTAAGACTCTTTTTACGATAATCAGACAAATATAATTTTAGTAAATAAGAGAAATACAATGCGACTGATGCTTTCATAGACAACAGTTTGCACACTTTCAATTTCCAAATTTGCAGAATCGAATTCCTTTAACTAAATAAATGTTGCAAAAGTTGCATTAAAAGCAGTAAAATGGGCCCTTGGGATACTTTGGGTATTTTGAAGTTGAATGAGGTTGTATGAGGCACTTATGCAACGTCAGTGTACCTACAGTAGAGGGCGGACGGCACATCCCCAAGTTGGAGCAACAACTTAAATAAAAGATGAACGACGCCTCTCCACTTCCTCAAACTGTCCAAAACTGAAGCCAAAATATCCCTGATACAAGTGCTTCCATCTTGCACTGGTGATGTGATTTGCAGCCAAATGACACACAAATGCGCACTAGTTATCAATGCTGAAGCTGTGCTTTTGAGTTCCAGCCAGCTGTCATGGTTTTTTTTTTTTTTTTTTAATTAGTTTATTGCTGTTTTATTTTGTAGTCCTGGTCCTCCCTCATGCATCTTGACTTAACTTCCTGCCTTTGTTCTTTTCCTGCCATTTTTGATTAGCATTTGTTTCACCTGTGCATCATTAGTTCCACCTGGGTCTGATTAGTTTCTTGCCTGTTTATTCTTTGTGTTTCTCAGTTTCTGTGATAGTTCGTCATCACTCTGTCATCCCTGTGATCCTGATTTCACTTTCATTTGTTGGACTTCAGATTTGTTTTTATGAACTTTGTGTTCCTCATTTTGCTCCGTTTGGATTTGTTTGTTTTTTGGACTCTGGTTTTGGCCTGCCTGCCATTATATAAGCTTTTTGATCATTTGCTTTCTTTATTAAAGACATTTGAGCTGTTTCTGCTTCACCTGTCTACATTTTTGGGTCCACCCTCTTGTTTTATGTTGACACACCATGACATCGGTTGACTCAATCACTAGCAGAACTCAGCTGAACACCTGAACAAACATCAGTGTGATAAGAACTACCTAAAATGACAGAAACCATCTTTGAGGGAAATTTATTTGACGTGTACTTTGATGTTTTAGTTTGACCCATGTCCCACCTATTAACCCTCGGGAAACAGGATTTATGACCTGTAGTTCAGCCAGCCACCAGGAGGTGATCAAGATGCTTTGTCTTCACTTTTAGGGACCTCTGATGTTGTACATTTCTACATATACAGCATATACAGGTTTGGAGAAGCAGCAGGAGTAGTGGTGTAGAAAATTAAGCAATGTACTGCTGTGGACAGGATCAGCAGAAATACATATTTTAGCTGCGTAAAATTACTGGGGGGTTTTTTCAAAGGAGTCTGGCTGCTTTGGACTTTTTTTAGGTGGCTAAAATACATATCGCTGTCTCCTCTGTCCACAGCAGTATGTTGCTTAGCCTCCTCCACCAGTACTCCTCCTACTTCTAAAGCTGGGGATGTGCTGACCACCATGCATTGAAGATGATACACTGACAATGAATAAGTACCTCATACAACTGCACTTCAAAAAATACAAACTACACCTTTAAAAGTAGCACAGACAATATCACACCTCGGTGCTGAGTGTTTTAAGAAAACAAGCCTACACGACGCTTTTAACCCCATGTATGCTAACTCTACTGACTAATCTACAACATCAGCTTTCATGTGGATCCACATGTTTGCAGCCCGACATGCTTCTCTTGCAGCCAGTGCAATGTCCTCTCCTGTTTTTGCACAGGGTCATGAGTCAAAATAATTCATGCAATACTCCCCACATGAACATGTGTTCTCCTTGGATAAAGAGAAATGAGGGCTTTCTGGTGCAAAACTCGCCCACAAAGACGTGATTAACCAGGACAGGATGGCGTTCCATGTCATTACCCATTCAGTTGTGTTCGTGCAGAAAGAGGCCATATAATTCCTTTATTTTTCCCCATAAACTCTGTTTCTAACTTTCTACATCTGTCACTCATTTAGCTGTCTCTTTTTTTCTGTCTCACACACATATTTCCATACTTCAGCTCATATTCACCATCCATACTAAATTGCTGCGTCCCAAAGTCCACCTCAGAACTCTATCTTGCAGGCAGGAAAGGTCTCGTCCTGCATGGCGACGGTGCTGTTGGATCCCAGCACGGTGATTCCCAGCTCCTTCTGTCTGTCCAGGGTCTGCTGGTACCACTCCTGCATCAGGACCGACTCAAAGGTAGGAATCACTGTCACCTGCAGGTACAGAGAAAAACGATAAGCGAACAAAAAGGAGGAAAATTATCCGCAGAGCGTTTACATTTAACCCCCAACACTTTCAGTTAATCGCCAGTATCTGTGGCATTTTTCATGTTGTTAGCTCCATCAGGCATATGTTTTGTGGTAATATTTTTTCTTCATATATACCTATGATTTATAATGACTCATGTATGCACCCTGCTCTGTACTTAGATAAGTTGCTTATGACTTCTTGGCCCCCCTTAGACATCAGCTGCCTTATATGCAGATTCTGTTAATAGAACATTACAGAGACTCACAGAGTCACCTGAAGATCTCTCATAATTTGAAATAACTGCGAAGATTGTCTGTGACCATAATTCATAATAAATGTTTCAGTGTACGTGAATTTAATTGCGTGTGTACTTCTACCTGCATAGTTTCAGGCCAGGATACTTTGCTATCCAGTAGTGCGTCGAGTGTTTGCTTCAGTAGCTCTTCTCTCTCCGGACTGTCACCGCTGACGATGTAACAGGAGGACCGAATGCATCTAAAGAAGTCCATGTTGACTGTAGGAGCAGAGGCCCCGGAGGGAATATAGGCCAGGTCCACGTACACACTGACTTCCCCGGCAGAGGTAGACTTGGAGCCTGTGACAACAGAGAGAGAGGAGAAACTGCTGATAGCCGAGACACCAACCCAGTGGTCTGAAAAGTACAAAATATCATAAAAATGTACATTGTTTTATATCATTTACATTTTACAGCTCATACCTGGATTGGGTGAGGATTTTGCTGGTGCTGAACGGGTGCTGGAGGAAGGCGTACGAGTAGAGAGACATTCCCCTTTGTGACTCCACTTTGGCTCCCTGTTCTGCTTTTCCCTGAGCCTGATCTTTGGGAGGCCTCAGTAACCTGGTCGCAAAAAAGAAATATTGTACAGAAGGTTCAAAATTCATAATAGACTGTATATTATTGTATATCAAAAAGTCATGTAGGTACTCAAAATGCCTACTTTGAGCATCTATGTGAGAATCTGGCATCTCCTTACATGAAGGTGATTTAATAAAGTAATGCTGGTGGTATTATAAAAATGAAAAACTTTAACTCATGGATTTAACTCCAGAAGTTAATCAAGATTTTTTTTATATTTATAATCAAAGTGTCTCAGATTTTTCTACACTGCCAAACACTACGTTATAGTCTTAGTCACTTGTTAGCAACAGAACAAAATGTGTTAACTACAGACCTTATTTCAGGCAAATAACCAGAAAAACATTCAAAAAGAACCACTGACTTTGAGATGCCAGAAGCAAAAGTGCAAAAATACTAACTCATTTCATTTTAAATGCACACATGAACTCATGCACTGAATCACAGAGACATCCTTTTCTTCAATGCTAATAAGACAAACTCACCACCGGTGTTTTTTTCCCTCGTGTGCCAGTGGTTTTTGCTCTCTTCCCGTGAGCATCAGAGTCAGTCTGAGGAACAGGCATGGAGGCGTCAGGATGTGGGGGCAGGGGCGGACTGTCCCTGAGAGGGGCTGGGAGAGGGTCCTGGGCAGAGCCCGAGAGGGGCAGAGGTCATGAGGGGAGTTCGACGGCTCACTACATGACTCATCCTCATCTGAGTCCAGAACTCCATCTGCTGTGGTGGACGGGCAGTCCTCCGTGCAGACGGGGGCGTTCGACTCACTGGGTGACGTGTCTTTGGGGTTGTTGTTGTTGTTGCCGTGATGATGCGGAGCGAAGGCTCCTCTGGAGGACTCGCTCGCACCTGAGCTGGAGTCAGCCGGTTTGAAATGCTTGAACTCGCAGGGGGAAACCAGACACAGATCCACGTCGTGAGCCGACGCCTCAAAATGAAGCGTGTTCGGAGCTGGAGGACGCCCCATCTCTGACCCCTGCCCTAAAGATCTCGGAGGTTTCTTCATCGGTAAAGACATCCCCAGAAAATGACCTCCATTTGAGCTAGAGTGATGAACACTATCGTCCCCCTCTCTTTGGCTCACTGTGGTTGGCCCCTGCTCCAAGGACATGGACAGTGATTCATCGACTTCTGTCGACTGAGGTGAACTCACCTCTGCTGGCATAGAGTGCGTAGTGGTGGTGGTGGTAGCGACGGAGGGAGAGGGGTCTGAAGATCCATCTTTAAATGTACCCAAAGAAAGGAAGGTTAGGTGCTTCTCTCTGGGGTTTGTGTGGCTCTCTGGGGTTGTTTTCGACTGTCCTTCACTTTGCTTGGACGATCCATTGACATCAGCTGAATCTAAGTTACTCATCTGGGCCATCTGTAACCTGCTGAGAGTGGCCCTGTTGCACCACACATCATCTGGGGACAGACAGTAAGGGGTGTGGCCTGCGCTGTTGGGCCGTGAATCAGGAGAAGCAGGCTCTACGGTCTCCTCGTCAGGGCTGACAGGCACCTGGTTCTCTGGAGAAGACCGCGAGGGAGGGCTGTTTCTCAAAGCCCCATCCAGGAGGGTGTATTCAGTCGGGGTTAAGTCGAGCTGGACTGATCGCTCGTTCTTTGGCGCCTTGTTCAATGGAGCCGGAAATCCTACAACTTTTGCAGGTTTAGTTGCATTTCCAGGCTGGTCTGCATCAGCTTTCTCTCCAACGCGAGCTTTTTCTTGCAGTCCATTATCACCACTTTCTCCTGCCATTATCCCTGCACCTGCTGCTTCGTCCCCAAGTGTATCAGCTGCTTCATTACTTGTCTCTTTGCTCTTTTCATTTCCTGACTCACTGCCTTTCGGCTTTCCTTTATCTACTGTTTCCACCTGCGCCGCAGTTTCCTCCTGGAGCTTTAGAAAGTCGGCTGTCATATCCTCGGGGGTAGACATTTTGGAGTCACAGGGGTTCTCTTCAGCCTCTTTCTCTGGTTTTTGATTATGTTGCTCTGTATCAAGACCCTCTGGCTCTGAGATTTCTAACACAGTCCCAGCGTCTGCCTTTGTTGAATTGTTATGTGCTGACTCAGCGTTTACATTCACTTTCTTGCCATTATTTTCCTCCTTTCCTGATGTTTTTTTTGTTTTCTTCACCCCTGTTTTAGAGTCATTCTTTGCTTCCTTTTTGATTTTAGTTTTATTGTCATTCTTTGGTTTGTTAGGGAGAACCTCCTTTTTCCCATGATCGTCCCTCATGACACCATTCTCCTCTTTATTGCCAGGCTTATCTTCCTTTTTCCCATCCTTGCCGCCTCCTTTCTTTGAAGTATTTTTCTCTGACGATGCTGCTTTTTGCTTTACGCCTGTCTCTTTGATTCTGGTTTTATCTGCGACTCCGTTTAATAACTTTCCACTTTTTACCAGTCCCTCCTTTCCCTCCTGTTTAACTCCCCGCTCTTTTCCATGTTTGGGTGTTGACTCCTTCCCTTGAGACCTGCTGCTGTCCTGGCTCTCTGTCCTCTTGGTCTTTCCGTCCTCCCCCAGCCTCTCCAGGTCCCCGGTGGTCACTGTGGGTTTCTGGAGGAAGGCTAGCCCCTTCAGCTTCTCCAGCCCCTGCAGCAGCTTCGCCTGAGGGGTGACACCGGGGAACAGCACCCTGACCACCTTCTCCTGGGGACATGCTGGGTGCCACACGAGCAGGGCAGACACTGAGGCCAAGGCGGTGAGAGGGAGATTTTGAGATTTGGATGCTGAAGACACGGCATCAGGCCAGTTTTGCATGAGCGTCTGGTATTCCTGACTGTTCTTGCCAGGGTTGAGGATGTATAAATCCAGCTGTCCCACTCCCATCTTCTGGAACAGGGTCAGTGGCTCAATGGGGATCCCTTGTGGTCGAAACAATGGCTGTGGTCTGATTTCTAGTTTCTTTAATAACCGCAGGGTTAGGGCTGCCTGGTGTGAGCTCTTCAGGACATTGTCCACACCTGACATGAGAGAAATGATAAATTTATTTGATAGCAATCACATTAGAAATCCAGATGGCATCCCTACATAACTGCTCATAACAACATGACTGGGAAATAATCAGGCGAAGGTATCCTGTTGGGTTTTTGACCACTAGTTGAGACCAGTTTTTCAACCATTCCCTTGCCCCTAATCTCTCTCCCATTTCCTGTCTTCACTTCAGCTGCCCTATCTAAAATAAAAGATAAAAGCCCAAAAGAATAATTTAAGGAAAAAAAGGAATGCGTTGTTCACACTTCGATTTGAAAGAAAATGCGTTCAACCTCAAAGATACATACAATAAACTTTGTTGAGAAATACTTAACGTAAACATACATACATACTACATTGTTTGTTTAAAAGAAAACTCATGGGTCATCTTAGACTGCCATGTGAAATGCCATGTAAGAAACATAAATCTGGCAACTCACAAGTGGTAAAAAAAAAAGAATTAAACTCTGAGACTATTTTGATGATCAATTAATCGCCTGAATAACTTTTTATGCAAAAAGTGCAATAAATGCTGTTTTCAGCCTCTCAAATATGGAGAATTCCTTTTTTTTGTTTATTATCATATTAAACTGAATATCTTTGGGTTTTAGACTGAAAGAACGAGACATTTAAAGACGATCTCCTTGGACTCTGGATAACTGTTTTCAGTATTTTTTGACATTTTATTGATGTTGCAGCCCCAGATTAAACATGATAATTAACTTTCATCTTTGTTGTCATTTGATAACCACTAATAAAAAAATATTGTACAGGAGCAAGTAAAAATTGACTTTGTGCCTGTAGGTTTCTGACCCACTTGCCTGACCAACAAGTGAAAAATTATTTAATATACATTTAATATACATGTATTTGATTATGAGGTGGGATCCTTGCTCATATTCTCTGCTCAGTCATATTTTATTCAGTGCTGTACTACAGTAGGTTTTAATACATCACTCACAGGCTGTTCTTCCACCCGCAACCTGCTGGGGGCGTTAAAGAACACAACTCCGAGCTCTGGGGAGATGAGCCTCTTAGAAGAGTCATCTGTTCAGATGAAAGAGAAAGAGGACACAGAGAAACATCAACAAAAAGGAATCTAGACATGAAACCGGTAAAGATGAGTGCAGAGAAATCCCCTAACAACATTTCCTCATTATATCATCCTCTTGGAAGAAGATCAGAAACATCCCTGCCCTTGTGTCTTAGTAGAGAAATCCCTCATCTTTCTGGTGTTTCTACCTTTTTTCCATCCAAAGTTTTTTTTGAGGAGTTTTTCCACTTTCTTCCTTCTTACCTTTGATATCCGCACTCAGCTCCAATTCAGCCACCTTCCTCTCCAGGAAGGCGTTGACCCCGGGGAGGTTCTCTGTCCCAATGTGCGTCATCAAAACTGCATCCACTCGGTCGAGGTGGCGGACCAGCTTCCAGAAGCAGGCCTGAGAGTCCGAGCCGCCGTCCACCAGCACCGTGAACCCGTTGACGGCAAAAAAGGCACAGTCGCCGCGGCCGGCAGGGAACACGTAGCAGCAGGGGCGGGACAGCTTAAGGAAACCCACGGTGGTGGGAGGGGCAGGAGGTCAAAGGGAGATGGAGGGGAGAGGGTGCCAGAGACGAGGGAGGTGAACTCCCCCAGGGCCTCCATGGCAGGCAGCACCTCTGGGGGATTAATGTGCAGCATGGAAAGGACCCTGCAGAGGCTGGTTCTCCAGGAGAGTCTTCCTCCACGGCCGATGTTAGGACAGCTGAGAGTCAGACTGGGTTTGGATGAGGAGCCAGAGCTCTCTTGATTTATAAACTAAAGACAGAGAACATTTCTCAGTGTACATCCAAAATATTTGGGTCATTTTCCAGTACTAAATGTTTGCAACACTTTAGTAAAGAACAACCAATAAAATTAGCCAATAGAAAAGGCCTTTTCCTACCCTGTCCCCTCAACCTGGAACCTACTGCAGTCTGCAGCTGTCTAGATCATTCCCTGAGGGGGGTTTTAAAATACTTTTGCAAAGTATGGAAAGAGCATATGTGGGGCTCTTGTTCATAGTATTAAAATCTAACTACAATTTTGGCACGTTTGTGCTTATCATTTTCATGTTTTGTGTTTTATTTGTCTCTGTTTATGTTTTATTGCTGAAGTTGTTTTGCCTAAATCTCTCTCGAAAATGAGGCTGTGTCTCAGAGAGATTATGTGTCTATATAAAGGCTAAATAAAGATTTTAGCCAATATTATACTATCCCAGCAGAGAGTGTCTGAATTGCCTAATCTGTCCAGTGGGGAAACAATAAGTTTTTTTCAACTGTAAAAAGCAAGTATTTATAACCAATTTTAAGAAATAAGTTTATATATTGTCATCAGATTCTCTTTTATTCTCAAATTTCATGTATGTGAAAAAGTAGCTCAAATTGGTGTGAACAAAGTGTTCAAGTGGAGTGATTATAATACTCCTGAGATTAACGCAAAGGAAACGGAAGCGCTTGCATTTGGCTCGTGGTCTGACTCTCATAATGTTCCTATTGTTAAAAATCAAGCAGGTATTTTCATACAAATACTTGGCGGTAACGACTGTCCATCTGTTATGCTGAGACTTTGTCGTACCTGCTCTGTCAGTATTTGTTTCAGGTGGTGTGGCGAGAACAGTCCTCTGTGAAACAGCAGCTCTCCACTCTCCTCCACACTCTGACCGGCCAGGATCAACAGCTTATGGGCTGATTCTCTGGACAGCAGAGAAAACACCTGGACAGGCCAGACAGATGGAAAGATTATTTATTTTGCAATGTCACCTTCGTCCCGCAATAATCCAGAGTAACAGTAACAGCATAAGAAGATAAAAAAGAAGAAAAGAAGAAAAAAATAACACATAATGTATTTCCCAACCTAACAGTTTGTTTAGCTCAATCAGCATCAGTGTAATTGACAACTATTTTGATCAATTTTTACTCACATTCGAGTCACCATTCAAGCAAAAATAACCAGCTGTGCAGCATCAGCTTCTTAAATGTGACTTTCTTTCTGATTTGGCATCTTTATATATGATTGTGAGTTGAATATCTTTGGGTTGTGGACTGGATGACATGAGGTAAGGGAAATTCTGATGGGCATTTTTCTTTTTGAGTGCATTTTTTTTTTTTTTAAACAAAACAAATAATTAATTAATCATGTGAATAATTATCAGATTATTTGGTAGTCAAAATATAAAAATTTGCTGTTGCCCTCAGTATAAAAATATGAAAATACTTGAGAATATTTGTATGACAGTGGCGGTGTAAGTTTATTGTAATAATAAGATATCATCACGTTGTTACGACTTATAAACTTACCATGTTATAGCAAGAGACTACTCTTGTTTTAACAATTTATTATTTATCTTGTTATAACATGAAACTTTTCATGTAATAACATGATAACTTACATTGTTATAGTAGGATATTATATAAAGTTATGATGTTAAAACAGTAAGTTATCACATTATAACAGAAATTTTCATGTTATAACGTGATAAAATTAAGTTGTTACAACAAGAAAAGTTTCTTGTTGTAATGTGGTAAATTGTATGTCGTAATAAGGTGAAAATATCTTGTTATAACCTGAAAAACATCTTGTTATATCAAGAAACTTCTCAAATAACACAACAGAAACATGCTGTCATAGTATGGCACTATTTTTTTTTTAATTCAGCATGCTTTATTGGCATGAATGTCAGATAAGCAATAATGGCAAAGTACCAAGGATAATACAGTTAATAATAACATGAAGAAAAATACAGTTAATTGAGCAAAATAGATAAAATGATCACCTGTTTCAGACTTCATTTTGAAAAAGATTGTAATTGTAAAAATAAAAAAGAATTACAAAAATAAATCAAATTCACTTGTACCACTGCAGCATTATAACACCTGGCTCGATCAACTTGTATCTCTGGAGGAACCAGGATTTATCTCCTCACCTCTGAATGAACCTGTTCCTGAGATGGACTGATCAGCACCTGAGTGTCCAACACTCTGGTGCTGTGGCGCAGACACCTCTGCCCTGAGGAGGCAGAGAGAAAGACAAAGAATAGAAAGAGATAGACAGACAGGCAGACAGCCAAGGGGAAGCAAACAAGAGATGGGAAAAGTCAGAGTTGAGGGAGTTCGGAAACGAGCCAGCAGATCTGAGCAGCGAGCGAGAGGCCAGAAGCGAATAGGAAGGGAACTCGGAGAAGTCAATGAGAAAGTGAACTGGGATAACCGGGCGGGTGATTGACTCCCTGAGCAAGAAAAGAGGAAGGAAGAAGAGTGGAACAGCTGAGTCAGAGGGACTGTCTGAGGATGAGATGCCAAGTTAACTCAGTCTGCAGTGAACATCTAACCTTGCGAGGCAGCTGGATTCACCAGATTAGTGAATATCCAGTCTGAGGAGAACTGGATCAACGTTTGAGGATACGGAGGAGGCGGACACAGCCAACTGGAAAATAATGACCCAAATAAGTACAAAAGTTTCTTTGTCCTTTATCCAAGTCAGGAACAAAAAAGGCCACTCCTCACTGGCCTCTGCACTGAATAACATTTTTCACATTTTTATGCTTTCCAATTCAGACAAGTTCAAATGTGAAACTTCTTTGTGATTCAATCAATTTGGTTCACTGGGAAGTAGAGAAGTATTCGCTGTCTTGCTGAGACTTGGGTGAGAAGATCAGTACCTCTCTCATGTCTGTACACTATATGAAGCTACAGTCAGCAGCCAGTTAATTAATTTAGCATAAAGGCTGGAAATATGGGGAAGATGCTAACCTGGTTTTGTCCAACGGTAATAAAATCTGCCTTCAGCCTTTAAATCTCACTAATTGACCCTTCATAAGTCCCGCCCCTTTTCGCTTTGTGCTCCAATAACAGTTGAGCAAGCTTGGTACCAGTCACACTTCTCCTTTCCTGTTTGCTGTACACATTTTTTTCCCCAGGATGGTGAAGTCATGACCCGCCCTCCTCTGACTCTGATTGACTTATACTCTTTGCCTTGGTTGGTTTGGTTCATTTTGTTAGGCATGAGGAGTGTAACTGAGTAGGGTTAGAGGGAGAATGTAGGGGTAGAATATAAGGGTAAAGCAGAGTAAGGCAGTATATGCCTTTGCCATCCTGGGAAAAAAATACTGCATCCTGTATTTTGATATGCTATGCACTAGACTCATCTATGTTAATAACAAAACCAAATTTTGAAGATGGTTTTGTTGCTAGGGACCCTGTAAAGGCAACATATGTTTTTATATCTCAGCTAATGTTAGCAAATGTTAGCTAGTTAGCTAGCATGTTTGATAACATTAGCTAGCAGGTGTAACTAGCTAGCTAAAGATTACTTTAGGTATAGATTAGCTAATTAGCTTAGATAAGCTAGTGTTTTCCCACAGAGCAAAATGATAAGTAGCTAGCTAAAGACTGATGTAGATCAGCTAGCAAGTTAGAACTGTTATTTTAATGTTTATTCCTCAGGTGAAGGGTTCATTGCATGGGTCAAACAGTCTCAGTAAAAAAACAAAAATGCAAGGCTCCTTCAAAAACACACCAAGGCACACTGTAAAGTTTGTGTAAAGTTAAAATGCCTTTATTTTACATGGCAAAAATGAGTCAAAACGAGTTAAAAAAAATGGTGTCTGGCCAGTGGGTGTGTGCCTTGACAGGGAACTTCCTGCCTACTCAACTCATTAGTGTAACACAGCATAGGTGTGCAAGTTACTCCTGTCTGACCCTGATAAAGACCTATGTTGGTCGATACGCGTTGGTCATTTTTTAACTCTTTTTGACTCATTTTTGCCATGTAAAATAAAGGCATTTTAACTTTATACAAACTTTACAGTGTGCCTTGGTGTGTTTTTGAAGGAGCCTTGCATTTTTGTTTTTTTTACTGAGACTGTTTGAGCCATGCAATGAGCCCTTCACCTGAGGAATAAGTGCAAAATACCTGAAGTATCCAAAGAGCACCTGTATTGTGACCAACAGAAAGACCCAGCAGCGCTTCCACTCTGTTGTCTTCATGTTATTTTAATGTTATTTATGTGTGGCATGTTGTAATCTTCATGAAGTTGCTCGCCAACCAGCAAAGACTTTCACTGTCCCAGTTACAAAATATGGTTTCTTCAAATGGGATTGTGTTTACTGTGTTTACAAGAGAAGTTCATGTGAACATGAACACGTCATATTCACAACATCTGGAACTGGAAGTTTTCTAAAAACTCTGAGCTCATAACGTCAAGTACTCGACTTCCCATGTCATATTTGCGAGTTTACGAGTTCTTTTGAAGGAAGCAACAGTCAACTGTAAAACCACAACTTGTCGTTTTAACACTGAATTTTGTTTCTTTTGGGCAGAGCCAGGTTAGCCATTTCCCCAGCTAAGCTAACAAGCTGCTCACTCCAGTAGTCACCTGTTTACAGTAAAAGTTATTGATCATGTCATCTAACTCTTAGCAAAAAAGCGAACAAGCAAGGTTGTTCAAATTGGGATACTGGTATTGGAAAAACCTCCAATACAGCTTTAAATAATGGCTCAGGCATCAGCGATTAAGCAAGTCTATCTGATATCACATAATTTAAAAGCCCTGACACAGGACCCTGCTACCTCCCAGCAGCATCCTGTACACCCAGGTTTTTTTAAACCTGAGCCAGGCCATACAACAATAGTAATAATATAACATCCATACAGGTTTAGTAGTGTAGAAAGTTCAGTATCAGAAAGGAAAAAAATCATATTGGTGCATTTCTACAAATAACCATATTTCCCAAATTTCGAAGTCACCTCTCTTTTTATCACAAATCCCTCCATTGTACAAAACCCTGACATCCAAGATCACATGTAAGCTCTATAGCTTATTAAAAGACAATTCACCACATATAAGAAACCTTTCTGGCTGCCATTTTGTCCTCCCTATAAAGAGATGTGTCTGGTCTTGTCTGCGTTCATCATCTCACTTCACAGCTCAGCTGTAACTGTCTGACTCTGGTGTTTGTCTGCCTTTTCACCATTTTCCCTGTTTGTCCTTGGCTCTGCATATTAAAAGGCTGCAACACATGCAAACAGAGCGGTGGCACAGCTTGGCCTCTATTGTTTTCTGTCCAAAGGGCCCACCCATGTCTAACAATCACCCGACTGCTCCTGCACTTTCCTTCCTTCCTTCCTCTTTAACCCCCGACCAGCCAAACTGCCGGGTTACCATGGGAACGGGGCTCTCTGTGTGATAAAGGGCCAGAGAGTTCAGGCCAGGAGTCAAATCAACAGTAACTTACCTGCACCCTTGAAAGACGCTGTGTGATGGGAGAGAAATTCTTGCAGATAGAGGTTCAGGTTACAGGATTTTAAGTCGATGTCCCATGACCGTATACCTGAAGACATAAAAATACTTTTGGTCACATGGGGCAACAACTGGTTTTACTCTGTCATAAACAACATACACATAAAATGTTAAAGTTGTAATGTGAAAATGTAATTATTGTACTGTACATATTACTCATTTTACAAATAGCACATTTTCTCTTACCCTTTCCATTTAGGCAAGTACCCACTTTTGCAACAAGCATACTTGTTGATTAATGTGCATTAATTCAATTAATATTTGTAAAAAAACAAGATAATAGGTTACATTTTTGATAAAACTAACAGTATATGACATTTTAAATAATTCAGTTGGTCTTAACTGGTGTTTAAAAGTACTAGAGACCAGCATAGGTAGGCAAATACTATCCATAATGAAAATTCAGACTATATTCTAAGATATGGTTAACTTGTCTCTAATCTTTTCATTTGGAATAGTTTACAAGATGATTTGAGATATGAAAAATAGTGCTACGATTCAGCAATACATCATCAATAGTAATAAATAATAGCAATTAAATTGACTAAAGGGAAGCACAAAACAAATACGCCTGGCTCATAAACGGTCTATCATATCCTTTGATAATAGACCATGCTACAAGTGACAGGCAAACAGCCAATCATTTGTTTAACTCAAAATAAAGTGGTTAAATTCAACCTTTTTACTCTTGTTTTTTATTAAATAGGTCCTTAAATTGATTAATATTTATAGATATCGACTGAAATTAAATATTTTATCGTGATAAATCTTCCAGCTTTATCACTCAACTTTACAGTTTTTAAAACAGTGTAAAAACTTTGTATTTAAAGCTCCAGTGTGTAGGATCTAGGGGGATCTATTGGCAGAATATGGCAGAAATGGGATATAATATTCATGAGTGTGTTTTTAAGTAGTAGACATAGTAACACAGAGGGCCCAGAGGCACAAACTAACGCTGGCTCTAGATACTGCGTTTCACATTTTGCATGACTTTCGCAGTCACTGCAGGTTCTTCTGCAAGCTTGGAAGGGTAGAGTGAGATGAGATGGTTGCAATCTGCAAGCTCACCACTAGATGCCACTAAATCCCACACACTGATCCTTTAAGGAAAATGAATATGGGACAGTTGGGCAAAAGTGTTTTAGTTTTTAAAAACTTTACTAAATTAACAATAGGAAACAAAGCAGAACTATTACCTTTCTGACTTAAACAAAAACAAGAATGTATAATCTTTGTAAAAGTATAATTCACGGCAGAGCTTTTGTATTGGGCTGTACGGGTGTTATAAAGTGTCCAGTCAGCACTGTGCTGTGGAAATAGGTCTGGCTATGCGTGACACAACAAATAAGAAAGATAGAAACATGACAGTGAGAAATAATTATGCAGTCTCTAAATTTGTTGATTTTTACTTCTTATACCCTTTAAGACGGGAAAACAGATGAAAATTAGCTGAAAACAGGTCTGTTTGTCTTAGCTCATGAAAATTTGACATTTTGGACGATGATTCTCGCCAGACAGTGATGAAATGTTAATAGCCTTTATGAAAATGATCAATATTTCTCTGTCTTTATTTCTCTCAGTTCTTAACTGTATGCACACAAATTTGCCTTGTAGCTGTACTCACACAGTAAAACACACACTCCACTGGGTTATTATATCACGCCATGCACTGTCTCCAGCCTACAGTCTCCACAGTTGCTGCTTTACATAAACGCACAAAGGTTAATGGCACATCGCTCACAAGTGGTGACGTGTTGACTGAATATCAACACGCTCGAATGCAACATCTCCACAAAAGCTTCTCCTTACATAACGACATATATACTGAGGCGAAAGACAAACCAGCCGCTCCAGACTGCTTTTAATTATAATGCACCCACAGGGATGATGAGGTGATGCTGATGGTGGAGCACCGCCAGATGACGCATCTTCGGTCAGTAGGGTGGATAAAAATTACATAAACACTGCAATGGGGTCAACTGTAGCATCCTCGGTGATGGTTTAGTCAGCTGGAACTTGCGGGCATCTATCTGCATTTTTGTACGCGAGTATTTAGAGAAAAGCAAAAGCGCCGAGCTGTATAGCTGCAAGAGGCGGGGTCGATTTACCTCGTTCAATGTCCCCGCTGATGTGTCCCGTCTGTCTGTGGTGAGCTGTCCGTCCGACGATGATGAGCAGGGAGTATTTGTGGAGGCAGAAGTCGAGGTTTGCGGTGGCAGCGCGCCTCGGCTCCTCCTGGACCTCCCTCTCCAGCACCCGGCTGGACGCCATGTTGGAAACTTGGATGTGATGTCATTGAAAACGCCTGACTGCGCCTTTTATTACGGAGAGATGACAGCTGGTGTGCTGGAATGCGGCCGTGCATTAGTGGATGTGTAGGAAGAGGCTGAATTATTGATGACACGTGGCAAAGGGAATCAATATGTTTTTCTTTATTGCTGTCTCTCAAGAATCTGTAATCTAAGATCAGTTCTAATCAAAGTTTAGCAAAACCAGATTTAAAAATTAGTGAATCCAGATTCAAAATTAAGCAAAGGTATATTGGATAATTAAAAATTCATCTCTGTACAGATGAATTCAAGTTTATTAATGTAAATAAATTTATTTTATAAAAAGTGTTTAATTAACTATGAAGATGTTTACTTACCCAAATTAAAATAAATAACCTAAATAATGCTAAATACGTGTGAGAGCTGTTAACTTTAGCCTGCTCAGTATTTCCTCACAAAACATTACATTGGTTTGCTTATCCTTGCTAAAAAAGTTGGAACACGTTTTTTTTAGACAGCTAAACCATTAAAACGTTACATACAGGAGTTTTGGTGCAATCAAATTAAATTTAATTGTGCTTTAGCATAAAAAAAACTAAACTAAGGCTTAAAGAGAGGCTTAAATTTAATCTTTCTTCATTTTAAGCTCTTTTTAAAGTTTGGTGC
This sequence comes from Lutjanus argentimaculatus, assembly GCA_034769285.1. Classification (NCBI taxonomy): domain Eukaryota; kingdom Metazoa; phylum Chordata; class Actinopteri; order Lutjaniformes; family Lutjanidae; genus Lutjanus; species Lutjanus argentimaculatus. Next base: position 20,409,438 of record JAWZSL010000003.1, read on the forward strand.
AACATAATTGAAGGTTAAACCGTGATTTCATAGGAATTGAAAATTAAACCTTGTTGGTGTTTTACTGATTTTAAGGGTGGAGTCAGTAGGATTTGTCAGAGCTGTTCCTAAACGCATCAGGACGTCAGATACCAACGTTTGGTTGGTGAAGTCTCAGCAAACAATGACCAAAAAAAAGGAGAATACAGATACTTAGTTTGGTTCTCTGCAGCATAGCCACACAACACTCTCGATCACAAGTGATGATTAAGGATTTTGATGAGTTATCTTTTTTTTTAGAAAACGTGCAGATTTAATCAAATGTTATGGGCTACCAATGAGTCGATGTAGTCATTTTTTTATACTTATAACACATTTTAAATAATAGTTCAATAGACACACAGACACTTGAATATAATTTAGCTGATTTATTGATCTCCTTATCTTACAAATGTGTTTAGAAACCGATGCTAGGCTAACTTTACTTTAAATCTCACCCCATAACAGGAACAACAACAAACAAAATGATAAGGAAAAACAATTATGACAAAAACTACATTCAAAGTCTGTCACAAGATGCCACAGTCCCACACAAAACAACTTCCTCTGTGCCACGATCATAGACACTGACGTAGAGACAGACAGATACAGACCTATTCACAATCTAACATTCCCCAGTCTAACCTTATAAAAGAAAAGTATTCTTTATTAATCACATGTCACAGAGAGAATGACAGATTTTCACTCCAGCTCCCGCCCCCCGAACTCCCTCCCTCTTGTGTTTTCTTGCACCTTTGGTATCTTTTTCCATCACAAACATTTGAGAACATAAAAGTTACAGGCGGTCCCTCGTGGACAGCTGCACAGAGTGCCGATGCGTGCGCCTTTACGCACTGCGCACGGCTCTCCTGCGTCACACTGCAACGACAAAAACAACAAAAATTCGTGAAAATGCGAAAATAGTTTGCAGGCTTATTTTCTTGATCAAATAACTGTAGTTCAGACATTTATGCTATGCTGTGATTTCCGTGTTCAAACGCTTATTATAAAATACATTAATAATCTACAAAAATGCATCTATTTTTAGCACATTTCTAGATTATTCGGGGAACATTCTAGTGAACAGCAAAGTTAACTCATTCCTGAAAATGTAAGCCAATCAACCCGTTTTACGATTTCTAATTTGGTGTACATACCGAAGGCAGCCAACCGAGTTTTTTCTCTAAGGGCATCTCTTTGCTCCTCAGCTTCTCCAAAACTTCTTGCAACGCGTCAATCTGCAGAGAAAAAAATGCTAGAAATTTAATTTGTCATAAAACTCATTAAGACACAATAATAATACACTTTATTTGTCATTGTAGTCATACACCGAAATTATGTTTGGCAACTAAGGACTAGCAGCGATAGAAAACAAGATAAAAAAAAAAAAAGATTTAAAAAACAAACAAACAACAAGATAAAGTTAACAGACAAAAAACAAACAAACAAAAAAGAATAAGGTAAATAAGCACGATAGGTTTGCTGTCCTTTATCTACTGTACATATTGTAAATAAAGCATTATTCTATTAAAATTTGACATGACTTGCCCATTTTGATTGGCTTACTTGAAGTTTAAAGCTCTGTAACTCAGGCAGTTCGAGTAACATTTTATCCCTCTTTATCTTTGACGTGAGCGCTATTAATCATTTCGTAAGAGAGTCGCAAGACAGTCGTACAAAGCACCGACAATCCTCAGTAATCAAGCTGACACATTTCACACTCGTGTCCCTTCTAAAATGTCTCACCAGGTCTTTCTCCTGTTGGGTTTTCAGGGGGAAATCTATCGAGCGCGTCTCCAGTGAGGAGTCCTCTGCACCGGCGAGCCACAGGTAGGCGCAGCAGCAGGTGGCCGTGAGGAGGAGAGCCCGAGCGCTGACCATGGTGCTGAAACACAAACGGGAGGAGGAGGAGGGAGGAGTCCTTTTCTACGGCGGGTGGAGGAAAGTTGGAAGCCGTGTGGAGGCTTTTTGAGGTCTGCTGTACAGGCAGGTCTCCTCTTTATAGGCGCTGTTGACATCAGGCAGCCTCTGAAATATTCATGGACATTTTTGACCCGGGTGACAGCGCTCATCACCTCTGTATCTCCGGATGGTCACAGGAGGAGACCTGACAGGATGAAATCAGGGGTGGTTAAAGGTGGATTTACATTCAATAAAATATGTTTGACAACGTAATCTGCTGGCTAAATGGGGGTCAAACTCTTTTCCTTCAAAATGGGACGATTTTAATCGTTTTTTAATCTTAATATTAGAGCCAGACTGATTCAGTCCGGTACTGATCTAACACAGGTAACCTCTATATCGGTGCCAGCAAATACATGGATCGATTTTTTAACAGAATATAATGTAGTTTGTTTTGCTTTATAGGTAGCATTTTATGTATATTTGATCATTTCTCTTTATTCAAGTTTTGAATTCGTGGATTTTTAATTTATAGGAATTTATAAATCCAATCCAACAAATATAGTGAACTCTGAGTTTTAAGAAGCCCCCAAAACTGTTAGTTAGTTTATTGATCTTTGAGTTTTAGACAGCCTTAAGAACTGTATTTAATAATTTAATATTTTCAACTGCAACCATTTAATTTTCAAGCAGCCAAATAAAGATAAATCAGGCTCACAGCACGCTGAACAATTTTTGAAAGACAGGTTTTCAGGGGTTTCTAAAACACAAACATTGGAGTTTATCTACAGAAGAACAGGTTATAAATCAGCAAAAACTTTGTTTAGTTTATTTCAAAACTTAGGAGTTTGATTCAAGGTTTTCTCAAAATTATTTTCTTTTTTCTTTTTTCAGTGACTTTTAAACATTATCAAAGGTGCAAATGGTTTTTGTATGTTAGATAAATATAACACAGATCCTTGTCAAGAAGATGATTAAATGAATGAAAACTATGATAATATCCTATTTTGATGCAAAGAAGTGTCCATAATATAAATGGGAATGGGTCATTTTACAGAAACTGTGGAATCTGGGTGAAAGAAATCTGCTGAAATTTATTTATTTATTTTTTTTTAACAGCCCTAAAACTTATTTAACGGCAAAAACTAACTTCTCAACTTCATGAATCCACAACAAGGCGAGCCTAATGTATTTCTATTATTTTTATACATTTCATTAAATAATTCATGTGCCATTTGACAGAAGTGTTATCCATAAGGTAAACACCATTAAATGTTTATAAAAACATTCTTTTTTTTATTACAACCTATGTGATATTTAGTTAAAGGCAGAGTAATGAAATGATAAGACCAAGATAAATATTTGATTATTTACCTTCATTAATAAAATTGCACATGTTTAAACAACATTGTATGACTTTATTTGATTTGCACTTTGATGCTAACTCATCATATCGCTAGAGAAAAAATTATAACATCACACCACTGATAAAACGTGCAGTAAAACCAATGAAGCAATGTGACATCTATTACTTTTATACAGGAGCATCACTGGTGTCACTGGAGTTAACATTAATAGGGACGGCACCAGTGACTGTAACACCAGTGACAATTTGGAGGAAAAAAATAGAATTTTGACAAAATGCCTGCCATGAGTCAGACCACATGTCTTGAGCCATATCAAAATGATTCACAATGATTCAACTGCTCAAATTATCAACTGGTCTGTTTTTTTTTTCCCCCTTGTGGCTGTGAGATGAGTAACACCAGTGACAGAATTAAAAAAGCTTCATGCAAAATTCTAAAATACATCATGACATTTGAAACAAAACCAAAAAAAAAAAAAAAAAAAAACAAAAAAAAAAACAAAAAAAAATCTGACTTTTTGTCAGCTGCACTTCCTCCAATGATCTCTTTAACCATGAAGAACTTCAAAGGGTCAGTGAATTATTTCAAAATAAAAGCATTTTGTGTAACAATAACACCACTGACATAATTTTGGGTGATAAAATTAATGTAAAAGATACAACATTTATCCACAATATTATAATATATTTATTCAATTTATGTAATATGTATGTAATATTTATGTAATTTATGTCAATGTAAATGAGATTTAATTAATGTTGAATAATATTTTAGAATGAAAAGTATATGGCTCCATCTCCATGTATGATTAAAGAGACATGATAATTCCTTGAACTTAGCATTTTAAGTAAATTGCTCAAATTAAACAACTAATTCTAATTGATGAGTAATGTTGAGAATGTTGAGAATAGAATAATAAGAATAGGAATAAGAATTCTTTATTTATTAAATGTACATAATTATGTGATTATTAGGTCAACTTAAAGGATTTTGGTGTCTGTGGAAGTAAAGTAAGTATGTGCAGAATGACCCAAATATTAGAGGAATATTCATTTTCATTAGCCATCCAAAAAGCTTGGCAGGAATATTGTCTTTTTCAAAATACGAATACGAATACGAATACGAAATACTTTATTGATCCCCAAGGGGAAATTCATTAAATAATTAAATAGGGGCAAAAATTGGAATATTGTGTGTATGTAAATGTAGTCAGGATTTCCTTGGTTTTGGATCATGATAATCTGCTACAGAGCAATCTCAGTTTATGGCCAAATAGCACTCTGGTTGATTCTTTTCAGTGTGTCAAATACTTTTCTTTTTGAATTCTTATAATCTGATTTAGTGTAATGGGGTTTCTGTCACACAAACGTGAGCAGGGCCCCAGGACCAGCTTGCTGAGGGGGCTTCTCTCCCCACTTCTCTGACTCACTGATGAGTCATTTTAATGTGTCAGAATCAGTCTGAGACCTCACGACACAAAGCCATCACTGAATTGTCAAATCCAACTCAGAAAGGACACTGCACACTGTCAGGCTTGATCTAAAACACAGGCTGCTCTTAACTACCGGTTGTAAACACAGCCCTTTGCTCTTCCATGTTTTGCTGCTAATCTATTCTGCCTCTCACTCCTCCTGTCACCTCTGTTCAATAAAGCAGAAATCAGACCTGCAGGTTAACCCACATTGACACCAATCTGTAATCGGGATCCAATTTCCTCCTGTGGGAATAACCTTAACCACCCCCTAAGTGATGTAAATGCGTGTGTAGCTGGCAGGCTTATTGTTTACACACCAACCCTATCAGAGAGCCCATGTCACTGACAATTCACGTCACCCCTGAGAGGCCACTCCTCCAGGTCGATCACAAGCTCCTCCACAGAGGAGGAGACCAGACAGCAAAATGAGAGGAAAGCCTGAAAACTTTTGTAATGATGGGATAAACGAGGCTGATCTTTGGTGCAAACTTCAGAAAAATCAGACATTGAGCTGTGCAGGGTAAGACAGCTGATAAGGAGCAAAAATGAGGATAATTCTGATCCCATACAGGTGAATTTCATTCAAAAAGAGCTCATTCAGTCTGTCCCTGATTAGATAGAAGAGGTTCCAGCTATGTTTAATAGATATTCCTATTATTGATACTGATAGTCTATAAGATGTCAAAAAAGTGAAAAATGCTCATCAACATCTTTAAATTGATCATTTTGTCCAACCAACTGTCCAAAACCCAAAGACCCTTCATTTTTTTATCAAAAATGACAATGAAAAAGAAGCAATTTTACATTTAAAAGGCTGGCATTTTTTGTTTGAAAAAATACTGAAACAATTAATTGATTACAAAAATAGGTGGCAATTAATTTTCTCTCAATACATTAAGTCGATTAATTCAACTAATTGTTGCAAATCTAGTGTCAGCCAAATCAAAAGGAAAACTGTACATCATATTAAACATACAATATTTTACCCAGCTATATTTTAAAATATTTGGCCCAGCTGCTTTGGCTCTCTGTAGTTATAAGTTTTTCAAAGCACTTTGTAAACTATCTCTCCTGTAATTGTCTGTATTTATCTGATTATATCCTTGTCTTACTTGATTTTGTTGTAGTTTATGTCTTCAGGATGTTTTTTGCTGGCAGTCCTACTCACCTCTTCCACAGGGGGCAGCAGCATATTTCTCAGTATTTGAAAACTAGTGCAACAACAGGAAGCTGTCATGTTTAGAAGGGAACCCCAGACCCGCGAAAGATCTCGCGAGAGTGATCATTTAATCCAAAGCACGATCATTCCTTAACCCCCAACTGAGTGTTTTTGTCCCTAAATCTACACACACATCTTAAACTCGGCGTTGTCACGTTATAAAACATCATTACTTTCCATAATCTAGACAATTTAAAACAAATGTGTGTGCAATGTGTACAAATCTCGCGAGAGTTTTGCAAATCGAGGATTCCCTTCCACTCGCGACCCAGGAAGTTTAGCGCACTGCCATACTGAGCCGCGTTGAGCAGTGTTGTGGAAAATATCTATTCTAACGTTTCCCTCTTTACGTCGGTTTTCCACAAAAAGCAACAATGTCCGAAAGAAAAGTGTTGAATGTAAGTATGTGAACTCTAACGGCTGGCTTCCGTTAGCACAGTTAGCCGTAGCACGCTAACGTTAGCTTCGAAGCTAATGTGGTTTTAGAGTATTAGTGTATTACGTGTTGGCTAAGACTACTTTATTGGTGTTACTAAAGCTGCTATTACGGTCGTTACTGTCAGTTTCATCACCAGTTCAGGCTTTTCAGTAACTAACTCACATCTGTGTTTTGTTCCTCCACAGAAATACTACCCCCCGGATTTTGATCCATCTAAAATCCCAAAACTTAAACTCCCCAAAGATCGTCAGTATGTGGTCAGATTGATGGCTCCGTTCAATATGAGGTAACATTATGTCTGTTTTATCCACGTGTGTCAGTGTGTTTCAAACACCCTGACACTTCCTTTTATTGCCCCTCAGCTGATGTTTTCATTACAGGATTGAAAGAGTTGTTTACAATGCACAAAATATAAACAATGTGGTGCAGATGTCACGTAAAATTCAGGATCTCAGGGCTGCCAGTAGTCTGCATGCTTAGTATCATATTTGAATTGAATAGTGGTTCAGAGGAAATGGGAGGTACACCTTTATTCTTGGTTGTTTGGGAAAATAAGCTTCCATTAACGTGGTCTGCCCTATACAGAAAACAGGTGAAGACAAAGATAGTGAGCTGGGTGAAGCAGTTCTTAGATTATTTAATTGTCATTGTATGTTAGTCAGCTATTTTCACTCTTAAAACCTAATGTAAACATATTAAAGCGGGTGTGGCATTAACCACGGCCTGTGGCCACAAAAAGTCACCCACAAAAAGTTGCCCTGTGGCCATTAAATATTCCATGTAGGTACTATACTGTTGCAGTTCCACAAACATCGCGATCCCTTCACACCCTTTAGTTCAACATTGTACGAAAACAGTAAACAGTACTCCTCCCTGGTGAGACATCAACATGTTGGGGCTACTAAGGTATGAGTTTACTGAACCTACTTAAAATAAGGATTTTTAATGAGGATTCCTTAAATTATTAAAAAATTGTGATCAAGAATAAACTTTGTCAACTTACCAGTGGACAAACTTGTAATGGAAATTACTTCTAAATGATATCAAAGATGTTTTTGGTGTTTTATACAACCATTTCATGTTTCTCTTCAGTCAATATGTAGAGAGACTTCAATATATCTGTGACAGTTGGTCAGTAATCAGCCATGGTCACACATCGGTTTGATATATATATTTTTAAACAAATCTAGTAAATGCTCCTGTAGCACTCTCTTGGTAAATGGAAAAATGTTTTATTTGAGGTTATTGCTGGCTGGCTTCTTTCATTTGCAGGCAAAAACAATTTTTTTAGATTGTGGTTGTATTTACAGGAGGACCGGCAGCTTCCTCTTAGTGGCAAAGACCTTCTGGTATCTGTTAATGAGTCCTGGGACTGTGGTGTCATCAGCTTTGCTTCTTTGCATGTTTGCAGGTGTAAAACATGTGGCGAGTACATCTACAAGGGGAAGAAGTTCAATGCCCGCAAAGAAACTGTTCAGAATGAGCTGTACATGGGACTGCCCATCTTCCGTTTCTACATCAAATGTACTCGATGTCTCGCTGAGATTACGTTTAAGGTAAGAGTGTTGAATATTCTGATTATTACAGCGATATTTACTGAAAGTCTTTGCTATTTTCTGAAAGAGACATATTCAGCCTTGAGCATTAGACATAAAATAATTTTTCTCTCTTTCATGTTGTGACTACAGACCGACCCAGAGAACACAGACTACGCAATGGAGCACGGTGCAACACGAAACTTCCAGGCTGAGAAACTGATTGAAGAGGAGGAGAAGAGGGTCCAACAGGAGAGGGAGGAAGAGGAACTGAACAACCCCATGAAAGTCAGTGTTTAAGTGTCATGCACTTGTATTATATTAACTGGCAATGGGAATGAAGAGTTAATTATTTTCCAATCCTCTATTAGGTGTTGGAAAACCGCACAAAGGATTCCAAGATGGAGATGGAGGTTCTGGAGAACCTTCAGGAGCTGAAGGAGCTGAACCAGAGGCAGGCTCAGGTGGACTTTGAGGGAATGATTGACCGGTACAGAGAGCTGGAGAGGATGGAGAGGGAAAGGGAGAAAGAGGAGGATGAACGGGAGACAAAGTAAGTGAAGTAGACAAAGGGTAGATAAATAAAGTATTTTTTAACTTTAAAGTGACAGTACAGATTATTTAACGTGAGGTTGTATAAGATATTTATCCTGCGGTGTAAATTCATCTTTAGTAGGTTAGATGGCGGTCAACATGCCCTCAGTTTGGAGATGAAGACCGGAGCACCAGCCTGGAGGTTAAGCAGTGTACTGCTGTGGACAGGGTCAGGCCACCTAAAAAAAAATAAAAATCAATATCAGTTCAAGTGTTTGCTGTATTTTAACAACTTAACCTGCCAACAGAAAGCATTTTCTGACATGAAACCACAGTTATATAGGCCAGATATCGCTCTCTCCAAAGTAACCACAATCCATTTGTGAAATCAGTAATTTTACCTCGCAGAACACAGGAGTTTCTGTCTACCGCTGCGTCGACATGTTAGTTTGTTTGTGTAATTGTGTGATTTTGGTGAATCCAAACTATCCTTTTAAAACACTGAAGTCGCATAATAACATAAACAAAGGCAGCAGTGGACCAGTGACTCCTGTGTTTTGTGAGGTAAAATTACTGATTTTACCTAAGGAGTATTGTTGGTTTGGAGACAGTAATGTTTGGTGTACATAACAGCGGTTTCCCGTCCAACACAGCTGTCTGACAGCAAGGTAAAGTGGTGAAAATATTCTAAATATAATGTACTCTTAAACTGATATTAATGTTTTTTTAAGTGGACCTCAGTCAGCTGGCTGAAATATGTTTTGCAGCTGACAGCATTCATTGCTTAGCTTCTGTGCTGGTGCTCCTCTACCCAACATTAAATGAGCCGAACTATTATCCCATTATTCATTGCTCATGTGCCTGAATAAGCTTTTATTTGTCATGTGTATTATTCTCGTAATCAGTGTGAACTCTGAGCAATATTCATCAAAAACCCAATTAAATCCGAATGTGTCGATTGTTTCTCAGAGAGATGTTGGATCGTGCCCTCGTGAAAAGACTCAGAGACTCTGACTCAGACTCAGAATCAGAGAAGGAAGAGGAGAACAGCAGCTCCAGGTCAAAGAAATCCAGCACAGACAAACCAACAGACATCCTCACCACTGACAAACCCACAGAGGCGCAGGTATGTACGATCACTCACATTCAGCAAATTGTGTATCTTATTCAGTTACCTTGTAGTGATGGACGGATGAAACCTTATAAAGGTTTGGGGCTGAAAAAGATGTGACGCTTCAGGACCTCAAACTCAGCGAACACAGTGACACCTGGTGGTTTGTAAAACTTATAGCAGCTGTTCAAACTGGGGCCAAAGCACCACCACACCTCACTGATTTTAACAGTTTTGGTCACGTGTGTGCAATAAAAATCCAAGAGGCCTTCATGTTATTAAATCTGAACATTTTTGTTCAGAAGTGCTGCATTAAAGCTTCAATATGCAATATTTCCACATTAAAATGTCTAAAAACACTCAACAAAATGTTACATATTTTGTTGCGTTGTGTACTTACATTATCTCAGATGTTTCTGACAATGTTCAAACCCCCAAAAATCTGTAATTTATTCAAGGTAATGGTGCATTTCCTACTAGTTGTTATAATTTCATGGAAAACACAGAATACATCATATACAGAGGGTTCTTGTGAGTGTTAGAAATCCTTGAAAAAGTGTTTGTAATTGTAATTTCATTACTATCATAATAAATTAGTCTCTGGATAAAGAGTTTGGTTTTTCAGATAAATAAATAAAATAACTTGGAGAGAGTCTAATTGCTTTTGCCTTTTGGACAAAATGAAGACGACTCCACTCGAGCCTTGCTTGTCACTCTGCACGTGTGGCTGCGATCAGTTAGTCTTTTCTGACATGTGCCCTCTAATGGAACAGCAAATAGGAAGCTAACAGATAAGTCAGGAGGTTGTTGTGTCAGTGAGAATGAAAAAGAAAAATGGGAAACATTTTACTGAAATTGAAGTTAGTTGTCTAGTTTTTTTGTTCAGTTTTTTATTGGCTGGAGCCAAGTCTACTTACAGACAGGTGACACATTTTAAAACCTGAAACTTTGCTGTATTTTCATTTTTTCTCACCCTTCTGTAGAAATTTGTCACAAAACATAATTTTGGTAGTTTATAGAACAATGACATCTGATTTAACGTGATGAAAAAATGACATAGGTGAGTTGCTGGAAACGTTTAAAAATGCTTGAAATGGCTTGAATTTGACTTTGGAAAAGGTTTAGGAACCCTGGATATATCAGAGACTGTGGAAGGAAGTCAGCGAACGTGACTTAAAATAACATGACACATAAATGCATCACCTCATTCATGAACAATTCTGCCTGAGTCATGTCAGATAGATTTTTCATTGACAATGGGGGTTGTTTAACAATGAAGACAGCAGCTCCCATGATCCCACGCTTCCTCATGATCTCATCAATCTATGTCTTTTGTTATTGTTTTGATGCAAGCGATAATTAAAGTAGTTATATTAATACTTGTTATCATGAAAAAATGTTCCCATACATATGAGTATGTCTTTTTAATGTACAGTACATCACCACATTTCTTAATTATTATCCTCTCTTTTTATCCCACTAATGTGTAAACCACAGTTTAGATTTTAAACTTTGAAAACTGTCAAACTGAATGAAGCACTTTCAGAAGCTTCAGTATCTTCTGCCTATCTCTAGTGCTGTGAAACTGACTTCAAATGACATTTGCACATATTTGTCAAGTTTTGCTTTAGTCAATTTGAAGTTTTAAAGTTTCAGTCCTGCTTCCTGCAACTCTTCATTTAGCAGCTCATTGTGCTCACTCACACTTCTCCCTCTTGTTCCTGTAATTTTCGAAATGATCTGCTGTCAGGCAGTGCCTGAAAACTGAAAAGAGTCATGTCTTGTTTTGTAGACATATTCTTGCCAGACTATTGCTGTCTGTGCTAACCTTGGTGGTAAATGTGTTGCATTTCCAGTAACTGTTTCACCATGAAAGTCCCCCTGTGATTTACCAGATTACACTTTTAATATGAACTAGCAGCAGGATGAAAGGCTGGATTTGCATTAGCAGTAAGTATGTAACTTCAGGAGAATGAGAAATAAACAGTGAGACTGGTGTTAATGAAATGAAATGTTTCCTGTAAATCTCACACGGGAGTGACAGACATCACCACTAACAATGAAAGCTATGATGGAATGAGGTAATTACAGAATGTAGAAAAACATTGAACTGCTATTACTGAAAATACACAGAACAGTTTGAATGAAAACTGTATTTTTATAACTTTAAAATGTTCATGTGTTTATGGAAGAGTATTGGAGCCTGGCATAGCGGAAAGAAAATGAGAGGTTGATGATATTTTTCAGCTTTGCCTTTTGAGAATAAAGTTGAACTTTCTCTGTTAGTGCCAGGCATAAAAAGAAAGAAATAAAAACAGGAAGTTTTTTTGTTTTTTTTTCATTTAAACTACTTTAAACTTTAAGAAAACAAAAGTGTATTTGAACATTATTCTCAACATTTTACCTTTTCCTGAAGATGCAAAAAGATCTTCCTCTTGTGATTTATTTTTTCTTATGCCTGGTACTAATACTGAAAGGTCAACTTCAATCTTGACATTTCATCTTTATTCTTGGCATTTCAGCTTTACTCTCAAAATGCAAAATAAAATAAAAAAATCTTGCTCCTCTCATTCTCTTTCCTTATGCCTGGCCCTAATACTGTTCTGTATGTGTGTAATAAAGGAAGATGTCCTTTATTTTCTCCACACAAAAAGATCAAACCCTTGCAGGATGAGTAACATGCTGGTAGCCCTTTTCTTCTCATGCAGGTAGCCTTTTTTTTTTTTCTTATACACTATGGGATTTTGATAAGATACAATATATTAAGTGTTAATGGCATGGTTTTGCAGGATTATGATAAATTGGTCGTAAAATTAGAGTTGTTCCGATTCCGATACCAGCATCGGAAATAGCTCCGATACCGGCGAAAATGCTGGCATCGGTATCGGCGAGTACTGGAGTCCAGGCACCGATCCGATACCAAAGGACGCGCATATGTTTAATTTTTGGCATCAATGAAGTGCTGTTAACTTTCCTCTGTTTTCTCTCTCCTCCTGCCTCTGCATGCACCGCTCGCGCTGAACGCCTGCTGCCGCGGTTACACAAAACAAGCTCCTCCCCCCTCCCCCCTCTCCTGTGTCTCCTCTTCATCTGCTCAAAACAGACCGCGCTGAGAACAAAATTGTACCACGTCGCACCACCAAACTTTCCGAACGCACAGGTGTAGAATAAGTTTGTGTTTTATAAGAAAGATGAGAAACTCTGCTGCAAATCAGTTATGTAAAACGTGTCTGACAGCAGAGAACAGAGACACGAGTCTGACCCACAGAGACGTCATGTGACTGAGAGAGCAAGTAACACGGAGCATCACTGTTCAAACACACTGATCAAAACCACAGAACTCTTCATATGAAGCAGAGCAGCTGATCATCTTACTGCAAATATACTAATATTTTAAACGGTTTCATGTTTGTTCAGTTTCTCATTTAGGCTACAGTATCTCATTTACATATGAGATTCATAAGATGTTAACACCACTAATGTCTCCTTCTCTCTGTCTCTACTGTTACTATATTTAGTAAAAATATATAATAGTATAATAGTAATTTTTAAAAATAATTATTCCTAGATTTATTTATTAAGTTGCTGTTGCACTACTGTTTTTTATACTGTTCTATTTAAATGTCTTCATTTTACAATATTGTGTCTGCACTTTAATTTAAAAAAACAAAAACATATATTCCTAGATTTATTTAGATTTTTTTTATTTAAATTCCCTTTTTATTTAAAAATATTGTGGCTGCACTTTAATTTTTAAAGAATAATTATTCCTAGATTTATTTAGTTGAATTGCATTTGCACTACTGTTTTTTAAACTGTTCTATTTAAAAATAAATGGCTTGAATTTGCTGTGTTTTACAAAGGGTTTAACCTGAGCCAGGCCTTACCACAATGATAATCATATCACAGTCATGCAGGCGTGGTATGATATTTTTTTATATCATACTGGTATCGGATCGTACTCGGTATCGGCCGATACCCGCAGCACAAGTATCGGAATTGGTATCGGGAGGGAAAAAATGGTATCGAAACATCTCTACGTAAAATGCTGTTCAAGTGTAAAAGTTCTTTAAAAAATCCCTCTAACAGAGATGCAAATACTAAAAAAAAAGAGTAGAAGTACTTAAAGAAGGCATCCTGTGAGGGGGAAATCATGGATTGTCTCATGCTGTGTGTTTCTACAGGGAACTTCAGCTGGAGGAGTGAAGAGGGCAAAAGTGGAGAGCTGGGATAGAAGTGTGGGGACGCTGGGCGTTGGGGGAGCATTAGGGTCCCTGGTTGTGCGAAAGAAACCAGCAGCGACTGTCAGCAAGCCCAGTCCAGTGGCGACCACTGCTGCTCCCTCATCACAAGCAGGTAACAACATCAGTATCTCTTACTGTTTAAATGAAAGCCTCGTACAGCCTGACTCCTCTGAACTCTCAGACATCAGTTCGTTTCTTTGATTTAATCTCTCAACAAACATTTGTCCTTTGTGTCTGCATGAGAAAATTAGATTTTTCTGTGTTTAGATTTTCTATTTTCTTTGTTTTTGCTGCTTGTTCACATCCTTTGCTACGATTTTGAAGTCACAGTCATTGTTTGTCTTGGTGTTTCAGATACAAAAGCATCTACGGCTGCTCTAACAATGCCTCTGCACCTGTCACCACACAAAATGGTTCATCATCTCTCAGCCTGCTGGGGGCGTACTCAGACAGTGACAGCAATGACAGCGAATGAAAGGAAGATGAAGATGCCCGGGATGGATTTGAGTGACTGACACAGCAATTGTATGAATGATGCAGAAAGGAATTTAATGAGGGGAACTTTTTGTAATGAAATCATGTGTAAACCAGTTTGCTGGTCTCTCCTGTAGACTGATAATAAGTCAGTGTGCTGGTGGGAAGTCATTAGCAGGAATTATATTGTCTCCTGGCGAAACTCAGTGAAACACAAATAATTCCTCAGCTGATCCACCAGTTCCACCTGTTATTACTGAGAGTTTAACCCATAAAAAGTGGTAATGTTTGAATTTTTGTGAGGCACATTTGCCCTGAGAAAATATCAGGTGTATATTTTCGTGTTTATTAAAATTAGTTTTTACTTTAACTTTAGTCCTTGACATGTTTTGACATCCTGGACCACCTGTCTTTATGTATTTATTTATAAATGTTAAAGGCACAGTTCACCCCAAAATCAGAACTACATATTTTTCCCCTGGCCTGCAGTCCTGTTTATCCATCTAGTGAGTTACAGAATTTGGAGATATCGGCCGTAGAGATGTCTGCCTTTTCTCCAGTGTAATGGGATTAAATGGCTTAAGTCCTGTGGTGATCAAAGCACCAAAAAATACATTTGAAAAATTCAAGACCTGTGTCCCTTTCCAAAAATCATGACTGTTTGGTCAAAATAATCCACAGACCTTTTTAAAACGCTTCCACTCACACCAAAAAAAAATCTAGACTGATAAACAGCACAGGCCAGGAGAAAAAATATGTATTTTTGGTTTTTGGGTAAACTGTCCCTTTAATGTGGGATCCAATATTTCCATTACTCTGGAGATTGCTAGAGATAATGTTATGATAGCTTTAATGTTGATTTTATTGGTCATTCTCGACCCTGGAAACCCAGGTTCCACTTGTTTGTCTGCCACATGTTCTGGAGCTTTGACCATATTGCACAGCATTTGTAAGCAGATGAATATTTTTTTTTGTATTGGGGCTTTTATTTGATGGGATTGCTGAAGTGAGGACAGGAAAGGGGGAGAGAGAGAACGGGATGGATGATGTGCAACAAAGGGCCACATGTGACAGTTGATCCCTCAGCCGCTGCAGAGTGCTCACAGCCTCGACACATGGTGCACGTGCTGTACCATCTGCACAACCAGGCCACCAGATAAAGGGGTTTTTGGGGGGCTGATCTGCTTTTTTTGTTGTTGTTGCTGCCATAGTGCTGTAGATGTTTAAACCAAAAATGTTTATATAACTGTTAATATTTACATTAACCCTACCATGTCTTGTTCTGTTATCAGAAGCCCTCTTACAGTTTAGGGATTTTATGAACTAGATCTTCTGTTTTAGTGGTGTCCTTCAATTGCAAGTCCTTGAATTGCACTGAGAAGACTTCAAAAGACTTCAAGGGACAGCTCACCCCAAAATCTTTTTTTTTTTTCCTCCTACCTGTAGTGCTTATACATGCAGATTGTTTTTGGTGTGAGCTGCAGAGTTTTGAAATATCTGCTGCAGAGATGTCTGTCTTCTCTCTAATGTAACTGAACCAGGTGGGACTCAGGTTGCGGAGCTCAAAATACCAAAAAAGAAAAACATTTGAAAGGATGACATGAAACTGCTCACATCAATATCTGTGGATTATCTTGAGTGATTATTGGGCCATGATTTCTTGAAAGAGACGGCATAACATTTATGATTTTGAGGTAAACAGTCTCCTTAACATAAGCTCATACATTATTAATATTTACATTAACCCTATCATGCCCTTCTCTGTTACAGCTAAGTGTTTTTATGAACAATATCTTCTGTTCTAGCAGTGTCCTCAAAGACCTGAATTACACTGAAAAGACCTAAAAAAAAAAAAAATAGCTCTGACCGTCATTGCCTACCTGTTTGGCATCATGTCAACAGGACCGGTTTTTCTTGGTGTTACATAACCAAACACTGGTTTGGTTTAAATACTAAATGCTGCTGCTTAACATATCTTAAAGGGACAGTTCACCCCCAAATTAAAAATAGATGTTTATCCCCTGGCCTGTAGTGCTGATTAGCACCCAGCTATGCTGTTTTGGTGTGAGTTGCAGAGTTTTGGGGATATCAGCCATAGAAATTTCTGCCTTCTCTCAAATATAATGTCCTGTGTTGCTCCCCCAACCCTAACCCTAACCCAAGCACCAAAAAATACATTTGACAAGTTCTAAACCAGTGTCTCTTTCCATAAATCATGACCTGGTAGCTCAAAATAATCCACAGACTTTGTTGTGAGCAGTTTCATGTAGGATCAACTTTCTTTCTGCAGTAGAATCTACTGGAACTACTACTTCGTTTTTACCAGAAATAAAGACAAAGTCTGTGAATTGTCTTGAGTTATCAGGTCATGGTTTCTGAAACGTGACACTGGTTTTGAATTATTCAAATTAATTTTTTTGGTCCTTGGAGCCACACGGAACTTGTGCCATTTAGTCCCATTGTGTTGGAGAGAAGGCAGACATCTCTACGGCCGATACCTCCAAAGCTCTGCAACTCACACCAAAAAAACTCTAGATGGGTAAACGGCACTACAGGCCAGAGGAAACTTCTGTGTTGATGATTTTGGGGTGAACTGTCCCTTTAAATATCTTGGTGTTTAGTCAAAACGTGGAATTTAATGTTTGAAATATCCCAGATTTAACGACAAACACCTTCAAACAATTTTCAGCAGCAGACATGATTTTTATTGGATGGATGGATGGACTAATAGTGTTTTGTTGAGATAATTTACTTTTCTTCTTCAGATAAACTTGATGCTTTTGAGTTTTAGAACAATTCATTTTCACTCAAAGTGAAAATGAAAAATGGTTAATATTTTAATCTTTTCAGTTAAAACCATTTCATTTTCAAGCACCCAAATGATGACAAATCAGGTTCACCGCTTATGCTGGAAATATACTTGCTTTTAACTGCGCGTTCACATATGCACCCCTATGCATCCCGACGCTTCGTGGCTGCCTCGCATGTCCTGCGTCCATTTGGAGCGATGGTTGTGCGTGTCCTCAGAAATTAAGGCTACATATGCGAACGCACCAGCAAGTATATCTCCGGCCTTACTGTGAAAAATGTTGGAAATACAATTTTGATTGTGTTTCGAATCCTCAAAGATTCAAGTTCATCTAAAGAAGAAAAGAAAACTATCTCAACTAAAGATTATAGGTCAGCAAAACTTTTAAAATTTATTTCAAAACTTTTACAGTAAGTTCTTAACTTTTTTTTGTTTGTTTTTCTTGATGAGAGGAAATAAAAACAATGAGATTTATTTCTCATTTATAAAGTATTTAACGTGTAAATGCATCAAGATAATGTGAGGTGGTGCGGAAATGGCAGTAAAATGGTCAGGAACATTCTTTTATGCACAATATTGCGAATTGTGTTGCGATGGGTTGTAATTTCTAACAAGCAGAGCCCCAGGAAAAGAGTTTGGAAAACACTGCTATAGACAATACAATGTATCTATATAGTATACTATAATACCCTACAGTTATAAAAAAAATATGAAATACTTATATATCACATATTATATTATATAAACAGTTGCATTTTTCTCATTACTGGAGCTGCATCTGTGAGACAAAGGTTTCTTTCTGTGCACTTAGCAGCAGTCATAATGCTCACTCTGTATCTGAGTTTTTAATGTCGGCCGACCAAAAATACATCTCCGCGTTCCCCTTTAAACCAGTGCGCCGTGCCAGTGAGTGTTGTGTCTGTGCGGAGACAGTCTGCTCCACAGTCTGCTCTGGTCCAGCTAACGTTAGCTGACTGACCCGCTTGGCTCCGAAAGCCGGACGGATTTTCACGGATAACGACGTTTTATTTTTTTTTTTAGGCCTGATAACGCCAAAACGGAAACTCTGGATGGTAACCTGGAAGACGTGACTGGAACGGGAAGCCGTCAATGCCGAGAAAGAGGGTGAGATTTGAAGAAGTGACGTTAGCGGTTAGTTACGTTAACGGCTAGCGACGTTAGCTAACGTGGCTAACTTAGCTTTGGCAGATTATAC
The DNA here is from genome assembly GCA_034769285.1 of Lutjanus argentimaculatus. NCBI lineage: Eukaryota > Metazoa > Chordata > Actinopteri > Lutjaniformes > Lutjanidae > Lutjanus > Lutjanus argentimaculatus. The sequence continues at coordinate 20,427,780 of JAWZSL010000003.1, forward strand.
AGAGCGGTCACAATCTATTGTACGACTCACGTTACTTTAACCTTTTTTACTTTTGTAAATAAATAACATAACAGTAATATTAGCCAACTATTTAGCTTGGTGCTGATTGTTTTGACTCGCTTTAATCTGTTGTTGTGAATAAGTGATTGATTGAAATCCTCTAATTTACCCTTTAATGCTAACTAGCTATTGTCATTGGTTGCAGTGATTTGCTGACTTAGCACGCAGGCTAACTTTTCAGCTTCACTTCATCAGTGTTAACCTTAACAAAAGCTTGAAGAAATGATCCTCACTGGACCTGTTGACATGGTCAGTTCTTCAGGGGATTTAACAACTCAGCCAAGTTCATTTGGGCTAACGTAAACAAAAAAAACTCATGGTGATTACCAGTCTGCTTTACGTAGAATACTTAAGTTATAGACACATTTGCAACAGTTTTTGCCACTTGGCTGCTTAATGCGTTACTTTTTCTCAGTGATATACATACTACCTAATGTCAGCAACTTTATTTTTTGGTCCATTCACTCATAACAATTTACTGATCCCCGGATGAGAAATATTTGTGTTAACAGCAGCACACAGAAACAATCAAAAGAGGATAGAAACTAAATTATTTAAAGGGACAGTTCAGCCCAAAATCAAATCTATATATTTTTTCAACTGCAATGATTCTCCGTCAATCATGTACTAGGATCGAAAGAAAATTAGTTGCCAGCTATTATGATTTTTGATGCATTTGATTGTTCTTCAGCCAATAATTTCAAACATTTGCTGATTCCAGCATCCTAAATTTAATGTTTGTTTGTTAGTATATGATAGCAAATTAAGAGTCTTTGGGTTGTGAGTAGGGCTGCACAATTAATTGCAAATGCAATAATATCGTAATATGACCAAGTGCAATATCCAAATTGAAATTTTTTCAGTGTACTGTAGTGGTGCATGGATAACCTGCCTAAAAATCTTGTTCTCCAGATGAAAGGAACATGTGTAATTGGTACAGACCTCAATAAATTTCACATAATCATGATTTTAATAGTTGTTTTTTTCCATCAACATGACCAAAACCAATTGAGCTCTAGGAAATTGTGAGGAGCATTTTTCACAACTTTTGAACATTTTATATACTAAAATTGATAATAATAAATAGTGAAAATATTCTGCAGATTAATCGATAATGAAATAATCAGTAGTAGCAGCAGCCCTAATTTTTTTTTTTCTCTAGATTATTTTGATGCGATTTGCCGAACTTTGGAGATACTAGCTATAGAGATGTCTGCCTTCTCTTGAATAAAATGGAACTAGAGGGCACTTGGCTTGTGGTGCTGAAAGCAGCAAAAAACTCAACAGCAATGGCTCCTTCCGGAAATCATGACCCAGTTGCTCAAGATCTGCGTGCATCTAGTCATGGATGAGAAGTTACAGCTCAGCCAAGGAGGACGCAAATGTTTACATACCACGGCTGTCATCAGCACGAGCCTCTCATCTAGTCAATGCATGCTTCTCTTCCATCTGTACGGCAGATATCTCCCAAACTCGTACTTCACAACTGAAATGCTAAAAATGAATAAATAACAAAAATGGAATCAAACTAACTTTCTTTTTGACTAATCAATTCAACATTGTGACATCCTAAATTTTCTTAAGCAGTCTGTATGTCACCTCATTCCCAGATCCATGGCAAAGTGGCTGAAGGACTACCTGAACTTTGGCACCAGGCGTGACCCTCCACAGCCCCCGAGGCCAGATTACAGTGAGAGCGAGATTTTGAGGGCCTACAGAGCTCAAAAGGAGCTGGATTTTGAGGACCCATATCAGCACTCTGATAAGGAGCACCAGAATGGCTGTTTCAGCCCCTGTAGTGCCACAGTGAGCCTTCCCTCTTTCCCTGCATTTGGTTCAGTCCTGCCTAATGGTGTGGAGGTAAGACATGCATGTTTTTACATATTTTATTGTATGGCAGCTACGGTGTCTTACTTGATAAACGACAAATAATTCTCCTTGATCTCCCATTGACATTGATTATTGAGGCGACTTTTAAATCAACATTAAAAGTTTTGTTTACATGTGTCGCGTTTCAGGTGAAAGTAGTGTCTCCCAAGCACAGACTGATTAAAGTGGACTCTCAGGAGTTTGGCCGCTGTAAAGTCCCCCTGAGTCCTGTGACTGTTCAAGAGGAACCTGTAAGAACCGTTTACTGTGTTCTGCCTCATTTTTTCTCAGCGCTTCTCCCATATGTTATCAGTTCTTTGTTTTCTCTTTATCTCATTTTCTTCCTCATTTTTTTCTCACATACAGATGTACCTTCCCACCTCTCATATTAATGAGATGCTCTTTGTTTCTCTCTCCCTACCAAGGTTGTTCCCTCAGCCCCAGCAGCGTCGGACGCTGACACAGACTACTCTGACCCATTTGATGTCCGACCAGACCCAAGAGGCAGACCAAACTGGGAGCCCAAATCTGCACCAACTGACTGCTGCAGTTATATGGAACCATTTGAGGCTCAACGGATCATCTCAGGTTAGATTCTCACCAGGCAGTAGCACATACACTTAACAGCTACCACCAATTGCTGGCCCCAGTGTTTCAGTTCATTTTAATGTTATGTTAACAACATATCCAAAGTGTTCTCCTTGTTATCCTTCACCTGAATTACACGTTACAATTATTTTTGTTGGAGACAGCTGACATTGCTGAGTAACCAGTTATGTTCCACAACATTTGGAATGGCTAAGCACTAAAAGCTACCATGTTTAGGCTAACGTAATGTAACTATAGCTTGTAACTGTAAGCTACCATCCTGACTCCTGACCAGTCTGTGTCATCAAAATGTAATTTTAGGTTTTAAATATTTCCAGACTAATAGTCTGTCACCATGTCAATAAATTTAAAATACTGCCTGCACTCAGAGTTGAACATACATTCAAAGCTGAACAGCAAAAATCATTTTTGCACTCTATTACTTTCCAGACATGGGCAACATGCTCCCCTGGCAGTGATTTGCGTCAGGCCTGTTAACAGGCTTATCCCTCTCAGTCTTTTGTCCTAGAGGCTCAGCCTTTTACTTTATGTGGCAAAGAAAAATGACAATGGCTGAATTTAATTGTTTTTGTCCTTTTACTGTGATGTGGAACTGGATATTGTGAAAATGCACCAGTACTGGTATCAACAACTAAATTTCTGGTATTGTGATATCCCTCATCCTGAGTGTTTGACATTACATTAATGTTCACTGTACACTTGAATGGTGGACTATTTTACATATCTTCAGCCAGTTAAATGACAAGGTGCCATCTAGTACGTGCTGTCCTCTGCATGCAGCTGGCAGTATACCAACAAGATTCATTTTTCATCCCGACTAGAGACTGGAAGGATATGAATCAGCATCATCTGGCCAACAGCCAGCACTTCTGCAGTAAATACTGTTTCCCTTCATGGGAATTTAGGGTGGAGAATTGACTGGATATCACAAAATAGAAAACAGACGAGGATGTAAAACACTTGCTTAACAGTTTTGGCTTGCAGCGCTCCAAATTGTAATTTTCTGGCTCTGTATTTTCAGTTTTAGGCAAATTTTTGATAAACATAGTCACACTCTATACTCTGCTGAAAGCCATTTACTGTCTGTGTTTATTGTGCAGAACTGCAGCACAGCATGATGACTAACAGGTCTGGGGCTGGAGATGGCAGCCAGTTATATGATAACCCGTATGAGGAGAGGACTCGCCACCACCACCGAGCTGCTCCACCAGCACAACAACCGATTCAGAGGGTGGAGGGCGGACTTGCCCTGATAGACAGCAGGGAGAGCCGGCTGCCTCAGGATGACGAGAGGCCGGCTGACGAATACGACCAGCCCTGGGAGTGGAAGAAAGACAACATCTCTAAAGCTCTAGCAGGTAAACTGGCATTCTCAATGCACGCATTTCAAATGTGTCTCGAATGTGTTTTTTTTTTTTTTTTTTTTTTTTTAAACTACTGTGTCTTTCTGTCTGGCCACAGTTCAGTTTGAAGGAGCAGAACGGGAGCGCTCACGAGCTCAGACAGAGCAGACCAGGCTCACCAAGACAGGCACTACATCGACCACAGCGGAATCAACTACACTCCGTCTGGTTGGCGACACTCCTCCTCTCCTGGGAGAGAGAGTGGATCCACATATGCCACTAGAGAGACAAGTGTAAGTGGACATGAAAAGAAACTACCAGTGTTTCAGATAGTTTGTCTGATGTCATTGGATAGCTGTGATCATATTTCTTGCACAACTTTCAATACCAAAGTGCTGACTCACTTGATAATCTTGTTTGTAAATAGAATACCTCCCAAAACATTTTAAGATTTTTTTCTCCTTGGTAAAATTTCAGAAATCATTCCACATCTGTTGCTGGAGAATGAGTGTTCAGGGCTTATAAATTTACTCCCATTATCAACAGTAAGACAAGTCAAGGCAGGTTTATTTGTATTGAAACACGGAGGCTTCAAAGTGCTTTACATAAGGTGAAGAAATGCATTAGAACAAATTTTAAAAACAGAATAAAAATGGGAATGAAATCAGACCAGAAGAGCAGTTTTAATGGAGTTACAGTGCACAAATAAGTTGTACAGATCTGATAAATGAAGTGCTATAGAGAAATCAATAAATCAAAGGCTTGGCATAATAATCAAGTTTTATTTTGGTCGACATTTTTTAAAGTGACAGAGTTTTGTTACATTGAAATAATTGCGCACACAAATGGGAGATAGTTGTCAACATATAATCTAAAATAAAGATTATTATATTATGTTTCACACCCTTTGAACTGTTTTACATTTATTTGTCAGCCGCGGTGTTGCCAGATACCATAATTTAAACCTGCAGCAAAACCTTGTTCGAGAGCAACCAATCACATCAGCACCCCACTGATCAAGAAGCTGGTACAGCAGTGACACAGTCTGGGGCTTTTATTTTGAAGGGTACAAACAGAAGGAGTAAATAGTGTGATGAGGTGCAATTGATTCTGTGTGAAGTTAAAAATAGTTGCCGTCTTGCGTAATATGGTGCACATGGCTGAGTTTTGCCTTTGGCTGTAGTATCCTGGCCACTTCTCAAGTTGTTTCTGTATGTACGATCAGTTTTGTTAAAATACAATAAGTTTAAAGTCGCAGTTCGATATTGCTCTATTTTGCATCTGGTAGCATTGGTCAGCAGAAACTGTGGCCGCTCAACAAGCAAGCATGAGTTAAGAAAATATCTCTGGCACCAGAATTCTATTTAAAAAACACATTTTTTTTTTCATTTTTTCACCATACTGTGTGTGACACAAGAAATTAGTGGCAGGCTGTTTTTCACCCCCATCGGGACGAATTGGATTTTAAAGGTTTATTAACAACTTGACACTTGAGCATACAGAGGAAATTACATTACAGTCGGATGTTGATCAAAACAAAATGTCCGGTTTAATTTCTTTTGGGATTTTGTTGTATTTTCTCCAGTTGTGTTTAATTCACCCATTTGTGTCCCCAGGATCTACTCTGTTTTTATTAGTGTTACAATGACTCCTTTGGTGGGTGGAGAAATACAGGAAAATAACTTTTAGGTTGCCATCTTCTTCATTTTTCGGATTCAGTGTTAGTTATTGAGCTGTTTCCTGGCATTACTGAAATTAAAGGAAGCTGACTTTTGCTAGGAAAGCAGTTGCTTCATATACAATTTCCTTGTTTATATTAATCACCATGTTCAATTTCTAGAATGATGAAATGCCAACACTGTTAGAAATTTGAAAAAAGTGAAAGTCAGCATTACAGATTTAAACAGAATTCAATCATAAGCGTTTTCACACTGCTGAAAGGTAAAAGTAGGTGTAGACACATTACACTGCACACATTTCTCTGTTTCTATTTTAATTTATGTAGATAGTTAGTTATGTAAGATCATGACAACAGTCTTAAAAGGAAAAATTTCCTCTTTTTGTGTTGATGTTTAATTGGTGTTTATGATAAATGTTGTCAATTAAAGCAAAATAATCAATTAGCTGATTGACATAAAATAATTGCCAACTGATTAAGTAATTTTCATGCAAAAATGGCAGAAAATGCTGCTTTCAGCTTCTCAAATATGGAAAAAAATACTTGCGGATGACGTGTAATTACAAATTAACTTGCAAAGTTAAGAACTTGCTCCTCAACTGCTTCAAGCCTCCTGTCCCTGCCTAAACCCGCCGTGTCTTCATCGTCCCCAGAGTCAGAGTCTAGTACATCACATCGGTATTTTCACTGTATTCCCGGTCGTCAAACCAGCCTCCAACAGTCTCGGAGGTCCCAGCCTAATAGGGCCACTAGCTAACTAATGGCAGCTACTGCACAGTTAACAGTAGTGCACTTGTGTCGACGGGCGACAGGGTTACAAGAGAAAAGGTCCGGAACTAACAAAATAAGACATTTAAAAACATCACCTTGGACTTTAAGAATCTGGATGGACATTTTCACTATTTTCTGGCATTTTACAGACCAAACTATTAAACTAGAAAATAATTTATAATGAAAATAATCATTAGTTGCAGCCCTAAAAAGGATGCATTGCATGCAAGTCTATGCCCATGTTGATGTGCATCACCACCCTAGGCCATAGCTATTACTTTGCTGGCCAAAACATAGCATTAGGTGGCAACATACTCATCCAGCATGCCTCCTGGCTAGCCAGAGGCTGGTGCAAAAAGAACAACAGATTTTGCAGCAGGAGGACTCAGCTTTCTCAGTCAACATAACACACACTGAGGAAGTTATTGCTTCAATTGACTACATGACTACAAGTTTAATTGTCCATCTTCAGAGCCGTCACCCTTAGTTTAGTTTGGTCATTTTGGGACTGTACAACATTAACTAAGGTGTTGAGTTACACCACATGGATTTAAGTAAATTCTTATGTTGTCATGTTTCCTCCTGGTCACCTGCAGGTGGTACCATGGAACCATAAGCCGCTCGGAGGCAGAGACTCTGCTGACCCTGTGCAAGGAGAGCTCCTACCTGGTGAGGAACAGCCAGACCTGCAGGAACGACTACTCGCTCTCACTCAGGTACACACTCCTTCTCACGCTCCGACCCCAGCTGTATTTTAGATTAATATCCCATTAGTATGGCATCTACTGCACATTCTAGTCTTGTCCCAGCTCAGCAGTTTTTATAGCCACTTTCTCCTAATGCTTTATTGCAAGCTAAAATAAACCACAAATCCTCCTCCGACTGTCTCGATTTGAAATATCGTTTCACCCTCTTAAAGGGGAATTCTGCCCCAGAGTGCTGCACTGCTCAATGCTGTTTCCAAAATTATCTGATCCACTTTTTGCCTCATTCGGGTATTGTCATGGTCTGTGGGTGGTGAGAGAATCTTCTCAGAGTTGAGCCCTGAGGCAACTTTAAATTTTTCACCATTTTTCCATTATCTCTCTTCCCACCGAGTCACTTCATTTGTGTTGCTCTCTCCTTCACCCATCCCCCCTTTTCCGTTCTGCGACTGTGTTCTCAGCCCGAATAAATAATCAGCATGAATGCTGATGTTTTGCGAGTGATCATCTGCATGCTGGGAATTGCTGGTAGCCTCACATCTGTGCTGTTTTGAAGACACGAGTGGTGCAACACAGTCATTAGATCAGATTTTATTCAGCTGAAAGCAAAAATGTGTTGCCAACAAAATAACAATAACTAATCATTCAATGCAGGAATAGAACAGTAGTTCAAGGAGTGTCCATGAATGCATCTTTCTTATGTTTAACATCATGAAAAGACAAGATATTTCTAAGATCTTTGTGGATTCACGTTCTGTCAAGGGTTCAAATATTTATTAACACTTCTTGAGAACAATTAGTAAGAAAGACAATCTTCAGTCATCTGAAAAGCCAACACAGGAGTAATAATGTCAGCTAAAATGGAGGAATAAGTCAAATCCATCAATCTGAGCGTACATGGAACAAACCACATAGCTAATCAGACCTTTAATGTCTCCAGCAGCAATTAACAAGTAGCCACCAACCATATGAATATTGATGAGATTATACATAATTGGCTGAAATGAAAACAAACACTGGATCAGGGAGGACAGTCTGCTGCTGGTAAATGAGATGCATCTGAAAAGAATGTACGGTCAGAGGAGGTTGAAATGTAGAGACAAAAAAGATGCGTGGAAAGAGACCACAGGCAAAATCCGATGTTTGCACATCTATTATTTGCAAATCGTATTGATTACAAAAAAATTGCATATGTATAGATGTGTAGATTGGTCTCGTAGTGACACCTGAAAGACCATTTGATACGGTTGAAAGCTGTAGGACTTTCTAAGTATGGACTCGCATTGAGGATGTTTGCCCACAATTTAAAACACATCTCAGAAGATGAGTGCTCACCTGTGTCTCAGACCACTGTCTTTCATTTTATGCGTCAATAAGATATTGATAGTGATAGAGTAGGGATGCACTGATCCCGTACTCAGTAGGGGGGAGCGGAAGAGGAGCATAATCTGACTCAAATTTATTAGACTAAACTCACTTGAATGCCTAATGAACTTTGAGAGACATGCTGTAAAGACAGACATATCATTAGTAACAGATTCACGTTAGTTGAGAGTAATAAAAGTGAAAGTCTCCCATTTAGCTGTTTGATATACACAGGACCAGTTCTATGAAGGCTTGTTTATGATCAATGCGTCCTTATAAGAGGGGATAAAACTAGAATACTTAACAAATTTACTTCAAAATGAAGAGCAGAGACACTAAACTTTAAATGACAGTTCTCTTGCTTGTGTCCACTTCCTGTTATGCTTCTGCCATTTTAGCGTGTCTGTCTTTGATTATACAGTTTGGCACGGTGTAATTTGCCGCACTATGACCATTCTGAAAGGAATGTAGGATGTGGAGCCCACCACGAGTGTTACAGTACAACTGTGCATAAAAATTTATTGTGGGAATTGAGATTGCAGGATGTTCCTCACATCTGTTTACAGAATTGCGTGTTTTTTGTTTCTGTTTTTGTGTTGTTGTTGTCGGGTTTTTTTTTTGTTTCTGTTTTTTTTGTTTTTTGTTTTTTTCCAGAAACAAAAGATGATATACTTTTTCCAGATGGGATTAGTCACTAACTGCAACATTTCTTAGCAGGACACAGGGACATTTTTGTCTTGTTGCAATGTTTTAGGGCTGTTCCTATGCAGATGTCTTTTTTTTTTTTTTAACATTCAAAGCTTCTATTGAGGTTTTCAAATGAAGTTTTGAATGTCTCATATTTTATGTCATCACCCTAAAAAAATGATGATAATCCTGGAACGAAATCCTCAATTTGAATAAAGTGATTCATTGGAGTGACTTAGTCTTTTTTTTTTCTGTAAATCAAGTTTCTTTAATGAATAAAATATAGTGCTGTTAGATTGCTTCTAGACCACCTGGTTAATATGGGTGCATGCGGCAAACGGTTTTGACGGGAGAAAAAAGGTTGTTATTGAAAGGATAAACGCCAACAAACATGGACTAAAGAAGAGTATTTCGTAAGATAAAACGTCTCAGGACTTACCGGAAAGGTTTGGATCCAACCCCTGGAATTTAATTCTACCATAATAATAATCTGTGCTCTACTCAAACGATGATTTAAAATTTGAATGTCAATGTAATGAACAAGGCTTCAGACTATTCTGAAACAGGATAGATGTACTGTCAGTCTTGTGTAAACTTCCGAACAGTCTTTGAATTGACTCAGACAAGCAAAAATGAATCTTCTCTGTCTTCTTCTCTCTCTCTCTCTCTCTCAGGAGTTGTAAGGGCTTCATGCACATGAAGTTCACTCAGTCTGCAGACGGACGTTACGTGCTTGGAGAGAACAGCCCTCCCTTCTCCACCATCCCCGAGGTCATCCACTACTACACTACACACAAGCTGCCAATCAGGGGAGCCGAGCACATGTCCCTGCTGTATCCTGTCATAGTGCAGACCCTCTGACCCTGATACACTTACACACACTCACACTCACACACACACACTCTTTCTCCTGGTGCTACTGAATACCATATATACTCAATATTTACTTATTTCTGCCCCTGTACTTTCCTACATGCCTTCTTTTTACTTCCATTCTACCTGCACTGCTCACAAGAGATTGGACTGTTTGGTGCCATGTTTCCCCATTTACCATAACCCCAGTATCTACACTGGCAGCTTAATACGAGAGCTCATTGCCTCATGAATATATATGCCTGTGAACTGGTTTTATCACTGAAATCCCTGTATTTTAATACCATGGACTTCTGATAATCAGCCATCATTGATATATATTGGTAGCTGAATACTTTTAGGTAAAAGATAAGAAGACAAACTCATGTCTTGAGATGTCTTGAGACAGTAGAATCTACAGAATATTGCATGGAGATTTGTCTCTCTTACTGTATTGCAGAGATCGACTGAACTGCCACATCATTTAAAGGATAATAGTGGTGTTTTCCTTTGGTTTGTGCCAGTCATCAAGGTTGACTCTTTTCAACCAGGGCAGCAGTTGTATTCTTGTGAATTTTATCTTTTGAAGTGACAAGAATCAAACAAAATGATGATATGAGGTGTGGGAATTTAAACTAGATGTAGACAGTAGAAAATGCAGTAAAAGAAAAGTGCTGTTACTGCAAACTACACTGTTATTATCCCTTTAAGTGTTACAATATCAACCAAACACTACATATTTAACCATCTCTGGGTTTCTCCATGTCTCAGAGGCCTGTGAATGTTATTCGATGCTATGTGCCCTGCAGTGTCGTCCTCAGTTCATGTTATAACGTGTGAACGACAAAGGTGACAGTATTATGTCACACAGACATGACTTGTCAACTTCACACAGCAACAGACTCCTGCAATACTAGTTTAGAGAATAATAACTACAGTATTATTATATTGAAAGCTTGTGGCTTTGTGATCATCATGACTATTATTAAAGAAGCTTTGGTAGATTATTTACTGTTATTTGCTGTTTTATAAGATTTTAAACGTGTGTTGAAAATAAAGGTGTTGTCTGTTTTTAAATTGTCTGTGTTTCGTTTAATTTTTTCTGTGTCGGTCTGTGAATTTTAAATTTCTAAATGTGAAATGGGCAAGTCTTCATTCTTCATTTGTGTTCTTTTTTGTTGAATCTAAGTAAAGGTAAATAAAGGTATTGAATTAAAATAAAGGGAAGTTGAAGTGCTGCTCTTGAACCTTTATAGTAGTTTCTAGGCCTTAGAACCTAATAGTTTTAAGGCCTAGAAAAGTTCTAGATATTCACAACAAGCTGTAGATTATATATTTACAGCCACAGATATTGTTTTTTGTAGATTAAAAATCTGCTTATGGATATTTTTTGCTCCTGTTTGACATTCCTGCCTTTTGTAATTTGTTTTTTCTTTTCTTTATTTTAGAATTTCAACACATACAGGAATTATATTTAGAATGTAAACAGATGTAATGAACTGTAGCAGGCAAGTAGGATCACGGTTTCTTTGGCTGATTTTTAATCTTTTAATTGGGTCGACGATTGACTATACCTGTACTGTACCTGCAATGATTAGATATGAGTTAATAATAACAGATTTATTTACATAGCACATTTCAAAACAAAATAGTTACAAAGTGATTTACAGTAAAAAATGAAGGATAAAAGGGAATAAAAACCAGAACATAAGTTTAACTGAGACTTGTCAGCATGGTAAGAAAACGTGTATATTTATCCTACCTATGACTTTAGCTATTTTGTGATTAATTTGGAAACGCCTGCCTGCACAACACGAGAAGACAGAGTCAGCCATCTTCACTTGCCCTGTTGATAGACGATCTTCGGTAAACTGTCCTCCAGCAGCGTCACTTGATCTCCTAGCAACCAGCAGGTGTCGGTGTCACAGCGAGGGATCGAGCGACTGCAGGTGAACTTTCTTTAAGCTAACCAAAAAGAACCGTTGTACAAGTCGAAAATAAACAATTAAAAGTAACATTTGTGTGAGAGTTACTGGTTATGAATGCAATCTGCTAAAGATCGCATTCAATAGTGTGATTGGTTTCTGATCCTCATAGGAGGGTGTACCCTATATTTCGAAAAAATAGAGAGTAAAGCACTTTTGAGATTATAAACAATAGAGTGTAGTACATGGGATCGAGGCTGCAACTAATTATTTTCACTATAAATTAATCTATTGATTGTTTTTTAATCTTTTTACTATTTTAGATTGTTATTGTTATCATCACTCTGCTCTTTGCACACAAGGATTTTTTAAAGGTGTCTAGAAGTCTGTTGATCTTCAGTGCCTTTTGCCTTCATCTGCACCTTATTTGTTTACAGGCTATTCATCTTGATATCTATCTATCTATCTATCTATCTATCTATCTATCTATCTATCTATCTATCGTATGTGTTCAGTGTAAAAGTGGCCGAGCAGTATTATATTTTTGTATGTAAATTTGTTCCTGGATGTGTGAGACAAAGCAGTCATGTTTGTCATAGTAGGTGACACTGTAATAGGCCTGTTGGTTGGATAATGGGATCATTTCAGCAGCAATTATGCTCTGTTCCCACCATCAGCTTCAACTGTTTCCATGGCAACTCGGACGCAGAAGCTGGCTCAACCCAAACCCAACAGGCTCAGATATCCAGACCGGTAGGCCTGACTGAACCCCCTCGATATGTCTCTATATGTCTCGCTCTTTCTCTTATGTGATCTTTTATTTTATTTTCCAGTCGTTCTGTCTACTGGCTGGATGAACTGCCACCAGAGCGGCCTGGAACCACCACTAAACCTGGTACATCTCTCACTCTCTCTCTCTGCACCTTATGTACAAACTGGACCTGTGCTTCTTTTGTGATGATTTGCAATGTTTTTCTTTGTAGAGTTAACCCCTCACTGGTCGGAGCTGTGTAAAAATAAAAAGTTCTACACTCAAGTCACGTAAATATAACAAGTTCTACTATTACTAATGCTCAATTCTGCAAATGATTAACAAACTACTAATGCATGTGTGATTTCTTTTTACCTATGTGGCAGAAAGATCCATAGCCTTAATTTGTGACAGGCTTTCCAGTTTCCCTTGTTCAGCTATTAATTAAAACTCAAAACTGTCATCTTGGAATATGCCCGTGCCATCAGGGAAGAAAAAAATCCATTGATGGAAAAAAAATCTGGTCATTCAGTATATTCAGGTAGTGAGCTGACCTCATTTTTTGGGCACATAACATATTACATTTTCACAGTTTCACCTCTAATTCACACCTGTACTTAGAGCTTAGATCTGATCACCCAAGACACATGTTAATACCAAGTGTAAACAGAGCCTAAATGTTGTGGAAATGTAGATGATACTAAGTTTACTATGTCAGCTGTTTTAGTTGGCTAAAGATGATTTCACAGGATGAACATTGAGTTTGTTTGTTATGCTGTTGATGACAAAACTCCACAGAGCATTTTTTAAAGATCTTTCTAAACTCCTCTGGCTCTCTTTTTTCTCCTCCTCTTGTGTCTTTTGCTCTTATCTGCCATCCTGTCTGCTTCCTTCCTTCCTCTTTCTTCTCTTCTCTGTTATTTACCTTTTCACTTCCCCCTCATTTCTAACACTCCTTTTTTTTAATCTCTTTCTGTGTCCCCTTGTTCATTTACCCTCTTGCTTTCTTTTCCTCTTTTTTTTTCCTTCCCCAGACTTTCTCCCATATGGGAGGTGAGTGAAAGGGCTCTCAAGGCCGTTGCATCCAATAGGCTGTGTAGTCTCGCTCAACCTCGGGCTCCTGCAGCTGGCTGGCAGCCGGACCGCCCACTGCTGGCTCCTGTGAGTAACACACACTCCATTTCCTGAGAAACTGCTGTGTATGTGGTAGATCATGTGGTAGCTGGCAGCTTTCCAAGTGTGCCAGAAATATGTGTTTAAACCCTGCAGACATGGTAGTAAGGCCAGAGTGTCAGGTATTTAAAAGATCTGATAGCAGAACATACTAACTTAGGACTTACAGGTTGTCTTTGAGTCTTTGTGATTCATGCAGAGTTTTTTGTCACTTTGCCCTATGTGGTTGCACAGGTTTTGTATTTTCCTGATGGCGAAAGTGGTTTTGTACATGTTGTACATTTAACTTACAGATATCTATGTGCCTGAATACAAGAGGTAAAACCTCAACTTGAAGACAAGTTTAAGGATCATCTTATTTTATCTTTATGTCAGCTTTAACACATGAAATATACTGTATGCATCTAGTAAGTCTCAGCAAACCTGTTGTAACTTATTAAAATAGGATCACACCTTGCTGACAGCGAGGTATGAGCAATAATTTAACTTTCCCAAGACAGCTTGAGCACGAATATCTCTCATTTATCATGCTGCTTGAGTATTTGCTTTGATTTGCTGTGGTTTATCTAAACTGTTAGTTTTGATACGAGATTAGTCCGCACAGGACAAATTAGTTGGCATTCTAGGCTTTCTGCCAGAAATCCCTTGTTGACTAAGTTTGGGGGGAAATCATGGTTTGGGTAAAAATAACAAGATTCCTCGTAGAAGGAGCTTTCTGGCAAAATGTTGTGAAGGTTAACTTAGGCCTGGGCGATAGAGATGGAAAAACCTTCATGATTGTGAAGTTTCATATCGGTCTATATCGATATTTATTGATCATGTAGGTTGTGACTGACTACATGTTGTACACTCCAAGGGATGGAAGCAGCTTAGGTGATAAAATTAGCAAAAATCACAATATTTTTGACCAAATACCTGGATATTGCAAGAATATTGTAGAGATGACTGTTGGTGTTTTCACAAAATATTAACCCCATGAGATTTTTTTGATAATTACTGACTAAAGTGATTAATTGGATAAAGGCAAGTACTAGAACAGCTACAGTCTGGTAAGTTTAGAAATTTACATAACTTTATTGTAATGTAGCCTTTAAAAACAGGAAAAGAAAACATGACAATAAAGAAATAAAGATAAACAAAATCTATCACAATATGTAGTCTCATATCACGATACAGTATAATATGATATATTGCCCAGCCCTAGGTTAACTTCTCTCATGTACAAGGAATTATACATAACTTTCACCTTTCCCTTTGTTGCACAAGTTAGCCTTCAGGGCTTTCTGTCAGAAAGTATTCTGTCAGAATGTTCTCTTTTAACCCAAACTATGAGCTAAACCTCACCAAGTAATTTTGTTGCCTAAATCTAACCAAACAGTGACAGAAAACTGGAAAAAAAAAACAACTGAAAATGATAACTCAACAATAGGGGAGTGAGAATCTAATATCCAACATCCAATAGTTGTTAAGACATTTAATGGTCAGGGGATCACCAAAGCCAGTAAGGCTTGTCATCTGGGGACCATGAATGTTTGCACAAAATTTCAATCCAATCCATCCAACAATTGTTGACATATTTCATTCTGGGCCTTCAGTCCTTCATTGCCATCCCTGAGCCAGGCCAATAACATGTCTGAAAATGGGAGGGTCAAGACTGAGTGACATTAAAGGTACAAGTACAGATTCTGGAGTAAGATAGATGATTGTTGAGTCTCATTCCCAGGTTGGCAAATGACCAATGCTCTGGATTGGTGGCTCAAAGATGGCTGATTTTTGAGTATTTGTCCCAGGTTTTCAAATACTGATGTATATAACTGACCTGAGATTTGCCAAAGTCTCCCATCACAGGCTAAATTTTCTAAAATCTGAAACCAAAGCCAAGAGGAGGAGCAGAAGTCTAGTTTTCTCTCAGACCACTTGAATTACATTATGCTCAAAGGTTATTATGGGACTTTATCCCAGTCAAGCCAAAAATAAACTGCCTACCCCAGCTTTAATCCAAGTTTCATTTGTTTGATTGATTTCAAGGAGCTCGTGTCTAATAAAGTGCTTTCCTTTTGTGTGTTTCTTTATAATCTCGTCCATGACCTGAAATGTGATTGTAGTTGAACAGAGCGACTCAGACGGCAGTCGCCACTTCACGAGTTTGCCAACTCGCCCAACCAAAAAGAAGGCTGGTCCAGGAGGGCTCAGGCCACAAATCTAAACCTGTACCCATGATCCACATACCCTGCAAAGCATCGGCACACATAGAGCTTCTTGCTAGTAAGTCTGCCTTACCGTCATGCAGTGTTTTTTATCAAAATTTGCATGTTTTTACCTGCTATTTGACATGATTACTTTTGTCTTTGCAGCCCCCAAACACGACCACCCCAAGTTTGAAGGAGAGCGCTCAGTGCGCTGGCATGTCTCCAGAGCAGCGAGAAACTACATAGCCAGCCAGAGACTTCTTGAGCTGTCCAGTCCCAAAGAGAGGAAGGATCTGTATGAGGGATACGACCCGTACATAGTTAGCCGGGCAGCCCGCTCTGCCAGCCCCTCACCTCGAATACAGCAGCTCTGCCTGCCTCTCCCTCGAAAATGTAGCTCAAACTAGGAGGGAAGAGGTCTGCTGGTTCTTGAGGAAGATTTGATTGTTCACCCTTTCCTCAGTGTGATAAAGTTGTTTCCATGGAAAATCATGACAAAGCCCTATTTTATGCATTGTTAAGTGAATTTACACATGGCTAGAACAGTGTAACATCACTCTACTGTGTATGAATTGTTTATGAGCCACTCTGGATTCACTGGACCCACTGAAAACTACAATTTCTACTCTTTTACTGTCCCCTTCACAAACAAATAGCTGCTCAGTTCTTCAGTGTACAACAGTACACAGTTCTCGAGGATCTTCTGTTTATTTTTTTTTTACTGTGCCTTGCTGTACATCTCTCTACCTTAATGTATTTCTAAGTTAAAATAAAGGTTGAATTTTCAGGAAAAATATGTCAAGTAGGTTTGTATGAGGTAATTAACCCACAGTCACTGTATTGTAGATGGCGGTTGATATGAACCTAGTTTGGAAAAGCAGCAGATTTACTGGTTTAGGAATCAAAGCAATGTCCGTCTGTGGACAGGGTCAGCAGCAAAATGTATTTTAGCCACTTTAAAAAAGCCCAGCTTAAAAAATAAATATCAATTTAAGTGTACGCCATAACCAGAATATTTTTACCGCTTTACCTTGTTGTCAGACAGCCTTCTCTGACAGGGAACTTAAGTCATATTGCTCATTATATCGCTCTCTTCAAGGCCACCAGACTCATTTGACAAACACTTTTCATTTTACCTTGCAGAACACTGGAGTTGCTGGTCTACCACTGCCTTGATCAGTCAGTCACGTTGTCCACTATTGTGTTTGTGGCAGTTTATTATTGTTTTTCTGCCACAATAGCTCAAATTGCCACAAGCTGGTATGAGCTAAAAAAGATGAAACTTGGCCCAGTAACTGCTCTACAAAAAGCCTCTTGGACCATAAAATCTGTCATGATGGATTTTTTGGCAATTAATTTGCCTAAACTGAAAAACAGTGAAGTGACATCGACTCTTTTGATTTTAACTCTATTAACGCCAAATTGGGTAAACAGCATTGTGGGACTGAGGTACACATTTCTATTACAGATGAGCAAGATTTGTCAAAAAACAAGGCCGTTATCAATTAGCATAAATTGGGCATACCACATTAACTATTTGACCAATCATCATAAAACTAAGTAGATATCTTCAGGCCACCTTTGAGAATAGGCCTACTAAAGGGGGGTGCCACAGATGCCAAACACATGAAAAATCTGTGGGCAAGGCGCCCCTGTAGCTCAGTTGGTAGAGCATGTGCACCAAGCACTAAGGCGATCAGTCCTCTGCAGCAGTCCTTAGCTGCCCCTATCAAATAAAGTCAAAAAATGACCCAAAAAATAATTTTAAAAAGGGCAGAATTTCACCAATTTTAGTGCGCATGCTCTGGGGCCAAGTATTAACCAAAATGAAGAGCCATACTGTTTGGTGCCAGTGGGTGTGGCCTATCACATATTTGCTCATAACCCATGATGCCTTTGAGAAATGATGATTAAGCTCATTGGAGATATCCTGCACTATCCCCTGAACATGCACACTGAGTTTCATTCAAATACGATGAAGGGAGGGCAAACAGCAGAACTTTAGGTGCCTAATTATTGAAATTCTGCAGGATCTGTGCTGATGAAATAAGTGTGTGACTGGTCTCACTCCTACTTTAAGCATAATTCAACTAACTGAAGTCACTTTGCTCTGAAATCCGCTCGCTGCTGCTTGCGGCATTCGAAAAAGCTTGAACACACTAATTATCGCTTGTTTGTTGTGTTATTTTGTGACTTTGGTAAATCCAGACAAACATTAGACCAGCAAATCTTGTGTTCTGCAAGGTAAAATTACTAGTCCGGCTATGGATGAGCCAGACCCTACTTCAAAAAACTCACACTTTCCCTTCAAAGTATGAAGAAAGTTAGAGTGGAGTAGCATTGGTTTTGGAGGTCATCAATTGATATCTGTTGAATGCCATCACATATTGCTGTATGTGTGTAATGGATTTTTAATTGCTGCAGTTGTGCTCTTGTGTGCCATTAGTTAATGATGAACAAGACAACTTGCGGAACTGCATGTACGTCACAGTTAGACCATGAAATAAAACAAACAATGAGGGAAATATTGTTATAACTGCGGCTGAAATTGCTTTGAGACATCATAGAACACACATCCTGAAGGCACATCCCTCTTGTCTTTAATTGTTCTCTTCATTTATTGTTGACATGAAGCAGAGAGTCAATGAGTCATCTCATCAGCGGTGAAATGCTGACATATGAATAATGCATTTCAAAAGCCTAAATGAATCCTCACTGTCTTTGCACTGAGAAAAAAATAAGTTAAACCCTTTAAGATGTTAGTAACACTTTCACTTATGCACATTCTTACCACCAACGGTGAAAGCCTGCATTATTATAGATGCATTGTGTACTTCACTTAACTCATTATTACAGCTGATGATTGAGATGTGTATAGGTGAGTATCAGTGGTGAATACAGCCATAAGGCAAACACAGACATAGGATCCTCTGCATCCTTTGTTCTCCCCTTTTCTCAATTCTTTAATAAATAGTAAGTTATGAAAAAAATACTTTTATTTATGACTCACTCACCCCCTGTCTCAACCACAGGCACGTCAGATGTGTTTTTCACTCGCACATCTTGTGAAACAGAAATGTTCTTATTTTAATCCATGCAGCTGTCTGCACTGGCTCATTGCAT
The DNA here is from genome assembly GCA_034769285.1 of Lutjanus argentimaculatus. Classification (NCBI taxonomy): domain Eukaryota; kingdom Metazoa; phylum Chordata; class Actinopteri; order Lutjaniformes; family Lutjanidae; genus Lutjanus; species Lutjanus argentimaculatus. The sequence goes on from JAWZSL010000003.1 coordinate 20,446,879, forward strand.
TTCGCACCCCAGCTGCGTCTGACGGGCGTAAACGCGTTATAGCTACACAGACCAACCGCTCATGTTACCTACACAGAACAACTGCCAATGTTACCTTCACAAACTAACCGATACCTGCACAGACCAACTGCCAACTTTAGCAACACAGACCAACTGCCAACTTTAGCTACACAGACCAACTGCCAACTTAAAGTCCTTAGCACAGACCAACTGCCAACTTTAGCTACACAGACCAACTGCCAACTTAGCTACACAGACCAACTGCCAACTTTAGCTACACAGACCAACTGCCAACTTTAGCTGCACAGACCAACTGCCAACTTAAGCTACACAGACCAACTGCCAACTTTAGCTACACAGACCAACTGCCAACTTTAGCTACACAGACCAGCCACCGTTACCTACACAGACCAACTGCTAATGTTAGCTACACAGACCGACAAATGGCTACACAGACCAACCGCCAACTTTAGTTACACAGACCAACCACCAACTTTAGTAACGCAGACCAACTGCCAACTTTAGATACACAAACCAACTGCCAACTTTACCTACGCAGACCAACCGCCAACTTTAGTTACACAGACCAACCGCTAATGTGAGCTACACAGACCAGCCACCAATTTTACCTACACAGACCAACTGCTAATGTTAGCTACACAGACCAACCGCCAACTTTAGTTACACAGACCAACCACCAATTTGTACGCAACAACAAGAACCAACAACTGCTAATGTTAGCTACACAGACCAGCCACCGTTACCTACACAGACCAACTGCTAATGTTAGCTAACAGACACAATGGACACAACAACCCAATTGAGCTACACAGCAAACCAAACTCAGACCACCTAATGTTAGCTACCAGACCAACAAATGGCTACACAGACCAACCGCCAACTTTAGTAACGCAGACCAACTGCCAACTTTAGATACACAAACCAACTGCCAACGTTACCTACGCAGACCAACTGCCAACTTTAGCTACACAGACCAACTGTTAATGTTAGCTACACAGACCGAACAATGGCTACACAGACCAACTGCCAACTTTAGATACACAAACCAACGCCAATGTTACCAACACAGAACAACTGCTAACGTTAGAGCTATCCAAAAGTAACAATCAAGTTACATTACTTTAATATTGTGATACTTGGGTTATCTTACTGACTACACTTGTTAACAGGTAATAAGTAATTGTATTAAAATACATTTTTAAAGTAACCCTCTCAGACCATATTTGAGATTTAGTCTTTCTAAACTGTCATCCAACTTAAAGTGAGGAAAGTGAAACCTCCTTATGAGTAATCAGTTTCTCATTTTTGAACCTCCACAGACCTTCCAGAGGCCCACGAACCTCAGTTTTAGAAACCGCACGCCTGAGCTCGTGGAGGCATTGACGAACAGCTGGGCGGAACAGATGTGTTTACTACAAGCCGAGAGGAGGCTGCTCCTCCTGCATAATCGCTGCTGGAGCTGGACCCGGACAGACAGACGCACATGTAGACGGAGCTCACACCGGTAAGTGGACGAGATTTAAACTCAGATCTTCTTCAGACGCGTGTTTTCATTCGGAGCTCGTGTCTCTGAACTTAAACTGAAAAGTCTTGCGCACTTTTTTCCAACAGCTTCAGGAGGCTGCAGTTCGGTAGTTTAACGTGAAATGCAATAATCAACTCTTTAATTCTGCTAGAAATATGTGTATTCCAATTAATACTCACTCATACTTTTTATATCCTATTTTAGAACTTACTGGTGGCAACACAACTCGACTTTACGCATTCAGTCATAATAGGCTTTTTTTTGGGGATATGACATTTTAAATTAAGCCATCCACCGTCTCCTTACCACTGACCCATTTTGTCTTTTTTTTAGTGGGGTTGAGGTGAATAGCAGGTCAATGTCACGTAGAAGTGAAAACATATCAGTTGTGTCTCATAAGTTGTTGCCGCAGTTTTATGTGTAGGTAGTATTAATTACACAGATTTGTTTTACCATTTGACCAATTTTGACCACTCGAGAACTGATAAAATGGGCAAAAATCACTTCAAAATACCACATAGAGACACCAAGACCCTGAGGAACTTAGAAAACTCATGCTGTGATTTGGTATCAAAAATCTTTGAGATTTCGGGAAGAAAAGGATGTTAAACTTTATTTGCATTTGTTCTTTTAGTTTTACAACAAAATGCTGTGAGCACATACACATAGATTTCTTTACAATGTGGATATTTGCAGCTTTTCTCTGTTGTATGTCCTTGTAAATAGGATATCTTTGTATTTTTTGGACAGTTGTGTGAAAAAAAACATTTGAAGAGCAATGTCACCATTCAGATTAATTGATATATTTATCAATTAATATTTGCAGCCCTAACTGTGACTATTATAATTTGAAAGGAGCAGCTTTTCATGAAAAAACTACATTCCTGACACTCTAGAGTGTATAACTTGACAATGGAAACATGTTTGCCAGTTTATTAGGTACACTTTTACAGTCTAATCAGCACTTTAATGCAGCAGCCCTGGAAGAACAAGGCAGAGTCACAGCCACCTCTTTAAACTAGGATTGCAAATTTTTTTTGCACTTTTTTTTTTTTTTTTGCATCCTAAACCAATAGTTGAAAATGCTAACAGTCGATTAATCTAATAATTACTACAAAATATTTTTTTTTTCCTCATTTTTATTTTTTTCTCCTTTTTTAAAATCTTTTTCTCATTATAAGTCTTAGTTTCAGTTTCCATATTCAACAAATGGCTCCATCAGACAAAACAATGTCAGATGAGGTGCAATTACTGCCATGACTATTGATTAAATACCCATGAATACATTTTTGATTTAAATTCTCATTGGCAATTAAACGATGAACGACTTGATCATCAGATCACCTTATTGGCTACTAAAATACAGATGAAAGGTTTCAATATTAATTCAAATTGTACTCAGTACTCAACTATATATTTTTTAAAAGTAATTAAGTAGATTACATCTTGTAATTCATACTTAAGTACAAGTAAAAGTACAGACTTGAAAATCTATTCATAAAAGTACAAGTACCCCCAAAAAGTACTTAATTACAGTAATTTGAGTATTTGTAATTAGTTACTTCCACCCCTGAGTATTTCCATTTTTATACTACTTTAAACTCTTTTTTCTACATAAATCTGATGAGCATTTCATTTACAAAGCATATGAACTGCTTATAATATATGATGTATTGTTGCAAATTAAAGTATCTAACAATAAGATCACCTCAGCCCACGGCAACATTAAAATGCTGCCAACATGTTCTTGCACAATTGTATACAGACTGACAGTGAGTAATACTTCAAGTACCCCTAATGACATTTATCAGCACCATATAAACATTTAATAAATGGTTTTAAACACCCTGTAATGTAGTTGTACTCAGCTATGAAGACATTTGTAGTTAGTTACTTTAAAGTATTCTATATTAGACATGTATTACTACAACTTTGTTTTATCATTCATTGTCTATTTATATCAGCCTCCACTTAAGGGTGCCTCACAGGAATTGTAGTTAATTAGAAGAGAACACTTGTAGAGTGCAGAACTCTGCCAGATGGGTCTGGGGGCATGTGGGTGGCAGGCAGCCCGTTCTCATTTCCATGACTGTTTCACAACATTCACCATGCATTAAAAAGACTGTCTGGCAGCGTCTCATACAGACACTAAAGGGGACCTTGTGCAACAGTGTGAGAGTTGGGCGACGTGACAAAGATGTCGGTGTTTGACGACCAGGGATGGAACAGGGAAAGGGTGCGGCGGCAGGCTGTGTGTCCAGTGTGTTCTTGTGGCCCCTAACTGCTGGTTAAGAGGAATGAGGAAGCAGCAGTTGGCATAAGATATAAATAGGTTATATGTAGGTTTTTAAGGTGTATCAGAAATTGTGAATCACTGCAACTATGAAAGGTCCTCAAGCAAACAGTCATAAATGTGCACAAAAAAGATTTGGCTGATGGGTCCAGTGGTATGTGAGATTAGCCGAGGACAGAGAGACACACACACGGGTTGTTACGGGTGAATTTGACCAAACCAGAGCTGGTGACTGTTGGAACAGTAGAAAGACTAACCAAGATGTTTTTAGTGAGTTTTATTGTGTTTCTGTCTAGTTTGAATGAAGATGACGACAACTGTTAAAATGACAGTTTTGTAAATGGAAATTGGTTTGTTTGGTCAGAGCGATAAAACAGCTGTTCCCAGTTAAATAAAGCATATCTAAAAAGGTCTTTCTCTGTTGCGATTCTTTACATAATGTTGTTAGACGCTTAGAATAACAATTTGAGCCTGTCAGCGTCAAAACAAGCACTTTTTATTTTGACCAAACCAGAGTTGTTGATTATTGGAACAGTTGAACGTTGTTTTACACACAAAAACACAGGGAAAGTATGGTTCAGGTTGAAAAATACTGAAGTTATCCTCTAATGCAGAGTTTTTACTTTAAGATTTTACCTTAGATTGTCCCTGAGTTTCACATTCTGGTTTTCCTTAAATGGAAAATGGCAGTGCGCTTTCATGTTTGTTGCGCCGAAATGATGAGTCACATCTCTTACGAACAGGCGATGTTTCTATGGTGTTGATGGTAAAAGGTCTGACCTGGAATTCTGCCTTTGTTTTGGCGCAGTAAACCGTGATAATCCATCCATTGACACACACTCACACTCACCACACCCAGCGTTGGCAGTCCAATTGTCTCTACTTGGACAAACTTTTTTCATATTGATTGAAACATTTCCTGTGTTGTAATGCCAAGTGGGAAATCTATAAGACATCTATAGGGTTGTCATGAAAATGTTGTAATGAAACTAGCACAGGAAGCAACTGATGAAATACAACCACCAAATTGGGTCATTCTTGGGCTACATATGCTGACGTTCAACTTGTGAAAATTGGACAGAATGAAAAGACATAATTTTTGTGTTACTGTTCAGTGTGCAGGATCCTTGTCGGTAATATGATGGAGGGGAAAGTGAGTGAGCGGGGCTGCAGTGCCAGGAGAGACCGGTTGGTGTTCATGGAGTGGAGCCCGGCTGCGCGTGGACCTGCCTGCTGGGGGTTGGACTCGTCTTGGGTAACATCCTCTTCCTTTGAATCCAGAGCTGAGTCAGTTTCTCCCAGTGTGGTGATTTGTGGCAATAGTTGTGTGGGTGCTGTTAGCAGTGAAAAGAAACAACTCACCACTGGAAAGGGATGGTGACTCGGTATGTAAACTGGATTATGTCAACAAGCAGAAGAACGTTACCGCCATGATTAGTCACAGTGTGGTTTAACTGGTTTGGACAGATACGATAGACCTTTTTCCACAGCAGACATTTTTCTGGTGTCAGAAATAAATTTCCCATACATTCACTCAATTGACGTGTCAGAAAATCTGTATATAAAGAGGCTGAGGATGACTCATGACCATAAAACATTTGATTCAGATAAAAAAAAAAGATTGGAAAATGGATAAAAAGACAAAGCTGCAAGACTGTGTACATAATTATTTTTAAGGTAGTGTAGCACCTCTCCATGACATTGTGAATAAAACCTATTTTTCTTCAAATAAGGTTGATATCATACAGATTTGTGACTTCTACAGGAGCATATGCCATTGTTTGACAGTCTCAAAGCTCATTGAGTCGTCAGAAGAATGGAAAGGTGCTATACAAACGCAGGTCAATTTAATATGTGATCGTGCTTCTTTTCACCTGTAGATGAAAATACAGCAAGATGAACTATTTGTGACAAGAAAGTGCTGCACAGTAGCAACGTCAGTCTCCTTACAAAATGTTTCTGGACGGGTTCCTCCAACTGAAAAGGCAACAAAAATATTTATTTGGTGACACTTAAGACCTAGTGTGTCAGTCATGTTCATTATCTCCACACATACCCAACGGCAAACAGAGCCAGCACGGCAAGTCGTGAGACAAACATCTTGTACTGTCTTGTCTGAACTTCTCTTTAAACCTCAGGCCAAATAGCGACAGCAGGCATTCATAAGCAACTGACAAGATAAATCACATGCATCCTAGGTGTAAGTAGCAAGATTGGATTCAGATATAATTCTCCTGAGGTATGTTTTAATTAGTCTGTCAAGATGGATTTAAATGCTGATGTGCAGCAACAGTTGGCTCATAGAACAAATTCACTCATTTCCTGACTGCTAATCTGTCCCATCTTCCTCTTTATTCTTTCCTTAAATCTTTTTCAACCCAGTTAATAGCATGTTCTATGACGTCTTTCCTTAAAAATCAAGTCCAAAATCCATCTCTAATCACCTGCTTTTTTCTTTAGCCTGAAGAAAGCCATAAAACAAACCGAGAACTTAATTGTTTGTCCCTTCATGCCAGTAACTCCATCCTCTCACCATCTTCAGTCTTGCCTTCAGCCTGCTCCATTTCAACTGCCGGGACTGTCCCCCGACCCCCGCAGCTGACTCGCTGCGTGTTCATGGAGCGAGCCAACGTCACCTGCTACTGGGAGGCTGGAGACACCCCAGCGGCGAACTACACTTTGGAAGTTTGGAGGATTGGGTAAGACAAAATATTTCTTTATTATGTTTGAAGACTTGAACACATGCAAAAGATGCCTCAGCTTCAGTTCATTCAGATTCTGCGGAAGTTCACTGTGTTTTTCTTTATATTGTTTGGATGAATCTGGTGTTTTTATTACACAATACTTTGATTTAGTAATTCAAGAATTAATTTGACAATTTGAAGATTATTCAGTAGATAGATATGGAAAAGTCTTGTTCGGTCAGCATCAGCCTCCATAACAGCTGTAAAGCTCCTCATCGTCGATTCTTTAAGTCTTCAAAAAGATATGATAGTGTTTTAATGAGCGTGGTGAAAATGCTGTCAAACGTTTAAAGGGATATTTGGATTTTTTGAAGTTCGGTTATATGAGGTAGTTACTGAAAGTCATTGCATTACTTACAGTACATGCTGATTGACACACCCCCTGTACCAGTCAGATGCTAAGCAATGTGCTGATAAAAAAGGTCCACCTTAAATAAATCACTATCAGTTTAAGTGCATGCTATATATAGAATATTTTCACAGCTTTGCCTTGTAGTCAGACAGCATTTTCTGACAAGGAACTATTATAAGCCAAATATTGTTCCTCCAAACCAACCAGCTTCCTTTTACCACACAGGACACAAAAGTTTCTGTTTACTGCTGCCTTGATCTGTTAGTTTGTTAGTCTAAGTGTCTCAGAATAATGAGTTAGTATGTAAGTCATTATTTTGAGATAGTAATTGCTTAATCTGATAAAGTTTCTCATTGTAATGACTTTCAGGATCTTCTTTTTATAACACTGGCAGAAATGGGCTTGCATGGTTACAGACATTTCATAGGAGATGAGTGTATGATGTGGCTTTATCTGTCTGTTTCCCCCTGTTAACTCCAGTCTGCAGTGTAGTTCAAACACTTCACTGATAAACCTCAGAGTTGTGATCAAAGAAAGTTTTCATATCAGCTCTCCCTCTCTCTCTGGCACTACTGCAAGTCTGCATCACACTTTTTTTTTTAATCAATTGATGTTTCTTTCAATACTTCTACATCCATGATTAGACTGTTTTGGTGCCCCCTCTGACACTTGATGCAAAGTGCACAGTGTGTGGTGCGTGCGTATGTACTGACAGCATTGTCTGTAGGTAAAATTCCTGGTTTTGCCCAAGGAGTCCGGTTGCTTTGGGGAGATATAATGCCTGTTTTCCATTGGAAAAGGCTGTGTGGTGGAAAAGTAAAGTGGTGAAATATTCTAGATACAGCATACTCTTAAACTGATATACATTTTTTGGATGTCTAAAATACATTTTGTTGCTGACCCTGTCCACAGCAGTACATTGCTTACCTTCCTACAAGGGTACCGCTGTCTACTGTAGGTATACTCTAACTCTATGATACTCTAGGTAATACTCTGGTAATTGTAAGTACCTCATGCTACCCCACTTCAAAAAAATCCAAACTATCCCTTTAAAACCTCCAGCGGGGATTCAGCTGGCATGTGGCAACTGTGATGGTCATAGCATATGATTTACATCATTTTCATACTCATTCAGTAGGCCTTTGTTTTCTGTGCTGAAGCATTTGCATCTGTTGTTTTTCAACTTCTTTATTCTTTTTTTTTTCCTTTGAATTATCATCATACTGTGTCTGTGGCACTCCTGTGGTTTCTACTGAAGATGTAAATCTTAAAAATATTGAACAAATATGATGTTTCATTTTTGCAAAAGGTTCAGTATTTCAGTAACAGCAGAGCATTGTGTGCTAACAGGTTTTGTGGGATTGACAGAAAATAAAATACCATGCTCATGTTTTCCCCGCAACTGTACAGCTCATAGACGTGTTTTTTAACACTTTTTGGACAATAACGGTAATTATTTCGTAAGCTCAAAGGTAGAGAGGAAGAAGATTTATCAGGCTCCAGGTACACAGAAAACACTTGTTGACTTTAAAGGTGAAATCTGTAATAATTTTACTTTAATAAATCATATTTAAATGACATAAGTACCATGATATGTCATCAGAAATCAAGGAAAGCTACAGCTGCAGTGTCCTCCTTTGAAATTTCTTTTTCAAGCAGGAATGATTTTTTGTAATGGTTAAATTGTGCAATATGTTAGCCAATTATTTCCTTTACAACACTTAAAGTAGTAGCTGAGCTAAGCACAAATCCTTGGAAATCCACAATGGCAATTTTTCTTAACGTACTATTTTTAGTTGTTAGTCACAAGGGGTTTCTTTTTTTTATTTTCCACAAAAAACAGCTCTGGAACAATAGCTGAGGAATTTCAGATCTTCATTAATTACCATAAACACATAGTCTGGACTCTTACATTAGATATTTTGTATCTCTTTCAATATGAATGAAACATGTTACAGATCTCAGCTTTTCAACTTTGTCTCAACCTCCCTTTCTCACAGATATAACAGCCCAGTTCAGCTCAGGCTCAGGTAAGGAAAACTCAACAATTTTTATTTTATGAGCCAGTTATATTTACAGAGGGCACGGGTCTACTTCCAATAAGGCCGCCATGTTGCATCGCCATGTTTCTATAGCAGCCTAGAACGGACAAACCAAACACTGGCTCTAGATTGTGCGAGTCTTGCAGCCGCCATAGGTTCTCCTACATGCTTGAAGGCGAGGATAAGGCGAGGGGTATTCAGTTTGAGACAATCTACAACCTCACCACTATGCAAATACAAAATACACCTGCACCAGCATGTCAAAGACCACTTGTGTCTGGCTTTGGGCTTTATTTTCTCCCTGTGTGTGTGTGTGAGCATGAGCTTGCATATGCATGTATGTGTGCATGCATGTGTGTGTGAGTGTGTTTGTTAGTGGTTCAGACACTTCAAAAAGGAACAGATGTCGTTACTTCATTAGAACAGAATCGTGTCTGTGATTTTCCATTCATGTCTCTGGGGTTTTTGGGTGTAGAAATTCATGGAAACTCAAGGTCATGGAGGTACATTTTTCATTATTTCGCCGTAAAAGTGCATTGGAAAATCTTTTTCCTGATTAATTTTTACTTGACTCTATCTGGTCATTAAGTACATACGTGTTTCTGAAAAATGATCTTTTTAAAAGTAAGCCTAGGTTACAGAAAAGGCTGTATCGCAAAAACTACAAGTTATATCAAATGCTTGGTATCATTGGATTCAAAACAACTTCCATCCATCCATACATTGTACATAACCATTTATCCTAGGCGAGGGGCCACCCTGGACAAGTTGCCAGTTCATGCAGAGCTGACACAGAGAGACAACCATTCACACTCACATTCACAAAACAACTTAAATTTCAATAATATACTTTTATCCAATGCTGACATTTAGCATTGCAAATTAATGTTCAACTTGTTTTTGTGTTTGTTTTTTTTGCATTTTTGGCAAAAACTTTGTCTACCAATTAAGGCATGATAAACATTTGAAATCAAAATTTTTGATTTTGTCATGTGTAGCCATGTGTGTTTACAGTTTCCACTGTAAATTTTGTGTTTCCACCTTTAACAGAAAAAAATCTGCTGCTTCTCCTTAACATTACTAACTTTATTTGTTAGTCATGGAGTCTGGCAGGTAGTGAGGCAGCGACTGAACTCCACCTCCAGAGTGTGTATTTTCAGACCAGTGGGCTTTTGCTTTTAGGATGACTGGCTTAACTTTATCCTGACAGACAATTGACAGTTATAAACAGCCGATCAACTTACAGTGTAGGACCTCTCTCTTCTCGTTAGTGTCAAATGACAATGTTGTGCTCATCTTACATTACCGCAGTGTTCCTGCAGCCTGCCTGAGCTTCCCCAAATCTGGGGAGGAGAGGGCAGGGGGAAACAAGTCGCTTCAACCATAGATTGCATATTAAAGGGATTCAACCTATTTAACATACCATCTATGGCTCCAACTCGCTATTTGTACTGCACAATTGCTACATATTTTTCCTTAAGATAGATATTGAAGAAGGCTTTATCTGTTAATTTGCCACCTGTCTGTATTATATATACATTTAAGAAATGTTAATAATTAATTCTATATAGATAAGTAAATAGTAGAACACTCACTCGCTCACTCACATTTTGTTCGATCCCTTTAGACGTTCTTTAATTTGTTTAAAATTTCTGCAACCAATCATTTTAAATGCAGTCGTGTAACAAGTGCTACATCAGTTATTATTAGTAGTTAGTTGGACAGAAGATACAGTTACGAGAGAGGTTGACAAAAAGTTTTAATTCGTGGTTTTTATTACAGTAAAATCCAGCTTGAGAAACAGCTTCCATTTTACCTGTGAAATTCAGACTTGCTGAAACAAGCGTTTTCCACTGAGTGGCTGACTGGCTGGTAAGCAGGAAATAGACGGTCTGATATGGTCTTAGATGTACCTCTGATATGTTCAGTTTATGTTACACTGCACACTAACCTAAAATTTATTTTACACATTTATCTGCAGTGTGTTTATCAGTGTTTGTGACAGATCACCCAGTCAAATTGGATTATTGCCCAGTCCCTGTTCAGCAATACCAAACCGTTGTGCTTTTGCATGTAGGATGCTTGTAAGTTTGTGCCAGCATTATTGTTTGACAATAATTCTCTGTCCTGTATGCAAATGCTGGGGCTTGTTATCAGCTTTGAATCTCACATTCGTGCAAGACTTTGCCGGTGGGTTTGAACAACTGAGATGATAAGAGTCACACAGTTTCCACCTCAAATCTGTTTGTAAGGTAAATACTGTCGGGATTTTTTTTTTTCTTGCCCCAAATTACATGACTTGGTATTTAATAGAGATGTAGCAACACCAAAAGTCAAGGTACAATAATACCATGCTAAAAAATCAACACTTTGATATTTAAGACAATATTAAAAAAGAAAAAAAAAAAGGAAGATGACGAATGACCAAAAATGGTTCCTTATTAAATTCCAACATTCATTGTTCGTAAAAAATGTGTTCTTCTTTTTAACTTGAAGTGCTTCTGCTTTCTTGCTGAAATAAAATTAGCCAATTCAGATTTCTTATTTTATACGTTTGAACTTGCAAAGGCCAGATTTTGCATTCACAGCCAGTCAAAGTGGTTGTTTTCACTCAAAGAAGAGCAGGGACATGACGCAGGAGAAAATTACACAGATGGGTTGCTCTCATCCATGAATGTTTTGATTATGTATGTGCCACTGCAAAACAAAAAAACAAACCAGCAGTCAGCAGCAGGCCTTTCATAAAATAAAATAAAAATGATAAAATAAAATACTTAAGCATGTAATATTGCAGGAGATATCATCACAGTCCGTTACAGTTTGAGACATTTTTATTGCGATATGGTGATATTCGATATATTGTCACATCTCTAGTGCTTCAGATGGAGATGAGAATGAGATGACTGATATTTCCGCACAGCATGTATGAATGGTATTGTGATGACTTTTGTGTGTGTGTGTGTGCACGCGCATGCAAATGTGCACACACATCTGAAACATGCACATGCATATCCATTTGCGTGACAGAGCATTCATCTATTTGGCCCTGTAGTTTTGTACCTGTTTGTGTGTATCTGCTTGCTGATTGTTGTGCCAGAGGCAACGGTAGGGCTCAGACGAAAATTGCTTTTATATTATTGTGTTTGTGTGTGTGTTTTTATGTTTTTGTGTGTGTGATGATGGCCTCAACAACAAACAGACCTCGGAGTAAGTTCAGCTGCACCACAACTGGCACGCACTGCACAGTGATCACCAACTCAACCACAAGGATTGAATTTTGCATCGCCATCACAGCACACAGTCATGGTCGGAATGTATCGTCACAGCCTCGGTGTCAGTCTGGGAGGATTGAAGGTGAGGTTGTTGCACTTCTCCCGCTTGCACCTTTGTTGTTCCTCTCTTACGTACAGTATGTCTCACTGTTCTCTCCCTGCGTTTCTCAGTGATGCTGTCTGCAGTGACTCTGAGCAGTGTGAAGCCAGTCAGAGGGAGTCCTCAGTGTCTGAATGTAACCTGGAACCGCGACCCTAGGTTCTTTCCTGTGGCCCCCTCTGAAGTCAGACAGGGAGACCTACAATCCCAAATTGAGTTCACAGCACAGGGGCAGGTCTGCCACTCTTACATATGCCAAAACACAAAACCACATACACCTGCATGAAGGAACACACTGGGACTCATGCAAGAGCCTTTCTGTATTTTTATCTTTACCAACCACTCGTTTCACCTTCTCTCATCAATTAACCACCAGCGCATATGTCATTTTTTTTAAAATACGTGCTCCAGCAAATATAAAAATATTTATGATTCCTCTTAATTCCTCTTTGAAATGTCATCTCCATGTATTTTTGTAAGCTGTTATCTGTTTTATTCTGTAACTGTACACTGACTGATAAAGTAAAAAAAAACAGCTCAACTGAATGAATCTCAGTTGACTGAAGGGTCTCGATTCGAGTCTTCAACTTTCAGGCATTAGCCCTGTTTGGATAAGATAAGTTTGGATAAGAGAATATTCCAAGAACAAGAAAATAGGTGAATGCAGTTGCAATGCAAGTTCTCAGAAATCACTCGTACAAACCATTTAAGAACAAATCTGTTCATATGTGTGGCCCAATTATTCATAGAGAAAAGGTACAACGTTTAGCATTTTATGATATCAAAACATCCCACACCGTTCAAATGATTCATGTGGCACCTTTCAAGACCTTTAAAAACTTGATGAAGGAAACAAGTTCATCCTCACCTCTCTTTGTCCTGTTTCTCTTTCCTATAAGTTACATGTTCAGGACAGCAAAGTGACAGATTACACCTTCCCAGTTTGTCTCTTCAGGCCTGACACCTCATACACCATCAGGCTTCGTCACCGCTACAAGGGCCCAGAGAGTCCCTGGAGTCTGTGGAGCAACGCCGTCCAGGGAAGAACGGGAGAGGATGGTGAGAAAAAAAAAAAAGTCTTGACAGTCTCAATCACGGCTGTTCTACATAATAATGACACCAGTGCTGATTCATAGTCGTAATGAAGACAGAGAAGAGAAAAGGTTCGGTATTCTCAAGTATTCTGCTGTGTAGGTCTGCCCCTCAGCAGAAGGAACCAGACTGAAGTCCCCAAAGGTTAGAATTATGCTTCTGGTAAGAAAAGCATAAATGTCTCTGCAGACTGATACAGAGAACGGGGGATTATGAGTAATGTTACATGCACGCTGACATGCCTACAGTCAGTGACGGATCACAGGCAATAAACTTGGCATTTCATCCTCGCAGCTGTAGCGAAGTTCAAGCTGCGTGCAGCATGTGCAGCTTATATCATGTTCATTATAATTTCATTTATGTTGAAATGGCCTTCTTCTGCCTCAATAATGATGAATACCACCAGATAACAATTTACAGTTTTATTTAGCAGATGCTTTTGTCCAAAGCTATGTACATGTGAGAATCTGAAGATAACACACTTGTTCTGCTTTAGAACATGCATTTCTCTTTGGTGCATATAATGTTGCCTAAAATATGACCAGTGTGTTTTGACAGCAGCTGAGAACAAGTTAATTTCCCAGTATAGAAAATGTCTCATTTTAAGGAAAAATAATAATCCTCAGTTCCTAGGTCAGATGGGATATATAGTATAATCCCTTCAGCATGCTGATCAGATGCACTGAACCACCACAACTGTCCCCTTTTAATGGTAAAAGTAGCTCCTTTTATTGTTGTCACTTGTTGTGAAGAACTTTGTGGCTCTTTGAAAGGTGCTATTCTAAATAAACTTTACCTGCTTACTTTAACCTGTGTAGCTAAGAGTAGGAAGATTCTAAGAATCTGTAACAAGGCACAAGTTCCTGCTGAGAACACAGACTCAGCTCCCATTCTGGTTATGCAAGGACTGGATGGCTGATAGCCCTAACGTCCCATATCATCCCACAATACACCTCCTCTGTCCATAAATCCTCTACCAGTCAACAAAATCGTATGGACACCAGATGGGCAAAGTCCCATGATGCCTGCGGGACCCTTGCAAGAATAAAGAGCTGGACATAAGCCACATTGTTCCCCATGAATCTAAAGTTCGACAGTCTCATTTTAAGTGCATGTTTGGTACATGGAGAACAAAATGCTGTACAATGGGATGAAAAAAGACGAAGCTACAGTTAAATAATAATATAGGAGATCACCAGTCAGTGTTAAAAAATGAAGCCTGGGAACAGGTTTGTTTCAGTGTCAAGTGTGCAATAATGCCTCAAACAAAGTGGAATTAAAGGACCAGTGTGCAGGCTTTAGTAGCAACTAGCAGTAAGCTTGCAGATTGCAACCTACTCACCTCACCCTCCCCTTACAGCTTGTAAGAGAAACTACGGAGGCGCAGACACTTGTGAAAAATGCTAAAGGCCGAATCTAGAGCTAGTGTTTGGTTTGTCCTTTATAGACTACTGTAGAAACATGGCAGCGCAACATGGACCCACATCCTCTATAGATATGAACACAAAACACAATGATTCTTATTTTCAGGTGATTATAAACTAATTAAAACATACTTGTGAATATTATATACCATTTCTGTCATATTTTGCCAATAAATTCCTGTAAATATTACAAATTGGACCATTAACAGGTGTGTTGCTTTAACAAAGCTATTCTTAAAACTTCAGAAGAGAAACAGAAAGCAATTCCAGGGTTAGCTTTACTGGCATTGGATCGTGGTATATCAGCTACATACTGTGGACTTGACAAATCACTGTTTAAAACCCATCGATGCAACGCTGTGGTTTAATTATGATCCAAGGAAACCAGAAAACAAATTACAACTGAAGGGTATTTGGGGGAGAAAAGTAGTATTATCCTCTGTCATGCATCAATGGTGATTTTAGTCTTTTAATTATTCTTTTTTCAGGCAAAAACTATTTCAAATGTAAATAATACATTGGTTGTGTGAATTAAACTGTTGTTTAATATATATTAAAATAGCTGTTATTGAAGGAAAAGAAAAAAAACATCAATTCATATGATTCCAAAGTTTTGAGCGGTAGTTTATATAAACCTGCAAAACATTTCTACCTCATTTCACAATGAGTCACCACTGCTGTAGAGGGCTATGTGAATGTTTTTCACTAATGACTAAAGTATACATGCCATCCCCTTCTGACTTTATTCCCCCCTCCACCAGCTCCATCTGCAGCACCGGCCCCTTTTGGAGACAGTCAAAGAAACAGACAAGAATGGTCAGAGACTGTCTCACTGCTCTGGAAGGTGTGTGTGTGTGTGTGATGAACTTTGTATGAATTTGAGTCATGAGTGCATGTTTAATATATTTAGACTCCTTTTATCACTTCTGAGTTTTACAGTTTAATAACATTTGGATCTGATTAGTTTTGAATCACCATCCCCTCACTCACTGTCCCCTAATTTGTTTTCATTTCTGCCTGAAAATAATTATTAATGGCGTTATAAACGTTATAACTCTGATTCAAGTTGAGAGTGAGACTGAGATAGATAGCTGCAGAATGAGAGAATAAAATTTCATAAAATCCATCTTTTCTGATTTAAAGCTTCGCCATCTCACAGCAGCTCACTATGACTTCTTGATTTCTGTTTTTTTCCCATGTTTTCAGCCGTTGCCTCACCCTCTAACAAATGGCAGAGTTCTCTTCTACAATGTGACTTGTCAGACGGAAAAAGCTCAGATCCTGGACGATCACGGGAGCTGCAGAGATTTGCACCATACGAGCACTTCCTGTAGCTTGCGCCTCCCTGCTGGACGATGCTCCTGTGCTCTTACGGCCTCCACCTCTGCAGGGACCTCGCCGGAGGCCCGAATATGGTTCCTTGGAGCTTCTGAAAGAGGTAGGGATCACCAATAGTCCTGCGTGGGTCAAGACATCAAGATGCTTGAGACTGAGACTGAAATTCTACACTTAAACTTAGTTATTTTGATCAGTTTAAATTGATTTACAGATGTGTGCCAAGGTGAAGAAAATCCAGTAGAAACTGTTTTAGAGAGATGTTGTTCCACTACAAGTCGCTACTAGTTTCAGTGCTCCTTGACGTGGAGTCACAAGAGTTTCTGCTGGAGGCATGAATACCATTCCTCTGTAAGATATTCCTCCATTTGGTGTTGATATAAGTAGTGAGTGCTGTCTAAGTTCAAATAAAGTGCATGTTGGATTGTGTCACAGCTTCTGAAAAACATTCATTTACCTTTCTGGCGTAGGAATAATGGAAGGCTGCGTCCAAAACATCCAATCCGGCAACAATGCCCACATTATACAATGACTGGCCAGGTGTGCAGAGGCAGGTTCTTTCAATGTCTCTTGTCATTTTACACACACACGCCTGGCACCTTTTTGTGTGTATGATGGAACAATATGAATATCTTCAATGAGAGACTGAAATGGAAATGGTGAAATGAAATGGTCCTTTCAGACAGCAAATGATTGCCGCTACAGATGCTATCTGCTCATTGTCCTATGTTTTGAAGGCCACCTCTGATCCAATCAGCCTGTATCGTAGACTGCACATGAATGATGGATGACGCACCTCCACTTCTTCCAAGCATGCAAACTTTTCACCAAAATAGGCAACTGTATGTGATTGGTGCAGATCTGAGGAGAAATAATTTGGGGGGGACACAAGTTTGACAGCCCGCCTACTCCACATGGAGCATGAACATCTGATGCTGCAGATGCACTTTTGGATGCGCGGGCATCGACTGTCAGCAAAAGTTAGAAAAAGCCTGAAGAGATGGATCAAGTCACTGCTAGTCACAATGCACAAGAAAGAAGGAGTCACAGCGCGAGAGTGGGACTGAGTTATCATTGTGCACATGAGAGAGGTTGAAGGCGTGCGAGAGACAACGAATTACCACACAAGATGACTTATTATTGTGAGTGCTAGTGAGGTTGAAGGAGCGCGAGAGAGAGAGAATGACATACTGTACGAGGGAGACCAAGTTATTATTTTGTGGGCAAGACAAGTTGAAGGTGCACCAAAGAGAATGACATACTGTGCGAAAGACCAAGTTATTATTTTGCACACAAGAGAGGTTGAAGGTGCACGAGAGAAAAGCAATATACTGTACAAGAGAGACTCCGTTATTATTGTGCGCACGCCAACTGAGATGGTTTAGGCATCTCATTAGGATGCCTCCTGAGCGCCTTCCTTTGCGGTTTGTCTGCTGACACTCGACCCTGGATAAGCATGGAGGGATGCAAGGATGGATCATTTCAAGCATACTTGCTTGAAATACTGAAGTACAATGCTCCAAAATTTCCCTTTGGTCTTCAGCTGGGTTGAGATCTGATTCACATCAAAACATTAAGTGTCCTTTCATGTTCTGTATGGAAGCACCTGCATTTGTTGTTTCTCCAATCATTTATTCAGGCTTTTCCGTTAATTTGTCCCCTGTCTATATATTCCCATGCACCGGGAATTTTTCCTGTTTCCTTTGGCAAGAGGACACTGTTCCCTGTAGTTTACAGTAAATAATAAAGAGGTTCCCATTATGGCAAACAAGGACAGCCCAGATTATTTTCCCACTAAAAGAAATTGGGGAAAAAAAAACCAAACAACAAATACAATAGAGCTGTTGATAGTGCTACGGATCAAGTATAACACCATGTTTATGCTGCAGACTTTTACCTTCACCATGACATTATGGTGCACTGGACAATTTCAAACAGCAGATACCAGTAGGATAAAAACTGTAAACATAAGATAATACATGCATTTGATTCTTTGCTCTTAATTGATGCCTACAATGCTCTTTCTTTTTGTCATCTTTCCCTGCATTTCTCATTCAGAGCCAGCAGCCCCGAGCCAAGTCACTGCAAGTCCACTGAATGACAGCAGCTTGGATGTTCGTTGGACGGCGCCACTCGATTGGTCAATGAGTGGCTTTGTAGTGGAGTGGTTTGCTGTCAGAGAGAAAACCAGCAGCATCCTACACTGGGAAAAGCTGAATAGCTCCTGTACAGCATTGATCATCACAGGTAATCCAACACTACAAACAACAGCTTCATCTGAAAAAAAATGATGAGCCCTCTGCCTGTTTAGAGCTGAAATTATGAAGCGATTAGACGTGCAGAGTTACCAGTAGCAGAGTTACCAGTCGTTATTTGTTTGAACGCTGATGAGTGCTACCATCTTTGTGTTGTTTTAGAGGGCGTGAGGCCAATGGAGCGTTACGTTGTTTCTGTCAAAGCTCTGTATGGTGAACGAGGGGTGGGGAAGAACAGGACGGTCCACAATTATACTTGCCAAGGAGGTACGTGATCTCCTTTTGTCTGATCATCACACGATGATGTGACTGCTCTGTGAAGGGAAACCCTGTGATTATCTATATTTTTCTTATTGTCAACAAATTCTATGAAAAAGGTGAAACCAACAAGGTCTCCCAATTCTTTCTGGTGTCCCTACCTTCAGTGGACCTCAGCCCCGAGCCCCAACCACATGGGGCTTTATCTTTCTGCAGTGGTGTGGTCTTTCAACCTGAGAGCATGCCTCATTGATTTCAAGTTCAGATTTTGTAATACATTCCCTGCAACCCTGCCCTCACACTCAAATAGAGCTGCTTGTGCTTGGATTTGCTCTGCTTCTGCTCAAACTGTATGCTTGCACTCAAGATATGTTGCTCGCACAGATTTCCTGCCCTCCAGCTTTACATATTTACTTCACTTCTTGTGAATGGCCCCGCAACGAGGTACGGAAAATTTCATCGGTCAACAGTTCAACACAGCATTATATTGGTTGGGAAATTTGACAGGGTTATTGCACAACAAATCTGAGAGCAGAGGACAAATCTGAGAGGAGGTGTTTCACGAGCACACAGAGGCAGCTGTATGAGGAGAGCACAGGAAATCTGTGCAGTGTGCAATCTATCTGGGTTCAAGAATACAGCTTGAGTAAAAACAGAGCAAATCTACACGCAAGCAGCCCTATAGGAGTGCGAAGGCAGGAAGTAGAAAGCAGTGCAAAATTGAACGTGAAATCAATGAATCAGGCTCTCAAATTGAAAAGCCACTGAAGATGTAAGCAAGTATAGAGAAAACGGGACACAAATATATACTTCCTTTTTTACTTTTCTTTTTTTTAAGGGTTCTAGAATTTCCTAAAATAGCTGTGCACTGTAGTTTTGGGGAAGCTATTCAGACAGGAATAAATTGTGGAGTTTTGGGGATTATTTTGAGCTGCAGATGGACTTGTAAATTTTCACAGTAGGATGGTGTGTGTGGGATCAAGTCAAAATAAACTGAAGTGCCCATGTTTATCGCAGTGACAGCACATATAACTCATTGCAATTAATATTCTTTACACAGAGAAATAAGCGTTTGACTGTGCAGGAAATATTTGTTTGTTAGGATCAGTTTATTGCTGGGAACAGGCTGTGAATTTTTATTCAATATTGCCTTCAACTGTTTTGGCTCCGACAGTTTCCTCATTGCTCCCATGGCTCCGTAAATACATCAGCGATCACTTCGCACAGATTTGATGGAACCTTTCTCACATTAACACAGGAAACAAACTGAAATGTCATATTTATCCTGTCATCATGTTTTCTACCTTGTTTTTCCACAGTTTGAGGCTCTTAATCACATCATCTCGCTGCAACTTCTTCTTCTGCAGTGGTTTAATGATTTTGCAACTGGAGAATTGATGTCAATATCTGCTTATCTATAATCACATAACAGTAGTGGATGGAAACAACCATTTATTCACATTTTCTTTTTCCAGTTTAATTTGCTTAACAACTGATGATACATTTGGCTAATAAGGCCAATAAGAAAAAAATGAAATGTCACAAGTTTAGCAAATTTAGTGTATATGGACAGGTAAGGAAAATAGAACATACTTGATGAAATTATGTTTAAAAAGTCTAAAATCAGAGAGGCATTGTTGATTAACAGTTGTAAAGAAGTAGGCCTACTAACCCCTGTTAATATCAGAGAGTTATACTATTTCCTCTGTGGTACCTTGAGAGCTCGCTGTACTCATTTTCTCCCCTGCTGCATCTTGTGTAGAGTGCACCATTAGAGGCTCTTTATATGCACTTCATAAATGGAAGTCAATTCTAAATGGAACAATTGATTGGAGTGTGTTAGTCCAGTATAAAAGCCAACGTCATGATGATGAGGCGATCATGAAGTGACCGCATCTGTCTATATAATGTGATGATGTTGTCTCAGTCTGGATAAAAAGCCTGGATAAGAACTTCTGTCAGATATTTTGTTTGTAAAAGAAAACTTCATCAGTTTTCTTGAATTTTAAGCCAAGATTATGTCTGTCTCCATTTGCCAGATCAGACAAGATCTGCTCAGATCTGCTCAGATCACTGAAGCAAACAACTTTATCACATCAGTTGTTGTGAAACCGAGATAGAGATCCAGCAGCCTCCGTTCTCACAGCATGTTCTGCGGTTGATCCTCACATCAAAACTCCCTGCTCTTATCTCTGTGTCTCTGTGTAGCGCCCTCAGCTGGTCCTGAAGTGCATGTGCATCACATCTCTGGTGGCACAGTGGAGCTCATCTGGAGTCCTGTACCTGTGGAGCAGCTTCATGGCTTCATCCGCAACTACACCATCTCCTACTCGACAGCAAACCAACCGGCCAAGAGTGAGTGCTACACGCGGCTAAAGCAGGCCTGTAGTTTACACATGCATGACTTGAAAATGTTAGTTTCTAAAAGCTGAAACTTGTTATCAGCATGCCGGCATTAGCATTTAGCTCAAAGCTGTGCCCAAGTACAGAAAAAAATCTCACAGAAACGGAAAGATATCAGTGTTTTCTTATAATTTTATCTTTGTTGGTGGAATTAACACTCATAGAGGAAGAAAGATAAAGTTTCGAAATACTTATTTCATTGTTTTATTTTAGATGTTTTACTATATTTTGTATTTTGTCTTGGTTCTTGCCATGTTTTTCCTCTATATTGTTACTTACCTCACCACATTTTATCCATGTTGTGCCTGTTTCTGTTTATCCAGGAGTTGTTGTGCCTGGTCACATTCACCGTTACTCTCTGGAGAATCTGTCGCCGGGTAACTACGACATCTTCATGCAGGCCAATACGGACGCTGGAGCTGGACCAGCTGTGCTCGGTGGTAATGTGCACATAGGTGAGCACTGCACACACAGAATCACCGTACCTTCAAAGTAAAAAAATAAAACATATATTGCTATATCTTTTAACTTAACTTTGTGTGTATGTGAAGGCTCTGAGGAAATCTCGATCGTGATGTGCGCCCTCCTGCCTCTCATGCTGACTTCACTGGCGTTGGTGCTGATGGCCTGTCTGGCACAGAACAAGATGTAAGATCTCTGTCTCACTAAACAACACAAACAGAGAAACACACATCTGCTCAAAGCTTAGTGTCTTGCTTTTACTGTTTTACCTACTTTACATATGAGTTGATCATTTCATGAGATACATTTCTCATTCTGTCTTGTTTTTACAACCAAATAACCGTGTAGGGTGAAACAGAAGCTGTGCCAATACGTTCCTGATCCTTCCCACAGCAGCCTGGCCCACTGGATGCCAAAAACTGCTTTGGAGGTAACCTTTAACCCCTGGGGCCCTGTCCTCTCAACTGTCTCCTGATTCCTAACACTTGCAATCATTGAACACTAACCAAAACACTGATAAACAAACTATATAGGCAATTTCAATATGGCATTTTATCTTTAGTAGATAGCAACAGTTAATATATAGATTGCAAATGTGGAGAGAAATCATCAAACTAGGGCTGTTGAATAGTATGAATCAGTACACAACCAGCACATCCCCACTCAGCCATTTTTTTGTTGCTTGTTTTACCAGTCTTAATGAAAAATGTGTTGCAAATGAACAGCATTTTATCTATACAGAACCTGTGGATCTGTCATATTGTCCTAATTAAATTTGGTTGTTAATGACGTGAAAACAAAATGTCTCCTAGCAGCAGTGACAAAATTCTTTCCTTTGGTTTTCTGTGACCTAAAGTAACACGCACCTGCAGGGTTGCTACATTGTTATTATTACCTGGCTTTGTTAAATACTCGAATTGCTGTCAATTACAGCATTCTAAGATCTGTTATTTCTGTATAACAGACCGTTGCTATGAAGAACAGGGTGTTGCTATGGATACAGTTCTGATCAAAGACTTTGGAGGAACCAAAAAATCATGTTAAATCACTAAAATCATTTTAAAATAAATATTTTGTGTCACATTATTGATTTTTTGGTACAGAACCACGTAACAAGCAGGATAATGTACAGTGAGTAGGTCACTATTACAAAATAAAACCATGAAATCACACAAATTTGTGCCAGTTTTTTTTCTTGGTAAGTAACTGTGTAATGAGCAGAATTATTGCAGTGAGCAGGCCATTATTTGAAAAAATCCTGTGAAGCTTCATCCTGCCTGGATTTATTTCACAATAATGATCTGCTCGCTATACTTACCCTTATTCAGTAGCTGGTGGCTATTAGTGAAAGAATGTTCACCTGAACTGAACTGTTTGTGGCTGAACACTCCCCGATCTTTATTTAACCTGCTGATACCAGATATGTCAGGTTGAATTTTGGGACACATATACAGGAGAATGGGAGCTGTCATAAAAAAGTCTTGGGTTTTAGTATTTCAGTCTTTGTACATGACTTCTAGATGTTGAAGTTATAAAAAAACAAAAGGAAACAGTTGAACTCTGGGCAGAGAGCAAGATTAAAATTTCAACCACTAGATGGCAGCAAAAGCAGACTTTTCAGCCCTCAAACCTCACAGACTGGCTGGTAGTGTTACCCAAACTTTTTAAAAATGACAAACCATCTCGACACAATTCACAATAAACCTGACCAAAAAATTTCTGGACGAGGTCATTCATGCATAAATTACCACTCCTGACCATTTTTACCACTCTTTCTGCATCATCTTATATTATCTTGACACATTGTTGAAAACACATTCATGTTAAAACTTTATAAATGACGAATAATAAGTCATTTAGGCTGAGTTAACAGGCCATCTCATTGTTTTCATTTCCTTTCATCTGGAAAATAACACAGGACACTGTAGCCTACTTCATAAATGAGACAGTATAAGAGCATTTAGGTGGAGTTAACAAGCTCTTGTTTTTCCTTTCATCAGTAAAATAATTAACACAGTTTAAATGGTTTATAAAAGGTGTAATAGTCTTTATTTGGGACCCAAATAAAATCTCCCCTGACCCACCTGTGGGTCCCGACCCAGTCTTTGGAATGACTGATCTAGAATATTTACATTTGATGGATGAGTGCTGGAACTAAAATCATAAAGTCTTGAAGGTTAGACTATTTAACTAAACTCAACTCAAATGAATTAAAAGAAGAAACAAGAAAACTAAAGAGCAGAAACTAGCTGTTACAGAATATATATAACACTCTCAGGCAGCATGGAATATGATGATGTTTTTCAACCTTAAAGTGATTATAATCATTATTTTTATGAATGTATCAACTGTCACTGTCCAGTGAAAACTCTCCAAAATATCAACTTTTCATGAGCTTATGGAATAAGGCCATGTTATCAGCTTTGTGGCAAGACTGAATTGACCCTTCCTAAGTCCAACCCCATTTTTGTCATGCGCACCATTACCAGTTGAATCTTGATCAACTTTCTCTTTTCCTGTTTTCCTGCAATGAGCTAGCTAATCTACACAATTGTTAATTGTTGTTAGCTAACTCCCGAGCTAATTTGCAGACATTTAGCTAGCTAGTTTATGAGAGTTTTGTTAGCATTAGCTAACTTGAAGGTATAATATGTTGGATTTGTCAGCTGCTGTTTTGTAAATGTTTGTTTTCCACCTCAGGGTATGAAGCTGCCTGCAATGACAGAGAAGACCGATGTCAAATACTCTGAAGTGATTTTGCTTGGTGAAAGTGATCTGCAGAGCTCCAACCCAGATGGGGACGTCGACTATCAAAGTGTCTGTGATCTCCAAACATATTCCTGCTCTCCACGCCCAGTTTCAGCGGCACAGACTCCTCAAAATGCCAGAAAATCTGAGAAGAAGTGCATCAAAACCTCAACCAAAGCCAAGACAACATCCAACACTGATCTCTCCTCCTGCAACTCCATCTACTCCAGCATCCTCGTCCCTCAGACTCCCAGAACCCCTCCTACGTTTATCCTATCACCCTCTTACCTCCAATCCAACTGGCAGCACAACACTCTCAGTCTCAATGACATTAAGCTGCAGCTAGGCGGCGACAGCGAGCCGTCTGTGTCTCTGCAGGGCAGAAACACCACTAGATCTGATTTTCAAACAGATGAACTAAAAACCCTCCGTCATTTTCAGGGACAGCATCAAAGTCCTGTCTCCTTCTCTGACTTCAGCAACATCCTGCTTTCTCACCCAGCTGAGGTCATCTCACCCCAGAAACATTTTCCTCACAGCATCTATAACTCCGTCCCGTCGCTCCAGCCCAACACTTTCAACTGCCCCAATTCTCTTTCTGACACTTTTACTACGTCACTTTCACCTCTGCCTCACTCTATTTTTGTGGATTTCTCTTACTGTCCTGTGCAGTGTAATCCATAAGGCTTTGATTTGTTTTATTACAGTGTCCACTAAATATACGCACCTCTTTGACATTTTATGAAAACTTTCATTATTGTGGACATTCTGTAATTATTTTAAATCAGTCTGAACAAGAAATTCCATTTTTCCCTCACATTTTTAATGCCTAATATTCAAAAAATGTAAAGGAATAGTCAGAAATTTTTAGAAATCCACAGAGGTGATTGTTTTGCAAGTCAGAAGTCAAGACTGACAAGTCCCAAACCAAGTCCCAGGTCTTAAACTTTGAGTTTCAAGTCATAAAGAAGTCATTATGTAACAGCGAGTTTCCACCCTCATTGATTTTTCGAACTGGAGCTCAGAAACATAACAGTTCTTCATAGTTAAGTTGGTTCAGTCAAAGAAGATCTGAGGAATTGTCGACTTGCTGACAATGATTAGCGATAATGTTAGCTAATTCAGGAAATGAAGGGTAATGAGCTGATTCATGGAACACTTTTTTTAAATAACATATTTTGTAGTACCAGGGCTTTGGGGAAGGTATCAAGTGTTTTCAAGTCAAAAGGCCCAAGTCCAAGTGAAGTCATGGGTGCTGAAGTCCAATTCGATTTGTGACTTGAGTCTAACTAGTCAAAGCCATATGAATTGAATCCACACCACTGGAAGGACACTTATTTGCTTTCCTGCTGAGAGTTACTAGAGGTCTGTTCAATATGACACTGGGGCTAGCAGCTAGTTAGCTTAGCATACAGACTGGAAACAAGTGGAAACAGTTAGCATGATTTTGTCCAAAGGTTAAAAAAAAGAAAAAAGGACACCCAGGAACTTTAAAGCTCACTCACTCATTAACACTTGATACTGTATTGCTTGTTTAATTGGTACAAAAACTGTTTAAAAACAACAGTTTGTGATTCTGTATGGGCTTGTGTGCCTGTACTACATATAGAGCCAGGCTAGCTGTTTCCTCCTGTTTCCAGCCTTTATGGTAAGCTAAGCTAAGCTAACAGGCTGCAGGCTGTAGCTTTGTATTTACCTCACACAGTAGTATCAAACGTCTCATCTAAATCTCAGCAAGAAACCAAATGTATTTCTCAATACACTGAACTTTTACTCTGATTATATTCAATTTGTTTTCATTTGAAAAAAAAAAAAGCAAAAAGAAGTCCAAGGGGAGATGAATGCTAGTCGTAGACACTGTATTATTTGTGATTGTTATACTTTTGTATATGTTTGAACCAATGTGAAGGTTTTATGAATGTTTTTGACATTTGACCCTTCCTATGCCCCGCCCCTTTTTGCTCTGTGTGCCAATAACAGTTCTAACTGGTTAGCTAAGCTACATCATCATTAGCTAACTAGCTAGCTAACCTCCAGTGAAGCTGGTTACATTTGCTAACTAATGTTAGCAATCTACAGATATTGCTAGCTTGCTAGTTAGCTAGTGTTTTGCTAACATTAGCTAACTTAAGATGTGTGTGCTTTCACAGGTCCCTCAGCAACTTCTTATAACCATCTCCAAAATGTTGTTTTCTTTTCAACAAAGGCGAGCAGAACACAACGCATACCTAAGTGAAGGCAAGCAAGAAAAGAGAGAGTTGAGTAAGGTTCTGCAGCTAAGCTTGCTCAACTGTTATTGGAGAACAGGGCAAAAAGGGGCGGGGCCTAGGAAAGGTCAGTTGGTACATGTACTGTAGTGTAGGAGCTCTGAAACTGAGGAATGTAAATAGCACAAACACTGTCTTCGACACTGTCGTCTGTACGTATACACTGATGTTTGAGAATGCATGATTTATTTTTCTTTATTAAGTGCACGTTTATTTATGATTGTGACATTATACAGGTGAAAACAATTTTAGATGTTCATGAAAGTTTATTTTGAGGTTCTCTGGGCTTTTAATATGTTTGTGAATATTCACTGGGTGAAAAAACAAAACAAAACAGACTATGAAAAGAGGACTTTAACTTTGAAGTAACTAACTTCACACTGCAAACAAAGACTAAACAGATTGCCAGTTAACAGCATTTCTAGTTTTCCTGTTTACTTTATATCCATCATATCACTTCTCCCAGTGACAGCTGTTTCTCTTTGTTGATGCAGTTTGTCTTGTCTCTTCCCCTCGACATATTTTTTCTGTTATGCACAGTTTGGACTGGACGTCAGATTCAGACCTCTTTTAGAGCTAAAATGCTGCTGACTGGAATTCAACCTCACAATGAGCCACTTTGTCGCAGTGTTTGTCTCTCTTATTACTTCATAGTTGAAGTTCTTTGCCGTTTACATCACTTGCATGTTTGAGTATTAAAATGTGCAGCCGGTGCATGAACTGCCATTTCGACATTAAAACAGCAGATATGTTGTGTGAGGATTCAAAGTTTGGATTCATTACTCATTCATTCTGCACAACAGGCGTGGCTGAAGTTGTATTTTCATCCGAGCAGATTACTCTGATATCTTCTAGACTGGATGATTTATTCAGTATGTTTGTTTGCAGTCATTTTGATGTGTCTAGTATGAAAAAGCACAGATGTTAACGTTAACAATGGTCGCACTCTATTCAGGTGTCCCAGTGAGCCATGACAGCGAGACAATGAGCCAACATGCACAGCACCAATACGCCTATTCTTTTCATCATGAGACATGTCAAAATGTCTTTTGTGAGAAAAACCTATGACTGTGGAGACACTGATTCAGAAGTTATTGATGAAATTTATTTAATTTTATTTTATTTGACATTTTCTGTGATATTGTAAATGAGTCTTCAAAGACACCTTACAAATGAGGGGCCCCAGCCATAAATCAATGCTACGTGAGGGGCCACAGTTTTACAGCACAATCACTGCTTTAACTTTTGATATTTAAAGGACATTCTGATAATGCTTTCATACTTTTACTTAAATAAGGTTCTAATGCTGGACTTTTACTTGTAGTTGAGTATTTTCACAGTATGGCATTAGTACTTTTAATCAAGTAAAGGATCTGAATACTTCTTCCACAACTGAAAACACCTTCATATATAAGCCAGATGGGGTGTGCCATGTCTTTACCAACAACGTAAACCACGTGGTTCACGTCCCTGCTTGGATCTGAATCAGAGAAAAAGAAAGTAAAGATAAAGTGGGGATTTTTTTTTCCCGACCTCCTGTCCACAGAAAGGATTTCAGGAAAACAAATCCAATGTGCGCCCGCTTGTAGCGCGCTGTTTGTGCTGAAAGACGCGCCCCCAATGCGTAAAAAGGCAGGAGCTACGACGCGTCCTCACCTGAAACAGCGCAGCGTTCAGACAGAGAGACAGACAGGCGGACAGACAGGGCAGGTACACAGAGGAGTGGAGCCGGAAGAACGAGCAGGTCGACTTCTTCTCCTGATAGTAGTTTTTCCATGGTGACTCCAGGCGTTTCTTACATTACACCTCTGCGCTTTTGTTTCTAAACGAGATTTCTTTATGAAAGTGAAGCGGCAGCGGAGGAAACATGACAGAGCAAGGAAAGAAGCTGATTCTGGTCGTGGTGGATATTCTTTGTGTCTTTGTTGGTGAGTTGTTCTCCTCCCCTGCTCACAATATGGCTGATAAAATTATCAGTTTCATGTGTTTGGTGTAACTTATGTTGTTTTTCTGCTGCTGAATCAGAAACGTGTCTCCAAAATGATCAATAGTATAGGTTTTGTAGGAAAGTTTGCACTGTGACGCGTGGGATTGCCCAACACGCTCACACACAGACGTGATTTATGGGTCTATCACAGATAATCCACTTGTTGCCTCATGTTTTTTTGTGCAAGATTGGGGGAAAAAAGCTTAAAAATCATCATCTGCATTGGAAAAACAACAACTTACACAATATTCTGTTGCTAAAATCTTCAGTAAACACCTTAATTGCAGTGATTTTACAGTCAGTAGTATAATCAAACATTGCAAGTCATCATTGGTCTGTATCTTGTTCAAACAGGCCAAACAGTTGAGTCTTTCCCAACACTGAGTAAGAGTGCTACTGGGACTTCTGATCACTCAAATGATTTCTTAACTGAAATCATTTAAGAAACGATATTATCTCAATGTGACTTTTTAAAGGACCGATCTGCTGAGGAGTACGACTTCATATATATGATGTGACAGTTTTGTTCTGTGGAAATAAAAGTGTAGTTTGACTGTATGTGTAGAGCTGCAATCAATAATCTTTCAACTGTTAAATTAATCTCCAACTATTTTGGTAAATGATTAATCAGTTTGAGCAGAGGTGGAATAAGTACACGATTTTTCACTCAAGTAAAGGTACAGATACTTGTGTCAAAAAGACTCTGGTAAAAAAAGTAGAAGTACTGATTCAACTTCTTTACTCAAGTAAAAGTGAAAAAGTACAGGCTCTGAAATGTACTCAAAGTATAAAAGTAAAAAGTCGTCGTCTGAGGGACATTTGTACCTGCTGTTTCTGTGAAAACGCTAACTGTCTTGTTATGCCGTTTCTGTCTTGTTACATCTCATTTTATGCTATTTTTGTCTTTAATGTTATTGTGTCTTTTAATGTCATCTCTGTCTTACCACGTCGTATAGGTCATTTTCGTCTTGTTACATCTTTCTCGTCATTTTCATCTCATTGTATCTCTTGTGGTTTATATGCACTGATGGAGACACCAAGAAATTGTCTTTTCTGTGTTACCATCCCACTCATATAGGCTGAAGTCGGTCTTGATGTGGGGAAGGTGGCACACGATGATGCATAAACAGAAATAATCAATAATTTCCCCTCAAATGCATTAAAACTAAAGTAACAAGCCTGTTTTGAAAATGTAAGGAGGAGAAAGTACTGATATTTGTGTTGAAATGTAGGAAGGAAAAGTAGAAAGTTGTGAAAAAAATCAACATTCAAGTAAAGTACAGATACCTGGAAAAAAAAATCTTAGTACTTGGTTGCTTCCCACTTCTGGGTTTGAGTCATTTTTAAGGGGAAAAAAAGCCAAATTCTCTATTCCAGCTTCTTAAATGTGAAGATTATCTAATTTCTTTAGCTCTCTCTGACAGTAAACTGAATATCTTTGGGTTGAGGAAGTCATCTTGGGCTTTAGGAAACACTGATCAACACTTTTTCACTATTTTCTGACATTTTATGGACCAAACAACTTGATTAATGGAGAAACTGATTGTTAGTCGCAGTACGTATGTGCGTGTCCAGCATCTCTTTTGTGTGTTTGATAAATAATTTCCAGGATTTTTGAATGCATTCATGCTTTCTGAATCTTTTTCTTCCTGCACCCTGTGGCCCCTTTTCTTTTTTAAACTTGGGGTTAGGAGGAAGAGCAAAGATCATTGTCTATGAATCTCTCCTCTGTGACAGTTAAAATCCTGTTTTGGAAACTGGAGACCCAGGTGTGTGTGTTTGTGTGCGTGTCTGTGTGTTGAAGGTGGTCTCTGCTGTGTGTACATGTGAGTACTGTACACTACGGGGAACAAACCCGCTTGTTGAGACTCGCTCTGGACTCCGGGGACAACACAAAGCCATTAACAGAACTGACATCTTCCAGCTGTTTGTGTCACATCTGCTCACATTTCTGTCAGCACCAGGCTGACAGAGGTTGTAGTTGAGATGATGAAAGAAAAGAGGAATCAGGGATGTTCATCTCTCACTGGGTTTATTTTCTATAGATGTTTTTAGGGTGTGATAAATGGGGTTACACCAGAACTTGCCTGTGTTAGAATCCCTGTGAACATTTGTGGGTATTTGTGAGCATGTGTGCATCCAGTTGTGGACCCATCTGGTGACTGACAGGGAGGAATGATAATGACCGTTCTGTTGTTCAGCCCCCCTCTACACTCAAAACGTATGTTCGTGTGTGTGCACACCTGACGAAGAATCTACTGTCAACACCCTGCATGTCGAGTTTGAGGGGAAAACAAGAGTCTTTAGGCAGTGGTGGACATTTACCCAAGAACAAATCTGGGATACTTGTACTTTTGAGTCTTTTATTCTCATGCTGTAATTTCTGCTTCTGCTCCACCAAGTTTCAGAGAGAAATATTGCACTTTTTACCTCCCCTACTATTTGACAGATTTAGTTACTTTACAAATCAATATTTTTACACACACAAATGTGACGAGTTTATAAAATATGTTATGTTGTAAACATGTCATGGTTTTAGCTTAAAAAAAGAGGATTCGCTGCTTTTAGGGGATTTAGGGCTGCAACTAACGATTATTTTCAATATCGATTAATCTGCAGATTATATTCATGATTAATAGATTAGTCTATAAAATGTAAAATGTAGATCCAAAAGTGATGTCTTAAAATTCTTTCTTTTGTCCCACCAACAGTCCAAAACCAAAACTCTTCACACTCACTGTCGTAAAGGACAAAGAAAAGCACTTACAAAGCTGGAACCAGCAAACATTTTGACATTACTGCTTGAAAAATGATTAAAACAAATGGCATTTCTCACTTCTTCAGTTTTTAAAAAAACTTTCATTAGCTTAATGGAGAATGCATAATAATCATTTTGCAAAATAGTTCAAACATGAATGCATTAGTAATAATGATATTATATATAATAGTATAGCAGCCACAGGGAACATTTTCCTGCAAAATGAGTACTTTTACATTTAATACTTTTAGTAAAGTTTCCAGATTATACTTAATTAAGTAATATTTTCAGTGCAGGACTTGACTTAAAGGTACAGTTTGTAAAATTAACGAGGATTTATTGGCAGAAGTATGGCAGAAATAAGTTTTCATTAGTATATAAGCACTTGATTATAAGAGTTGTTGTGTTTTTGTTACCTTGGAATGAGCCGTTTTATATCTACGGAGGACGCAGGATCTCTTAAGGCCGCCATGTTCCTACAGTATCCCAGAATGGACAAACCAAAACTGGTTCTAGATGAGGTCTTCTGTGTTTTGCGTGAGGTAGGTTCTCCTACACGCTTGGAAGGGGAGGGTGAGGTGAGTGATATTCAGTTAGTTGCAATTTATTCGCTCGCCGCTAGATTAGAGGTGTAAGAAAATCTCAGTACACTTTCGTATCGTGATATTATATTTTGTGATACCGTATTGATTTTAAAAACACTGTATTGTGATATCATGATACAAGCAAAGGTTTGTGGCTGTGGTTTATTTTGTGTTGTGTTTGAACACCTGACCACTAGATAGCAGCGTTGTTGTCTATCTTCAAAAAATAGCATTATACCGCCTTGCTTATTGTGAGATTGAATTGTAACCCCTGTATTGTGATACGTACCGTATCACCAGTACACGGCCAATACACAGCCCTACGATTAGATGCCAGTAATTCCTACACACTGGACCCTTCGGTACAGTAAAGGACCCAAATACTTCCTCCATCGCCGGCTTTAAGGATGTGTGAAACAGAGGAAAGTCTTGGTAAAACCTCACTGGGGATAAAAAAAACAAATGAGGAATTCTTGGACATGTTGACTAACTGATTCCATCAAAAAATTAGTCAGGTTTTTTCCTGGTTGGCAGAGACGTCTTGAGATAATCTTTCTGCAGAAGGAACTTAAAGTTAAGTAAGCGTTCAACTCAAAGAATGCAGTTGCAAAATCGCAGGTCTGATGGTAAATGACTCGTCTGCTAAAGATTTCTCAGTCAACCATTTCTTTGGCTGAGTAAGCTTGAGGATCATGCATTCATCATCTCACAATCACGGTGTGCATCGGACTTGTGAAGTGTGTGTGTGTGTGTGTTCTTGTGGGATTTTAGTCAGTCAGAGGTGTACGTTAGTCATCATCCTTCAAAAAGTGAAAACATTCAAATTTCATGCTCTGAATCATTTTGCATGAGTTGGTTAGAGGTGGATGGCAAAATGGGTGTGAATTTATGTCATCATATAGTGCATTTCCTGTTAATTCAATTGACAAACCCTTTCTAGATAGCATTACCTGATGGTGTATTACAAATACACTCAAATATTGTGACATTTTGAAAGAGTATAACTGATATGACTACATCTAAAAATCTAAAAATTTAGTTTAAGGATCACTACTGTGGCTTTGCTTAAAGAAACAGTTTCAATTCAATTCAAACTTCATTTCAGACTCACAAGAGAGTCCACAGCAATAAAAAAAGAAAAGAAAAAAGATTTTAAAATAAGAATATAATAAAAAGTAGAGCTGAAACAAATAATCAATTATCAAATAGTAGTTGATATATAGACAATTTATCTGCAGCTATTTTGCTTATTGTCTATTTCTGCAAAAGCCATATTTTATGCTTTCAGCTTCTTAAATGTGAAGATTGTCTGCCTTTCATTGTCTTGCATCATATTGAATTAAATATTTTTGGGTTTCCAGACTTGGTTGGAGAAATCAAGGCATTTGATCACATGATGGGCTCAAGAATATTGCCAAAGTGTCAACAAAGCATCATAAAATAGTGAAAATCTCCATCACAATTCGACAAAGCCCAAAGTGACGATGTTACATTCCTTTTTTGTCTGATCAACAGTCCAAATGCAAAGATATTTAGTTTACTATCATTTAAGACAAGTAAAATCTGAAAATCTTAATGTTTAAGAGCTTCAACCATCAAATATTTGGCTGCAGTGTCTAAAAAATGTCAGAAAATAGTGAAAAATAACCATTCCAGTTTCTCAAAGTCCAAAGTGACATCTTGAAATGTCTCGTTTGTCAGCCTGAAAACCAAAGATATTCAGTTTATTTGTTAATAAACAAAGAAAAGTGGAAAATCTCCATATTTTAGAGGCTGAAAATAGCATTTTCTGCCATTTTGCATGAAAAATGACTAACATTTAATCAATTTTCAAAATAGTTTAATAGTTTAATTCTTTTTCACCACTTGCCTGGTCACAGGCGATTGTATTCAGTTTTCATAACCAGGTTTACAAAAACAGATAACAGGCCTGTCTCTCCCTCTACAAACTAACACTTCGTCTCCATGTCTGATTTTTTAATTTCCTTCTTTTAATCGCTGCATCTTCATGTTTCTGCTCCCTTGTTGCCTCTTGTTTGTTTTCATCTCGAGAGCAGTAATCTGCTGCGATCTGTGTGTGTGGAGGGTAAACTGTCATCAGGTTTGATCCCCCTCATTTAGAAGAGGGTGTGTGTGCGTGTGTGTGTGTCCGTGCCGTGTCCGTGTCCGTGTGTGTGTGTGTGAGTGAGTATATGGCAGGAATGTGCTGAGTGTCCAGATTGTAACTGATCTGTGATTCTACTCTCGGTGTTTTATTCTCCCTCTTCCCCTCTGCAGTCAAACCTCCATCCTGCCTTTATTTACCACTGCACACACCGTAGATACATGCACACACAACACACACACACACACACCCCACACAACCACACACACACACACACACTACTGCACATCCGTATCTCACTTTGAAACAGCCAGATGCCACCCAGTCTGTTGCTGTTCTCAGTCATGGAATTAAAGTTACATTTCCCCTCTCAATGACATCCTCCAGACTCTAAATATTAACCTTTATGAGAACACACAGCTCTGTTCATCTTTTTTGTTTCACTTCTTCTCCAGTCTGCATCATTTCTTACATCATATTGTTGGACTCTGCTCAGAGTATATGCATTTCTGAAACTTTCAAAGGCAATAACAGTATATAAGTTTCATACTGATCTTGTCATTAAAGTTGTGATAATCAGTTTATTTTTTGGCATCATTAGTCAAAGTATCCATAATAACCTTTCAGCTTATTTTAACTGAAGTTATCTGAGAATAAACTAGACACAGAAGAGACTTTGGCCAATCACAGGTCATTTCATCGTTCCTATTGGCTGTTCTCTGGGTGCAAATTGCTGGGGGGAACTCCCCCTCTCTGCTTTTGATATCCCCCCTGCAGTCATTTGTTTTTGTTTGTTTTTTTATCCCCAGCATTATCCCTGTTTCTGAATTTATTAAGCCAGGGCCACACTATGTGATTTTTTTGCTCTGATCTCCCAAAAAATTTTGGATCTTGCCAGCAATCTACTCCTGATCAGAGTCAAACTGCTGCACACTCCAGAGAGCGAGGATCGCTGTGCGAACTGCTCAGAGACGTGATCCAGAGCTCGGCGAGAGCTCGCTAGTGACTTGTTGATGCCCAGACAGATATCAAGGACGTTTTATATCTGGTCATGCCAGGGACAACTTGAGGAGCCAGCAGCAGCTACAGCCAATGAAAGCAGACGCAGCACAGCAGGCTGAGAGCTGCAGAGGCGGAGAGGGGGAGATAGAAGAGCAGGGGAGCAGCGGACAGAAAAGACCAAATATAGAATTACTGCAGCATCTTGCTATGCATTTATATCTAAGAATGAACAAAAATAATATTAAGCAGCAGACGAGCTCCACCTCCAGCAGTTCTGGTGCAGCGCTGTGTGTGTGTGGAGACAGACAGTCTGACTGTGCAAGACAAATACATGCTTTTACAGGAAAATGTGACCCCCTCTGTTTTTTTTTTAACACTTAGCACACTGGCTGTTCAACAAGTATAGATGTGTGCAAGTCCCTTCAGATGGTCAGAGTCTGATGTCAAGGGGCAAAGAGGAATGATGACAAAGAGTGGGGAAAAACTTTTGAGGGGAATCAGTAGTGTGTTTATGTGGTGTACTCTCATCCTGCTACTAGACAAGGTTGTGGCTGCCTCTGAAGTCTGGGGTGCCGCGCTCTGCCCTGGGGCCATCAAGCACTGGAGGGGCATCTTTGAGAGGAAGTGTCGGGTTGAGAGATACTGGTTTCTTGGAGAAGCTCACCTCATGGAGAGTTGAGAGATGATTTGATGACCCAAAGTGTTAAACCAACACTGGCCTTTCAGGGGGTTAGGAGCAGGACTTTTTCTTGGCTGTAGAACTGGTGGCTGTTCACCTAGCATGAAGACTGGAAACGGGGAAATAGCCAGCCCTCATCTCTCCAAGAAGTCATTCAAATAACTCCCCCTAACACCACAGCGTGTTTCGTTACTCTTTGGTTTTTGTCTGGATCAAACAAAAGAGATATAGGGTGTTAAGTAGTGAGCTTTAGAGGTGCTGGTATGAAGTTTTTGCTCCCTTTATGCTGCATTCACATGCTCCTCAGATGGTCTCACTTCAAGAGCTGTAAAGTCAAATTTGATGTATTCATGAACTTTTAATTTGCTATGTGAAAACAACATGGATGCTATAAAGGGTAGTGTAGTGTTGTTGTAGTGTTTGGGTGATGTTTTGGCTGACGCTAGCATCTCGGTGAACATTCATGATGCTATTTTGTCCCAGACTTGTTGCTGCTACTAAAACCACTAAAATATCACTAATAATAACTAATTTAGGTCACTGCGCAGACAGAAACTAACAGCAACTAACCTAAAACCATATTACAAATAACATGTGAGCACAAAATTTATATGCAATATGTGAATTAATAAAAAGTTTCTTACCATCAACCAAACATTTACTTTCATCTGCCATGTTTCTGCATATAATGTCAACAACTTGGTAAGTCGTTTACCAAAACTTTCACAAAACTTTCTGAGCTGTTCTGATTCGTAGGGGTTTTCATGTGAATTTTCCCAGTCAGGAATTCTAACTGTTTCCCCGTGTTTCTTGTCTTTGTGCT
The DNA here is from genome assembly GCA_034769285.1 of Lutjanus argentimaculatus. Classification (NCBI taxonomy): domain Eukaryota; kingdom Metazoa; phylum Chordata; class Actinopteri; order Lutjaniformes; family Lutjanidae; genus Lutjanus; species Lutjanus argentimaculatus. The sequence goes on from JAWZSL010000003.1 coordinate 20,483,409, forward strand.
AAGCTAGGCTCAGTGTCTCCTCACTGTTTAGATTTACCTGACAAAGGAGAAAATGGTGTTGGCAAGAAAGCAATAAACACATTTACCCAAATGTCCAACTATTCTTTTGACCATCACTATTCTGTTTAGAGAAACCTTCTGTTCCTGGTTGTTTACCTCACAAAGCTGAACGAATCCCTCTGAAGAAACTGCCTGAACTCGCTGTTTTAAAAGCTGTTTGTCTCCGTTTTAATGGTATTTGTACATGATGAGACACTGAAGAGCTGCGGTCTTTTCCGGCTGCGTCTCAACAAGACGGAGTCCAGCTGCTGCTGCACTTTTACACAGAGGTGACTTGAACTACAGTTTCACTATCACTGTTCAATTACTTTTTATGGCTTTTTATTTCGCTTTAAGTGTTTCACTTTCATTTTTTAGCGTTCATTATCTGCTCTGTGTCTGTCCAGCAGGATTAAAGGATCCATGTAGTGTGTAATGTATAGGTTTGGTGTCAGGAGCCAAACCTCTGGTAGCTGCAGTCTGGAATATGGGAGGTGCAGGTCAACAACCTCTAAAACTTGAAAGCGAATACCAGTCATTCTGAAAATTCACATGTCAGTCAGATGATCTGAGACGCTTCAGTTACTTTTCAGTGAGCTTCAGTTACTCGCTTCATCATATCATCATACAATAATACACACACAACTCAGAGTTAACTGTAATATCCTCACTGTCCCCAAACTTCAGGCTTTTAGTATTATTCATTTTTAGCAACTGGAAATTATGTTTTTCCTCTTAATATTATTTTTTAACCCTTTTTGGTGAATAATAAAACTACTGTAAGTTTAAAAAAATAACATCAAACATTCTGAAAGTAACCTGCTTGTTCAATTTGAAGTAGAGCTGCAACGATTTGTCAATTAATGATTAACAACTATTAAATTAATCGATTCATCATTTTTAAAGAAAATTTGATTTCAGCTTTTCTGGTTTCTTTATTCCTTTATGACAGCAAACAAAATTTTGGGTTGAGGACAAAACACAACATTAGTGGACTTCACCTTGGGCTTTTACAAACTGACATTTAAAAAAAAAAAAAATCTGGACCAAACAACTAATCACTTAATCGAGAATGATCGACAGATTAATCGATAATGAAAATAACCCTGATGGGATATTGATGCAGGCCAAAGTAGGGTGATGCAGTTAAAAAGTGGCTTTTAATGTGAATGAATGTTAACAAATGGGGGGAAAACTGATTATTAAAAGAGAAGGATGAGAATTGTTTAACGTGAAGATGAGGTTTTAGTGTGAATTTTTATATAATCCTACTGTTTGATGGATGGTGGTGCATGATTAGTCAGTTTTGTTCCATGTGCTCTGGGGGGGGGGGGGGTGCTAACCTCCTTCCACTGTAGGTAATACACTGACTACAGACAAGTACCTCATATGACCCCACCTCTAATAATCTAAACCGTCTCTTCAATTGTTTGGTCAGGAAATACCAAAATGCCCATCACAAGTTACAAGATGATGCCTTAAAATGTCTTGTTTTGTCAAACCAACCGTCCAAAACACAAAAATATTCAGTTCACGCTCCTGTAAATATTAACATTTGAGAAGCTGGAATTTACAATTTTTGCTAAAAAAAAAAATAGACACAAACAATTAATCGACTACTGTATCAACTAAGGATTTAATCAGCTGATTTCAGCTAAAGATGTATAACATGCTGCGACAATGATCGAGGATGACAATAAAAACAGTTTTCATTGTTGAGGTGAGAATCATCAATGAGGAAATGAAAGCGTTGCTGGTGTAGTTATGGAAGCAGCTCCACTGTTACAAGTTATTCCAGGCTTTAAGAGGTAACTTCAGTGTTTCATAAAGAGTTATGTAACGGAGCCGAGGTGACTGACACCAGCTGCTGTTGTTTGTCCCTGCACATTGTTATTTATGTGCCATTTTAACAATTTGCTGACATCTTTGAGATGCTCCTGCTCCAACTGTTTTAGTGACACACACATACACATGCACACACACTTACGCATAGCATCTGCTTCTGCCAAATAAGTGTCAAAGTCAAGTGTTGACTTCTGCTCTCTGACATTCCTGTGTGAAAATGAAAGATGTATGCTGAAGAGAAACGCTGTGTGGTGCGTTTGTGTATTTTTGTGGGCTAGCTTCTCATAAAACAGAGCATGATACTAGCATGTGTAGTTAAATGTTCTGTCACCAGTGGTTTCAGAAGGTCTTGTCAGTATATTGTGGTGGCTTCTTGTGAGAGAGGAAGGAACTATTTCTGTTTTCTGTCTTTGATTAAAAAGGTCAGTCAGTTTTTCGCTGTTACTTTGCATGCTTCAGTGAGATATGAGCTTCAGTGGTCTGCAGGATTTATCAATTACAGACTGTCTGAACATGATACAAACTAGAAAGTCTTCAGAGAGAACATGCTTGCACCAAAGACCATCACGCAATACTTTAAATGTACGTTAATAATAAGAAGTGTTCAGAAATCTAGAGCCTGCATTCAACATAAAGATAATCATGGGACCCATGTGCCTGATTCTTTCTCAAACATGAGCAGTACTCTAATGAAAAACAGATTTTTTGAAAATGACTCACAATGTTGAGAAACTTTTTAATAAAGAAATCTCAGGATTTGGATTCACACCAACAACGGAACAGAAATCTGGTTTTTCACAAATCTGACGTGTGGTACAGTGATGACCGAAAAGCTGACAAATGCACCAAAAACGTAACGTCCTCTTTCCTTGGTAAGACAATTCTGTCACACCAGGGAAAGACACAACCCACTTTACTGTTTAACCCCTTCAGACCCAGCGTCAACTGTAATGGACTTCATGTGTTATTGTGGTCTCAGCCAAAACATTTCCACCTGATTCTGTCCACTTATAAACATGCAGATCTCACTTTATTGAACAAGAATATAATATTAATTAGGGATGCACAATTAAGTGTAATATTATTGAAATTGCAAGATGGCTGAATGCAATATTCAATTTGCAGAACCTGAGTTTATTTGATTGGCAAAAAAAAAAAAAAAAAAAAAAAAAAGTACTTTAGTGCTGCAAAGATGTTCTGGCCTAAAAGATGTAAGACAACATGTTTGCTTGGTACAGACCCCAACAAGTTTTTAAAGTCATTCCCAGGAATCTAATTGCATATCAAAATCGCCTTGTCAGTCAAAATAATTGCAATATGACTTTTTAACCATGTTGTGCAGCCTCAGTGTTAATGAACCTGCAGATTGCTAGAAAACGCAAGATCAGCACCAGATGGTCTAGATGGTAATCTTAGATTTAAGAAAAGTCGTGCACATGCTCCCTTAGCACAGGGTTCAGGAAGTCAGGTGACGTGAAGGGTCCACAAATGCAGGAGGTCATAGCGGATGGGTGGGTTAAACACAGGACCTTCACCCTGGAAACTGGGGTCAGTGCCCTGTGTGAAACAAGAAGTTAGGTTGGCTTTTTATTTTTAGACTTTATTGGCTCATTATGTTTGGTTTCTTTCATGTATCGGCAGTTTTTAGCGAGTTTGGTTAGGTTGAAGGCAAACTCCTCCCATGTGCAAGCCACTTGAAAATATGAAAAAACAAAACTTGTGAGAGTTTTGCAACTCTAGGGTTACTATCTTGTATGTAGACTCAACCATGGCAGTTAGAGTCAGATATTTTTCTCAGGAGTTGGTGGAGACTAAAATAGAGCTGAAAGGAGAGATTATATGAGACTTATAAAACTGTGGACGTGTGAATAAGCAACTGTTTGCTAATGGGTCTGCCATGTCAACTTTTTAAGGTAATTACACATCCTTTCTGGCAGAAACTTTGCTATTTTAACCCAAACCATGATTTTTTTTTTTCTTGGTTGTGATTCTCATGGCTTTTTGGCAGAAAGCTCTTAACAGCCCAACAGTGTGTACAGCCAACACATACAGTACGTGGTTTAAAAAAACATTTGCACTCTCGCACATATGCACTTGATTCAGCTCAGGCTTTAGGAAGTCAGGTGACATGAAGAGCGAGAAAGAGTCCACAGATGCAGGAGGTCATGGTGAATGGTTGGGTTAAACACAGGACTTTTACCCCAGAAACTAGAGGTTAGTGTTCTGTGTGAAACAAGAAGTTAGTGTTTGGTTTTTATCTTTAGATGGCTTGCTACTTTTAGCTTTTTGTTTGTTTGTTTCATTTCTTTCTAAACTACTTAAGAAAAGAGCTTTTTGATGGAAAGCCCAAAAGGGCAAACTTCCTTCAAAAATATGAAGAATTAAATCTCGTGTGAGATTTCCAAGACTAGGATTATCATCTAGACACGACCAGACACAGTTAGCGGCTAGCTGGTGAACAAAGGCGAGCATTTAGCAGCTATAGATGCAGGTATTTGTCTCAGGAGTTGGTGGAGACCAAAGCAGAGCTAAAAGAGAGTGAATTTAAGTGCATGACTGGTGGACAGATGATCTGGAGTCCAAATGAACGATAAATGTTGCTCCGTAACTGCTGAATGTGTAAAGAAACTGTTTGCTAAAAGCTGATATATAGTTGTATGTAGACTCCACGCAGTGCCTACACTTTAACGTACGCAAGTGGCCTAAATGGCACCGTTGTGAGCATTTCTTCTTGTGCGCTGGCATGGTCTGCATCGCTCTGCAATTACAATGCTAAAACACCAGTCAGGGGTGGGGTGTCTATGCCACTGTGTTGAAGTTATTTCAGTATTTCAAACAATGGCACCTGAACCTGTGCGGATCAAGTTGGAGTTAGTGCTAATAAATGTCGAGCAGCAGTTACTTTTACTGAAATTACTGCCACGCAGAAAAGAGAGGTGTCGGAGGAAATTATGTGTATGACCATTGAACTGATTGAGGCAGAAGAAGGGTGGATTTTCTGTGCTAGTCCAGCCACTGAGAGACATGGACGAGGAAGTGAATTAATGGTGCTGTTGCGGCCTGTGTTTGCCACAATATGTAGTTACATCTCTGGCGAGGTGCATGTCAGGCTGCAGCGTAGGTGCAAAGTAGTAGTATAAGGGCTCAACGATGCCATGTAACTTTTTGATTGTCCATGTTTATAGCTTTTTTTTCTCCTGCTATAAAGTGCCCAAAAATCACTCACTGCAGGATTAAAATAACTACATTTGAGTAAAATCACCACCTTGTGCACAGTTAACTACCCATGTGCACAGTTTACACACACACAGTGCATGGTTTAAGAATCCAAGACATAAGATGGCACGACAAAAAAAATGACATTCAACCTTTTCACACAAGAAAAGTTTTCCCACTCCAAATACACTAAGAAAAACAGTTTTATATTCAGTGACATGGAGGACTTTCCCAGGGAAAATCCCCTGCCTCACAGGAAGTGATGAGCCTTATTTTTTCCCCCAGCAACAGTTTGACTGGATTTAGTAGAAGATTAACCCCCCCAAAAAATGATGAACAATGAGAGCCATTGTATACAAATCAGGCACATAACAAAGCTGAAACTCCCACAGCAAGCCAAAAATAAACCAGAGAAGAATCTTCACAAGTTAAATATTAGTTTTGTGAGCACTTCGGTGTGAATCCCTGCTTGCTAACAAACCGTGCGGTCACAGAGCAGAACCACAACTCTCACAGTCGTCCGTTGAGATTTTGCACGCGGACCTCAAACAAATGTCCACCTATAACACTGTTACCTGTTTCTGTTTCCTATCGCTGTCTCAGTTATTCTCGGGCCTCGGCCGCTCATCTTGAGGGCTGAATAACAGGAACACTTCCCCACTTCCCGCTGGGTCGGAGGTCAAGGGGAAGTTGTACTTGCGTCTGATCCCAAATTCCATGATGTTTATTTTCTCAAAGTGGAATCGGGGGTGCTCTCTTGCCAGAAGAGATTGTGAAAGCGTAAAACAATACTTTCCCTTCTTCCTTTTTTTATCTCTCTCCCGTGGACTTTTGTTACTCAGGACAAAAACTCAGCAGAAACTTTTGTGTGTGTGTGCTTGTGTGCATTGCTCTTTTGAAAGAGAGGTTGGAACCAGTTTTTACATTGTTTGCAGCTGTAAAAGTTTATTGAGAAAGTTAAAAGGGAGGGAAAAACAGCTACATGTAAAATGTCAGAGTAGGATGATACAGGCTGTTACAAGCCAAAAAAGAATGTTTTTTTTTTTTTTTCACTAGTACAACAGGCACTTGAAGTAAAATGTTGACGTACAGATGGTGCAAGAGACTAATGATTAGGGTAAAAATGTATCTTTTTGTGAATTTTCAGATCAGGACAAGAAGGATCTGAGAATAATCAGGGAGGAAAGAAGTAAGAAAGCAAGCAGGTAGCAAGAAAAGAGAAAAGGAAAGAGAGGAAAAAAGAGTTTTGCACAGCTGAGAATATTCCCTAAAAGTCTGTCGAAGCTTGCAATAATGCTGTTTTTTCAGAGTTCCTGAGAAATTTACATTCTGGAGACAAGACTTCAACCTGCAAAGACACAAGTAGCTAACAAGCTAACAGCTGTTACTTAATAAACTAAACTGCTCATTTTATGCAGGCCTTGAAGTACCCAAAAACTAGGGGAATTGCTCAGTATTTGAGGAATACACATATTCACTTTCTTTCAGAGAGGTAGGAAGGATCAGACACTCATGTCTCTGCGTTTAGTGCAGAGCTAGAGCCAGGAGCCAATTAGCCTTTCTTAGTATAAGCAATGGAAACGGGGTAAATGACTAGCCTTACTTTCTTCACGTTAAAAAAAAAACAAAAAAAAACACCTACAGAGCCAGCATGTCTAAAGCTCTCTAATTTTAGTGGTTATATCTTGTTTGTTTCCTCTGCAGAGAAGAAGTGAAGTAAAAACCATAACTTGTGGTTTTCTTGTGGTGGGAGCTACGTGCTGTGACTCTTTCTAATGTGCAGCATCTTTGCTGGTTGCCTGGCAACCTTAATGCAACGTCAAGACTACAATGTCACTGCAGCTAGCTGTTGTTCATTGATAACAGGTTAAACAATCAAGACATAATGTGCTAATCAGCGGGTCTTAAAGTGTTTTTTTTTTTTACGTTGAGAGAGGCTAGCTGTTTCCACGCTGCTTCCAGTTTTGATGCTAAGCTAGGCTAATTATCTCTCTGCTTTAGCTCTGTATTTAATGTGAAAACATGAGAGAGGTCTCTCAAAGCAGCTGTGAACCAGGGGCAGACTGGTTCTAGTACTGTGTACCTTTGTATGACTGTAATGAACTGCAAAAATCAGTTCAGTCTGTTGGTCTGAGGGACTTTAAAGTTGCCACTTGCTGATATTTTTTAATCGATTTGTTATTGCATTAGTGTGCTGTATGTGTGCCTGAGATTTTACAGGAGAAACAAGAACGACTCAGCAACTCAATGAGACTTCCTGGTCAAATAAAGTAGAAGTTATTTCCTGCTAAAGTGCAGATAACTGTGAACTCTGTCCGTCGAGACTTCTGTGCTACGTTTGGTTGTTTCCCTCTGAAAAGCTGATCAGAAAACATTTTACCAAAGCTTACATACCCTAAATAAAGGCGACATAATTAGTCAAATGAATACATTACACAGTACACTAAGCCAAATGAAAACAGCCACTTACTGATTGCACAGAAAGTTCTGGTCAGATGAATAAACTGTAAACTGAAATTACTAATATTATTATGTTAACACATAACATAACAGTTCATTTATTGGTTAAATCAACGAGATACATAATGTAAAGAAGATGGCAGTGGAGGTGCTGTTGTTTCCCCTGTCTGTCTTTATGCTTAAGTAGGTTAACTACATCCTGACTCCAGCTCTGTATTTGTACTGAAATAAACATATTTGGCACAATGTCAAATTGTGCCTTTAAGTGCAGTCATTCAGATTGTGTATTGATTTAACGCATAGTGAGGTCTATTATATATTCTTTTCATACATGTGGCTAAAGCATGTAGACAAACATATAAATACACTAAATACATTTAAAACTTCTATTAGGCAGTAAGTAGAACAACTAGTAACTAATAAGATGTCCCCTAAATAAAGTGAAAAAGCAGTCAAATTCTTTCCTATAAATGGAAGAAGGAATCCAAAGTTTTTGAGTAATTTTGGGGAATGAGCCTCTCTTCCCTCAGCTCGACTCAGTGTCTGGGAGGGAGGGGAGGCCGCCCCATCAGCTCAGGCCTATAAAAACATACCAGGCCTTCTGGAATAATAGAGCAGATAAAAACAGTCAGTCAGACTCAGATAATAGGAGCTCTGCATGGGCTCGGCTCCCAGAGGCTGTTGGAGCATGTTTGATTCGACGAGAATTGACTTCCTCACTGATTCTGTTGTTAAATGAGCTTAGCACTGGTTACTCTGTGTGTGTGTGTGTGGTTCAAAGGCCATTGCCCAACTCTGTCCACTCACATCTCCACCCTGGCAGTGTGTATCCACCAGAGACTTGTGTCAAACAAGCAGTCTCTTATCTAAATGTTATCCTTGCACCCTGCAGAATAAACAATGGTTGGGCCTGACTTCAAAGAGGAGCTGAGAGCACGGTTGACCTGCTGGAATAATGAAGCCCGAGATGTGAAGAGTGAGGAGAGGGCTTCCTCTGCATCGAAATAAATTCTCTTTAATGAGGAAACTGCTTGTCATCAAACATCATTAGTGGCACTTATTCAGAAACTGGAATAAGTATTACACTGAGCATCGCAGCCTATATGTTTGAGTGCGTGTGGTCATCCGGCTGTGTATTGTGACATAAACAAGTGGGTGGTGCAGAATGAAGTTTGCTTTGATAAAATCCAAACAAAAACAACATACGGTATATGTAAGTTTGCACACTATAATGCATCTCATGTGGTCTCTGTTGTGTTTTAGATTTTTGAAATGGATTGTGCAGATCTTAGGCTTAGATTGTAACATATCTTTCTATGTACAGGCAACATACCAGGAAATACACAAAGCTACATACACAAACATGGGATTCTGGGAGGTTTAAAGTGGCTATAATCAATATTTTCATAGTATCAGTGTATTAAATGACAATGTGAGAGGCGTCATTCGTAGTGTGAGAGAATCGTCACCTCGATCTGCAGCTTCCCTCGCTTTTATTGAGCTTTATAGCAAGTGTCAACTCATTGCTTATGTATCTGCAACTTTACTGTGTTGTGGATCACTCTCACGACTCTCATAGTGTTGTTTTCAGCTGCAGCTGGCAGTTTCGTTTTTCAGTGGGAAAGACTCTAAAAACCCACTGTACAGTACCTGCTCAGCATCAGCAGACAGACACAAGGGGACAGGGACTGCCCATTCTTCTGACAGCCTATTACTCCGAAACCCCAATAGTCCGAAAAATGTTGCATCGGACCGAAAGCAAATGCCCATTGCTTTGAAAAATACACATTCCGCAGTTGGGTTAGGTTCAGATGTAACCCTAACAAGTCGGGTATCCGGGCCGCATCAACTGAGAAAAAACGTTTAGTTATTTTATTCTGACATTCGAATTTGTCTGCAACAATAAAATCCCTTGAAATATCATTTGGTACAAGGTCAGATAAATAGCCTTTGAAGGTCAAAACCCCTGCCGATTCAGCACCATGGACAGGGCAGGCGGTCACTGATCTAACAACCACAGCTAGTCACCAACTGTGTCTGGTGCCAGGCCATTGTTTCGACAACCCATTATTTCAAACTCCAGTAGTCCCAAAAATGTCCTGCTGACTGAAAGCCCATTTGTCCGACAGCCCATTATTCCAAAAGAAACGCCCGTCATTAGGGTCAACTCTCACCTCACTGAGTGTGTATTTTTGGAGTGATGGGCATTTTGATTTCAGGTTAACGGTCTGTTGGACAAATGGGGCTTTCGGTCCAATGGGACATTTTTCGGACTATTGGAGTTTCAAAATAATGGGCCCCTGGAATGATGGCATGGCACCAGAGACAGTGGTGAACATAGTGGAGCATTTTACATTTTAACAGAACCAGATTTTTGTTTCAGGAGTTGGTGGAGACCAAAACAGAGCTAAAAGAGAGTCAATATTGGACTTACATTCATCACGTGACAAGAAAATTGACTCAAAATGAATCATTAAGTTGTACGCTAACTGCTGGGTGTCTAAATAAGCAACTGTTTGCTATCAAATTCGCCACATCAACTGAAAAGGTGGTGATATGTCAGTTTTATACCCACAAACTTGTTTCTGCTGCCCCCAGGTGGCTAAAAAAAATCAGTTATTGCAGGTTTAACCCTTTATATATTCTGTATGTCTCCTCCTTTGAGATGTGAGCCTGTATTCACCAAAGCAAAGTTCATTCAGATGCAGATTTCAACAAGTTAAATTTAAGACTTTTAAAGAACTTTTTTTAAGATTGTCGTGAATGAAGTTAAGACCTATTTTACATTCATACTGACAAAAAAGTACATGCACAGTTTGTGTTAGTGGTTATGGATTCAATGCTGGTTTTGTTTTGTAGTTCATGATCAATACAATTTTTTCCCCAAAACGCATTTAAAAACGAGACTTAAGTTAAATCAAACATTATAAAGGTAACATTAACTTCATAATTCAAGTTAAAAGTCACATATTTAAGACATTTTAAGGCCTAAAATTAAGATTCTTGGATTTTAGTCTTTTTAATGTCCTGCAGAAACCCTGTATTCTTATATGCAGAAGGAAGAAATGGCTGTAATTGTTCACACCTGACAGGTGGCCACAGTGTGGATGACCTCAGACTTGATTCACACTCTTGACCACACGACATCCACATTTGTTCACATGACATCACGCTGGAATCTACCTTCCCAAAATCACCTGTCTGGAACTTGTTTTCCTCTCTGTGTTTTTGCGTCTTCATGTGGTTTCATTTAGTCCTGCCGGTCACACACTCTGGAGGAAGGAAGCAATCTGTTAGTGGAGAACCCACTCATATGGCATTACCCAGTTCATGTATGAAAACAAACTCCATCCATTCCTCACACTTCTTAGCTTCAGCGAGGAGCTCTTGAAAACAGGAAGACAGTTTAAGAGTTGTAGTACAGAGGGTCTGTGACATCAGCCCTGTAGATTGGACTATTGTCACCGTTCAGATTTAAGAGACAGTTTTATGTGCTTCTGCTGCAGCTCTGAACTCTTGAGTCTTTTGTTTGCACTTATAGAGAAACTGTTACTACTACTATAAATACGAGCATTCTTAAGACCTCTTGTTATGTGTCAGCAGTGTGTGTGTGATCCTGTATGCACGCATGTGAGTGTGTGTCCACGTTCACTCCTCAGCTCCCAGGCCCTTCGCTGTTTAAAACTGTCCCCTCGCGTCAAAGGTCACGGCTGTCTTGTCCCGCGTGTTTCCATGGCGACCCTCTGTGACCTGCAGAGGTGAAGTTGTTGCCACTGAACTTGACCAGCGGTGACAAATTCATGCACTTGGCAGAACGGGACCTTCTGCCCGAAGCCAAAACACGAGTCCATCAGTGTGTTCTTAGCTGTTTCCTGAGCAGCAGCTCATTGTGTTGTGGTCCGCTTGTCAACGCGCAGCTGAGGGGTCGAAGCTGCTCTCAGGATGGACCTCCAGCTCTTAACAATACAGTGCAGCTCCGAAAACTACAGTTTTATTGCTTCAGTGTCTCAATTACAGTCTCTACTCTAAAGCCTTCTACTTCAAATAGAAAAACACTCTGTGGTGTTGTTGCAGATATACTTTATATTTTTATTTTACTGCAGTATTTTACTTTTGGTTATGTTTATGCTTTCAGTAGTGGTGAAAGTGAAGTAAAAGTAGTAATATCACAGTTTAGTAGAAGTAAAAGTCCTGCGAGTTTTACTTAAGTAAAAGCACAAAAATATCAGCGTTACAATACACTGTACTTAAAGTCAGAGGTGGTTCTAGACCAGTTTTACTTGGGGGATCAGATGGGGCCAAAGCTGTAGTGCACAAAAAACAAAACAAAACCATAAAACAACATACTATACCAATATTGTTTTTTAGATTTGGGCAAATTAGGATATTAAAAGCAGCCAAATTAGCTATAAGCATTTCCTGTTTGCAATATATCCATGGACGTACATACTACTATCATAACTACTTTTATAGCTAAGAAAATAAATAAATAAATAAAAATGTGATGATTCTCAGGCAAGTTCTGGAGTTATAAGGCACATATTTTTTTCTCTGTTTTATAAGTGGATTTATGGACCCTGCACCTCTATTGGAAAGGGGGTAAAGACTGAAGTTTGTCCTCTAAAACTGAAAGTCTTCTATATGTTTTAACAGAAAATGTCATGATTGGTATTTGTTTCCACAACAGTCTTTGTTTCAGCAACATGGTGTCACCTCTCCCGCAGAACGGTCCGTGTTTAAAGTACATATACATACACAGAATGGACCATTTCAGAATAATATAAACCGTTACAGTATTGGATTGTTATTATTGATGCATTAATGTTCAATCATGTTCAGCTCTAAGATCTTCCACTATGGTTCTTTCCCACATCATCACCTATTGTCTCATAAGTTGGTCTAATACACTCTGCAGCCTCTGGAGTCTTTATACAAACAAGCACTTAAACCTTTAGACAAGAGGCCATTCAGCTTTCATCATTTCTTATCTGGGAAAACCTCATCAAATACAAAAATGTCTGGTTAATTTGTAAGTTAATGCATAGTTTAGCTCCTCCTCCTCCTCTTCTCTCTGCTGTCATCAACTTATAATCTACCACAAACAGAGTGACTAGAGGTGCAGTCAGGGGCAACTGTACTACTGCATTCAGCCAGGCCGTCTTTTCCTTCAGAGCATCACATAAATACTACAATTAATTAGAGAGTCATCATCTTATTATTTGTTTAAGTGTAACTATGAGAAACGGCTTATTGAGAACCAATGTTAACATGTTTTTTTCTATCCACTTTTATCATAACTGTATTTATATAACATCAGTATCATCTGCCACTGGATTTTATTCGCTAATGTTGTAAAAATCTGCTCATATTAACTGTTTTGTACATGCTATTTAACCTCAGTGTAGTATATCTTCAGCTATTGTACATATTGTATCATATTTATTATTCTCGATTGCCTAACATCTGGCAAACTGTGATGGAAACTAGCCTTTAGCTATTTATATCCATTTGAATACCTATTAATGTGCATTGTCTGTTTCCAAATAATTAAAATGTGAAAGCATAATTCTAATGTTGCATCTGAAAGATGGAGCTAATTTTAACTACCACTGCTTGGTAGTTTGATCTATGAAAAACACATCATTTGTTGATTATATTTTATAGTAATAGTCTGAATCTGCAAAGCAACTAAAGTTTTAAAATAAATTTAATGAAAAGACAATACTTGGCCCTGAATGTAGTGGAGTATAAGTATAAAGTTGTATAAAATGGAAATATCAAAGTACCTAAAACTTTTACTTTACTTTTACTTGTGTAAACTGATTATGTTTTACTTTCCACCGCTGGCTTTCAGTGTGAGCCACAGTGTATTTTCTCATGGCTCTCTGCAGTTCGTGCTGTTTGTGGTTCTGCTCGTTTGTGTGTCTGTTAGTCATTTGTTTTTGTTGCCGATCCAGGAAATCTGCAGGATAAATATCTTGCACATATCCCATGATTATCTCTAACTGGTGGAGAACTAGAGTATCAACATTTTTAATATTAAAATAACTAAATGTAGTGGACTGTACAGCTCTGGTGGAGGTTCATGCTCTCCGATTGCTTTGCAGTACATAATTTACTTTAATATATGTTCATCAGGAAGGTTTGATCAGGTCGTAGAGTTTGGATGCGGTGCTCATAAACCAGAGGACTGACCGTTGTTTCTTGTTCCTCCCGCGGCTCTGCCCTCAGCCATCCTGACGCTCATGTTCAGTCCATACCAAAGAGGAATCTACTGCGATGATAAGAGCATCAGCTATCCCTACAGGAAAGCCACCATCACCCATGGAGGCATGGCCGCTGTCACCATCACCTGCTCCATCGTCATCGTGAGTCCCAGCATCTCGTTCGTCTCAGCAGTGTCATATATACTCACAGTAATTAAAATAAACTTCTCATCGTGTCTCTTCTGTCCACAGATCACCACAGGAGAGGCCTACCTGGTGCACACAAAGCGTCTGCACTCCAACTCCCAGTTCAACCAGTACCTGTCGGCCCTTTATAAGGTGGTGGGCACCTTCCTGTTCGGAGGAGCCGTCAGCCAATCACTGACCGACCTGGCCAAGTTCACTATTGGCCGTCCCCGTCCACACTTCTTATCCGTGTGTGCCCCGGTCACCTGCAACGGATACATGCTGCAGATCAACTGTACCGGCAACCCTCGAAACGTGACTGAAGCCAGGTGCTCAACACTCTGCCTCCATCACTGTCTTTATAGATCTTTATTATTAAGTCGAGTTTGACTTTAAATCATTAAAATGAGCTGTTTTCAACCCAGAAATAAGATTATTCTGAAGATGTTGCTCTTGGCAGGGTATTGAAATGTTTAAGTTGATGACCATATTTTATTATTATTAAACTGTTTTATCTATAAAATAAGAGACATAACTATACAGAAAACTCAAGGAACAATAATACCACAATTATAAAATCCACAGTAAGATATTTATCGCGCTATTAAAACATGAAGAAAAGCGATGGCATAAAATAAAATAATAAAATAATTCACCATGTAATATCATGGTAGATATCGTTGCTTTCCATTACAGTATTGAGATTTTTTAACATGATATTCAACATATACTATACATACATCCCGACTATATACTGTAAAGGTGAAAAGATGGTGATAAAAGCCATCAGATGTTCCAGGGCACAAGATTGTTTTCTCTGACAAACTTAAACCATATGAGCAGCAAATCCTCACATTTCAAGAACTGGAACCAGGAAACGTTTTTACTTAATAAATGAGTGATTCATTTTCTGTTTATTTTTTCTGTGCCTACTTGATGTATGAGAGTAGATCAGGAAATGCTATTACCGTCAAGTCTAAGAGCCGAGAACGGCCGTGTGTGCAATTACTTTTTTAAAAATGCTGTTGTCTTGAGATCATGCGTTAATTATTCGTAATTTTGAGAAAATGAGGTTTGTTATGCAGAGATAATCGATCTGGTATCTTGAGAAAACAAAAGGCTGAAGCAAAGAGATGGGAGTTGGTCAACCTCTGATCTTTGGGTGCTATAAAACGAGACTGACTTTACTGCACTAAAAACAGAACAATACATTAATGCCTTGACTTACTGTTCAGTCATGAATCCTCCCTGATAGTCAGGACAGTGTTCGTAAAGGCTGAAATCAGTTCGGTTAGATCAAAAGAACCAGATAGTAAGTAAGAAGTAATTACTTTATGATCTCAAAATAACGGCATTAAAAAAAATAACTGCAAGGTCGGCCGTTGTCAACTTCCGTAATTACATTTTTGATTCCAGGATCAGTTTTCTGACTTAATGTCACTGTTCTAGTCAACTGGGTTGGATATAATGCTTTATGAAGCTGATAAAATGTCAAAAATAATTACAAATGTTCTGTGTGATATTAACATCAGTTAACAATGACAGTTAATGGAATGTAAACAGAAGAGATTATTTTATTATTATTATAATTTCAAAAAATTACGTGAAACCTGATATAAGCATGGACATCTTTTAATAACACTTAAACAGTATAATCCAATACCATGGTATTTATTACCATGTAATAAATGTACACTGTATTATAATCATTGATTTTCATATCCCAGATACTGTGATAACGGTATACTGCTGCAGCTGTAGATGAGATGTAGAAAACAGGCAAAGGTAACCAGTGTGAAACAAAATGAACATTTTAATGTTAATGCACATCAAAACGTCCTACTCCTGGATGAGTTTTGGCTCTATTGTAAATATCTAATTCATTTAAAAGGTATTATTTGGATCAGACTGCAGGTGGACAGTAAATTGATAAATGGATCTAACTTTAATCTTTACTCTTACCCTGAGTGAATTCTGTACAATAATTGTGTCCTCTTGCTGTTTTGCTCCTCAGGTTGTCGTTCTACTCCGGCCACTCGTCCTTCGGGATGTACTGCATGCTCTTTCTGTCGGTGAGTGAGTCGTCTTTACTGTCAGCGTTTGCGTGAGACTTGAATGAGACCGTGTCTGTGAAATGTCCGTTTACTGAAGAAACTGACAAGTGACTCAAAACAGGAGGAACTAACCAACACGGTCGCACGGCTGCCGGCTGAAAACATCATTGTTGAAAACTCTACACACTGTACAAAGACCGGAAGATGACAGATTCTACTGTTAAATTCCTGTTAGTGTTCAGGAGTTTAGTGGCTGAGTTTGACCTCTGACCTCTCTGTGGAGGCAGGTGGAACAAAAATTCTCCTTCAGGGAACAGTCGAATTTTACCATTTATTCTCATAACTAATAATTTGTTTAATTCTCTACAAAAAGAGCACATTTCAGATAAAAAACAATAAGAGACTGTATTTTTTTGTTTAAAAAAAGATATTTGTCAAGTGTCTAACATACACGTGTTTGTTTTGTTAGATTTAGGTTTTATTTTTAGAACAAAAAAGTGTTTAGAAGTGGATTTCTGTGCCAGAAAGCATCAAACAATCTAAGCTTTAACCCTAGAATTGTTTCTCCTCAGAATTTTATGATAAATCTAATCTAATTACTTTAGGGTAAAATAGAGTTTCAGTCAGATTAAATGTGAAAAAAAACTTTTTTTTTACAAATTAAAGCTGAGAAGAATCACAATAAAAATAGTTTATATTATATAGATATAAACCAAAAAAACTTTTGGACTGCTAAACTGATCTCTCTCAACAATGGCTCATACATTTATATACACAGAGTTTATAAATAAAAAGGTTTAAACAGGAATGTGTTTTGTGTGTGTACAGCTCTACGTCCAGGCCCGGATGCAGGGGAAGTGGACGCGACTGGTTCGACCGACCATCCAGTTCTTCCTGGTGGCCTTTGCCGTGTACGTAGGATACACCCGTGTGTCGGACTACTACCATCACTGGAGTGACGTGCTGGTGGGGCTGCTGCAGGGAGCGCTCATCGCTGTGCTCAATGTGAGTCCAACAAGGCTACTTCTGTGGCTTTTGTACACAAATAGACTAAATTCAGTATTGAAATGGGTTCAGGATGCAGTTCTTTAAAGCCCCCCGTGTGCAGGAGCAAGCTGTATGTCAAGGCGGTGTGACTGAAGGTTTTTGTTTTGTTTTTTAAAGATTATTTTTTTGGGCTTTTTGCCTTTATTTTGATAGTGACAGCTGAAGATATGACAGGACAGGTACACCCTGGACAAGTTGCCAGTTTATCGCAGGGCTGACACATAGAGACAGACAATCATTCACCTATGGACAATTTAGAATGACCAATTAACCTATTAAATGCATGCAGTCCACACAGCGGAAAGGCCCTGCCCCCCAACCCGGCTGAGGGATTTGAACTCAGGACCTTCTTACTGTGAGGCAGCAGTGATAACCACTGCGCCACCATGCCACTCTAATATTCCATTAGTTGAATCGTATCTAACTTATAATATGGAACAGATAAAAAATAAGAAATCTTTTTACATGTTAAAGTTGTTTATCAACACAGTAAGTAGAGTAACAACTAGGGCTGTCACAGTCATGAATATGTAGTTGATGTTTGTCGTTTAGGCTTTGTAAACAAAAATGGCACAGGGCAGATTTTAGTAAAATAACTTAAATATACAAAGCCTATTACTGAAATATATGTAAAGACCGACAATGACAGGTACCAATAATCAAATATGCCCAAAACAGGCCAATTGTAGCACAAAATTTCTGATCATAGTTTACAGAAATATTAAAAATGTTGCATTTTCCAGTCACTATACACCAGCAAAGTTATTAATACTTAAGGCCTCCAAGTTTTAAAACAGTTGTGGCGTTAATTCTCCAATTGCGGTGCGTTAAACAATAGTTGAGAAGAAGGAAGGACACATCCGAGATGATTAAAAGAGCATTAGTCAAACCTCAAACGGTGAAGAACGACATGGAAACACTGATGAAAATAAAGCATTTCTGTTTCATCTAGCTGTTTTGTGAATGGAAACTATTCAAACAATTTGCAAAATTATTAGTCAGCTCAAATAATCGAGATCAGGCAGTTATGTAATAACTGTGACAGGCCTAAACCCAACACATGATTTTTTACTTTAAATAGTCTGATCTTTACTCTCCTTCTGTTCTTTAAGGTCCGATACGTGTCCGACTTCTTCAAGCAGCGCCCCCCTCGCTGCACACGACCGGACCCCGCAGAAATCGAACACCTTGAACGCAAACCGAGCCCGCAGCCTCCCGACTCGCAGCACGGAAACCACTACAACTATCTGCACCTGTATGAGCTCTTTACGGCAGCAGCAGCAGCAGCTACTCCTATTAACCTACAATCTCCACCAGCAGCTCATTTACCAAAGAACCTGTGATTTATACAAAAAAAAACAAACACACAGTACAGAAACCACTATCTGGAAATCCAGACGAGACCTGCTCCACTCGGAGACAACTTCCCAACAATTTTACTGCTCTGAAAACTCAGATTCCCCAAACCTGTTGGAACAGAAGCTCTGCCGTCTGTGTCTTTAAGTGAGGGTGTGTGTGTGTTATGAAAACATGTGTGATTGATTTGTTGTGTTGTTCTGTTCGAAAAGTGTGCAATGATATACAGTATAGTATATTTTATGATGTGTTTTTTCTCTATGTTCTGTGTTTTAATGCGACAGAAAAGTTTTAGATTTGTTGGGGAGAATTCATGCTGTGAGTTTAACAGAAAAGTGAGCTAAAGGCTGCTAAAGAGATCTGTAAATTTCAAAAACACCAACCAAAGATTTCTTTCTGTCCTCGGATGGAGTGACAAAACCTTGGAGGCTGAATGTTTTCAACTTTGTTGCTTATTGCAGTCAGATAAGACGTTTTGTTTTACCTACACTGGAGTTGGATAATATCCGCCCGTCATTTTATTCTGCAGATGTCTCTGTATTTTACTGTCTTTAGAAGATATGCATGTGTAGTGACGGACTGCTTTTGTTATATACGTGATTATGTATAGTGCTAACGTTTTTATTATGTTTATAACTACTGTATCTAATAAACTGTAACTTTTAAAGAATATATGTCCACTGCTTTGCTGTGATGTTACAGAGCAACTTTTTGAGCTGGCAACGTTGTTCTGGATGTTTTTCTGAACTTTATCTAAAAGGATTGCCAAAAACAAAAGAACACATTCGTCCCATAAACCAGCATTTTTGTTGTTTCCTTGCACCTCATGTACTTGTGGAGCCTAAATTTCAAACTACAGTAAACTTTCTTCTTTATAAACGTGTAATCTTTTGAGAAGCTGCACAGAATATAATGATTTCTTTCAGCCAGTCTGTCTTTTTTTGTAGTTTTCTCCGCAAATATTAGCCAGCATGTCGTGAATGAGGGCTTACTGAAAACAGCAGGGGAAAAAAAAAAAAGAAATGCAGTGAAGCAAGTGAATTTTTTTTGTTTTTTTTCATTGAGCCATTTCTCTGCTGTGTTCTTGTTGAGAACAGTGCATGACACGCTGACGCAGAGTTCCTGTCTGGACCTGATGCTGGGATTCCTCTGTGCCAAAGGAATGGGGCTGTTTGGCCACGTAAGAGCAGGTTGAAAAGAAAAAAGAAGAAAAAAATTCTGTTCAAAGTTATCACACTGGCTAGATTAGTGCTGTAAATAGTTTCTCTTTTGTCACAGGTATTTTCCCCACTATGAGTGGACTTTAGCACAGGACCATGTCAAGAACTGCTTTTAAAGGGTCAGCCCCATTTCACCCATATTACAAAACATTTTCCCAAGTACAACAAATACGTAGTCATGCAAATAGTTTTTGTTTGATTTGCCCAGGTTTTACAACACCGCCTCCACCGCAATACAATGCAAGCGGCTTGATTTTCATTTTGGTGCTCACCTCAAGGAAAATTAATCTTTTTCCAGAGAAAGTGTCCAGTTACTCTGGATAATCCCCAATGACTTGCAGGAAGAAGAAGGCCGATATTACGTAACAGTTGGCGTATACAATGCAACAGCCAAAAGGTGACAGGTAAGAGAAAAGCCAAAGATGTGTTGGAGAGATTAAGAAACAATGTCGCCGTTGAAAGATTTGTCATTTTCGCTTATTTAAAAAAGCAAATATCGGTCGATGTTTTGTCAAATAATAATATTGTATTGGACAAGGACACTGGAAAGATAAAGATCATCTATTTTTGTAATTTAATATTTCAGTACTTTGAGCACCACAAACAAAATCCCATTTATCTCCATTGTTCTGGGCTGGCAGCAGAAAACTGAAAGTGGTAGAAAGTGAGAAAATATTGTAATCTTATTTTCTTGCAACATAACATAACATTGCCTTATAAAGTGTATGCTATAAAACAGTTGTTCATTCATGCATCAGGGTTCAAGGATTAACCGTGACCAGGCGGCCAAAATAAGTTACTGTGGTCACCAACTTATCTCCACACTGCGAGGCTTCGCCAGCACAATGTTACAGTTCCACAAATTTCCCAATTCCTTCGCACCTTAAGTTCAACGTTCTACAACAGTGACCAGTACGCACTGCCGGCTAGAAACTAAAATATGTCAGGACTACCGAAGTATGGGTGTACTAAGTTCACTCAAACTGCTGATGCAAACTGCTCACCAAAGAACCAAATACATACACATAAAAAAAAAACTGCAATGAAATTTAGCAGTAAATATAACAAATCCAACTACTATCATAAAATTTTAGCATCTACCCCTGCACATCCAGCAGACACCAAGCAACATTAGCGTTCATTTTCAGTCGTGTTTCTGGCTGCCTGATGACTAATATTCACTCTCTTTTAACTCAGTTTTGGTCTCCTCCAACTCCTGAGGCAAACATCTGCCTTTTTAGCTGTTAAATGCTCCACTATGTTCACCAGCAAGTCACCACCAACACTGTCTATCTGCTGTTAACTGCTGAACTGAATTAGTGGACAGTTGGTTTTTACCTGAGAGCAAGGTGGATGAGCGCTATGAGAGTAAACCAAAACGATAAAGTGGAAGCCCGTAAGCCAAAACAATGAGCTGAAAGCCACTTAAACAAGCAAACTCAGTGGAGTGGGCAGATTCAAAGGTCTGGACCCAGGCTAACACAGAACTGAGGTTTTGGCATCCATAAAAACTACAAAACTCCATGAGACAGAAGTGATGACAATCAGGTTACAGCCTACATTGCAATCTTTGATGGATAACATCAGTAGGGATGTACACTCTGTCAGATTGCTGCTGTTGATCGCTACAGCTAGCGTCAGGACAGTTCCCGAGATTTACTCGTGTTCGGTAGCCCCTTGCTCTGTCATTTTCTCTGGTGCAAGAACTTTCAGGAGTATCAAGCTTGCGTATAATGACAGATTTCTGAGTGAAACAGGATCGGCAGGTGGGACAGAACGTTGAAAAGTGGGTCTGTCGTAACACAATGTACCATGCTGTTGCTAGCTAGATAACTATTGAATCTTAGCTCTGTGTAGCTTAAAGATGAAGATTGATTGATGGGTGGACAATTGGTTAGTTCAAGTCTAAGTTGTAACAACAGGGTTTGTTTTACAGGAAAAAAACACAATTGATTTTGAAGAATAGTAAGAAATTGATATTTGGTTGTTGTTTTTTTTGCCGTATTATTGTTAAATAGGTGCACAGTAAGACTGGGGACGTGATCTAAAAGGCATTTTTTATTTAATTTTAAGGTAAAATAGTTGCTTTAAATCGGACATGGCTCGGTGCTGACTCATTCAGTGACACGTTACTAATCCAAAAGGAATTTTTGTGATGCTCTGATTTTTAATTACAGGGTGACTCTGCGTGTCCCTGTAATGAGAGTCATCCTTCAAAATGCTAACTTGTATCTGAGTCAACCAGGAGAACAAAATCTCATACCGCACATCATTTCATGGAACTGCAGAGGAGCTGAATTAGAAACTAATTTTTTTTTTTTTTTTTATCAGGCTCATAAAAGCTACATTTCAGCTTGAATGAGCCAGTGCTGAAGTGATTTTGATGCCCTTTAATGTTGCATTTTTGTCCTTCAGATTCCTTCAGTCTTTTTCCCACACGCACACAGAGTCACCAACCAAAGACAAATGACCACTCTCAATCACGTCTTTTATTTGTAAGGCACCAGAGAAGCTTCCTTACTGCTAAAAGGTTGATTCATTCTCATTAGAGTACACAGTTGCTTGTTTACATCTTTGTTTTTTTGTTTGTTTTTTTGCCCCAGGTATCTTAAAATCAGACTGTGTTCATAAACACATTAAACTGTTTTTTTTTTTTTTTGTTTGCACAAAAAAAGATAAAACATTTACAAACCTAGAAAACAATGTTAAGTGTTACTGCCTACGGAGAGAATGGGAGAAAAAACAGGAAAAACGACATGGTATACAACATTGTGCCTCTCTTAACTGTAGGCTTGTAATGCACACATACAACACCAAATCTTCCATGATACACACACGTTAAAAAGCAGCTTTGAAACATACAAAAATGCTTTAAAAAATATGTATATTGATATATTCATATGTATACAAATTGGCCCTTCACAGCAAAAACAAACACACATACCATTCATATGTCTGAGTTTTGCCAAAGGAGGATTTCTACAGAGACTGACGTCAGCATAAAGAGTGCAAATGACTAAATGATCTGTTCTCGCACTCGATACGTTAAGGTCAAATCTCTAGGGAGGGAAAATCTTCAGCTCCCCGACACTAGCACAGACAGGAAGAAGAAAAACAAAAAAAATAAAAAAAAAATAAAGAGCACTGAGCCACAACTTAAGTGCTTTTCAAATTAAAATACAGAGAAAAAAGCTCAGATTTCGGACGTGCTCAGACATTAAAAGGTGGGTTGTCAAAGCTCTGCAAAGCACTCACATTACAGGGGAATAACAGCCAACAGCTGCAGCGTACAGCTGCTTCAGGAAATGAAGACGAGAGGAGAACAGCAGTGACAATAAGATGAAGACTAACCTGGACGAATCAGCCCTGTGAATGTTGCAACTTCATACTTGTGATCAATGAGAGAGCTCTGCTGCCCCCTGCTGCCTCAAGTATGAACAGTCCTACTGCTCAACCAGAAACCTCAGCTGAGTCCCAACTACATACTAACTGCACACAGTATGAACGATACACTAGCCTTTACAGTGTATTGTTGTTGCAGTTACTATAAAAGAAATCAACATATTTTACAGTTTTACACTTTAAACCAATGACTCAACTCGCTCCAGAAAAAAGGACATCTATGTGTTTTTCAAATAATTATTTTCTGAGGCAAATTTACAAATCTTAATATGGCAAAGACCTGACCCACCCTACTGTCCCCTGATATTTTTACCCTAACGCTGCAGTCTTCAGACTGTCGGGTGGGCCTCACTGGTGTGTATGACCAGGGGAGAAATATGAAGGGAAACTAAGTTGAATGAACATGATTTAGAGTTTGCTGATGCCCTTTATTTCACAAAGATTTAACTTGGATCCTTTTTTTTTATTAGTTGCTTCTCCTATCATTGTTAATGACTGATAAGTAATTGCAGGGTGTGGGATGTGAACTTTTTTCCCCCAGCTTCTGAAGTGGGGCATGCCAGATAAAAGTCTGACAACAAATTGCCTAACCTTACCCGATCATCAGCACTCGTGCTTAAGGGTGCGGTCACACATGCACAAATGTGAGGGAGTGGCCAAACCTCTTTGCTACTGGTCAAATATGTTCAAAGTTCACCAAAGTTGAACTCGATGTGGATAGCGGACGCAAATTTGCAGCCACTCCCCTTAAATTTGTGCACGTGTGACTGGACCTGCAATTTAACCAACACAGCAGCTCCTCCATTTCCTCAAAAATCGATGGTTTATTCATTTTGCATGCTGGCTGTTTTTAACAAATTTTGTTTTATCACTTTCCCAGTGTGAACACACTACATACTCAGAACCTGCTTAGTCAAAGAGAACTAGTTTGTACTAGTAATCGACTGATTTTTCAGTGGCGGACGCTGATATTTAGAGAGCAGAGCAGCTGATGGCCAATATATATCTCTATAATGCTGCTATCAACACAAAGAAAAGCCCTGTATTCATTATTCTATGTACACTACAACCTAATATGCATGGTGATCTTAGCCAATAACATATTATTTTAGAGGAAATTTCATTAATTAATGAAATAGAAAAATACATGGGGTGAATGTGTATTTAAGGGAGAGCAGGGCAAAGTATGTCTGAAGCATTCAACTGCATTATTCTATATAGTATAACATATTTAATTCTAGCAATGGTTTTAGATTAGATTTGATGTGATTTAGGACGGGAGAAACAGGTTAACGTGTAGAAGAGAGGATGGTGACTGATGAAATTTAGGCAAACATTCAAATACAGGACTTGAAACTAACTTTTTCCAACACTTTCACAAAACTTACAAGGGGAAGCGAAAACATTCCTCAGCACCGGCCTTGTGAGCAGAGACATCCGCCGATGTCAGTCATCTCAAAATGCCGGATAATCTGCCAACCGATTAATCAGTCTATCACTAGTTTGTACGAAGTGACTTCTGACCATCTTAGACAGCAAAAGTATTTATAGCCATTTAGAAAGGCCACACTTAAAGTACGGTGAAAAGTCAACTGACATAGAAACTCACCGAGGAAAATGCTCAGTGTTGCACTTATTTGTCCATGTAAAAAGTGACAGAAATAGTTTGGTAAAGAATGAGACCAACTTTCACATCTCCACACGTCTGGGTGTGAATGGTTGACTGAGATTTTAGAAAGTTACAGAAACTTTCAAATGCAATTATGAAGTTTGAAAAGTGTAGGGGGGAGGCACTGAGAGCCCTGCTTTCTGCTTTTTTCTTTTTGGGATTTCTGATTTATTATGATGATAGTGATGACCAGAGAAAGACAGGAAAGGCAGGAGAGAGAGGCTTTTCAAATTCATACCACATACAAATTCTAAAAAGATTTTGAGCCTGTAGTGTGTTCAAATTTTGTCAGCAACTCCAATAATTTAAATACATTTTTTGCAACAGGTCACAAGCACAAATTCTGACTGTGAGAGTCATGTTTAAATGTGTTGTTCTCTGCAGGAACATTGTTTGATGTTGCTTACAGAGCTTTAGCAACTCACCCTGGACACACTCTTCATTCAAACAAGGTGAAAATTTAAACAAAAAAAAAAAAAAAAGAGGAGGATCTTCCCCTGACAATCACACACAAGTTAAACAGACAGGAAAAGACAGGTGCTTGATACAGTCTCAGTATAAACTGAAGTGTGCTAACTTACAGAAATACAGTACATGTATGTCTTTTATGACCGTCTGGTTCTGAAGTTTAGTTCCTGTTCAAGTTTGTCTTGGTCAGTTACAGAGTGGACCAGTACGAGGGAGGGGCGGGAGCCGGGGAGGGCGAGGAAAATACACAAGGTGCTTTAAGAAAAAGTTAAATTAAACAAGTGTTTTCTTCTTTCCAATCACATTCACTCGAGCACACACAGACACATTTTGAATGTCTAATTAGCCTTAGTCTTTAACTTCACAAAAACATGTCAAAATAAAGTCAATTTTTTTCAGAGCTTAAATTCTTGTCATTTAAAGACGAGCCATGGTCCATGCCATATAGCGCGCAGCGGCGGCGGCAGCGGCAGCGGCAGCAGCAGCAGCAGCAGCAGCAGCTCGGCCTATCAAACACAAATTAACCCCCAAGACGGGCATACTACCATTTGTACAAACTATAGGTTTTTAAATGTACAACCCCAATTCCAAAAAAGTTGCGACGCTGTGTAAAATGTTAATAAAAACAGAATGGAATGATTTGCAAAAACTTTTCGACCTATATTAAGCTGAACACAGTACAAACACAAGATATTTAATGTTCAAACTGCAACACATTCCAAAAAAAACTTGGGAAGGATTATGTTTACCGCTGTGATAGATCACCTTTGTTTTTTTTTACAATGTCAAATTCAGAATGAAAAAAAACAAAAAACAATAGTTTATCAGTTAGAACATTAAATATCTTTTCTCTGTACTGTATTCAATTGAATAGAAGTCAAACAAGTATTTGCAAATTCTTGCATTCTGTTTTTATTTACGTTTTACACAATGTCCCAAGTGTTTTGTAATTGGGGTTGTAATATAATCCCATTTATTTGGGACTGAGGTACACAGCTAAGGTAACGCATCCAGTGGTTGGTCGTATGAATAGAAGAAAAGTCGCGTGGTTCATGTTCAAAGGGTTTCAATGCACCTGACAAGCGAAATGTCCCTTTAAAAATATCCCATTTAACATCAGACTAAGATTTAATTTGGCTCCAAGTACATAAATGAAAGGTGTCGCTGTCCAAACAGCTCCAGGCAACATTTTTTTTTTTTTTTTCCAGGTGATGGAGCTATTGTAAGTTATGAGCGGAGGAAAAATAGGTTAGAGGGGACTGAGATGTTGTTAAACTGCTTACTGTGACCGGCAGACGGGCCAGAAAAAGACAATCGGAGGGACTGAAGAGGACATGAAAAAAAAAAAAAAAAAACACTGAAAACAGATCTGATAACAAAAAAATATAAGAAATATAAACCTGTGAGAGGCAGATCAATGTAAGGGACACTGCTGTTAGCTTTCATCCTCAGCTCTCACTCCACATGGGAAACATTTATCTTGGTTAAGCCTAACAACAGTGGCTTACACTAAAAAAGCGTCTATTTAAAGTCTAGAAGCCTGAACTGAGTCTATTACCACTAAATAATAAGAACATTTAACTCTCAGCCATTCAGCAGTTTCGTTCTCTGCACATCCAAAAGCATCAGCCCTCTCTGCTCGTCTTCATCCCTGCAGTTACTCTTCTACATCAACTCTCAGCAGACAGGCAGCCAGACTTACATCAATCTCCATTTACAGTTACAATTTTACCTTCTCTTCCCTTCCCCCCCCACCGACACTTCACGCCCTCACCTCCAAACCTTCTTGTTGTGTCTGCACTAGTCTGACTTGTCCCCGTCCTCTCCTCGTGGCGCCCTCTCCGCGGCCTCCCGGGCCTTGTCCTCCTTCACCGCCTGGGCCTGGCCGTGGGAGTAGTTGGCCAGGATGGAGGAGAGGGAGAGCAGGCCGGAGCTGGAGGAGACGGCGGGCAGGGTCGGAGGGGTGAGACCCAGGGGCAGCGGAGTCACAGGAAGGGCCAGGCCCTGCAGCTGGGACAGGTGTTGCACCTGGAGCTGTTGCTAAAAACAGACAAGAGGCACAAACACTGTGAGTTCATGAGCTTTCAATCAGCGCCTAATAATGTTGCACAATATTATTATTTAGTGCATATTTTTATTCATCTTAAAGTCTGTGTAATGGAAAAAGACAGTTTTTCTTCTAAACAAATTATACATGTTAACACATACTTGCTGAAAACACAGTGAACACTGAGAACTAGGGCTGCACAATTAATTGCAATATTATTAAAATCGCAATACAGCTAAGTGCAATATCAAATCACAGTACCAGAACCAAATCACAACTTTTTGAAAAAGAAAAAATGTGTGAGAGAGCAACAGTATAATGAAGTATCTGCAGTGCTGCACAGATGCCCTGGCCTTCAAATTTTGTTCTCCAGATGAAAGAAAACATGTTTGTTTGGTACACACCCCAACAAATATAACAAAATTATAATTTTAAGTTTTATTTTCAGTAAAAAAAATAAAATTGTAATGCAAAAATGATCATCCCCTCTAATTGTATCACATATCGCAAAAAAAACCCAACAACATCGGCTCGACTGGAATAATCTCAGTCGACTGAGGCGTCTCTGACTGATAATTCGCATCCTCAGCTATAAGGAGGCAGCCCTTGTTTATATATGGTTTGATTAAGTTTTGTTTCATCCTAACTCAGCCTTTATTCATTCACACAGTGAAGCTCACCCGTATGATGGAGTTCATCTCGGGGGGCGTGACTTGTTTGGCTCTCTCTATGGCGCCCATGACTTGCTGTTGATGCTGAAACAAAGACAAACACGAGGTCAACTTGACGAGTGATCTAAGTGCATTAACACGGCCGGAAATCTTAAGCACAAGAGAGGACGAGTGACGAGATTGGACAATTTTTGTAGAGCAGTCAGCAAGTTCAGATTTCCTAGTTATTAACATGATTGATAAACACAACTAAAATGTGGATATAAAAGGAAAATGGTTTAATTAGTTTCCCAGGTCTGCTTCTAGCCCCCTCCACTGTGTATAATTAGCGAGCTAGAGAGCCTCAGGTGGAGGTCAAACACATTAATGAACACGAGGTTGTCATTACCTCTTGTGACAGGTAAGGCAGCACCTGAGCACAGATCCCATTCAGTCTCTTCACTATTTCAGCCTGAAAAGGACAAAAAAAAAGCAGTTTAGACCAGAAAACTGCCAGATCTGAGCTACTAAAAGACATGTTCATTATTGGAGACAGTATTTACCTGTTTGTGCATTTCAATGTTCAGCCCGTAGGACATTTCATAGTACTACAAAACAAAGAGGAAGAAGACAAACATTATAAAAAACCGAAGCTATAAACTTTCTGCACATTCTGGCCCCTTAACCAAAAAAAATCATACATTTAAATCAGAACGAGAGGACACTTTGTTATATATAATTATATTATAAATGTGTATTATGTATTGAGGAATGCAGATGTTGTCATGTGATCTGTAATTGATCACTGGACATCAGAGACGCTTTTAATGCATAAATCCGTTACTGATCGTGCGATAAGTGAACCTGAGGAAGGAACGTTTTCCTCCCACAAATCTGTGATTATGTGCGACTGAACTAATAAATCTAGATGATCTAGATACACATTCTTGGCGTGCGCTTGAATTTTTATGCATATGCTGCAGCAGTGAGTGACCTCGGTTGGTATGTTACAGGAGATCAGATAAAGATAAACAGCACATCTCACCGACAAGAGTTAAAGTGAGGCTTACCATGATATAGTGACGCTGCATCTCCGACTTCTCAGAGGCCAGTTTGTCACACTCCAACTTCAAACTGCGGAGAAAGAAAAGAAATATTAAACAATAAAGGTCAGTTTGATGGGGAACATATGTATCTGTTCTGCCAAGGAACATTTTTGGGAATGCTGCAACTTGTTGTCTTTATGCTAAGCTAAGCTGATCGCCTGTTGGCTCTAGCTTTATATTCAGAACATAGACATGGGATCTCATCTGCCTCTCAGCATGTTTCCCAAATAAACTTTTGTTCAAATAATTTGTATTTGTGGATTAGATTGGCAACAATATTTAACCCAATACCAATAAATAACTTTTTCCTACTCAGCCAGTACAGATACCAGTGTTTTCATTATTCAGTAATTACACTTTTTTTTAAACCAGAAAAATCTGTTGAAGTCAGACATATTTAATTCTCTCCAGACATAAAGTCCAGTGACAATAACTACCTCTAAGCACAATTTGAACTCGTACATTGTCATGTAGCCTTTGGTTATGATTTCATTTGTTTTCAAAGAGTTTTATTCCATTTTATTTTATCTGAGAAAAGCTCAATAAGGAAGGAAAATGTTATGAGTCAGAGCGGTCTATATTAGGGCTGCACAATTAATTGCATTGTTATCGAAATCGCAATATGACCAAGTGCAATATCCAAACTGCAGAAGTAGTGTAGTGCTGCAGAGATGTCCTGGCCTACAAATCTTGTTCTCCAGATGAAAGAAAACATGGTTGTAAGGAACAGACTTCAACAAATATCACATCATCATGATTTAATTTTTTTTCCCTTTCTTTAAAAATGAAAATTGTAACGCAAAAATTATCATTCCCCCTAATCACATTGCATATCACAATCACAATTTCAGTCAAAATAATTGCAATATGACTTTTTTTTATAAAAAATAAATATGTATAAAAATATTATAAATCTACATGCCTTGATGATCTCATTCTTTACATTGCCCATTTGTCCACACAACTGTAAAAAGACTTAATGCAAATGTAGGTGCACAAAATTTTAAGATATGTCTTTGTTCAGGCAGTTGACATGCTAATCAGACATTTGTATTAAGAGTCATGCTGCCAGAAAATGACAAAAATTGAGCTCAAAGCTCTGCTCAGTGCTGTCTTGAATACAGCTATTCTACCAAAGTAAATTTCATTTTCCATAAGAATAAACTATGGGAAAATGTTTCAGACTGAAATTATTTTAAAGCGTATGTACAGTATGGTTGCGTTAGCTGCATACCTGTGGTACTGTGCTTGGAGGAACTGGAACTCATCCTTGATGCGGTCACAGGAGTCAGAAGTGGTGAACTTGAGAGGTTGACCGGACTGAGAGGACGCCTGGAAAACACAACAACATGATCCCTTTTTATATATTTACACAAGAAATTTACTCTGAAACCACATTCTGGATGCACATCCAGAGAGCGATCTTAAACATTTCCCGAAAAGTACATCAATAAAGGAGACTGAGAAAAGAATTAGACATTTTCTTTACAGACACTGGTTCCAGTGGTGTACATGTCTGTGTCCTGCTGCTGAAAATTGAGTGTGTTTCATTTAATGTGTTCTTGGGTTTGTTTAAAAACATTAGATTGACCTCTGAGATTAACCCTTTGAGAGGATAGCTGAAATGAAGGTCATCCTGAGGAGAAGCAGACAGTGTGTTTAACTTGCTGACAAATCGATATGCAACATCTGTCCTCTTCCTCTTTCAGGACTGCAGAGAGCGTGGTGGTGATTGAGGAAATGTGTTTACAGAAGGCGAGATTAAAGAGCGCCCATGCTGACCATATGTGAGAGGTATTTAGAGGCTGCATTAGAAGTCTGCATATGTATAGACTATACTTAAACCATCAGTCCAAAGCTGTAATCCAGGGTTTATCTAATGCCCTAAACCTCATTACTCTCTAAATAAGTGGCACAAGGGCAAGAGGTTTGCACTGGGATTATGAGTCTGAATAGAGAGGATGGAGTTACTCAAATACACACAGATCAAAAACTCTGCATCTGATGCACAGTACACTGGTGTAATATATGTAATATAGTGATTTTAAAAAGCTATTAGCCGACACTATGAATTGTTTCAAAACAAGTCAAGTCAACTCAAGACTGTACTCTTTATAATATTGTTTACAGAGACACGACAATTTCCACCATGACAAGCACTTGTCAACAGAAACAAGGACAAACTCTGCTGTCACTTTGGACTCTTGGAAATGTTTGACAGGTGTGTAAATGATCTTACATTTTATATCCTGAACAACTAAATAATAGTCATATTAATTATTGAGAAAAATAGCTACAAGACACAGGTTGAGCTGAAACCATCAGTCGATCAATCGGTTGATCGACAGGAAATTAACCGTAGACAATTTTGACAGCCAATTAATCAAAAAAATTTAATAAATCTCCTTTTCGTGCCTCGCAAAATATCAGGATTGCCAGCATTGTGATGGTACTTTTTGCTTGTATCTGCTTTTTGCTTTTCTGGACTCAAGATGCAACAGTCTGAGTCATTTTTTCCGAAAAAAAAAAAAAAAAAAAAAGTACAAATTCTCTGATTTCAACTGCTCAAATGTGAATATTTTCTGGTCTCTTTACTCCTTTATGGCAGTAAACTGAATATTTTGAGTTGTGGGTAAAACAAGACATTTGAGAACATCATCTTGGCCTTTGGGAAACACTGATCCACATTTTTCATCATTTTCTGGCATTTTATGGATCAAAAAACTATACGATTAATTGAGAATACGATCAACAGATTAATCGACAATGAAAATAATAGTTGCAGCCCTATTCTGGACTAAAAGATTAATAGATTAATCACACAAATAACCGACCAACGGGTCATTAATGAACAAAAGAAGTCGCAGCTCTCCAAAGATCTGTGAAGATCTTTGACACAGACTGGACTCAGAAAGAGGAACAGAGGTCACATGTTGAAACTAACCAACAACAAAACACATGAGCTTTTTTTAAACAAATATTTGAGATGCAACCTTATATGACCATGAGACAACACAGTCGAGGTGTTTGCGGTGCTTCAGTTAATGGTCAGTGTTAAGTTGTGAAAGCCTGTGCAGCACTTCCCTCCTGTGGTTTGCGAGGGTCGTTTCCTGCTCTGGGTGTGATGTTTAATGCAGTTCTTTAAGGCAATAGATTAATCTGCTATTTATTTTCCTAATTAGTCAGTTGGTTGATAAAGCGTCGGTGCATAGTCAAAAAATTGTAAGAAATTCCCATCATGATGTCTCAGTGCATAAGTTGGTATACTTAAACTGTTTTATTCGACCAACAGCCGAAATCCTAAAGCTGAATATATTTGGATCTTGGTCACTTGGTCAAACAAAACAAGACATCTGAAGACATCTTCCTGAACTCTGGAAAACAGTAATAGACATTTTTCACATATTTTCTGACATATTGTGAACCAAACAATTAATTGATGAACCTACAAATAAATTGGCTGATGAAAAGAAAAGAGAAAAAAAGTCTTAAGTTGCAGTTCAGATCATTTCACCTCTATATATTTGTATATATTTAAATTAAAACTCCTTAGCATGTAAACAGCTGTAACATGATCCACTATTGTTGAGTGTTTCCACTGGTGCTTCATTTGAGGTGTAATTTGTATCTGTACACCTCTTTCTTTACTTAAATATCAACATTTTTAATACTTTTTCAATATCACATGTTTTAAACAATAGGATATCCGTTAATTATATCATTGAAAGTACCAGTGCTATAAACAAAATGACTTCAGTTCAGTTTAGTCTTTATTGTCCAGCCTGAAATTTGTCTTGCAGCAAAACCAGACAGTTGTTGAGTGATTGTTTCTGCAGCAGCAGTGTGCAGGTTGTTGATTAAAAAAAGTGCTTTTGAACCTTTCTTCCGTGCTATCGACAGAGGTATCAAGTATCATTTTTTATACTAGTGGTGTATCTAGGTTTAAAATTCTGGTATCGTGGCAACTTGTATGTATACATGATCACAGCAGTCAATCTCACCAGCTCAGCCACTATGAGAGTGTTGAGAAACCTGGTTAAGGTGTTAACCTGCCACAGCATCCTGGTTTCTATTAGGGCTGCACAATATGGTAAAATAAATAAATAAATAAAATAAATAAAACATATTGTGCTTATTTTGATAGATATTGTGACTGCGATGTGATCTGCAATCAGTTGGAATAATCATTTTTGCATCACAATTTTCAAAGTCACTGAAAAAAAAACAGTATTAAATCATGGTGATGTGACATTTGTTGAGATCTGTGCTAAATAAACATGTCATCTGACATCTAGAGAACAAGATTTGTAGGCCAGGGCTTCTCTGCAGCACTACAGTAGTTCATCATAGTGCTGTCAAAAAAAATTGCAGCTTCTAGGATTTGAATATTGCACTTGGCCATGCTGAAAATTTCAATAATATTTCAAGTAATTGTGCAGCCCTACATTGAAATTAGTCATTTTCTTCACTTTCTGGTTGTTGACAGTGACTATTTAATGCAGTTGTTTTGGCATTGGTTGTTCGTGCCTTCTTCTGTTGCTATAATAAACATACTGAGTGATTTACCTGCAGTTTTTTTTTTTTGGCCTTGAAGAGCAGTTATTTGCCACATTTTGCTTTACAGTCAAAATACTGTTTTGCAGAGCTCATTTTTAGTTCACAAACAGCCCCAACATCTGCAGCAGAATTTGAAGTTTTAATTAAACTATTTCAGATGAAATGTTCCCACCATGTGCCCAAACTGCTTTGCCAAGGCAAACTGTTAAACTGCATTAAACTGCATATACACTTTCTGCACCCTTTATATTTGGTTTGTTGACGGTGAAACAGTGATTTAAACACACTGACTCGCTCTCACCGATTGAACCATGAACTTAAACAGCTAGCTAGCAACACACACTGTTAGCAACCAAACACAGGCGAGCACGCGTTGTAGCCGGTGTTTAGATGAATTTAAAGCTTTAAACTGCTGTGATGGTGTAAAGGTGTTGAGGAGGTGCAGAGAGGTCTGGCGTTGTGAGACAGGCTGACAGCAGCACAGCTAGGTTAGGGTCAGTGTCAGCTGTGTGTCGGCTGCTAGCTGCTAGCTGCTAGCATTAGCTCAGCTTGTTTAGTTTCCTACCGGGACAAGTTGAACCAGACAAACTTACCGAGTGCCTCGATTGAGGAAACATCATGTCAGCAGTGTGTCTCTCCGTGTCTCCGTCTTCTAACCGAACCACCAGGCTAGCTGGCTAAGCTAACAGGTCCCCAGATTATTATTATTATTAAATGATCGGAGACGCCGTTCGCACTTTGTACTCTGTCATCGTTTAAAATAACGTTAGCTAACGTCAAAGCAGCGGGAGCCGGAGATCGTCCTCTGGGCTGTGCGGTCACAAAAACAGCCGCTTCTCAGGATGAACCGGCTAACGAGAATAAAACGCTCTTCAAAGGAGCAGCAGGTTTTTTTTTTTAGGTTTTTTTTTTTCTTTTGGAATAACGTTAACGCTACACCTCCCCGGGGAAACCCTGGATGTTGACACATGAGCCCCCGACTTTCCTCTGCTTTGAAGAGAAGAGCAGCATCACCCGGAAAACAAACCGAGCAGCGGAGGAGCGGGCGCCCCGTGTGACACACCGCTGAACTGACCGGAGAGCGCGCGCTGACTCACAGAGGGATGAGACAGGTCACAGACAGACAACCCAGAGGGGGACCCCCGCGCGCCCCCAGGCTCACTGAGCATCACTCACTTTTAGTAAATTCACAAATTTAGAGGAGTTTTATTTTTGGAGTATCATGGCCACAAAAAAAAAAAAAAAAAAATTCTTAACTCTGCAAAGTGACTGAGATTTAGTCCACAGACATGACATGAACTGCTTTTAATATTTAATGGTTAATATTTAATATGTAATGTGACCTTTTTTCCCCATGTGTTTGTTTTACTAACTGCTGTTGTTGTTTCTTGTAGTGGACAATAAAGATTTAGTCCATTCTATTTATTTTCTAGAATAAAGTCCAACTTTCAGTGTCAGTGCCAGGTAAAGAAAAAACAGGAGGAATCATTTCTACAATACTACTACTACTACTACTACTAATATAATAATAATAATAATAATATAATAATAATAAGTAGTAGTAGTAGGATTTGCATTTTGACGATAAAGTCAAAATGTCAAGAATAAAATTGAAATACTATGTTGTCTTTATTCTTGAAATGGTATTTCAACTTTATTCTCAACATTTCCATATTCCACGTTTAAACTGCATTGATGACATTTTTTGACGGAAAAAAAAACCAGAGAAAAAACCACAAAATGATGGGATTACACCAGACGAGCAGTATGGAGGCACTTTATGTTTTTATTCTGTTGTTTTTTTTATGTTTGAAAACTGGTCACCATTCACTTTAATTATTTGGGAGATTCTGCAACGCTGTTTTCCTGTGAAACTCCAGCAGTGTTTTGTGGACTAAAAACACTAACTAACCCCAACCAAGCCAGTCTCTATAGCTCCACGCAGCTGACTGCCAGGAGCTGGGAGAATTCTTAATATTACATCCCCAAATTCCCTGTTTTGGGGTTTCTGTTGGGTATTGTAATGACATCAGAAACCAGGAGAGTTTACATTGTAAACTCATTTCATTTGTTCATTTGCCTTATTACAGCCATAATGTAGTAATATGTCTTAGTATATGAAAGACGAAACTAGTATGATGAACCAACCAACCTCACTATCAGAGAAAGAGAAAGTGATGACAGGCAAGAGGGAGAGAGAGTGGAGGGAAGATGTGTAGCAAGGGCCACATGTGCAATTCAAGTGCACGGCCACTGCAGACGACCCGTACTCTTGGTGCATGGGGCATATGCTCTACCAGCTGAGCTACCTGGTCACCAGATGTAACAGTTTTGATATTATGTCAGACATTTACGTATTGTGTTGCAGAAATATCTACTGAAGTTAGCATGCTAACCAGCTAGCTTCAGCCCGTCCTGTCTTTTAACACCACTTTGTACCTCAAGAGGTGATTGTGAGTCACTGTGAGTCCAGTTTGCCCTCAGGCAAACTACCCCAAGGTGGTTTTCTTGCCAGGTTTGGCTCCTGAAACTGTGCTGGAACCTCCGCTCAGGCCTCTGGAGGTGTGAGCTGATTGATGCCCAAGCTCCCTCCTGCTCCTCTCCCACTTCATGCCTATCCTGTCTCCACCCGAACCTGCCGTGTCTTCGCCATCCCTGGAGTCAGAGTGCTGGTTGGAGCCACTGTGAATCACCTTGGTACTGTACTCCCTTTCGTCAAGCTGGCCTACATCAATCTCTGAGGCCGTTTGGTCCTGGTCTGACTTTGTTCATTGGAAGGCTGTTGAGCCTGGTACCTGTGCCCACTCACCACCAGCTGTGTAAATCCCAACACTCCCCCAATTCTCACAGTTATCAGCACACTTAACTGAGCTAACGGCAGCTACAGTTAGCAGCAGTTAGCAGTTACTCAGGTGATATGCTGCCGCCTGTTTGTTCGATGAATTTGAGAAGTAGCCAATCCATACATATTACACCTGTAAGAAATCAGTGAAGACCAAACCAGAGCTAAAGGGAGAATTAATATTGTACTAACATTTGTTGGTTAGCCAGATGCATGGCTCCAAATGAATGCTAATATTGTTCCCTGCACTTAATATGTAATTGGGCAACTGTTTCCTTAATGCTACAGCCGCCTTTCATTAATTACAGCAATAATTAACAGAACTGCTTGTTGTGTGGCTAACTGAGCTAACTAGCCAACAGCGGCTACAGTTAGCAGTTACTCTGTTGATATGCTGCCCCTATTTGTTTGGAGTGGCCAATTCTTACATATTGCACCTTTAAAAATAGAGCTACAACAGACCAGCCAGACCATAAAGGACATTTCCATAAACCATGTGCTCCCATTATAAATTCTTTTTTGGTAAATTTGAAACTTTTGCCGTGAAAAGCATTAAATCATCGTACTGACACTTGTGCCTGAGAGTTAACATGATAAACAAAGAAATACTGGATATTTGCTGCATGAGGTGTATTGGACATCAATGATGCACAATTCATAACAGTGAGTGACCTCAGAAACATGTCAAGTTACTTCAGACTTCTACAATTTCACCTTAAAACACACAAAATCATGAAACCCACTCAACGCACACACCATGAGCAAGTATAGGAACAAATTTATTTCAATTTAAAACAGATACCTTGTCATTATGTTTCTCTCTTAGAAGGCGGCAATGATCATAAGTCATGTTCATGTTTGAATGAGGATCAGGCAACAGTGGTTGAAACAAATACATGAAACACATAAAAAAATATGGCAAGAGTTATGTAAATCAATAAATCGATAATAACCAACTGATTGAACCCCCTTCATCAAGGGCTCTGCTTCAATGAAAACATCAAAGCCCTCACTTCCAACACAAAATAAACAGCACATGCAATTATAATTACAGTTTCTTAAAAAACAGCAGATTATCTTTTAAATCTTCAATCTTAAATACAGAATAAAGTCTTTGTGTGTACTTAATCATCTATCCTTTTAGTCTCTGGTGTGTTTTATTTAAAAAGGGGGACCATCTCAGGTGGTGGTCCTTTTGATGATGACCACAGCGTTGGCACTTAGAGAGAGCCTGGCTCTAGAGAGAGTGGGGTTGGCACACTCAGTATAATACATAATTTACATTTGGTTTACATACAAAATAAAGAAAAAAAAAACAGCATTTTATACACCACTACACAATTGACCTTCAGGTTTCATTGGAGTGAGGAAAAATAAATCAAGTGGTCCTAAATAATAGTGTTCTGGTAATGTTTTCTTATCATACAGGAAATGAAAAAACACACAAAAAAAGGGAACAAGATTTAAGTTTTGAATATGCACCGACTCCACGCTAATGTCCAAAAAGATAAGTTTGATTCCACTGACTCTGACAAGCCCACAGGAAGGGACATCGCACAAACACGGCCACCCAAAAGGTCGCAGAGCACGCTCCGAAAACCAAAAAGGGGGTCCTGGCAACACCATCTTTCATTATTCAAGGCAATGAAAGGCAATAAATAAGTGTTGTAGTGAAAAACCAAATCCAGTCTTTCCACTGGTCACTGCTCAAAACCGACAAGAACAAAAAGAACGAGAAGGAGATTTAAGTTCCATACAACCCCTCTTTCTAACTCATATATGTTGAGATTAAATGTGTCAAAAACACACACACTGTGCGACACTGGGCTGCTAACACACTACCAAACCCACACTAACAGCCAGTCAGCCCAGTCACCATGTGCCAGAGTTGTAGTGTCAAGTCTAATAATACGACATGGAAGTGAGCTGCACTCGTCAACACACACAGTAAATCTTAACACAACTACTGATAAATACTTGGGTTTCCATACTGGTACGTCGTTCCACTTAAATACTGGCATCCAGACCCTCTTTATGACAGCAGTCTAATGGTTGGCCGTCTGCTTCTTCTGCTCAAAGGTTAGTGTCATTTTCAGCAGACAAAATGGCAGTTTAGGACCACACTAGTGTTTAAAATATGTATTTTAGCCCCATTAACCTAGTGTTTTATTATCACTGATAACCTTTTTATTTTTTTTAAATGTTTTTAGATTGATTCTGTCTTTTTAGCAGCCTTTGGTTTCAGTTCATCTGTGAAAATCAACTTTTTAGCCATGTAGTTATTGTAATTGAGAACACGAACCGGTGAAAAGTCCGCTTAGTTGTTCTGATTGTTTATCTGTTCCAATACTGACCTTACTGGCCAGATGCAGCCAATACACAATTGACTACAGTTTCTTTGTCAGTGATATTATAAGATCCTTGTCAGTTACATTCATTAATTTACAGGAGTACCTCTCACTCTGTTTTCACTGCCACGGCAATACACGGTCCACACAGTGTGGTGTACAGATTTTAAATTTGGAAAAAGAGACTACCAGTATTGTTTTGATACTCCGGGTTGAGGTAACAGAATCGGGAGAGAAAAAAATTGAATGGGTGCTTGGTGTCAATTACCAAAGTACCTAATTCATGTTGTCCTTCACATTACATCTATGTTTGTCCTCTTAGTTTACAGGGATAGATGCCATTTGTTTAAACACCAACACCGAACCCCTGAATTTGGTGACCAAACCACATTTTTGGTGGCCCAAATGTAAACTTTAAGAAAAACAATACAAAAAAGGCTATTAAACGCACACTGCAGTAAATTACATCCTTAGATGTGTCATATTTTAGTCACTTAAACATGTGCTTCCAATCACTCCCAAATTTTTGATGGAATTTTGTTTCTCCTTAGCCCACGTTCTGCATGTCTGGTTCTTCAACTAAGGATCCCTTTAGCAGTTTGAGTAGGCTTTGGAAAGTCATACTGCCGTCCAGAGGCTAACTGCAGCAACATTTTTGGTTGAGTTCTAACTAAAACTGAACATCCTGCTATATTTAATCTTGTGTTCAAGTTCAGTTTTGCTTTGTTTTAGAGAAAAAGAAGTTTAAAAATTGCAGTAACTAAAAAAACAAACAAACTGGCCAGTGAAAAAAAAAACTCCAAAGCCATTTTTCCTCAATTTTACGCTTTAAGTAGTTACTGCAGTTAGGCTTTGTAGGGCAGTATACTTTAATAGCACCAACATATTATTCGGTGAGGAGTGTTATTTGCTGTTTTCGCGCAATGTCAAAATAAAAGGCATGAGGGAATCAGGATTTTTGTGGAACTCTAACGTTGTGTTGGGAAATGGTCGAAGTATGGGGATAAAACTGTTTGTTTCTATGATTACAACCCTTATATCAGAGATTCTTTGACTGAGTGTACCATTGTGTTGTACAACTGCACTATAATGCAAGCTTGACCAAAAATAAAAACAGGTGCCTCAATGTCCACTGTGGTATGGATTATATAAAGTACAATTCGAACCTCTTTGCCATGAACAGAAACCAACAGCTGCATGCAAAAAGTAGG
Organism: Lutjanus argentimaculatus; assembly: GCA_034769285.1. NCBI lineage: Eukaryota > Metazoa > Chordata > Actinopteri > Lutjaniformes > Lutjanidae > Lutjanus > Lutjanus argentimaculatus. Next base: position 20,523,338 of record JAWZSL010000003.1, read on the forward strand.
AAATCAATGTATAAACTGGAGAGATTAGATTTAGATTTGTAGTTAATGGGTTAAAACGTGCAAAGCCACAAGCATGGTCATTACTTGGCTCTCAGCTATGAGTCGAATACTTGGGGAAAACATGCAATACTTGTCCTGGTAGTAGTGTCTTTAGTGATTAAAGTGTTTCTATACTGCATGGGGTATTACAGGTAACACTGTGATACCAATGCAAACAAAAAGTAGTGAAGGTCAGAGAGCCAGATACTGAGTCCACTTCATTCACCAAAAGGGCCAGATACATAAAGAAATAGATAAAACTGCTTAGTGTTGGTAAACTCTCTACACACACACACCGTACGTTTGCATTAACACCCTGCCTATACTTCTTATAGCACATACTGCAAGTAATCTCCATTTATAAACAAGGATTAGTAGTGGATGACTTGGTTCACTGTGGTCCTGTACTCCACTCCCCGCTGTCTGATGCCTGATGCACTGTGATAGCCCTTAATGAGGATGAAGGATAAGTCACCTGTAGAAAAGGTCAAAGACCAAAAAAGTATATCTGCACTTCACTGGCACTATCAAAGCAAGCCTCAAAAAACTGGAAATTAACAATGCAAAAAACCGACAACAGAATTTTTCGTGTTAAATTACAAATAGCAAGCATGGACCGCGTGGGTCTTCAATCACTGATAAAAAAGTCCACCTACGTTCGTACTGTACATTTTTCTAGGTATGCATTACAGCGCTGCGTCTATAAACCAAGAGGAAATACAAGTTTCTTCTTTTTAAAATAAAAAAAAATCAAAAAAAAAAAATCAAACAAAACAAATGTGAGGGCTCCTAAAGAAAACCAAACAGTATTATCATGGATGGAGATGTGATGGCAAGTACAACTGGAAATGTCTCAATAAGAAATAGAAAGCAGAGATAAAGTCCTTACTATACCAGACATTTGATTTTTTTTCTTTTCTTTTTTCTCTTTTTTCCTTTTTTTTTTTTTTTTTAATTTTTTTTACAGCAGTTCAGACTCAAGTAGGCTCCCCGCCATGAGAAAAGGAGCACTTCAACATGACAGAATCAAAAGCAGTCAAATTATCAACACCTTCAAACCTGGTCCATAAATTAGATAAATAAAAAAAAATCTTTAATTACTCTTAAAATCATCTTGTCACCATACTGTGAAGATTTTTAACCAGCCCTAGTTTAGTATACTCTGGAGTCAGAGCTGTTGCAGTAGCGTGGAGTCGAGAGGCTGGTTGGGAGGAACCTCTTTTTCTCTGACTATTGCTCCTTAACCAATCGATTTCCTCAGCACCGCTCAGCTCTGTGTAGTCCTATTAATCAAGTGAACAAAATCCATAATCACAGTATCACTACTACCATAAATTCATAGGAAAAACTGTATGCTAATGAAAGAAGTTGATACTTTTTTTGTTGTTGTTTTTTTCAAATGTTTTTTTGCCAAAGATGGTGTACCACAGAGCGTTTTTTTTTGTACAGGAGTGTTTTGTGTATATGTATTTACAAACAAATATACACAAACGACATTTGCAGACTTCAGAGTGCGTTTTTCTGTGAAAGGTTCGTAGCCCCATCCCCCCATCCCCTTCCTCTCACCACTCAACAGCAAGCAATCTTTATATAAACAAAGTGACTATACAGTTAAAAAAAAAAAAAAAAAAAGTAAACAGAAGCACATCCTGATGTGACTATGTCACTGTCAGGAAGTGTGTCTGATTGGACGGCTGAGTGACACGGGTGTGACGTCATCAGAGATGTTACCGCGTAGATTCCACCAACACCCCGTTTAATTTACAGCTTTTATTTTGTTGAGTACGCTACGTGCAGCCCCGAGCTGCAGCTGATGACATCACACTCCCCTCCACATCTGCTTCCACCAATCAGAGCAGAGCCCGTGTCGAAAAAGTAGGGTCCTCTCACCCTGCTGTTAGTGTTTTTTTTTTGTAATAAGGGTGTGTTTCAGTGGAGCCAGATGCTGTGACGTCTGCACAGGAAACATCTGGAGGAGGGAAGCGATGTGATTAACTTAAAACACAAAATCCCACAGAAATATTTAAAGGATACTTATGTCAAGTAAATTTGTGGTTGCTTCTTCTTTTTTAGATGTCTTTTGTTTTGCAAAGTTTTAAAAGTTTTTTATAGATTTTCTTACCACTTCTTATCACCGTTCCTTTTAGCCATTATTTGTTAAATAGAAGTAGACGTAGCAACAAATTTCTATCGTTAAAAACATTTAAAAAATCTCAGCAATGAACAGATTTTGATTAGCTATGTCTTCGCCCTCTCGTGCTTTTTGTCTTAAGTGTGTTTACATATGCATTTTACTTCATAATATATATTTCTAGTTTTTATTTTTTGCGATTGCGATGCTCACACTGGTGGGTACATTCATAGATGCGAGGTGGAGACAGAATCCTTAGCCCCGTCCCCCTTGTGTCTGGTGTGTGACCTCACTTCCTGTCCAAATCGCTCTGTCCTTTGCTGGGTCCTTCAGGAGATGTTCACAGGAGCTTAGAGAGGACACGACGGAGGATCTGATCTCACACCGCTGAGGGTCAACTCCAGAGGGCCAAAAGAGGGTTTGATGCCGCTGTTCACCAAAACGCAGCTCCTCGCCAGTCAATGCTGCCCCAAATACACACACAGACACACACACACGTACCACACACACACACACAAACAAACACCAAAGTCCCCTTCAGTCACTGTACAGCCCGTGTGAAAGGTTTGTGTGCCAGAGCCGGCAGCCGGAGCCAAATCTGACACGCGGAGCAGCTTTGGGAGGAGCGAGGAGGACTCTGACACAACAAGCTGCCGAGCGAAGGAGGAAGAGGAGGGCGAGCTTTGGTGAGAAGAGGAGGGGCGGCGTTTGCAGGTGGGAGGGTTTGTGAAAAAAACAAAAAAAAAAAACAAAACAGGAAGGGTTCTGTTGGTGTGTGTTTGTGTGTGTGTGTGAGGTGGCGTGGTGTGTGCTGTGTAATGCATGTGGAGTTGAGCGCACACTCCCAAAGAGGTGTGCCTTTGTGCAATGGGGAGGAGATAGATGTGCGTCGTACGTGAGCCCTCACACCAGATTGTACTCTTTGAGGTTGAGCTGTAGGATGGTGTCTTTGACAGCTGCAAACACAAAGCGGATGTTCTCAGTGTCCGTGGCACAAGTGAAGTGAGAGTAGATGATCTTGTCACTGTCGGGGTTTAAGTCCACAAACATCTTGAGGATGAACTCCCGCGCTGCCTGTGCATCCCTCTGAGGGCCTGAGGTACAAAAGACAGAAAAGCACATGAAGACAGTGATTTATTTCTCACAATAAAAAACATAATTTAAAGGAGTAGGTCAGCAAATTGGGAAATAAACTTAGATCAATCGTCTCAATAGATACAACTGTCTCATCTTGCACATTCACTATGGAGCTTTACACAGTCCCTTAACTGAATGCAATGCAAGCAAGTAAGAATGGGCTCAGTATCAGTATCGGGAGAAAAAGTGCAATCTGATATGATCCATTAACCTCACATAAATTGCTTAGCTAAACTTTGAGAGACATCCTGTAGAGAGAGAAATATCACAACTAACAGTTGAAATTTATTCTCATTTTAAATGTTTGAATGGTGCTGAGAAATCAAAAATGCTGCTACAAGTAATCTGTGTGAAAAAGTTTAAATAAAATGAAGCAGCGGTATTGCATAACATACCTTCCTTTGGGGGAGGAGAGAATTTGTTTCACAGTTTGAGCATGATGTTTTTTAGATGGCTTGGTTAAGCAAAGTTTAACTTCTGACATAACAGACGTGCATATTTAACAAATTCACTGTGGACAGAGAGCATCCAATGTTGCAGCATGCAACATGATAATTGGTCGCTTGCTCGCTGTAAGGACACTGACTCAATCTTAAACTCTGAAACTCAAAAACAAACACTCTGAATTACATTTGTTTAATTCATATAAAAACAGAAAAGTTAATATATTGATATACTGATGGTTTTATGGAGAGAGAGAGAGAGATGTACTGTAACTATTTGTTGACAAACACAAGCTTGGGCAGTAACATCCCAGAGAGCTTTACAGGTTTGGTACCATCATATCTGTACATACACCTACATGTAGATAGAACAAAACCAGCGCTCACAAAGCAAAAGTAGCAACCCACTCCTATTGCTATATATGTTGTATAGAAGTACTGTGGAGGAAATGTTGTTTATTAAACTTTGGATAAAGCCAGGCTAGCCATTTCCCTCTGCTGCCAGTCGTTATGCTAAGCTGAGACAACTGCCACCCGGCAAAAGCTTTATTCTTTATATGCACAGCCATGTAAGTGGTATATAAACTGTTGAAAAAGGCAAATAAATGTACTTCCCGATGTGTTGAGCTACTTCTTTAAAATGCATCACGTCACCCTATGTCCATATGACACTTAATATTTCACACCCTTTATTGTACTGGGATAAATTAATTGACACAAATACAAATAATTTTTTGTTTCTAAATCTGGTTACAAAAAAGATCAAACAAAAGTAGTGTTTTACTGAAGAAGTTTTGCTGCAACTTGGTACTGTGGTATTTTGGACGATAACTGAAAAGTACTGAGTACTGATGCCCAGCCCTATGCATGATTAGTTTCAGACAGTTTTAATTCTGAATAACACATTCACAGAAGCTACATTCATTTATGTGTGGGGGTGACTTCCAACTGTACATTAGATTAGCAATGGGCCAGATTAGTCAACAGACACACCAACGTATAGATGATCTCACCATCAAACTCAGGGAAATAGTCCACCAAGTGTGAGTAGGCGATCTTCTCCTCTAGCAGGTCCTTCTTGTTCAGGAAGAGGATGACAGAGGAGTTTTGAAACCAGGGGTAGGTAATGATAGTCCTGAACAGAGCTTTACTCTCCTCCATACGGTTCTGGTGCACAGAGACAGGGGAACACAAGAGTCATGGTGTTTAGTTTCAATTCTTCACACAGAGATTTCTCAACACATAAAGGCATGCACATAATACTGCTTCTGTGTGTGTGTGTGAATATACATTTAAGCAAAATTCAGAGTGAGTGTGTGTTTTCCTTTTTTTTTTTTTTTTTTTTGTCAGGGGCAAAATAAGCCGTTAACACCACGTCTGAACATTTCTCGCTTTGAAACTGCAGTGAGCAAGGGCAGTCTAAAAAAAACCCCACCAGATTCAGTCTGGCTGGTATATGACGTCATAACCCAAAGGAACCAATCCTGTTATCAAGGGTGTGTGGTGCTATAAGATATCATTAGTGGCGATGCCCAGCTCACAGAAGAGGCCAGATGTAGCTAGTTACGGTGAAAAGCTAGCATAACAGAGGAAAAGCCAGGTGCAGCTACTTAGGGATGGGGTGGGGGTTGGGGTGTGTGTGGCGAGGGTAGGGACTATTTGCATATTCATGAATACTTACATACTAAATGAAAGCAAGGTGTAGAGCTATATGCAAGCGATTTTAACAAGGTATTTGAACTTATTTTGCAACAAAAAAAAAAGACACAATTTATAACTTCTTGCAGAGCATTTTATATTGTTTAAAACGTGACTGGAGGTGGACTTAAAGGTGTTGCAGGTACCGTATAACAAGCACAAAAACCTGTTTTTGATGTTTTCTTACCTCGTTGTCTGACTCCACGAGGACCTGGTCGTACTCGCTCAGCGCCACAAGAAACATGATGGAGGTGACGTTCTCAAAGCAGTGAATCCACTTCCTCCTCTCTGACCTCTGACCCCCTACATCCACCATCCTGACGGCAGGATTGAGGTGAAGAGGGGGGGATACCAAATTAAGAGGCAAGAAGGGGAAAAACGTTCATTAGCATACGCATTATCTCTTGGTGGCCTAGTTCATGTTCATTTATTTATTTCAAGATGAGTGATAAACAAATTCTTAGTAGTGTCAATGTGCTGGAATGGCTTTAAAAACAGTACTTTGTTTTTTAAGGTGGTTCTGAATCCATCAAGGTATATTTACTTTGTTTACTGAAGCTTGTTTATTCAATTATACTATGGCCTGCATTATACAAAAACGTGTTTATAGCAGAAAAACTGTAGTAGAAGAACTATTTTTTCTTTGCAGATTTGTTCTAAAGACATTCTCTGGTGTGCGTCTTCCTTAAACATTTTCAGTACATGACCCAAATAAAGATATAGTCTCATCCTGGGACCCATGACAGCGTATTTTTATCATTTATTTTGGGTCCTGATCATTTGTTAAAAAAATGATAGTGAGCCTATTAACATAATTTTAAGCAAAGTAAAAAACAATTAACACCTGATGGGTTCAATACCTTAAAAAAAGAGGATTAATCAAATTCTGCTTGGCCAGGAGTTTTAAAGGGTCACAGAGCAAACGTGTGCAGAGCTCTACATTTGGCCAAAAAAAAAAAAAAAACTAAACAAACGGTGTGAAGTGTGAATATACTTTTCTCCTTGTCAGTATGTGAGTCATGCATGCCACCACCATAAAGATGAAAGCTTTCTGTTAAAGACAGATCTAGGATCAGTTTTTAGATGAATGCCACTCAGTTTAACTGTTATTTAGTTTGTCAAAAGTTCAGAAAGTCATAGTTTGTGAACAGAAGCAGCTCTGCAACACAAACGAAACTGACATGAGTTGTTTGGAGCTTCTCCACACATAATGAATGCACGGAAGAGTATCAGGACCAGGTAGGACTGGGCAATATATCGATAGAATAACGATATTGTGATATAAGACTAAAAATCGTCTTAAGTTTGGATATTGTTATGTTGTGAGATGGGGCTGGGCGATATTGCTTACACATAATATCTTGATTTTTTTGGCTATACTGCGATTTATATGTACATCTTGATATACACATTTTCTCTAAAATAACAAACATACCATAAAATTTCAAATGATGCAAACGTATGATTATTATAGTAGGGCAGGGCATCCTGGACAAAATCAAATATCACAATGTTTTTGACCAAATACCTCAATATTATTATTTATCAATATAGCAATATTGTAGGGTTGACTATTGGTGCTTTCACAAAATATTAACATGAGATCTTTCATAAATAATCATCATACATGTCATACAACATGTACAGAATGACAAAATGGGTAAAGGTAAATAGTGGAACAGCTAGAACAGTGCAGTAAGTTACATCACTTGCACCTGTAATGCAGCCTTTAAAACCAGGAAAAGACTACGTTTATGCCATATCAGGATATAACAATATATAATATCTTAGATGATATCTAGTCTCATATGACAATATCAATATAATATCTTTATGTCGCCCAACTCTTATGTCTTTTCCTGGTTTTAAAAGCTGCTTTTGCTGTAGTAAAAGTAATTTCCTGAACTTACCACTGTTCTAGTCATTATGTCCACATTACTGGTTATTATTTATCAAAAGTCTCGTTAATGTTAATATTTTGTGAATGCACCGATGATCATCTCTACAATACTGCCACAATACTGCTAAATATAGAGCTATTCAGTGAAAAATACTATATTTGATTTTGGCCATATTACCCAGCTGTTCTTATATAAATATATATATAAAGGTACTGTAGCTGTCTCAGTAAGAAATAAATATTCCTGAAGGAAACATATTGCTGGAATTGTTACACTGATTGGCATTCATTGGGTCATACAAGGAGTCAACATTACATCTGATACTAGATCAGTCTATACTTCTGTTTGTGTGATAAGGTTAAAGTGGAGGTCGCATTCATTTCTACTAGACAGCTTTCATAGACATCCCTAGTGTGTATGTGATAAAACGGCACACAACAACGACTGAAGTTTTAAAACGCACTTAGAGAAGACAAATGGTGAAACCGGAGGAACATTAAAATGAAGGACAAGAGACAGGACAGACAGAGGACAGGAGGCAGAGTTGAAATGTTGATGAAAGATACAGGGGGCACCTGTGATGGTGGGATCCTTTTCATGGTAGGAGGACCCCTCCTATGTAATTGAATGAGAAACTACAAGCTGAGAAAAATAGATCCCAAGAAGTACGATATATAATTCCTAAGAGATGAACTGACACAACTAAGCAAAAATTAACAAGAAAACTTTGACTACAGCAAATGGGCCTGCAGGCAGACAGACTGGCATTCGCTGAAACCATTCATGAACAGTAAAATCCTGGCTCAGATACTGACTAACACATGTGTGGATCCTCATTTCAGCTTTCCCGAGCTTCTCCTTGACAAGGTCACCCGTCACTCGTCAGGGAGTTTAGGTCCCAGTTTCATTAAGCCTTCATTTGTGACAACTGATTCAGTAAAATATGTCCTGTCAGGCACCTCTGATGTCAAACTGTTGTATAAATAGCATCAGAACAATTTAATTCCTCACTTTTTGGACTTTTCTGCACCTCTGGACGCACAGGTGCAAGCCTCCAGACCAGGTGCAACACGGTGTCTGAGAAGGCTGCACAAATCTAGCATGATTCACGATGTAAGGCTGCCCCCTGGTGGTGGCCCAGTCCACTGTGGTCCACAGAGACCTAGGGCCAATATAGGCCCTGCAGGACCTGCTGCCCAAAATAACATTCCTCCACCGCGGAGAGGACGACCTCGTTTCTTCTGCCAGCCGGAGAGGAAGGGAGGAGAGGAGGAGGAAGAGAGGAGGTGACCCATTTACAGAGACCGGGCACCAGAATGTAGGACTTTGTGTTCATTAGGGGGTTGTGTTGTATGTGTGGTATGATGGCTGTTGGTGGCAGGAGGTAAAAGAAAGTGTAGGACTATAAGGAGACGGTAAAGATTTTAAATTCTATGATTGGTCAAGTATAAACGCATAAATTAAAAGTTATTTCCATTAATGGGGTGGACAAAAAAACATGGTTTATTTGGGGTTTTGGACAAAACACATCAGATGACATATGGGTTAATGATGTTGTGACATAACAAGGAGGGACTGAGCCAGAACAGGCATCTTTTCTACCTGAAAATGATGCTTTGCAAGTCGAATGGGTACTCTATGATTCCTGTAGTGGGGATGCGCACCCTGAGCACATCCTGCTGAGTGGGAAGATAGTTGGGATCTGCAATACGATCCAGATCGGAAAGATAACTACAGGCAGGCCGGTCAGTCGAGGGGAAAAAAAAGAGAGATAAAAGAGAAAAAAACAGAGAGAAAAACAGTTATATAAAGCGTGACAGGCAATTACCGCAACCCCCCTGCCATTCCAGGAAGTGTGGATCAGCCCTGTTGAGGAAGCTTCACAGAAAAGGCCACAACTCAGAGACAAAAGGGTGTTAGTCAGTGTCACTGCTCCACCAACACTCTGAACATAAACCATATCAGACTCATGAGATTAGCTGTTAACTTGCAACTGTGTTTGAGTTTACTTCACTCCCTTTTTAATAGGGCTGGGTATCATTTAAAAGTTTGATACCAGTAGCAATACCGATACCCTGACTTCCCTGCCAGTTCCGGAACAGCACTTTTCTGGACACTAATTTTATGAAGTACGTTTTAACAAAAAGAAAATGACATCACATATTGTACATTAGTCTGCCTTATCTGAAAAAGAAGGGAATGATGATGCGAGTGCTGTTTGTGGTACTGGGAAATAGTGACAGAGTGGGACCTCTTTCTTTCTCTGTGCTAAATAGCAGCTAGCCCACACCAGACAACCATCAACAAAGACACCTGTTTCTCTACTTTTAACAGTTGGTCTGTAAGCAGCAGCATTTTAGCCGAAAGAAACATTCTGTGCCTCGGCTACAGGTCGTCTATTCCCACGGTGCAAAAAAGATGTGCTAAGAACAATGTGGTGAGTTGACTCACTGACGAGCTAATAGGTTAGCTGCACTGGCTAGCTAAAAAGTGTTACAAAGTTCACCTAACATTATTTATCTGTGAAGAGTAGCTTACGGTAAAAAAACAAACAAACAAACAAACAAAAAAAACAATGATCTCCATCTCTGCCCGTAATGTTAATTATGATGTGGAACATTAGACAGTCAATCATCAGCATTATTAAATCTTGGTGCAAGCATGGTGCGTTGTTACTATGTCATATTATCTAACTTAGCACTTTGGTTACCTTTGGATGTTTTTAATATGCTTCATAAATAAACTTAAATTGATGCCTAACGGCTCGCAGATGAGATGCTGATGCTGATGAGAGGTTTGGTACCCAGCCCTACTTTTTAGTTGACAATAATTTGCAGTGAGGTTGTGGATCATGTGGCAGACAGTGAGGTGGCATCAGTGACAGTAGTAGCAGTGACTTCAGCAGCAGAGACAGCAGCACCTGGATTAGATAAAGAAGGTTCAGACAAGTATGATATCAGGGATAGCTGGAAACATATTCCCCTCTAAGGCATGTAAATAAATCATTTCAATTTGAAATTGAATTGAAAAAGTTCCAATTATTTTGTATTTTAGCTGCACCCAATTCCCTCACTGAACAATTTCCTGGATAATTTTTGACATCACTGTCTGATCCTTCTTCATCTGGTATTTGGTGGCTGCTCCCCACATGCTTCAGTGCAGCATTTCTGGCCTTCGTTTTTATCCTGGAGCCAGAACCTCAGCACAATTCTGAACACAAACCACTGATATCTAATCAGGTTAACCAATGTGGACCTGGGGCATAATCTTTATTTCTCAACGTAGGACAACTGGATCTATTCAGACAAATGGGCTCTTGCTAAGTAACATGAGCTTTCACCATAGTAACGTGACGGCGTTTACAAGTTTGCAATTGTGTCATAATAGTTACACGGATACAAATCATCTGGAAATTATTTCATTTTCTGCCATTTTTGACAGGTTACAAGTATTACATGAGTATAAGCCCCAGCATAATTAATGTGTTAATATCCTGACAGTCATCAGTGGTTTCTGTCCTCTAGCTATGGTGATGCTGCAGTCCTGGTGCCACAGTGGTACCTGAAGATGACGTTTTCCAGGTCAAATGGGTACTCTATTATACCCGTAGTGGGAACACGGACCCTCAGCACATCCTGCTGGGTGGGAACGTATCCCTCCGCAGTCACACGGTCTATATCACTAAGGTAACTGGAGATATACATCACAACAGTGTGGAATAGACATACTTAATGATCTCATCTTTCTCACTCACACACATGCAAAAACAAATACATATCTTACATATTTACCATAACATACTCTCACTAGAGTAAGCACATCTACATGCCTGTTGAATTAAGCAGCTTTAAAATTGTAGTACACCAAGTCCACAACCAGGGGGCACTAGAAAATGAGTCAATTACCTTTTGACCATTTAGCCTGTGGTCACATATTATTACAATGTAATTGTGACAAACAAACAACCACAGAACATTTTGCTACGACAACAACACAGCGCAAACACAATGGGTGTACACCTTGCCAGTGTTTCTTTTTTTAAATCTGCTGTAAGGAGTCAGCGTTTGACTTACCACTGACATTCAGACATTAAACACAAAGCTCAGCTAAAACTAAAATAAATCATAGGTTTTTGAAAACTATTGGAGAGTACAGTCATGATAAAAAAAAAACATTGTTAGAGAGGTCTTGGGTTCATCTGTTTAATACTGGAGTATGTTCACAGTAGTAAATACACAGGGTGAAATCAAAGGCACGATTGTAGCTTTAAAGTCAATGTTCTGCTTCTTCTCAATCAGCTAGTTGCAAACTTGCAACAACATGGACTATGTGCCTTTTTCAGGGTTTCTGCAGGTTTCAACAATTTAAACGTAAGACTTTTTAAGACCTTTTAAAGACCATTACGAGAGGAATTTGAGAATTATTTCACATCTATTCTGGCCAAAAATGTACTAAGGATAAGAGGGAAAATCAGAGTCCCAGAATTACTTAGAAAGTAAATGAATTCATTCACATTCAACATGAACATTGAACTCCTAATCTTAGCATTTTCTTGCACAAGGCTTCAAAATCACTATTTTCAGCAGGTTTCAACCTCGGTGCTGGGTGTGCTTGAACAAATTCTGACTGGGCTGCACAGTTTGCATTAGAGATTATTGGTTCCATGTTGGTTTTGTTTTGTACTTATTTTATTTTTGATGTTGTATTTTGTGGTGATGGTGGAGGAACACTATTGGTTTTGTCCAGAATCAACACTATGAAATTTCTTAGGTGTAGCTTTAATTTCAGTCTCACTTTTAAATGTTTTTTTTTTTTTTTTTTTTTTTTTGGGGGGGGGGGGGCTTGAATCACATTATAATAATGTAAATATAAATCTCCTCCTGCTTCTGTTTAACTGGCTAATGTGCCAGTCACTGTACCTTAAACTGGCACGGCGGCAGGCATTAAGTCTAACTAAATACAAATAACCAATCTTCTCACTGATGGTCTTGTTGGCTTATGCAGGTCATATAGAAGCATCAGTAATAAACTGAGGCTTTCATAACTAGTTAAAAACTCCTTGTAGTAGCTTTACAACACAACTTTATTCTGTTAATGTTAACATCATAGTCCAGTCAATTTTTCAGATCTGTCAAAATCATATTTAAGACATGTTAAGGCCTAAAATTCAGATTATTGGATTTTAGACTTTAGACTTCAAGGACCTGCAGAAACTCTGTGAGGAACCCCAATGACACACTGCTTTGGATGATAACCATCACAACAAATAGTTTTGTGTGTATCTGTGGTTTGCAGATTTTTCATGTTAGATTATTAAATTGTGAAACTGGTGAATTTTGAAACTTGTTATCCAACATGTGTGGACAGAGACTAATGTGCTGCCCTGCCCTGCATACGTAACAAAACCCACAAGGTAATTACACACAGATCATACACACATAATCTGCCACCAACCACACATCCAAACACACCCTCATTACTCTGAAAACTGTTGTCTTGATCTCTGGAGACAAACTCCGTCTCACTGCGACACATGAAATTAAAGTGTCAGGATCCCAGTCAAATCATTACAAGTTATCAGTTTTAATCTACAAAGAAAAAAAGATCTAATAGAAGATTAGCACAAAGTTGTAACAACACTGTTAATCTGTACCAGTTCCTAAACCAACATCACAGACATACGCTCACAAAAATTACATAATCACACTCATATTGTGTCACAGACAGTCCCACAAATACCATTGTCAAATCCTAGACACCTGATGAGACACAAACACACACCACGGAGAAAGAGACAGGCAGACGTACTATTTAGTGGAGTCAGAGAGCTGGTACTCTCTGCGGCGGTCGTAGGCCTCCTGAATCCCGGGGTCAGCCCACAGGCTTTTGATAGCTTCGATGTAGGGGTGATCGAACCCGTTGATCTTCTCGATGTCCACCTCCTTCACGAGCATGGCGTTAGACTGGAAAGACACAGGCAAGGCGAAGAAAGGTGAGATAAAGAGCAGAAGTAGGATAACAATGAATGGGAGAGAGCAGTAAGAGAGAAGAATGGGCCAACAGAAACAGACTCAAGTTACTTACTTCTTTAAATTTTCAGCCCAGGATATTGGAGATATCTCTAGGTTAGCCTGGACCTGGTGGCTGATCCTAACCACCCACCTATTCTGCTTTTTCCAAAGATAAAGTTTCTGCTTGATAAACTAAGTGCATCACTTCTTGTGTACCTGAAGATTTTTCCCAGGGAAGACCTAAAGCACACGTTTGGTCTACCTTGGATGACACATGGGTGAAAATGTCATCAAAATTAACATTCATTTATAAGTAAATAAATAATTTGTGCCCATTTATCAAGAGGGCCTTAAGAAGAAAGGATTGACAACGCCCAAAGGATAAATATTAGACAATGTGAGCTATTTATCACACACTTTCATAGCTGTAACTTGTTAATAAATGTAGGACATAAATTAGACTATTTCTCAACTTTATAACTTGAAAATGTGCCTTTGGAGATGTAACCAATGGTCTAATGCATCAATGTAACACAGCAACATAGAGGGAAAACCACAAATGACACTGATGTCCCACTACAGCCACCTTTGCAACCTCAGAACTGGGGATGCCATGGTGAAAACAGTTTCCCACCAGAGGGCTGTACTATGGTGCAAACTCAACACAGCCAGACTTTCTTTGCATGAGCTGGCTCGCCAAAACCTAAAACTCCAGTCAGAGATAACGGGTATCAGGGTGGTAATCAACTTTCTTTGTTTCTTCTTCTGGCTCACATAGAAAGGGGTGTTTGATGCGTCATTTGACTCTCTTTTCTGCACGAAGTGGAACAGTGGAGTGCCGCCTACTTCAGTCAAGATGAACAAGTTGTTATAATGAAGAGCTATGGAGAATATACAAAATATATTATGGCAAAAGTAACACTGTTGCTGCAAATAAGGCAAGAGAGGAATGCAGAGAGAAAGTTACTAATTGACTGAATGTGCTCTTAATGCCTGCAGTTTATTACTAACTGACAGCTGCACATTAAACAGTTAAACTTGATAAGGTATAGTTACATGATACTTGGGTCTGACACTGTCCCATAACGCAGGAGATTTTAGTTTTTGGCCAAATCAAAATGAATTTTATTGATTGAATATTTTCTGTGATAAATACCATAGACCAGCCATTCCCAAACTTAAGAATGCCACGGCCCAATTTGAAATCTGAAAATATTCTGTGACCCACCCAAACCTTTAATCACAACTACACATGAGACCACTTGAAAAATTGCGATGATCTTACAACCAGATATGGACTCAGGAGGGCAGAGGAGGATCACTGGACACATTTATCATAAATATCTCATGATGATGTGAAAATTAAAATGTGTTATTTATTTTTCACAACCTCTCAAGGCCACCTGCAGGGCCTTCATAGCCCACCAGAGGGCCACAGCCTACACTTTCCCCTAATTTACACCAGGAACGGCTGTGCCGCGGTTTTGTTCCGTCATACGCGCGACTTCAATTCACACCAGTAGCGTTTCAGAAGCGGACCGTCTCAGAAGCGGAGCAGTTGTTGACTTGTTTACTTCGTCGTTTTTGGTCATTTTTCCTTGATTTTTGTGCTTCTACCATGGGTAAGTAGTCTATGTAGTTATGTGATTTCTTTTTTTGTATGTTTTAATTGAGTTTAATGTTGTTATTTCCTTCTTTATTGTGCTGTAGTCTTCAAAGTCATGGATCAAAGTTTTGGAGCTTTGTTCAATTAAAAAATACATCTCTATAATCATCCCAATATTATGAAACATACCTGTTGTCGCCAGGAATGACGTAATGTTGAATGAATGAAATGAAATACGATCCGTCGTCGACACAAGATGTTTTATTTTGAAAATTGACCAGATTCACTATGCTTTTCGTGTCTGGACTTCCTGTCTGGTTTGATCTCCTCTGTGCAGCTTGACGTGCCATTCATCAAAAATAGACTTGCTGCGTATTCTCTGCGGAGCTGGGACGCAGCTAACACGCGCTGCGGCGCATCTGGTGTAAACACGAGCATTGACTAGAATGGCTGCGTATCACTCTGAGTGCTGCGGCGCAGCGGTAATGCTGCACAGCCACGCCTGGTGTAAATTAGGGGTTAGGGAATCACTACCACAGACTAATAAATTTTCTAAATCGGTGTAAAACAGACTTGGCAGCAAATCAGGATCAAGCATATAAACTTCATTCAAGGTGTCTACAGTTGCTTCGTCATTCTGTTAGCGTGTGGATGATCTGCTATGTAACATTTAAAGTATTAATAGATCTGAAGCAAACGAGCAGAAAATATTTTCTGCGTCATCAACTGAGGTTCCCGCGGTAATGCGACTCATCCAGTTTGTACTGTTATAATTACATTACACAGCTTTGTTCGGTGACATTCCTAACGTACAGCTCAACAGGTTTGTGTATATAACGTCTTTCCTCAACTGAGAATCTATATCCCTCATAGAGAACATAAGGAAAAAATGAGTGACAGAGTGCCGCTTTTTACAGCTAATTTAATCTGAAACTCTGAACACAACCTGCATAACCCTAACACCAGTGTGACCAATAATGACACTGGACATTTTACAAGAAAAGGTATCAGTTGATGCAACTCATTACTCACTCTCCCCCTTACTTCAAACAAAAGGCTTAACAAGTTGGTTCATTAAGTTTCAAGTTGTAAGGATTATCAAACATTCCCTGCACTGACTCCGTTAAGTACATGCTTGATTTGACCAAGTTAGCAAATTAGCCCCAGCTAACACCTTCATGGTATATTCTGAACAACAGTAATACTCCCTTGTATGTGTGCCCGCACCCCACAACTGTTTGACGATGCTGGGCTCTGCCCTTCCAGTCTGTACAACAATATCCAGTTGTCAAGCAATGTCAAGTCAGGCTGTGATTACTGCCTTTTTAAGGTAACATTACGTTTGAAATCTGACTCCTGCTACTCTGTGCTGCCATTCTGCTGCTATTGCTGCTGTACAGTTACTTTCAGTTTTTAATTCTAGCATCCTTCGTCAGAACAAGTACTGACAGCATACGACAGGGGTCAGTGGCAAGTAATATAATCGGTGTATGCCTTAATACTAGAGTAACACTGATTACCGTGGCAGAACATTTTGTGTGGGTTTTAAACATATAACATATTTCTTTGACAAAATTAAATAATTGATACCTCTCTATACAAACGATCTGTGTCTCTAATTCATTAGTGGATGCCAACAGAGGCATTTCATTATTATGAAAGGTAAGACCTGTTTGTTCTTCTGAGACTCATTATTTAGGTGACTATGTCGTTCATTCATAATGTAGACCAGTGATTATAAATATTGTACTGGTCCTTGTGAAGGAGTGTACTGGTGGATTTCTGTCCTA
The DNA here is from genome assembly GCA_034769285.1 of Lutjanus argentimaculatus. Taxonomy (NCBI): domain Eukaryota; kingdom Metazoa; phylum Chordata; class Actinopteri; order Lutjaniformes; family Lutjanidae; genus Lutjanus; species Lutjanus argentimaculatus. Next base: position 20,540,094 of record JAWZSL010000003.1, read on the forward strand.
CTGAGCAGCGGACTACATTCACCTTGATCCCAGGTGTAAATCAGTCCTCAATTAGAGGTTCACAATAAAAGACCAGCAGGGCTCTGAGGACTGGAATTGAGAACCACTGTAGCATACTATAATAGACTATAATTATGTGGTTGTATTGTGCCCACACCACAGCTAACTAGTTCCCCTTCACTCATTTGAATGCCTATGTATCAACATGGCCTAAAAGTTAAAACTGAAAGTGTTTGGTTATGGCTTGTATCCTGAGGCTTGCTTAAAATACAGCTTATTTATGATTGTGAATGTAGCCAATGATATTCTGCGAAGTCTATCCCCATGGCATACCACATCAAACACTGAGCAGTGTTGAAAATACTAAATTCAGTCAATGCACCTATAAAAGAGGACTCTGGAATAAATGACATAAAGAATATTTCCCGCTCTTTACTTATGGGGTTCAGCCCTTACCCGATTCTGTTCAAACTTGTAGGGGATCTTAAGGGTCTCAGTGGCGCGGATCATGGACTGCATGGAGGTGAAGATGTTTTGGTAAACAAGCCTGATGAAGCCTCTCTTATCTTCATCTGAGTATCCGGCTCCATGGATGATCCTCATCTGCTTGATGAAGGTGCTCTTGCCACTTTCTCCCGTACCTGAACAGGACAAGACGGGAAGCACAGAGTTAGAGACAGAGGGCAGCAAAATTACGTTATTAACACAATGAGATGGCATGGCATGGCTTGTTATCACATCCAGAATATACACTGTGCTAGACAGAAAAACAGGAGACGAGGGGTTTAGCGGTGCATATAAGCATTTCAAACCATTCTGGTAAGATGTGCAGGCTTGTTTCTAGCAGTTTTCAATATCATTTACCTAATACAGTCTACACACAATACAGCAGCATTACATTCATTCATCAAGGATACCAAAAAATGACAGGAGAGTAAGAGAAAGAAGAGATTGGAGACTTTCTGCCTTGCATTATGAGATGGATTCAGAGAAAACATCTCTGGCACTCTTCATAAACCTACAGTATCAAGTCTCCCTGGCCACCTTCCAATTACAGTCATGCATCTATGCAGCAAGAGACAGTACAGATCATTTTCTGTAAATCTTTTTTTAAACTTCGACAACTCTTTGCGTACTTTTAACAGGGCTGAACAATTAATCGAAATATTCAAAATTGTGGTATGGCCATGTGTAATAAAATCGCAAGAGCTACAATTTTTAGATCAAGGTAAAATGTGTCACAACACAACATTTAGGGTTGGGCTATTGGATGACTATCAGTTATTGGTGTTCGACTGCGTCCATCACCAACTGTTTTTTTTGGGTTTTTTTTTTTTTTTGGCTATTTTTGTCACATACACATGCTCAAATTAAATTACCATTCCCATTAAAATCATGATTCATGTTGCAATATCTGTCAAAATAAATGCAATGTGATGTTTTCTGCAAGTTGTTCAACCCTAATTTATACGTGTAAGCAGACTTTTACAAACCAGTGCAAGATTTTGTACATCAAAGGTCACCCAAATGCACACAACTTGTATCAGAAGCAGTATACAAGTGTTTTGAAATGATAAAACTGTTTCTGATATCTATAGCAGACATGCCAGTATTACCAGCCTGCCTCCCAAGACAGTAGGATTGGATGATATTGCTACATGCATGACAGATCTTTGTAAACAGAAACAGATTTTGCCATACAATTTCTATCCTTCCCCTTAACACCTCTATTGCAGCAAATCGATGACCAGGACTGCTTTATGGTTATGTTACATTTTTAAACAACTTCACAATAATGTGATATAGCACCATGACTTTTCAGGTCATTTTCTGGACTGAACAAAGAGGCATTTCTGGTTCTTTAATACAACAATACAACTGCAGGGCTGCGACTAATGATTATTTTCATTATCGATTAATCTGTCAGTTATTTTCATGATTAATTGATTGTTTAGTTTATAACAACAAATTGTATAAAATGCTCATCACAGTTTCCCAGAGCCCAAGGTAATGTCATCAAATTGCTTATTTTGTCAGACCAACTGTCCACATTTAAGAAGCTGGAGCAAGCAAAGTTTTTACGTAAAAATGACTGACACGATTAATCGATTACCAAAACAGTTAACTAACTGTTGCAGCTCTAAATACAACAAACTGTTTTTCAAATTTATTTTGCAGAATATTCACAATGTCACATTATTCAATAAATAATATTTACTGTGGTCAAGGTTTTATTCATATTGTCCACTCCTATTAGACACTAGTCCCTTCCGATTAGTGGATAACTCATTTTGAAATCAGGCTCCTCATTTGTGCCAAGATGATGACAACAAGCCAAATCTGTGACCCGAGGCAGATGCTCCATGAAAGGCAAAAAAATGACCAAAAACTTCTATGCCAGTTGAAGAGATCCAAGAACATGCTGCAGTCTGCTTGCGTATCTGATGTTTAATTAGCATTCATTAATTTCTGTTAATCAATAAGCAAGGCAAATCAGCACAACCTGGTACAAATGAAGCCAGAGTAATACTATTTCTCAAAATTTGATTAACGTGGGATGCTCATGTAAGTAAGTTTTATGCATTATGAAATCCGTCCGCTGAAATTCCAAGTTGATTAACTAAACTGGTTACGGCTGCTGATATGTCAAAGCCTCTTTGTCCGGCGTCAGGATGTTATAACACAGTTTGGACAGTGAACGAATCAAAAATGTTTCCAGGGAGAAGAGGAGAGATGAGTGGGGTGAAAAGACTAATTTAATGAAGATGATTAAGACAACTTGCCCTACATTCAGGATCTAACACTGAACTGCTTCTGCCAAAAGGTGACAGCAGGGGTCGTTGTCAAAAGGCTGCATTCCTCCAGTGATCCTCCTCTGCCCTCCTGAGTCCATATCTGGTTGTAAGATCATCGCAATTTTTCAAGTGGTGTCAGGTTTCCACATTTACACATATGGTAAGGAGCCCAGGAAAAGGCTTCGGATTATAGGGATTCACTTAAAACATTTGTTCAGCTTCTATTCACTAAACCCTCCTTTAAGTGGCAAAAAAATCACAATCCCTGCATTGAGTTTTTATGCTTTTCAAGACCTGCAGTGATTGCCAAATAAACCCCCACTTGCTGGGGGGTCTGTTGGGCCTAACCCACATTTCACACTAGCCTTCTATGTTCTACATGCCCAGAAACACCACCCTCAGGCCACAAAAAAAGAAAAAAAAAAAGAGAGCTGATGGCATTTCAGTCCTTGGTGAAATCAAAAGGGATCCAGCACATCCATAATATCTGCAAAACTGAAAGGGAAAGAAGAGGAGGGAAAAACACACACACACACACACACACACACACATACACTCATCTCACCACCACCTACATTCAAGGTTTTTGAAGAGCAGCCATATTTCCGTTACCATGGCAACCCCTCCTCTGTCTCCCTCTCTTTTTCGTTCCTGTGTTTTTTTTTCTTCTTCTTTTTTTTAACCCCTCCCATCCGCCCCTTCTCTCTCTCCTCTCTTTCGTAGCAGACAGTAAATATAACTGCGAGCCCCTCAGGCTTGCTCTGTGCTCTTCATCTTTTGGCGTACCACAGAAGAAGAAGGGCCTTGGCTCCACAGAGTCTTTAGAGGGTGAAAAAAAAAAAGCTGGTCTGAGGTCAGTACCAGGGGGTTCCTAACACTTAGGACTGTAAAAATGTTAAGAGAGATGGCCGCTTCTCCACTGATGCAGGAAGAAATGCCTTAATCTCAGATAGAAATTGGGTTTCAACACTGTGTCCATAAGGGGAAATGAACCTCCTCCGCCTTCTCTTCCAACAAAAATGTCCAATTTTGGAGAACAGAGACAAGATAGACTACGATTTGGCCTCATCTTTATGGTGTCTCCTGTAGAGCTGCAATGATTAGCTGATTAATTGATGAGTTGTCAACCATCAAACTATTTTTATAAGCAATTATTCATTTTGAGTCTTTTTTAAATGTCCAAATTCTCTGAATTAAAGGAGAAATATATATTTACTGCAGTAAATCATAAAATTAGCGTTATATGTCAATAGAGATTAAGAGAGCATGCTATGTTGCAATACAAGCCATTTCATGCTAATTAGAAATAAAATAATGTTTGAGAGTTCTCTGAATAAGTATGTGTCTCTTGATGAGTCATAAGAAATCATCAATAATCTTTCAGGGGGAGTGAATCTTTATAACAGTTCAATTGAGCCATACGTTAAGAGTTTGACAGGCAGAAGTCATTGAACTCTTTTGTTTTTAGGATAACGGACTTAGCTTTTCATTGACAGACAACTGACAGTTATAAATACATGATCAATTTACATTGTAGGACTCAGACTCGTCGCTGCTTGTCATTGCAAATGTATGTTGTGCTCATCTTGCACTCGTGTAGCTTCTGTCCCTGCAGCTTGCGCGCAACCTGCCTGAGCTTTGAATCTGGGGAGGAGGGGGCAAAGTAAAAACAGCTCCCTTCAATTTTAGACTGTATATTATATAGGGGCCTCAACTCATTTAATATACTGGCTATGGCTCCAACTTGCTATCTGGACTACAGTACTCATTTTTGAAGGCTAGGGTCTGACAGAAATCTCCTCAAAGCTTCTGGTATCTTTAGTCCCCTCAGAGTAAACTGATGATCTTTGGTAGTTGAACAAGAAAACAAAAAAACAAAAAAAAAAAAAAAAAAACAAACAAACAAACAAAAGACATCTGAGGACGTCACCTTGGGCTTTGCAAAACAGTGTTCAACATTTTTCACCATTTTCTGGACTGAACAACTAATCAATTAATCGAGAAAATGGTTGACCAGAGATGTTGATGATCATTAATTGATTAACCACTGTTAAGAATTTAACTTTAAACATTAAATGTATTAACGGATAATGTATGTTTTTGTACTATTTCACCAGAGCTCACAGGTTTTCTGTAGGTTTGGTTTGTTCTGCCTGGTCAGTCTTGAAATGTCAGTTATTGCACCCATTTGACATTACTTTCATCAGATGGATTGGACTCAAAAATCGTTTGTACCAGCTAGTATTGTACTACTGAACAAACTGTGAAACAAAAAGATAACTGAACCTCTGTGAGTGAGGATGCTGCACCTTATAATATGCAGAGCACTTTGGTGACAGGTGGTGTATATGTGTATAGTAATGTCGTCTATCTATCTCTGTTTTGGGGTGAGAAACTCTTGGCACCTCACGATTTGTTTCTGATGCAGACGGCTACAATGTGATTAGAAAACAATTATCATTGCATCAGAATTTTAAGCTCTTAAGCCAGGGGGTGTCAGATTCACACTCACCAAAACTCAAGAAGTAGCCTAGCATCAAATTTGTTTTTATTTTGAATTTCTGATTTCCAACTTTTCTACATCAATTCATAATCTTTCCATAGAGAACTGATTACTTCCCTCACCCCTAATTTTGTTTGGGAGGGCCATTTGTTGAATAAGGACAGATGCACAAGAACAGCCATTTTGAGTGGTAGCCTTACTGTTTTAATATTCTGTTTGTTTGAATTATTGTTGTGCTTCAGAAATTAATGTTTCAAATAATGATTATGCCACTAGAATTGTTCATATGCAACTTAAAATGAGCGTTTTGTTTCTTATTCATTTTTAATGGTTAATCGATTCATCAACTGTTAGAGTTTTCTACGGTCTTTCGGTTGGAAAATGCACAAAATTTGCAACACTGTGCTCAACAGATTAATCAATAATGAAAATGATGGTTAGTTTCGGCCCTAGAAGAGCTGTCACAGTACCAGAATTTTAAAGTTCGATACAATCCTGGTAAAAAAAACAATACTTGATATCTCATTCAAAAAGGTCCACATATAATGGAACAATTTATTTTCTTTTTTTTTTTTTTTTTTTAATTACCAACTTGCACACAGTGCTAGTACAGAAGAAGTCACTTCACATTTTCTGGTTTTGCTGCAAGTCAAATTTCAGCCAGAAAGACCTAGTCTCTTGGATAAATCAATGCATTTGCTACATGCTACAAACTGGTGCCTACAAGGTAGTGGGCCAAATAAAAACTGATTGTCAAGCTAACAAAAGGAGTCAAGTACAGAGAGTGTAGTCTTTGTATTGGGCTGCGGCGGCGGTGTCCTAGTAGTGACTGCAGAGTGGAGCAAGAGGATCACTCTCTAGCTTGATGTCTGATTTATTTCTCGTGACCCCGTCACAAGATCTCCCTCGCTGTGTTCTCTTAACTGTCGTGTCCCTCTTTCACCAGACAACACACTACGAGCCTCTGTCTTCCCTTTTTTCCTCTCTAGATTGTACCACCACCAGCCACAACCATTTGCATGCCCTCACCAGCTCTCCCCCACAAATACACACACTCTCTCTCTCCTCCCTTCCCCTCTCCCCTTCGTCACAACCCCTCCTAACCTCCCTGAGGCTAGAAATATGCCTCTCCATTCTCATCCCTCTCTGTCAAGAATTTTGGATATTCATAACTAGAATCCATCCATTCTTTTTTGGTAATGACCTAGAAAAAGGAGGTCACCTTTTAATAGCTCACACACTACTTGGGTTTGATAACGCTTTCTGTTCCAGGTAGCTACGACTCGAGCGTGAGAGAGAGGAAAAAAGACTAGAGAGCTCAGATTATGCCCCGATGCAACAGTGCAAGGTACACTAACACAGCCCACACAGCAATTCTGGTCCTTTGTGGAGCCGACATGTTTCATTGGAACAGAGCTAGAAGTCTCAATTGGGGGTAACCCAACAAAAATGAGCGTCGAATTAAAACTTGCTCTGAATAGCCAAATCAAGAACTAGTGAAATGAAAACAGTATGTAAATAGTAACAGCTATCCGTCATGCAAAGCGGCCAAACACTTCACCTGTATCCTCCGTTGCCAGGCTAGCTTTCATAAGCCTTTACATAATGCAACTGATGTCAGCTTGTGACACAACACCTTATGGACTTGACACACCGCTGTCTTAGTGCAGCAGTTTTGGTTGAGCCCAGGTTATCGCACTTTAGTCTATCTGGTTATGTTCCCATGAGTCTGAGTGCGTGTAAGCCCTGCTTTGTTTCACTATCTCTTCGTATCCTACAACTCTACAACTCTTCTTCTAGGGTTGGATGATATGGGAGAAAAATTTATCACAAAAAAATTTTAAAAGGCTCACTTCAGTCGATATCGACAATTATTGACCATTTTAATTACCTTCTTTTAGACACAGACCAGGTGAAAAAAAGTATAACGGGTTTTGTTGTTGTTGTTGTTTTGTTTTTCTCTACCCTCAGTTGTCCAAGTGAGTCAGAAATCTACTTGCACAAACTCACTTTTTACATGCCCCACCACAAATTGTTTTATTTGCGATTATTAAATAACAACAAAAACTAAAGTTAATTTATTTTTTTGTTCAAACATCAAGCTGATGTCTTTAAATGTCTCTCCATATTTGAGAGGCTGATAACAGCATTTTATGCCATTTTGCATGAAAAATTACTTTAACGATTTAATTATTTTCAGCACTTGCCAGTTGGGCAAGTGGATCAGATATCTACTTGTCCAAACTGTTGTATTCATTAGCGGTTATCAAAAAAGTTAATTGTCATATTTAATCTTGGGCTACAAAGCCTATAAATGTCAGGAAATAGGGAAACATCCATCCTAATTTTCAGTTCAAGGTGTTGTCCATCTCCATATTTAAAGAGGCTGAGAACGGCATTTTTTACATTTTTTTTTTTTTTGCCATTTTTTGCATGAAAAATGACAAACAATTAATCCATTATCAAAATTGATTTTTTTTTTTTTTACCACTCGCTTGGTCAGGCCAGTGAGGTGGCAGATTTACTTGCCCCACATGGCATTTTATTTCCCCCTGGCGAGTGGGCAATTCTAATTGTTCAGCCCTGCCAAGGCACAAAGATAAGATGCATTTAACAGACTTCAAAACAAACAAAAAACTAACATACTGGCGAGCTGACCTTTCCTTTTGGTGCCTGGTGCAACCGAACAACACACCTGTTAAATGACTGGTAGACTGCGTACATTACCAAGAGATATGATAGGCTGTTCATGAATCAGGGCGTATTTGTTGTGTGCTTTCATAGCAGTTTGCATTTAAGTGAAGCTATTAAACATTTTAATTGAAAAATGTTTTATTGCTACTGATGAAGAGCCTATTGTCAATATATATCACTACTGTTTTATTCTCCCATCGTCCTTCATATGCAGGCATCTATAGGCCTCATGCACAAACATCCCTGCTAACCCCGGCTTCCCTCTGCAATGCCTGCAGCAGCTTTCCACGAACAGGAGATGGGGATTATCAGCATCATGGCCAACCTGCATGCAAATACACACAAATATAATGGTGCGTTGGTATGAAAAGTGTTGGCTTATCTAGGTTTATAACTGTCCTTTCATGCAGTGCTTAGCAATCCAATCTCAGCAGAGAGAAGAAATTTGCATAGCCATAGCAGAGGTTAAAGTATTATCAAAGATTCAAAATTGGCACGAGCCAGGTGTTAGCCATTTTATCAGCGCCCTGGAAAGACGCTGTATGAATCAGGCAGTCACAAGGCTAACCAAAATGTAGCGTGGGTCTCAATCTTTCACTAAATTCATCTTGGAAACTGGCCCCTTTCAGAGCGTACAAAGGAAAGGGATTGAGCCAAGGCAGCCTGGAGCTACACAACACACACACCAGCTGCCTAACCAACTGCGGACACACACAGATCCTGTGGTCAACCTCAAGGCATGGATGTTACCTTCACTGTGATGGCCCATTTTCTTTCTTTTTCCTGAAACGGCCTGGGCAACGCAGTGAGTACAGGACCCCAGCACAACACATAAAGAAAGGGAAAGAGGACTGTGTCTCTCTCAGCTCTATTGCAGCTTTTCAACATGTGCTGCTCGCTGTCAGGATCTAGGCACAACACTGCTGCTTTGTGCTGATGTCTCTGCATCTGCTGAGTGCTCCATCTGCGTGGGTGTCGGGGCTGTAAATTGAATATACATGCTATAGCACGCACTGCACATTATACACACACACATACACACACACACTCGCAAACTCGCACACCTTCATTTGACCACCTTAGGACGGTTTTGTCTGTTCGCCAGTGAGTGTGCGTCGAGTGCTGTTCTGGTCGAGTGGGTGTGGGTGAGCGCAAAAGAAAAATCAAATACAGGCTTTACAAAAGATTTGGAGCAAGCAGCAGCAGTATTTTAGTCTGCAATACACACACTGTGCTCGGCTGCTACGAACTAAAAAACAGCCAAATCCTAGATGTTGACATTATTTCTTAAGCCACAGCACTTATTTTAGGAAATCTCATCATGGAGATTCTATGAGATAACATCGCTCTGTCCACACATGGGCAGAACACGTTTATTACACATCTCTTGCACATTGATTTGTATCCACGTTAGGTTTTCACACTAGAATTCACAAGCCTCCAAAAAAATGACAACTGCAAGCATCGTCTATCCTTCCAAATCCAAGTTGAAACTGAAAGATGAAGTGACAGGAGTTGAAACGGTACGATCACAGAGACGTGTGGGCTTTACTGTACACAGCAGCTGGTGGGAGTAAACAGGAATGAACATGCCACCCTGTCAGCAGCGCAGAGAGGGCTGAAGATACTGGCAGTGAACAGAGTGGCAGGCCTCGTCCCCGTCCTGTCTGGGGACTGGGGTAGCAGCGGTATGTGGGACAGTCACCATCTAGCCTCATTCACCCCCATATCTCCAGAGAACCAGCCATGACCCCATTTAAGAACGTGTGTGTGTTCATCTGTGCACTGGTGAGAAATATGAGCAACTGTGTAAAAGACACCGTGTCGTGGAGAGAGACAAAGTGTCTGCAAGGTTGGCTGAGGTGAGGTCTGAACCTTTACTGAAAACTAGCAGAGAGAGAGGAGGAGTCTGTGTTCTTTGATGGAGAACGTACTGTCTGTGCTTACTTCACGGTGACTTCAAGATTAATGCATGACTTAAAACAACTTGGAATGAAATCAAGACATATCAAATATTGTACTTGTGTAGTTCAATATCCTATCTGGCCACTGCCTATTATATTGAGTGAGACAGATAATACATTAAACCCAAAACCTACTGCAATTAAGCTGCATTAGATGATCCAATATGTGGTCACTGCTTCCATCACACTGACTTTTTTGTGCATTAGGCACACCAAAGATGAGATTAAAATCTCTGGGCATGACCTTTATTTCTGTGCAAAATACGCACAATAACACCTAACAGCTATAACTCATATCACTCTGTAAAATTTTATTTTTATTTACTAATGCCAAATGAAATTTCAAAGTTTTTAGTATAGTGTATAGATTTTGCCTCCGCATTGGGAGATGAGTATGTACAAAGAACTGATATAGTAAATTAAAATTTCATTCAAAAGTTTTTAGTTGTACTGTGTATTGCAACAATAATGTATGGTTGTCACAGAATCCTGAGGCACACCTGGATTTGCCTCGGGGCACAACTTTTGGGAACCACTGCTCTAATGTGTCTATAACAAAACATTTCTAAACAAATTAAAGTTTTCACACATAATACATGACACACAGCAGGGTTCAACTTTAACCATGGTCCAATGGACTGTGGCCACAAAAAGTTACTCCGTGACCACCAAATATTCCATGTAAGTGGCCCCCTGTGGTCACCAAGTTCTATCCCAACATAATGTTATAGTTCCACAAAGCCTGATTCCTTTGCACCCTTCAACATCCAACAGCAACAACAACAAAGAGTACTCGTCGCCGTCTGGCTACAGTTATGTTGAGGCCATTCAAGCATGGATTTTCTAAGCTTACTCAAACTGTTCATGCAATCCATATGGAAGAAGTAGAAACACCAGAGACAGCCAGGAGTTATTCTTAAGAAAAACAATGCCTTCAGGAAAACACCTAGGGCTGCAACTAACAATTATTTTCATAGTTGATTAATCGGTTATTTTCTCGATTAACAGTTGTTTGTTTTAATCATTTTTTTTATAATTGTTTCCCAAAGCCTAATATGACACCCAAAAAAGTCTTGTTTTACTCACAACCCAAAGATATTCCATTTACTGTCATAAAGGGGTAAAGAACCCAAAAATATTCACATTTTTGAAGCTGAAATCATAAAAGTTTGACTTTTCTTAAAAAATTATTTCAACCAATTAATCAATTAATTTAATAATCGATTAATCCATTAAATGTTGCAGCTCTAGAAACACCATATCACAATTCATGGGAAAAGAAGACAAGTCATAGTTAAGGACAGCTGCATTTAGTTGCTTTACATTGCGTTTTCTGTATTGTTTTTACATTTGTTTGCATGTGCTGCCATTTTTCTGAAACAAATCTCAAACCTGCTCCAAGAAACTAAAAGCAATCAGGCAAATGTATTTTCCAATAAGTACACTTTTTATGTCTTTTGAATTCAGCAGAACAATAGATAAATAAAATTAATTTCAGTTTCTTCCAGTTACACAAAAAAGTATCTTCGGGTACCTGGAGGGCCTAGGGTTTAAGGTGATGCTGACCATGAACTTCTGTTTGAGTCTGACAAGGAACCTGTGGTGCATGTTATCCCCCATCTCTTTTCGCTGACAACTTTGTCATAAGGGCATTCAATGACCCCCAAAATAAAATTTTAAAAAAATGTAATGAACTGGAGGAAGACAAAATGGCCTCTGCAAATGTAGTGGTGAACCTTCCAGTTGCCACAGGTTAATGTACCCGGCCTTAAATATACTCAAAGAGAACTGGACAGGCTTTGGGTGAGGCTAGTTTCAATAATTAGTTTAATTTGCAGTAGTAGTCTAGGTATTTGTCTGTCTGTAACTCCTGCAAGAAATTAGATAAAACTAAGCATCTTTTCGGAGAGAACTCATTAAAATCTCAAATCATAGAAGCACCTTACTTATGATGATGAACTGTTACCAAAACATTTCATTCACAGCAATGCTGCAAAAGCATCCGCAACCACACATGCTCAGAAAACTACAATATGGTTGTCCAAGTGTTTCTCTCAGACGGTATCAATGCAGAAGGATTAACAATATCAGGTCTGTTTTTAAAGACATTCTGCCAGGCACAAGCCAGATGCTTTTAAAATGTGCAAGTGGCTGGTAGATTGCTTCATTCACCAGCCAATAAACAATGGTAATCTATTGAATGGCTGGTAAAATTTGAACATTCACCAGCCATTTGGCCAGTAGAACCAAAAAAGTTTATTTGATACCCTGCATTCTGCTCTGTTCTCCATAAAGCACCATTGGGAGTTAGTGACAGGTATGTGTACTAAACGTTGGGCCAGTATATTAACTGATATTAGCTTGTTACAGATATTAACTGGTGCATGTCTGCCGATAAGTAACAAGAAATTACAGTATAGAAATACCAAAGATGTGTGGGATAAATTAGAAACAGTACCTCCAGGGAAAAGTTTAATTTTTAACTGTGAAAATGTCTCATCTGTACACATGTTGGTCACAATTCCTTAACAGCCTTATTTAAGAAATCTTTATCAAAAATGCTGATTTCATATGTAAATCTATATCAAGCAATATATTGTTATCAGATTTTCTAAACCCTCAAATATTACAAAAGCCTGTTTCTTAATGATTTCCATATTAAAAAGCGTTAGATCCAACGATGATAAAGAGGATTTCAGTAATAACTGACCATCCACATAGCTCCACATTCACTGGCATTAAAAGTACCGTGCTCAAACACACACACAGACAGACACACACATCCACGGAGGAGTAGAGCTAGAAGATCCCTATTGCCATATATGATCAAAATAAGACGGCTTGGCAAGAGAAGGAAGGTCAGCAATAAACATCTGAGCCTAACCCCTGATCCTCTTCCTGGTTCAATCAGACTGTTCCTCTAAAGGATGTCTTAACCTGGTAACAAGACGTACTGCTGAGACAGGGAGGATCAGCAAGAACAATTCAATCAATGAGGACTTGGCAAACAACTGTATGTTAAACCTCACCCTCCTGGGATGGTGTGCTACCAGGCCATCCGCAACATTTTGGCTGTTGAGCCAACTTTTAACCCCGTCTGACCCCTTTCTTAAATACTGTGCTTGACAAATTCTCTGATGACCAAAAATGCCTTTCTGACGTCACTGTAGGGATTTATTTACTAATCACCAGATATTCTGTTCCTCATATTTCATGTGAAACCCACATTTTCATGAAAAGCGAATGCCAACTTGCACACTGACAGCTTGACTAGGAGCTTACAGTTTACCTCGGTCAGCACTTTAGGAAACCCTAAAGCGTTTGCCCTTCCATCTCACTTTACTGACCGTTCGCGCGCTCCAGCAGTTCATTTACCCGATGCAGCAAAGGCCACAGTTCCTAGCCCACAGTGTTTTGACCAAGTAGAGGCAAACCACTGGTCTGTGGAGCAGGAAGCTGGCGGTATGGCCTGATATGGCCCTCAGTGACAGGCAGCCAGACTGTGGGCACTGCTGCAGCCCTGGCAGAGTTGTTATTTTCTGACCAACTGGCTAAGCTTGAGGTTATTAGAGCTTTTACCTACAAAACTAACCCTAACATTCATCCTCACTGTGTTCTTGAGTCTGGAAGCTTCATGCCTGTGTCTGGCATGAAGTGGAACCAAACCTCATAACTGTTGTCGAGACATAGCTATTTTGGCAATTCACCCTGGCCATATCGTAAACCTTGCCAGGAAGGGAGAGAGAGCCACAGAGGGAGGGTGGACCTGAATTAATGCAAGAAAAACACTTTGGTGGGGGGAATGCTACAAGCAGCAATGGCAGTTGCTCTTATATCAATCTAGAGCTCAAACATTTAGCAGATCAATCGATGAGTCAGTCAAACACCAACTATTTTGGTAATCATTTTATCATTTAAGTCATATTTCAAGCAAAAAGTGCCAAACACTCTCTGGTGCCAGCTTTCTAAATGTGAGGATTTGTTGCTTTCCTCTATTTTACATCACTTTAAACAGATTACCTTTGCATTTTGGACTTCTAGATATAGATGCATGATCCACTTTATTAAGTCCCAATCTTATTCCAATACCAGAATTTGTATATCTGCCGTTACTGACACTGGAGATTGATTTTACACACATGACTAGCTGTCTGGCTTCGGTGTTTTGAGACAAAAATACGTCCAAACTAAGGACATATTGAGTTAGTGTTACCAGCTCACTCAGATGCAAACGGTCTCCTGTTATATCATAGGAGGTTCATGGTCCAGTGCAAGCTAGGCTTGTATATCTAACTCATAGAAATCTGGGAGACAAAAAAATATATGGGGACTACTGGATATCTTTGTAGAACTGATTAATTACTAATTAATTAAGGCTCAGAATAAACAAACAAAAAACACCTAACTCCATTTGGAAGCTGCACCTTGCCATCAGGCCAGGGGGAGTGCTGCAGCATGGACTTTTTCTCTTACAACACTTTAGTCTTCGGCACACTGCTGCTAACTGTGCCATTAGCTAGCAAGTTCAGTTAGCGGTCCTATTAGATTGGGATACAGTCTCTGAGGTGATTTAAAGTGGCTCCCACCAGGACTCTGACTCCAGAGACGATGAGAATATGGCAGATGCAGGTGGGGACAGGTGTAAAGGTTGAGGAGTGAGTTTTATAACTTAGCAAGTTAATCTGTAAGTATGCATCATCAATCATGTTGATAAGTCGTTGAATATTTGTTTTGTGAAGGTGGAAGTTATATATTACCATGTTTTGAACAACAAGGTTATACTCTAAATTACAAAATGTTCAGTCTCCTTCAGAGTCATTACCCTTTTTGGTATTAGTATTGAAGAGGCAGTGTACTTTGTGCCCCCCAAATATGTATTTAAATAAATAAATCAATATCATACATGTGTGATAGCTACTCAACTAATGGCTTGAACTAACCATGATGGTCAACAAGAAGAATCTTCAGTCAGGGGCAACCCTAAATTTATGCTACAACATGATGATACAAGATTTGGAAATGGGCTTATAATTGCATTATTATATACTATAGTATATTTATTATTCAACAAATGGAATCTGGATCAGTATGTGGATTGGTGATGTCATAAGATATCAGATGGGTGAATTACAGCAGTATTTGTCCCAACTCTATGTCTAGATGGGCAAAAGAAGAAATTTTAAGTGGGGATGCATGATAAATGTTAGGGCCAATAAATTATCAGCCAATATGGGCCTAACCACATATATTGGTCTATACTGATATTGCTGTTTATTCACCAATAAATATCTGCTATACCAATATCTGACTTGACAGATGGTTAAAGCATTTAATTTGAATTCTTAAAACAATCCATATTGTGCATCCCTAATTTTAGAATGACACCTTGGACTTTATGGAAATTTTAAGTATTCTCATTTACTAATGTAGTGCAACTAAGGATTGACTATTTTAATCATTGATGTTTCTACTATGGATAATTTTCCTGATTGATCGATTTGTCTATAAAAATCTATTTAAAATGATATGAAACAGAATAAGTGCAATTCTGCTCAATGCTTGATACATGACTTAATGCAAAATGACTGTTCAGATTATCAGAATTGTTGCTGAATCTTTTTATTTTGATCAATAATTGGTTAATCGTTTCAGCCCTTCTTTACATTCATCATTCTATAATAAATCCAGACACACGGCATCAGATGTGAGCTGAATTATGATACCTTAAAAAGACATTGCATGCCTCCACAGTAAAATATTTCAGCACTAAAGCTACAGCAGTCCGCAGTAAAACATTCTGTACAACTATAACTGAGATTACTCGGCCAGAAGGAGCTGTTGTGTACATTGCATTGAGCCTCGCTGAAAAGTACAACCTATCCCTCTGTACATGCACTGAACTGCAGGGTAGCTAATGACAGAACAACTCCCACAGCATTCAGCTGAGATGGATAAACGTCCAGTACTCAATATGCAGCTCAATATCACTTCCCCTCCCCTTTAAAATACACTTGCTGGAACGACACAGTGGTTAAATGTTCAGAGACGGAGGACGTCTTCTTCCTACAGTGAGGTGTGGAGAGGCAGGCGGCTCACTGAGGGCCGTGGGCCTGAGAATAATGCCAGGGGATAATAGGAGTCAGTGACATCTCAAAGTCTGAGCAGCGGATGTGTTTAACCAAGCCTATTAAGACCTGCACTAATCCTGCCTTACACATCCTTATCCGGGCGTCCACTGACAGCCTTAACTCACACAGGATGGGCCACTTATACCACAACTGATGGCAGTCCTTGCTTGCTTTCTGCCTTTCACACACTGACACTTAGATAAGTGTTTTTTTTTTATGTCTGCTGTCAAAATCAGGGATACTGGAAATACTAAAATGCTAGATGCAAAAGCTATGCTTAAATGCCCAAATATCACTCAGTCAACCAAGCCCTTCAATCATCTGGCATGAGAAATATGATTGCAGCACACATGCAAAGCATTTCAAAACTGCGACACAAAAACAAACACCCCGTTCAACCCGCTCACCTTGGGCAGCAGGTAGACTAGAGTGCACTAGCGATTTAAATGTATGACACAGATTAGAATATGTCCCATCAACGGTATGGCTCTAGTGTGGCCTACTTCTCTGAGCTGAGGTATTCAGCAGGGAAATGAAAGGAGACACACATGTCAAATAACCAGGGCTGCTTTAGGTGGGCGAGAAATGGGAACAAACGTTTTGAAACTAAGCATGCAACCTAGATAATTCTAATTGTCCTAAAAATGGACACCTGCTTTTTTCCAAGGAGCTTTACACTTATATCTGTTGTTTTACGTGGCTGGTGGGTCACATCATGCAGTTAAACATTAGCATGTTAGAAGGTGCATGCAAGCAAAATGCATGTTCCTGAAAGCCATGCAAAGCGCATTTGTGATAAAGCATAGCCTATTGTTCCTTTTTGTGTCCACAGAACTATGAATCAATGCAGTACAGAGCAACTTATTCAACAGCAGCTCCCACCTGCCCACACACCAGCTATAAAAATAGCTAACCTACTCAGCTAGACTACAGGATGAGGGGGCAAATCCCTCAGTATCCTTGTCCTCTGGAAGAGTAGATTTGTGACACTGTGTGCAAACTAATAATTAAGAGAAATTGATAAATTAATGAACAGGCACCAAGCAAGGTCTGGCTGAGGCACCTGAAGCCTCATCCAGTTGTACAAATGTTATGCAACCCACTGAAAGCAACCCAAAGCTGCTGCTGCTGCTTCCATTATCAAGTGACCATCTTCACCTTTAACCGCCACCAGCTAACAAACCACAGTGGCAGTTTTGAAGCTGGCCGATTGATTAGCTTGAGGGCTGGTCAATAATGTCAAACTGGCCCACTGACAAGCATGTGGTAGCCTGTAAACGGTAACATCTTAGTAACTTCAATGCCAAAAAATGATCTGTTGTCTGCTGCACACCAATGCAAATACATACACTCGAATAAGGAGACATTATTCATGCAGATGTGCACCTGGACAAGCCAGCTAACTACTTTTAACTCAATAAACTAAAAGACAAGCAATGCATTTCAATTTTCGTGCCATAACGTTTCTCATGATGAAACTAGGCATCCATCATACAGGCATTTAACCGAAAAGTGTAGGTCAACCTCACACAAACTGCAAAATTAACAAACTCAACAGATTTTATGTCCTCAATGTGTTCTGAATGAGAGAAGAAGTCTTAAAGAATCGTGTAAAGGGAAAGTTTTGAAAATTGCCCAAAACTGATCCAACCAAACATAACTTTATTTAGTTCAGGATTTCATGAGAAAAACAGGGTGAACCTTGAGATTTTGTTACCAAAATCTAGAATTTTGTTCCGGAGGCTGCTTTACCATGATTGACAGGGCTAATAATAGCTAGTGTTTTATACAATAGACAGTATGCCTGTCATTTTATAGCTAAGGGTTAGTTTATAGCCAACCAATGCACAAGTAATAATCAGAGGAGGTTAGAAAACATTTAATCTTAATAGGTGATATTCCCATATTATCTTTGGATACTATTTGGAAATCACTCTGTTATTCTCCCAAGCGTGGTTTGTCAGTTTTTAGAGGCATCTCTTCATCAAAAATCATACGACATATGTTGGTTTTTAGTGTACTTCTTCACGCATCTTAGGGCTGCACAATATGGTTAAAAAAAAATAATTTATTATGATTACCTTGACAGTTTTTGATATAATTAGTGAGAATGATTTTGTGGATCACAGGTTTCATCTTTACTGAACGAAAACTATTAAAATCATGATGACGAAACATTTATTAGGGTCTGTATAAAACAAACATTTTCTTACAATGTAATGTCTGCGATTTAGACATCGCATTTGGCCATATTGCAATTCTGTGAATATCTATCAGACAAGAAAACATGCACAAATCTTTTTTTAAACATGGGTGGGAATCAGAAATTGTGGCATCACCAATTTTAGTATTTTTCAGTACTTTCCCCCTCTCAGACTTCTTCAGACTTTTGATATGTTATAAATGACATATTATTAGGGCTGGACAATACATCGATATGATATCGATATTGTGATATGAGCCTTAATATTGTCTTTGATTTTGGATATCGTGATATGGCAAAAGTGTTGTCTTTTTCCTGGTTTTAAAGATGGCGTTACAGTAAAGTTTTGTAATCTACTGAACTTACCAGACTGTTCTAACCGTTCAATTATTTGTCTTTGCCCACTTAGCCATTATCCACATTACTGATCATTACTTAACCCCTCATCCAGTATTTTGTGAAAGCACAAACAGTTAACCCTATAATATTGTTGTGATATCAATAGAGGTATTTGATAAAAAAATAAAGTGATTTTTGTTCATATCACCCAGCCCTACTGTAAGGTAGTTTAATCTAAAGCACTGCATCATATTCTATAAGATCACAATACGTTAACCATAATGGAGACTATAATGGTATGTTATTTTAGAGAAAGTGTGTATTGAGCTATATATTGTGTATTGCAGCTTGGGCTTAAAAATATTGAGATATTGTTTATAAGCCATATCGCCCAGCCCTACTTGGCCATATCGCGATATATTGATTAACTGTGCAGCCCTAATGCATCTCCCATAGGCTTCAATAGAAATGGCACTAGAGTACTGAATGCTGGTTTATGATCCCTACATTAGACAAGAATACATGCACATATATTTTTTTTTTTTTTTGCATTGAGTTGCAATGTTAAATTGTGGCATCACCAAATTCAGTATTTTTCAATACTTCCCCCCCCCGACTTGCATTTCTTAAGACTTTTGATTTGATTTATGAGACTAGAACAGTTGAAAGAGTTTCTGTTGCAATGTGTGTGGGGTCATGTCGTATAATGCCTCTACTACCAGCTAGCAGCCTTAACTAATAGCATATTTGCTAGCATTGCCAAGAAGGCCCCAAGAAGGTTAGTTTTCCCACAAAACGACGCAAGACATGACAACAGACACGTATGAGAGAATCAGCACGCCACATACCGAGAAGAAGTAATTTCAGCTCTCTCCTGGAGTCTCGTTTGTCTCGGCGGAGTTGTTTGTCGATTTCTGCATTGATTCGTTTCGACTCCTTCGCCTCTTCGCTCAGGCAGCAAGCCATCATGGACTCCAGAGTCATCCCCTCCGCTTTTGGCAGCCCAGTTTAGACGGGACGCTGCAGCACTTCTCAGCCCACGGCTTCAAGCTTGTCCCCGGATCCCCGCCGCGGGTGCTCGCCTCGATCTCAAGGCGAGGAGGAGGCGGTCTGCTGTCGGGGCTGGACGGATGGATGGACGGGACTGGCTGGCTGGGGGAGGGGAGACTAGCTTAGACTAGGGGCCTCGCTGTCAAGTTGTCCCCCCAAGCCGAGAGCGAGTGCGACTTCACCCGGGCGGTTCTCGGCGAATCACGGGAGATTCGGACGGGGGACGGAGTCAGGAGGAGACGGCGGGGCCTCCCCGAGATGCTCTGCCTTTAATGTTTAAAAATCACAAGATCAGCCACTTAACACCTGGTTTACAGCGTTAACCCTCCTCTGTCACACTTAGCGGTCCAATTCTACAATTTCGTCTGTCACTGTGTCCAATTCTACCTTCAAAAATCCGTCAAAAGCGGCTCAAAACTGCAGCGTCGCGACATCCAAACCCGTAACAGTTGATATCTGTGCAGCCTCTCCAACGTTAGCTAGCTAGCTAAAAAAAAGTAATAGTCCTTGCTAGTAAAGCTAACATCAGAGTGGTAACGGTTATTGCACTATCCACGCCGCGGCAATGCGTCCGTTTGCTAAGTAACTACATTAGCCGACGTTAGCTAACCCACACGTAACGGCTAACGGCCGCCCCAGCTAACGCAGTGTCAACCCGCAGTGATTGAAACGGCGAGCTGGTTGAAGGAATTTTGTCCGCCTAGCTAGCGATAGCAGGGCAGCACCCCCATCACATCCTGATTCATTTTGACGGTAAAACGCTCGGCTAGCTGCTGCCACAGCCCCGCAGAGAGAGAGAGAGAGAGAGAGAGAGAGAGAGGGGGGAGGAATAAAATAGCGAGCCGGACCCCCGGTGGCTTTCGCCCAGAAACGTATTCGCTGCAAACAGCTGGCTGTTCGGGTGGCTCGTCGCTGCCTGGAACAAGGTCGGCACACACACCAGTCTGATGGCAGGCGAAGAGGAGGAGGAGGTACTGAGGCGATGAGTGACAGGCGGAGGATCGCGTGAAACAGGTTTGTGACAGACCAATTGAATGAACGAGGCGGGTCCTCGAGGCTGGAGCTGAGACCCCCAATAATAAACGTTTTTGCTGTACCCCCTGTTTGTCTTTCTCATTTAATTCTATTTCTACAATTTACATTATTATTTTCTATATATTATTTATATCTATTTGCTTATTGTATCCATATTGTTTTCCATATACTCATTGGTATTTAATTCACGTGTGCTATGTTGTAACAGCCTGTTTATTTCTTGTTCTTGTCAATTAAAAAAAAAAAAAAATCTCCAATATATCCGAATTAGGTGGAAGCGATGTTTCTCAGTTTTACATTTACAATGTAGCACTGATGTTTGTTTCCGTCACATGATCAGCAGCTACTTTGCACTATTTTTTAAATCTCAGATTGTATATCATGTTTAGAAATACTGATACATGATACCATATAAATAATAATTATATGCGATGAGAAGATACAAAACCCCGAATACTGAACATTTTTGAATTACTCCTGTGCTTTTCCCTATCTTTCTCATTTAATGTTATATTTATATAATTTATATTATTAGTTTTATGTATCATTTAGATTTATTTTTTATTATATCCACATCCATCCTTTATACAGAATATACTATACAAAATATAGAATATATACATAAAAACATTGCAGTGATCCTTGAATGTGGTTATTAAACACTTGTGACAAAGATATGTAATGGAGGCAGGCTATTTTACACTTACACGACCTTGACATAGTCATAACCATGTTATGAACACGAGGGACTCTGGGACTCATTGTTTGATATGTTTTTGTTATGATAACTTGGCATTATCAAACTTTTCACATTACATTATACCACATTAATTGAGGTCAAGGAAAATATTCATGACACACTTATGATAGTTTCATGACAGCCAGTGTCAAAACCAATCACATATAACAAAACATTTCTTGGTTTGTCATAACAAAGTGTGCCAGCTTATCATTATGAGATCATTATGTTTTTATTCCACTGATTGTATTTTTTATTCTGTTCTCATATTTATCATTTAATGATTTTTTTAAAATTATTATTTTATGTATTTTTCTCTTCTTTAAACTGTAATTATATGGATGTTCTGTTTATGTGTGAAACACACTGAATTGCCTCTGTAACGAAATATGCTATAGAAATAAAGTTGCTTTTGCTTGCTTGCTATCCTTTTAAACATGTATACTAGTATCTCTACATATATGTTTATATTTTATATATAAATATAGTAAATCCCTCGTCTCTAATGTGCAATTATCCTGTTAAATATCCTGTATATTTGTAATTATATTTATACTGTGCACTCATTCCGTGCAATATCTGTTCATTCTGTGATAACCATTCTTTGAATTTTGTGCATTTATTCTGTGTAATTATTTATATATCTATATAAGTGAATTGTATAAATACTATGTTGCTTTATATTTTAGTCTATTTTACATTTTTTGTTTTATTTGTATTCCTATTCATCACTCACTCTTTTTTTTACCTGCACTTTTTATCACTGAGCTGCTGTGAACTGGTGAATTATCTCAGTGTGGGATCATTAATCAATGTTTATCTTATCTTATCTTATCTTATCTTATATATCCTCAGAAATGCATGAGATCATTGGAAAATGAGGTCCACCACCTGTTGCACAATACTGTGCACTACTAAAAAAGGTCTTTCGAAGTTTGGTGCAACATGGTACCTGATTATTATCAAGACAGAATGAGTGGATAATCCCCATCACTTCATCAATAACCCGCAGTACAGTGCAAGCTGCATCAGACATGATTAATTACTCCGACCGTAGTGGACGTGTGATGTGACAGCAGTGACATCTTGTGGCCTCAGCGTGCACCTGCATGTAACATCTGTTCACAGTGTTCATTCAATAACTCCAGGAAGCTTGGCATTCAGAAATGTGTGGGCTGTGCATCTGCATAAACACTGAGCTGTCTCATCTCAGTTCTATCATCCATCTATCTGTGTCTTGATTCTTTATACTTTATCTACTTATACAATGTCTGTCGATTATTTTCTCAATTAATTGATCATTTGTTTAGTCTATAAATGTCAGGAAATAGTGAAAAAATGTAAATCATGTTTGTAAAATCTTAAGATGGTGTCCTCAAATATCTCTTTTTTTTCCCCACAACCCAAAGATGTTCAGTTTACTGTCACAGAGGAGTAAAGAAACCAGGACAAAATACATCCAAGGAAGCTTAAATCAGAGAATTTTGACTTTTGTTTAATAGAAAATTGCTCAAATATGTTAATCGATTATCAAAGTCGGCAAATAATTTAGTTTTAGACAACTTATTGATTAATTTTTGCAGCTCTTTATGCCATATTGGGTTTCCTGGAAAGTTGCAAAATAATTTTGAATATTTTCTACAACTGTGTAACAAATGCTTCCATTACATACCAGTTACAGAACAGCATCAAAAATTAAGTTTAACCATATACAACAAACTTATGTTAGACAAAACCTTTTTTTTTTCTTAAAACTGGAATTTTTATGAAATGATGCACTGCATAAAAATCAATGTAACAATAAACAAGCACACTGTCATGGTACAGAGAAAAAAATACATGAACATTCCAGCAGTCCCTTCAGGCTGTGATGCTTGTTGCACAATTGAAAACAATTATTATACAGATGAAAAAAAAATTACACTTGCTGTAGCTTTACCGCTTGTGGGCAAAGCATGAAGATTGGCCACATGGTGGCACCAAAGTAAGGACACTTTCCTGCCTACATCAAGTGATTTTTGCATGGATGTATTATGATTTTAGGATATCTCAGACTAGTTATGACAGGCTGAGTATACAGTGTCAGATTTAGCTTATTTCTGGTCATCTGAGCTTCACTTTGTCCATATCTGTCTTATGTAGGTTCTGTAGTGTTTTGAGATCGATGCTAACATTGCCACGCTTTAACATGTGTGGTTACAGTTATCTTAAACATACATGTTAAAGGACCAGTGTGTAGGATTGAGTGGCATCTAGTGGTGAGGTTGCAGATTGCAACCAAGTGCCTCATCCTCCCCTTTCAAGTGTGTCAAGTCCGTGGGCCAAATCAGGCCTGTAATAAACTAATTCAGCCTCAGAGATGATCTTGACTTTATATGTATAATGTATGGGCTACTGGCCTATTTCCAGATTGTCCCCAACGCGATGCACGACAATCCCCAACAAAATTCTGCTTTCGAAACCAACCCAGTCTGCTGAAAATGTAACTGTTACAAAACAGCATGACAAGCGGGCTCTGCACAAGATGTTGCCATGTTTACCATGTGACCTGTGTTCTCAGTTGAAGTCAAAGATCACCTACTCGATCACAAAAAAAAAAAGCAGCAGTCAGGAGTAGTGCCAGCAGATGAAAATACACACTTAAAAGTAACTAGAAATGACCATTTTAAGGGCTATTTTCCAAAAAAACAAACAAACAAACAAAAAAACGCAGGTAGCTGACCCCAGGGCCCGCCTACTTTTTCCAGATTTTCTCTACCCACACGTCAGTTTGTTATGAAAGAGCAACATCAGAAGAAATGTGTAGGCTACCTTTAGATACCTTGGGTGTGTGAAGGGATTATACTGAGGTACTTATTATCCTTTAAACTTCTGTAAATTTAAAGTAGTTATTTTTTGCCACACCAACAGAATCACTGGGTCTAACCGGGTCACCTGAAGTAGGAAGGTTCTGGCTCTGCCACTGCTTATCTGACCTGCAAATTCACTTTCATTTTTTTAAGACAGGCCACTTTAGTGACTGATTTTGACACCCCAGGAGCAGGAGAAACTATGGTGGCTGTGAATCTCATGCAAAACACTTAAGGCCCTCCCAGTGTTTGGTTTGTCCAGGCTACAGTAAAAACATGGCAGTGGAACTGCAACTATCATATTCCATCCACCATATTCTGCTAATAAGTCCCCTTAAATGTTAGACTTCATGTGTTTTCAAGCTTTTTCAATTGTTCTGCTGTTCAAAATAGTCACAGAAGAGTTGTCGGACCTCCTCAGCGTGACTCTGGTCCATGCTGGTGAGAGGAGCGGTTTGTGGCTAGGTTGAGGGCTCTCCGTCTCGGACACCTCCACCTGCCACTCTTCCTTGAAGTCGTCTCCGTGGGTCTCACACATATTGTGCAGGATGCAGCAGGCTAGAATCATGGTGGGCACCACGTCCAGTCCGCAGTCGTTCCTCTTGCTCAGACACTGCCAGCGCGCCCTCAGTCTCAGCAGCGCCTCCTCGGGCACGCGCATCGCTCTGGTGAGCTGCCGATTAAAGAGCCACTGCGGCTCCGTCAGTGCTGTGTGGCTCGCCCTCCTGCCCTTTTCCTCAGGAAAGGCCTTCATTAACCAGCTCTGCAGAGGGTAGCAGGCCTCCCCCAGCAGCACATACCTACACACAACAGATGGTTTTCAGTCACACCGGAAGACTCGACATCCTAAAATGACTCAGCATTACAAAAATTCAGCCCAAACCAGCTCAAACAAGAGGAGTTTAGACAGATTTGTAAACTGTAGATGTCCACTGAAATATTCAAAAATGTCTTTTCTTTGACTTAACTTTCAATTCTCAGTTTTTCATAGTCGGTTCACACACAGCACAAGAAAGCGCCTGCTCGCTCCCATGTTATAGAGGGAATTACAGCTCTGTGAAGGGAACCAGATCTTAAGGCTACGTTCCTGTCCATAAGTTGTTCAATCATCCATGTCTTGCAATCTGCAGTGATACTTTCAGTGTCTGTTCTAGTTTTTCTGCGCTCTGTGAGCAAATCCGGCATGATCATCTACTAAACAATATATGATATAAAGGACTGATTCTGATAAATGATGAAATATGCCTCCCAAGATTTCCAGCTCTTTTCAGTTTTCTTCCCCTCTCCCTGCTGTTCTCCTGCGGTTTGTCAGTTATATTTGCAGAGAGGGAGAGTGACAAGCAGCAGACAGACAGGGAGGCAGGAGGGAGGGAAGGTCGCTTTTTATACCCCTTGTTCAAAGAGAGAGGAACACCAAGAAAGTAGTTCACCCAAAAATAAAAATTCAGTCATTACCTTCTCACCCTCATGCCAATTGAAGGTTGGGTTTATAGTTTTTTAGCCCAAAAAAAAACTGCTGGAGTTTCACAGGAAAAAAGTAAGAATAGAGACCAGTTCTCAAACAACCCAAAAAACCTCACAAAATGCCTCCATACTGCTCGTCTGGCGTGATCCAAGTCTCCTAAAGCCCCAACTTGCCGTTCACTGGCATGACAGTGAAGGTTTAGGCTAAAAATATGGTGTAAATGACATCTTTCAAGTCAGCTTGCCATGTCAGGGTTTTAGGAGACTTGAATTACATCAGATGAGCAGTATGAAGGCATTTTATGCTTTTTTTTTTTCCCCAGTTGTTTTTTTCCATTTGAAAAATGTGTCATCATTCACTTTGTGGGAAATTCTGCAATGCTGTTTTCCAGTGAAACTCCAGCAGTGTTTTGTGGACTAAAAAACTAAACTCGACCTTCAAACGACATGAGGGTGAGTAGATAATAACTGAATTTTCTTTTTTTTTTTTTTTTTGGTGAAATATGCCTTTAATATCTGTCCTAAAATGCTCACACAGCCAGTGTGGCCCCCGGTGTAAGAACTATAATGAGAATATACAACATTTTGAAATTCTTAACTGTTAAGTAATATTATGTGTCCTGGAAAACTGAGTAATTGTTGTTGTTAAGGTTAATGTGATAGTTAAAATTAAAGTTTTTGGGATCATCCTTTACTTCTATTGATTACATAATACAAAAAGCTCAGTTGGACAGAGAGTGACAACGGCTGGATGAAAACCTAATAAACAAAGAGAAAGGAGGGAAAGACTAACAATTTAATTCTTTCCTTGAGGTAGAAATGTGCATATAGTATCTTTAAATGGCTGAAAAATGTGACATACTGACTCATCCGTCATGCTTTAACTTTACCTCAGAGGTTTTCCCATGAAGATCGGTGGCGGGTCAGGCGACAGTCCACCCTCTGCAGCTGTGGCCCACAGCGATGAGTTCTGGAAGATGTCAGCTGGGTCTGTCCCACCTGGAAAACTGGCACAAACATCCCAGAACTGCCCGCGGCCACTAACAGCCACCTGAAACACAGACGGAGAGAAGTAGGTAGTACAAATCTGACGTACTGTAGGACAACTAGTGAGCTTGTATTAACAGCAGCATCTCTACCTGAGACAGCACTGACAGCCAGCCTGCTGGGTTGGCATAGTCAGATGCATTGTTCGATGGGGTGATGATGGCTGTGTGAAGCGTTGCTATGGCACCGACGCAGTGAGGGAAGCCCCTGTGAGACAGGAAGAGCTGGGCTGAGTCCTCCAGCTCCTGCTCATTGGGAGGCCGCAGGTAAATGGAGCTGAGGAGCGCCACGATGGCGTGACACATGTCTCTGACACAGCGGCACACGGTGGACTTCCCCACGCCAAACAGGGTGCTGATGGTGCGGTACTCAATGTTGGACGCCAGACGCCACAGAGCCACCGCTACACGTTTCTCCACAGGCAGCGCCAGGCGGAAGCTGGTGTCCTGGCGAGCCAGACGGGGCCGCAGCTTGTCGCACAGGTAAAAGAACGTCTCACGGCTCATACGGAACTTGTCCAGCCAATCAGATGGCTGAAACTCTGTCATCACCACCCGCTCCCACCAATCGGTGCTCGGAGTTGTGGTCCAGGGGCGTGTGCGGATGCGGACATTGGAGCGGATCCCTCCTGCCAGCAGCATCTGGGGAGAAGAAGATCAAAAATAAAATAAAGATTTGTTTTACATTAATTCACAGATTGTATCCTATGAGTCACACTCTGAAGCCCACCCCTGGCTTTACTTTATCTTTGTGTTGTATAACTGCAGCTTCTCTGGTATTTTATGCTTGGGGCTGAAACAATCAGTCGAATAATCTACTCGTCGATTAACAGAAAATAAATCTGCAAAAATTTTGATATTCTATTAATTATTTCAGACAAAATTTCCAAATACAAACCAATCTCTGAATTCAGGTTGCCAATTCTCACTGGCTCTTGTTTATATGATTGCAAATTCAACGCTTTTGGATCGCTGTCAAAACAAGACATTTGAATACATCTCACTGGGCTCTGGGAAAGTGACAGGCATTTTTTGTTTACTATTTTCTGAACAACTGATGAAGAAATAAGAAAGAAGTCTCCCAAAGCCCTGACACGCCACTTAGTGCACACACACACCATCACACTACGCACACACAGTTCAGACGGTGCGTGCATGTGAAAGTGGCTCCAAGCTAAGGACCTACAGTGTGGATTTCGGTTAAAAACATGGTGTGAATGACATCTTTCGAGTCAGCTTGGTATGTTCAAATTCAAATTCAAAATGATTTATTCACTCACGAAAAAGCAATTCGACAAATACAACCACAAGAACAAAGACGCATGAAAGGGACACCCCAGACAAGCCACCAACCTGTTGGGACTTCAGGAGACTTGAATTGCATCAGATGAGCAGCGACTAAAAAAACTAAGCCTGACCCTCAATTAGCATGAGCGTAAATAGACGATGACTGAATTTTCATTTTTGGGTGAAATGATCCTTTAAAGTAAAGTGTACTTATTCTATAACTGTGTAAAACTGGTATATAACTAGTATGGCCTGTTAGTGTGATATACAGAGGGTTACTACCCTCAGTGTGGAACAAGACACCTTGCTAGTGACCTCTGGCACGGGGATACAAATCAAGCAGGGGGG
Source organism: Lutjanus argentimaculatus (assembly GCA_034769285.1). Lineage (NCBI taxonomy): Eukaryota > Metazoa > Chordata > Actinopteri > Lutjaniformes > Lutjanidae > Lutjanus > Lutjanus argentimaculatus. Next base: position 20,568,538 of record JAWZSL010000003.1, read on the forward strand.
CACTGGGATCCTCTGTGTGAGATTTTGAGTGTCAGATATTTTATTTCCTGTATTCTAGTGAATTTTGCATGAATTTGTGCTTTTTTTTTCCATCAATTTCAAAGTCCCCTGCTGCTCTGAACATGAATGTAAAGGAAATAATAAGTCAATAATTTAATAGTTCCTCACTATGTCTCATAAAACGGTTTTGATTATTTTTCATGTCATTCCAAGTATGTGAAGTAGTGCAATGCATTAGAGTGGGGTGTGCATATTGATTCAGCAAGAGGCTGTGCATTTTTCCCCCTGCATTATAAAGGGCAGGCGACAGCCCTAAATATACATCAGTATGACACCTAGAGTTATGGACTGACCATGAGCATCCTCCTCTGTCTCTGGAAGAAGTACTGTCGGTGTCTGATGCGTCTCTGGATCTCATTCCTCCTCTGGACGTTTGCGGTGTTGATGTCTCTCCTGCGCTTCAGCAGCAGGTAGGTCACGAGGAAAGTGAAGGATCGCAGGTGCTCCTCTGACTCCATTTTGACTCCGAGATCGACCCGGAGGCAGCAGCACGACACGCATTAAAGTTACGATAATGAATCTACTGTAAACAAAGCAGCTCAGGTGTTGCAGCAGCTACCGTCAGTTGCTGTTCAGTGTACTACTTCCGCGTTCTTTCTTCCTGTTTGTGTGTGTGTGTAACCAGCAGAGAGGTGCTGCCATCTAGTGGCTGAAACTGGGTAACGGCTGACAGGACGTTAGGATACAGTTACACTGGTGGAAAGTAACGAAGTAACGAAGGACTTTTACTCAGGTGCTGTACTTGAGTAGAGTTTTGAGGTGTTTGTGCTTAACTCGAGTGTTTCCATTTTATGCTAATTTATACTTCTACTCTGGTGGGTTGTGAAAGTACTACAGGTACATGGGCCATGAGAGGCCATTAAAAATAAATAAAATATGTTTAAGGTTCAATAATACACTTTTGAAATTACCCTAAAATGTTTAAGTTTTTTTTTTTTAAGTAACCAGAATTATTAAAACAAAGCCACAGAGTTTAAATTACGTGTTATTCTTCATTTATCTGACCTAGTTTAACAGGTGTTAGACCATATTTGTTGACCCACCACATTAACACTGAAACGTATCTTGTGTGATTAGTCTCGTGTGTGATCAGAGTTTTTGTGGGCCACAGATTTTCAAATTTCAATTGGGCCCTGGCATTCTTAAATTTGGGAATGGCTGGATTAAACTATCCAGCAGTATATTAGTTGAAATTGGCTTGACATTACTGGCTGTAATTATGATGATGCTTGCACATGGAATGCATCAATAATTATAATCCAGTTACATAACAGTTATTTTGAAATGGGCCATTCTACATAATATAGACTTTTATTTTTGGTACTTAAAAGGGACAGTTCACCCCAAAATCAAAAATACATATCTTTCCTCTGGCCTGTAGTGCAATGTATCCATCTAGATTTTTGTTTTGGAGATATCGGCTATAGAGACGTCTGCCATCTCTTCAGCATAGTGGGACTAGATGGCACTAAATGGCTTAAATTTGAAAAATTCAAAACTAGTGTCTTTTTCCAGAAATCATGGCCCGGTCACTCAAGATAATCCACAGACCTTGTTGCGAGCAGTTTCATGTAGGAACTACTTTTCTTTCTGCAATAGAATCTACTGGAACTACTTTAGGATCTCCTGCAACTACTTTCTTTCTAATGGAAAGAAATAAAGACATACTGCTGTTGAGCCTTTCAAATGTATTTTTTGGTGCTTTGAGCATATCAGAGATATATCAGAGAGAAGGCAGACATCTGTACAGCCGATATCTTCAAAACTCATAACTCAAAACAGAAAAGATGGATACACAGCATTACAGGCCGGAGTGAAAAGATGTATTTTTGGTTTTGGGGTGAGCTACTCCTTTAAACTGTGTTTTTGGTGCAAATATACTTTTAATTAGAGGCAGAATATGCAGCGTTGTCTGTAAACATACCATCTTCTACTTTGTCTGTGGATGTCTTTGTTTTGCTCCAATTTGTCAGTGTGGGGAAATGTGAGATGTGGCCCTTTTCTTTGCTTGACAGACTAGACACAAGAACACAAGTTCAAATAAATAAGTGAATATCAATGTGTACAACTCCTCTCCTGTATGCCATGTTTATTCCCTTAAAATGTTTTCTGCTACAATTCCTTCATCAGGACATTATATGAGTCTGGCTTCTGAGTAGACTGTTTAAAATAAATGGTTAACAAAATCATTAACTAATGACACAGAGAGTTAAATCAACATCCCTCTCAATAAAGCATGAAGTGATGAATTAAAGTAAGGAGGATTTATTGTAGTGGAGTGCATTTGATATACATCAGTACACAGTGTTACTTTCTAATCTGAGCATTTCATGGCAAAGACTAAACAATAACGGAATCTGTCTGGATAAACACTGTGGATCTTCAGGAGTACGTTTAGTGAGAGGAGCTGATTGTCCTTCACACTGCAGCACAGCAGCTGATGCTTAAGTCACAGCAGATGTCGATTTCTCATCTCTTCCACTTTAATAAGTTCAATAACAGACTTGAAGCAATATGTTTTACAATTAGTGTTAATCTTCCAAACAATACAATTATTGGCTTTTGTGTATCTGTGAGTGTTTTGCTTATTAGGAGCTGCGCAGTTCTGCTGCTGGCCCATCTTGTATTCGCCAGTGCTACAAGGAAATCTGCTTTCCCATGCAAGAAAATAAAGAAAACTTTGCACATAGGTCGAATCCTGTGCCAAACTTCCTCAGCTGGTTTTGTGGGCTAACAGTCCTGATGGTGGCGCTACAGCAGAAGTTTAAAATTAATAACAAATCAGCTGTACATGCCACCACTTTGCAACTTTGACCAAATGTAGGTCTATTGATCAGAAATGTCCAGATACTGGCAGGAATTAAGTCCATCATTTTGTTTTTCTCAAAAACTAGAAAACTATTTAAAGATATCTTCTACCACATTTTTTGCTCAATTGACACCAACTCGCTACACTGCATCTTCAGACTGTCCCCCACATACCATCCAGAGAAGTCACAAAAAAATAAAGTGCATGCCAAGGGGAGTTACTCACTCCTCCTGAACTGCCTGAAACGTCTTGCTTGTAATCCAGCCTTTGCTCTGTTACATGGTGACATCACTATGTAACACATATGCATTATGTACAGTTAGTTTAGAACAGAATTTTGAATGGGCTCAGGTCCTTAAACAGACACAGGAGCTAAAATGGTGTGTTTCAGACAGAGGGCTAATAGAGGTGCTACAGCTGTGACCAGTTATCAGAAAAATAATGTGAATGTTGAACATGAAAGCATGTAAACCGATTCTAGCAGAAACCCCTGAATAAAAGCATAAGCTTGACAACTTGTTGAGCAATCAATATTTGTAAAAAAAAAAACAAAAAAAAACAACCAAACAAGCAAAAAAAAGACAGAGAGATGTTAGCTAGACGATGAAGTACACAAATTCTCACAGTTTTGTCTCGATAACTGAATTTTTTACACTAGTTTGAAAGCTGCTTTCTCATGCAACTCTAACCGATCCCAATGGACAGCTTTAAGTACAGGTTGGAATGCAGTCAGGGTGAATTTGAGATCTGATCTCTCAGACCACGTTCAGAGGTGGCCTGCATGTGTCCGCATGTGATCACATTCTTTCAGCAGTGTGAATGTAAATGTGTCCTGGGCCACATCGAAAGACTGTCTACTCAACTGTCGTCCCGTAAGTACATCATTTGTTTTGCTGTAATGCAAATTACGCATGGCCTCTATTACCTGCATCGGATGTTTGTGAACTAGTAACCCCAGACTCCTTTAACGAATTGCACTTTTTTGTGAGTTATTGAGTGAAGAGAAACGTTTATAAAACTTTGTGAAACATGATTTTGTATGACACATTCTTAATTGTTTGTGCCTTCTTGTAAATTTGGCGCATGTTATACATGATTTCTTTCTTTGTGGAAAAAGCATTGTGTCCGTCTGACTCAGCGAGCTGCGGTTAAAAAGCACACATTTTTCAAACATGCTTATTTGCATAAAAAGCAGGGAAGTGAAACCACTACAGCAAATTCTTAATCAGTTGTGCCTACTTGTAGTCTGACTCACTGGATGCACACTGCAGGTATAAGTCCTGCTATTGGTCGCATGCTTCAAGCGGCATTGTGGCATCAGCTATCTATTTTTTCAAAGTCCCCGGGAAACAAGAACAACCTCCTAGATGCAACCTACATGCTGAAAACGGAAAATTAGCGTCCGGGACGAATGGTGCGAATGTAAACAAGCTAATAGTTGTTAGCTTTCCTTTTGCAGTGAAGTAGTCATTTTAATACCAGAACTCGCCTGCAAAGGTTCCACCAAAACAAGTTGCACCTCTACACTGTTTTGCAGCAGCACCGTTGCTGCATCCTGGGTTTGGTGCCGCCCAAGACATTCGTTATTGGCTCATAAAAATGCAAACAAGGCAGGGAGTTGCAGAGAGAGGTCTGGCTATGCAAGATTAGTCCCTTTTTGTAAATTCAGCATTAAATGCAAAAAATTGATTTGCTCCTTCTGAACAGAAAGACGAGACGCTCTGTGGTGCGGTGGGATACACACCTTTGATCTCTCTCTGTCATAAGTTTCTGATTTTGTCATTTGTGAAGTGAAAAAACATATTTCCTCACAGTCAGAGAAAGTAACAATGTGCATTGTCCTGATCATACCTCAGTCACAAAATTCCAGTCACCGTGGAGCTTCTCTCCTGCCAGGCTGTTGACAGCACAGGTAAAACATGTAGGTCATGTAGGCTGACTGAGGAGTTTAATGTGCCGCTGATCTAAAAAAAGGAACAAATAAACGTCCAAATGGACTTTTATAGACAATGAACTGACAAAATAGCCTAAGTGTTCATTTCCACATAGAACGGGAAGTGAGATACGATCAAAAGTGGTCACTCAGGGCGCATGTGGTGACGCAGTGTAATACTGGAATACTCAGACCTGTCCACTTGTGATTGGATCACTGAGTACGCAAGTTAATATGAGTTCTGAACAGGGCCTCAAGTAGCTTAGCAAGATCCTCAGTATCTATGGTAGTGAGTTTGAGCCCTGGGTGATGCAGAATCACATAATAATGCTCTCTCTCACATTGTGCTGTGTGGAAAAGAGACACATGAATCCCAAGATGCTTACAATTGAATAAGCCTTAAATAATTCTGGTCCAGGCAGTTCTGCTGACGGAACCTCATGCATCTCTCATTTGTCTTCCTCCTCCTTTTTTCATCTTTCTCCTTTTTCTTCTTCCTCTTCAAATGCCCCCCCTGACTCAATGCTGTGCAGCAGCTACAATTATTTCTTGTTCTTTAGGTGTTTAGTAGTTATTTGCAATTCAGGTAACATTAGGTTAGAGGTTAGAGAAGGTACGTAGAAGGTAATTAGTTACTCTAGGATATACTGTCGATTGCTGTACATTCAGAAATTATGAAAAAACATACAGGAGATCTAGGACACAACTTTAACTCGAGTGATAAAGAGCTCTGCAGCTGCATTCTCAAACTCCTTTGCGTCCATGTTCCCGCCGGGGCCCCGTGTCTGAGCTCCAGCTATGGCCTGAGCTAGCCTGTATGGAGAGATCTTGGCACTGGCCTCCAGGTAGCATATTGCCTTGACGTTAGCCTCCAGACAGGAATTAGCTTTAGTGTTAGCATTAGCGCAGCAGTTTGTGTCTGAGCCTTGGGAAGTCTCCAGGGCTTCCTTCAAAGTCCCCAGCACGGCCAGGCAGAGCGCCCGTGAGGCCGGCCCTTCGTCAGGGCAGCACACCTCAGCGTAAAGCCTCTGAGCCTGCCGGATGTAGTCCGAGAAAACTGCACACGTGAGCACGCCGTGACGGAAGACGTCATACGGGACGGCCTCGTGATCCTGGCAGTGGAGGCGTCGAAGGAGCGGGGCGGAGGTGGAGGCAGGGACTCCACCCTCGCTGCACAGGCACTGCAGAGTCTGTGTGTAGAGGCCTCCTCTCACTCCCCCTCCTGTCGGGCTGTCAGCGCAGGGGCCCTCAAGGCCTTCAGGGGCCTCAGCTGGGCGTGTACGGGGTCCAGTGAGGTTCAAAAGGTCGTAGGCCACACGGACATTGTTGCTGAAGGCAGATCTGGGTTTAAAGGGGATAAAAGAAAGCAAATCACTGGATTGTTTCTGACAGTTAGAAAGGAACACTTGTATTTAACTCTATATATATAATAAAATATAATGTAATGTAATATAATATAATATGATATAACATAATAGATAACAATAATAGTGAGATTCACTTCACTGTACTATTGACAGGAACTGAACAATGATAATCAGAGGTTGGATGATAGAGCACTTTTTCAGTGCAGGCTCCAAGCATCATGGTTTTTAATAGAGATATATGTATTTCTTTATTATTTACTCTTTTACAGTATTTTTAATCAAATAGTGATGTCTAAGGAACATGATATGTAACAGGGACACATTTCTTAGAGAAAAGAGAAAAAGGAAGATGATGCTGAAATGCATTTATCAATATAAATAAAATATGTACATCTCAAAACGTGGGCAAATACTGCCTGTGCTGCTACATACATACCTGTAAGGGTATACGGGAAAATATGTTCTAGGTACATGAAGAAATTTGCTTAAAACCAGACATCCAGGGTTGCCAAGTTAAATTATGACGAGCCGAATAATTAAATATGTCTGTTAGTACGGTGAGAGAATATAAAAGTGTTTCATCATCACTTCTATTAGATATAAAATTCGCTTCTTTGTGAAAATGTCGGAAATTTGCACAGACCTCTGGGAGTGATGAGCCAGCCGCAGGTGCCACAGCGCCCGGTTGAGATGCTGCTGCTCCTGCGCTCCTGCGTTCAGCGGGCCGTTGTTCAGCTGATCTCCATCCCCGCATCCAGCTGAGCCGGCGGTCTCTGTGACCGAGGCGAGGTGGCAGAAGTGGTCGGCGAGGAAGCCGATGGGATCGTCCGATCTGGCCTCCACCATCTTCAGGATGGCCCCGCGGAGCAGCTCTCCCACCCCGGCCTGCGACAGAAACTCCCTGTCGCTGTCCGACTTGGTGGCTTTGCCCTCGGGCATCCCTGGAGGAGTCGCCCCCGATCGGCGCTTCTCCTTGTCCGCCATGATGATGACGTCTCGTGCAGCAGCAACAGCAGCGGAAGTGATTTAAAGCTGAATGGTCAAAAGACAGGAAACGGACCAGGAGATTGTTTATTCATCTCCAGAAAACATCACAAAAGATATTCCACATTTACAGGGGCCGAAAAGCCTCAAAACAAAAGCGTTGTCTACAAAATCCTATCACCATGACGACCCTCTGTCGGTTGGTTGCTAGGGACGCTGTCTATCTTGTAGCGTGTGCAGGGCGCGTGCGTGTGGGCAGCCAGCCAATTTATATAATCGCAGAATTTTCTTTTTGTTTAACGGATATTTTCTTTATGTTTTTCACTTCAGTATGGTAAATGAGGGGACATATTTTTTATTGTAAATCTTTTATTTTTACTTGCTAAATACAGATGCTCATCTTGCTTTGCCACGGGGGCTTTTTTTTTTTTTCTTTACAAATAACAGGAGGCCAGGAGCAAGTTAATAAATTAATATTAAAAATAACGTTAATTATTAGATAAAATAAGTATTAAAAGGCCCATAACTTATCTTTCTTTAAAGTTATTTATATTTAAAATACCTGACTTAACTAAAATGGTGTAAGGTTTGATTTAATAACTGCAACTGCATTTTAGCTGTGAATACTTTTGTGATAATAATAATGATAATAATAATAAATAATAATAATAATAATAATAATAATAATAATAATATAGAGCAGTCATTCCCATAGACTGGGTTGGGACCCACAGGTGGGTCACAGGAGATTTTATTTGGTTCCCCAAATAAATAAAAGACCATGAAGGAAATTCTGCCAATTTAAGATTTATATCTGCAGTACATCTTTTATAAAGCATTTAAAATGTATCTATTGGTTTACTGAGGAAAAAAGAGCCTGTTAAATCTATTTAAATGCACTTATATTATAAAATAGGCTAAAATGTTTCAACATGTCTATGTTTTCAATAAAGCATCAAGATAATATAGTGTGATGTGCAAAAGGCAGTAAAAATGGTCATGAATGTTCATTCATGCATATACTTGGATTGCGATGGTTTGTCATGTTTAAAAAGTGGTTCCTGTGGGAAAAAAAGTTTGGGAAACACTGATATAGAGCACTTTAGGTTAAAAACAAAGATCATATTTAAGCTCCTTTAGTATAAAATACATACTGATGGGATCAGAATGATCCTCATTTCTGTGTTATTTTTGCTCCTTCTCAGATAATACTGTTGTCTTCTTCTGCAGAGCTCACCATCTGGTCCTATGCACTTTGTACAGCCAAAGATCAACCTTCTCTGTTACTAGCAGCCTCATTTATATATTCTATATGGCGTGTCATATATTTTCTTTATGGCTATAACCCATGCACACAAAGTGTTGGAGATTTTATCTCTTGCCTATACATCAGAAGAAGGAAGTACACAGGAGTCCAATATGTCTTACGCTGAAACTGGTTTAATAATACTTGATCAAGGAGAATGAAGGAATAACCAGTACACAGTTGGCACTGATGTCCTTTCAATTCTGGCGTTTCAGTCCTCCGGAATAGTCTTTAAGCATTCACAGATAAGGTCATGATGAACCTATACCCAAATGTGGTCAGATCTAACACATTGAGTTAGCTTATTGGTCTGTAAGTGCAAGCACAGGAATTATGAATACACAAGGTCTGAGACCACAGCTCAACACCTCTGGCTCTACAGCTCAGGGTCAGAGTTACCAAACCAGATTACAGTTACGTCTTCTCCGGTCAGAGAGACAAGACAAACACCTCTCTGACCTCAGCTGCCATAGCAGCACTATCAGGTCGTTCACTTCTTTATCTGAAAGGAGAAGACAGCTGCATCCACAGTTCTGGAGAAGAGACAGTATGTCTGTTAAAAGTTAGCGTAGGTATCTCAATGGCATGGCTCCAAGGTCTTAGCATGCTGACTAAAGAATAGACAATTCTCTAACACAAAGCATATTTGAACTTCAGAGATCACTCAATAGGAGGCAAAGTGAAGTAAAAACAAACAAATAGTTAATTCCATCAAATACATGAAGTTCACACAATATTTAAACGTTTAATGTATATAAACAGCCCATTTACTCTTTAATGAAATAGTTAGAACTACATCCACATCTCCTGTCACATAGCTTCACACAAAAACATCTGGATGTCTACAAAAGGCAGTGACACACATCAACAGAAAACAAATACAGCAGATATCAATTTTCACAGCTGCAAGATCAATATCATATTTGCTTGTTAAAAATATGGAGCTATTTCTAAAACCTTAACTGTACAGTTGTATTTTACATTTGCATGACACATGGGAAAAAAACTACTTAAATAAAGATACAAGCATTATGAAAAAAACTAAGGTGTAAAGGTGTATTTACTTTTTAAAACATTCAATACATGTTTAAGTCTGAATAAAACAAACTGTGACATACATTTTAACAATGCTGTGCAGTGTGGAGACTCAGTATTTTAGTTTAGGGGCTTCATATGACCTTTCTTGATGCTCAGTAGCAGACATACCTGAACGTATGATATGCAAATATTGCTGAACCACACCTTTATTTAACAGACCAAGGCTTGCTGAATATCTATGATTTTAAATGCATCTTAAATAAATGTTAAGTTGACTCTAAACCATTGTTTTAATGAGGGATTGATTAATGAGGGCCATTTTATACAAGGTATCAAGTTTAAAATTGTATTATGTTTCAGCTCTATCATGGGCTGTAGTGTTGTATTTGCCGTCATAACGCATGTGCTGCATCATCAACATGTGCACAGAAGCCATTTGTTAAAGGTTTATGGTTCCCGTTGGTGAGGACAGCTTTTTTCACGGCAGCCACGGTGCCGTTGGTGTAGGTGGTGTGTGGAGGCAGGAAGTCTCTCTGCAGCTTGTGCTCCAACAGCATGTGGTTCTGAGGAGGGAGGCCGAGGCATGCTCTGGAAAAAAAACACAGAATGAGACGGCTGTCAACTTCTGCCACTAAATGAAACACAAGAATTGTACCTTTGTGTATAAACCAGAGTCCTTAAAAGCATAATTCTTTTGTGGATTCACTGTTTACCTTGCTGTAAAACAGCCTATTCTGATGGGAGACTTAAGTTACATCCCTTTATCAAAGCCACAAACACCTTTGACAAAAACAATAATTTTCCCTCACAGAACACAGGAGTTGCTGGTCTACTGCTGCCTCAATCAATTAGTTTAAGTTAGTAGTTTAGGCAGCTGAAGACAAGCAACTCCCGTGTTCTGCAAGGTAAAAGTTTTTGCCCATGGAGTTTGGTTGCTTTTAACAGCGGATATTTCTCTTATATAAAGGCAGTTTCTGTCAGAAAGGCTGGGAAAAGCCATGAAATATTCTTTATATAGTGTACTTTTAAATCCACAATATGAAAGTTCTGCCACTAGGGGGCTCTCTCACATTGAAACAATAACAAAGGATGTAGTTTGATGCCATGTGAAGTAGCGTGGGATCATGGGAGTTGTTTTGTTCATTGGTAAACAACCATCATGGCCGATGAAAATCTCTCTAAAGTGACTCAGGCAAAAATCATGTTCATGGAGGAGTTAATGTATGATGCAAGTTTTATTCACATTATGCAGGTTTGCTGACTTCCTTCTCACTCTCTGACATTCACAAATATTTTCTGTTTTCCTGGAAGCTATAGCAACTAATGGCAAATAGAAAACACACCGTTACCTTCAATAAATTCTGGATCTCTGAGTTTGAACATTATTGGAAACATTTGGGAAATATATGTAGAAAGGTCAACAAAATATATAACATAGGCCTAGCATTTTTAAACATCTTAATGCATATTATAGCTTTAAACTGATACTGATTTTTATTTTTTAGGTGGGCCTCTTTTTAAGTGGCTAAAATACATTTTGTTGCTGATCCTGTCCACAGCAGTACATTGTTTAACTTCTGTGCGGGTACTCTAAACTGGAGGCGTGTCAACTGCCATCTACTATAGGTAACACACTGACTTTGGATAAGAACCTCATACAACACCACTTCAAACAACCCAAACTATCCCTTTAAGAAATCAAAGTCTTGTCCATACCTCATGATGTTTTCTATGCAGGCTCTCTGCCGGAAGAAGGCGTTTACAACCGGGGTCCCTGATGGAACGAGGGGGGCCTTGCAGAGGAAGGACAGCAGTGCCAAGACGCTGTGGAAGGACTGGAAGTCCTCCTCCCCATGGGGTCGGACAGTCACACGCTGGCAGAGCTCCGTCAGTATCACCAGGTCCAGGATGATTGGACTGGCTAGTAGAGAGTCCTGTTTCCATACAGAGAGATGAGGTGAGTTTAATCGTGTAAGAGAGGGGAAAATGAATGGTTTAAGACATTTATCAATACACAGAACTCCTTAAACATGCAGGAATAGGATCTAGCCTCTAGCAGTGTCTTTTTAATACTACCAAAGCAGCTGGCCAAATCAGACATTTTCAGATTTTTACAGATAACGGCTTTAATGCAAACTGCACTGATGCATTGTTTGACTGTTGTTGGATCCATGTGCCAACAACTTAAAGGGTAACTGCTGTATTTTTCAACCTCCCATGTTTTTTGTGTATAGTTACTGATGGGGACAATAATTCCTCAAATTGGTCCAGTATTGAGGGAGGCTGCTGCAGCTGTCAAAAACGAAACTGAGCTACAACATAATCCCTCCAGGCAGCGCACTGTCAAAGTACTTCCACTAGAAGCGCTTGTTTTTGCCACTGACAGGCTCAGATTGTTATTCTAAGTGTCTGACAACATTATGGAAAGGATTCCTGCATAGGTAGATCTTTTTGTTAAAGAGCAAGATCATTTTATTTTACTAGAAACAGCTGCTACATCGCTCTGTTCAAAGCTACCAGACTCCATGTAGATACAACATCATCAGAGTCAGCCTGGCTCTGTGAGCACTGTGGAGAGAGGTCAACTACTGCCAAGTTAACTCAACCAAGAGACACAGACCCAAACTGTTACAGTTTGTCATTATCTCCCATAATTATTTTGATGGCACCAGTTTGTTTGTTTTTTGTTTTTTTTGTAGAAAAATGAGACAATCCTGGTGAAAATTGGTGCAGTCCATCTGTTGCTTTCAGCCAATTCATGTCAGGCAAATTCAACACACCGTGGCTTTAATAAATAACACTTAACTGACCGCATGTTCTTTTGAAAACAGGTAGCTCATTTTGTAATGACATCATCTGAATTAATGTAGTCTGACACACAGATGAAGTGTGTAAACATAAGAAGAAAAGATGTTATTTTGTGTGTAGGAATGGTGGTGGGCAGGCTGAAGCAGCTGTGCCAGCGAAACATAAAGGAACGATGTCAATGACCTGAAGATGTCTCTTTAAATTATCTCCAAGGCTTGTTCAGAGGGATTAACGGTAAGCTGCAGCACTCCTGAGCCGCCTCCTCCACAACTACACTCAGATAATGAGGAAGAGCTCTGATCATTGGGTTCAGCAGCAATTAGGAGCTTGAACTCCAACACTGGAAACTGTTCTGGTGTGCTAGATTTGCCTTTTTCAGACACGTTTTACAGAAACACTGACCTCACATGTGTTGTGCAGTGCGATCGTATTCGTTCCTCCCATCATTATTTCAGACGTGTATTCATCCATGGCACGCTTGCTGTCTCCCACATAGGGTACATACTTAATCACCACCTGAAATAACACAGAGAGACAGTTAATAAGTGTGATCTGGTGTTTTCTGTAAACATCCGCATGGAGCTCATTATCTGCCTGAGTCACTCACGCAGTGGTCAGGTTTCTCCTCAGGCTGGTACAGTATGGGGTTTGACTGGACCATGTCATCGACCACGTTGCTCTTGGAGATCTCTTTGGAGCGGAACTGCTGTGGAGCCGACAGGTTCTTCCCGTCGTTGTTGCCGAGGTGATTGTAGCTGACGATGGAGGTCGGCTGTCGAGGGGAAGAGGAGCCTATTAAAATCTCTTTGTTCAGGAAATACATGGAGCTGAAAGATGTTAGCTGTCATCTTATTATCATATCATCCGCTAGGAGAATCACATTGTTACTTTTCCTCATAATTTTTTCCCTTTTTCCTTTATCTAAAGGGCACTTTCCTTTATTCTTTGGGTGTTTTTTTAAGTTTTTCTGTAGCTTCTCAGAAGTGTCATAATTATGAAGTTATATTTGCAAATCTAAACATTAAAATTTTGGTTAAAGTACCTACCTTTTAGTGTTAAAATGCTATTTCCCCAGCCCTTCTAAAAACTTAATCTCACCTATAACCTGAGATAGGTTTGTAAACAATGTTGCCTCATATTAACCCCCTCAGTTGAGGGAGGGGAAGGCAGGGCTTGAGCACTCAAACCTACGTCAATGCTTTTTTTCTAATAGCTGAGTGTGAGCTTCCATTTGAAAAACACAGAAAAGAACACAGACAGAGTTTTTTTGTGTTAAGAGCTTCCCTTAACAAACCAAGCATCTAAGGACGGCAGAGGTGTGCTGAACAGATTGTAAAACCCGAAAGAAAAATTTGTGGTTTTGGCTGCATAAATATGAGTGAGTGACTTCACTAAAGTTCTTAAACATATTCCCATCTGATGCTTTCAAGTGTAAAATATAGTAGTTTACGGTGCAATTTCCTTATCCTGACATTTACAATAGTCAAGTAAAGTAAAATTTATTTCTATTCACATTTAAAACAACATGAACTGACTGAAATTCTATTCAATAATAAGCAATAGAAAATAAGTCAACACAGCGGACAACAAAATCATGCATTTACCCAGGCAGAGATCAGGATAAAATCAATGAGTAATGCAAAAAATAATAATACAGCCATTTATAGTGGCAGTGATTTAAGTACGTTTAAAGGCCAGAGAAAAGAGTTGGGCCTTGAACAACTCAGTACAGGTCTGATGTGGTGGGGCAGTTTGTTCCCCGGAGACTGGGAGCCAATCCATGAACAATAACCCACGTACTGAGGCTATCTGCCCTCTGCAGCAGCCCGGGTTCAATTCCAGCCTGCAGCCCTTTGCTGCATGTAATCCCCTGTCTCTTTACCTGCTTTCCTGTAAATCTTCAGCTGTCTCTCCACATAACAAAGGCAACAAAGCTTATATTTTTTTAAAGGGCAGATAGTAAGGCTTTAAAATGAACTGACAGGGGCCCAGTGGAATGAAGCAAGTACAGGGGGATTACTACAGTGTCACGTTTACAGGAACCAGTTCAAAACCTTGTCACAGCGTTCTGCACATACTGCGACATGAGTTGAAGACTGACTGATTCCTATGTACAAGGAGTTACAGCACTCAAGGCGAGCGGTAATCGTAAAGCACCGGCTGCGTCTGGTAGCGAAAAGCATGGATTACGTTTTCAGAATCTTGGAATGGTAGGAAGGGTTTTACTTTTGCAAAGGCTCACAGTTGGAGAAAGCTGCGCCTCACTGTTTGTCAAACTTAAACACATAAGCTTGCCATGGTTTTTTTAAACAGGGTTTCCACAAAAGATGACAGTGGGAAGAGCTCCTCACACAGAGTGCTGGTGTATACAGGAGAGCCAAAGCGAGCAAACCTCAGTTTTCAGTTCATTTATGATCAGGAAATTTTGGGACATAGTCCTTAATATCTGTTGTATTTTCACTTAAATTCTTGTCTTAAATAGGAAATATAATTCTCAAATCACTAACCCCTGATCTTAGTGTTCATAGCTTTTCTTGTATGTCATAACCTTTTAATTTCATCCACCATCAGCATCCTTTTTCTCACCTTGATACCTGCGCTGACCAGAAAGTCCACCAGCACTGATTTGATCTTGGTCTGACCGGATTTGAAGTCATCTCCTCCAATGAACACCCCTTTCTGCACGGCCAGCTCCACGGCTCCTGGTACAAAAGTGTTCTGTGGGGAGCCGTTGATGTAGGCGCAACCCTCCAGTATACTGGCCACTGCAAACAGAGTGGAGGGAGAAACCTCTGCTCCAGCCTAATGGATGGAGGAAAAACAAGAAAAAAAAACAGATAATGACTGTAACTGAGTGTATCATGATGTTACAATGAGAAAGAAAGCTTGACTCACAAGGCTGCATTTCCCCTGAGACTCTCTTCACATCATTTTTGTAGCACATCTCTATTGTCGACTTTATGCCTATCTAAAATTGAGCTATTTGCTGAAGATCAGAAGTCTGTGAAATAGACTATTATCGTTGCTGACAGCGGTACAAGCATGCTGAAGACAGGAGATAAAATAAAAACTCAGCCATGAGGGGCAAATCACAATTTTCTTCCCCTGATCTGATATAAAAAGGAATGGCTGCTCATTATGGCATTTCATCCACAAATCCACAGTGAAGTGTTAGGAGAGTTAATCTTTTCATCCTCTAAGCTTTATTAATCACTAAATGTGATGGAGGATTGCTGTTTGGTCTTCAGCGTTAGGAGGAAATTAAAAATCGATTGGGTGATTCAGGAGCAGGCCACCGACACAATTTAGAATTTAGGTTGGTTTTCGAGGACAGTTAAAGCCTTTCACACCGAAACCAGCTGAAGGGTTTGTGCACCCCAGAGTATGTTTTATGAATCTGGCAGTTTCTCTCACCTGGATTGCAGCCAGCAGGTTCTTTGCAGTGTCGTTGACCCCTGGTATGATGTCACAGAAGCGCTCAGTGTTGGCGGTCCACAGAACGATGACTTTGTCCACTCCACTCGACTGACGGAAGTCCCTTATATCAGCTCTGATCTGCTCCACCTGGAGGACCACAGACTCTTTAAGAAATAGTTTTTTTTTTTTTTAAAGGAGGACTGTATGAGGCACTTATCTGCTCTCAGAATGGGCTGGGTTTAAACCGGACGAGTGTGGTGGTTAAACCTGATGTAGACAGGACTAACTGTAAGTTCTTAGTTTAAGCCTGAAATTAAACTTTTTTTTTCATTTTTTAAATAATTAAATTTATTGTTTGTTAGAAAACTACAGAATTGAGCTTGAAATCAATATTTTTGATCACAAGAGTAAGAGAACTACAACAGAATATTTTTTAATTAACTTGAATGAAAAAACATGTCATATTTGTTACCCGATGAGGATTTTACTTTATCACAAGTATGGATATTGACACACTTTACTCTGCCTCTACTATTTATCTGCACCAGATACTCATTTCAGCTAAGTTCTTGCTCAAACCTATTAGCCATATTACTGCCTACTGCAGATGGTGAGTGGAAACTGCCATTGTACAAGCCAAATATTGCTTTTCAAAAGTAATCAGACTCCAGATAGAAAAACTGTAATTTTACCTCCCAGAACACAGGAATTGCTTGTCTACTTCTGCCTCAAACAGTTAGTTTTGGTGCATCCCAGCTAAACATATAAAACACTGAAGTCACACAATAACACAAACAAACTAAATGATCGACGCAGCG
The DNA here is from genome assembly GCA_034769285.1 of Lutjanus argentimaculatus. Lineage (NCBI taxonomy): Eukaryota > Metazoa > Chordata > Actinopteri > Lutjaniformes > Lutjanidae > Lutjanus > Lutjanus argentimaculatus. Next base: position 20,585,078 of record JAWZSL010000003.1, read on the forward strand.
GCAAACCTGCAACTCCTGTTTTCTGCACAGTAAAATTACTGTTTTTGCTTAAAGAGTCTGGTTGCTTTGAAGAGAGTTATATTTGATATAAATATAACGGCAGATTCTCTTTGGAAAAAGCTGTCTGATGGCTGTAAAAATAGTTTTAATATCTTTGGTGATGTTGGTGTTCACGTCTCTCTCCAGTCTCTGACGATGTCTTCACTTTGCCTCGTTAATACCAGCTTTCAGTCCTGCTTTGGCGGAGCTGAAAGCTTTCTTTTCACCTGACTGAAAGGCAGGTTTTTTGCTCTGAGGGAGCCTTTTTAGGAGAATAAAATACATTTTGCTGCTGACCCTGTCCACAGCAGGACATTGCTTCCTACACCAGTGCTCCTGCTGCTTTTACAAGCTGGGCGCCTGCCCACTGCTATCTACTGTGGTTAATACACTGACTACAGATAAGTATTTCATAGAAACCCACTTCAAAAACCAAACCATTAACATTACACATGAAACAACACTATCTAAAGTCAAATACATGGTTGGAAAAGAGACTGCTGGTGAGTAGACCGAGCATTACCTGCTCCGCCATGGTCCCAGTGAGGACGTTGTCCGCCCGACTCTCTTGGTTTGCAGCGATGAATTCTGGGATATAGATGGACGGTCTGGGTTTCATGCGGCTCATGTACGGTCGCAGCTGCTCTTGTAACGACCAGTCAAACACCTGAGCTCTCTCCATCGCCCTGCCAAGATCCATTGAGGAGATATCCCAGCCTAAAACACAAACACAATTCAAGTTAAAAGTCCTGGATTCCTTAAATAACTTCCATTTTCCAGAGCAGAGGCTGACCTTTTTGAGTCATCACTTTCATCTTTTAATAGACTGCAGGAGCTCTATAAATAGCTTGCCTGTTAAAACTCTTCCCTTATGAAGTAACGGCCCAGATTGCACTAGAGGACACAGTAAGAGCACATCTTTGACCATCTTCACCCTAGGGAGGTGATGCTGCCCTGGGGTCAGACTTCCCTGCTGTTACCTTACTCGCCCTCTCACATACACACATACACACACTTCTTCTCAGCTGTGTCAGAGGTTAGACGTTGAGCAGACAATGTGCAATTGTCCGTACCGTCAAAGATAATATCATTAGGGTGCACCATGGGTAGGAGGTCACGGAAGGGCACGTTGACCTCGCCCTCAAGCCCTGATCCCAGACAAACAGTAGACGCCTGCAGAAGTGAGCCGTAGTAGTTTGCTTTCTGTGGGAATGTGGGAGAGAAAGAAAAGAAGAGAGAAAAAAATGGCTGAAATGGAAACCAGCTCATAGAGGTAAAAATACATGCCCAAAAAAGGGTAAATCCCCGAGACCTAAGTCAGTTAAGCCCTTAACACTCTACTGAACATGTCAGCATAACCAACTTATAATGAGTGTCTATCACTGTATCAGGGGACATACAGTAGGCTGTGTTTATAAAATAGGACAAGAAGGTCTTCTGTTAGCTCCCTTGGGGCAGCCTCAAGGTTCTCACATCCCATTATAGGCTGGTTATAAAGAGTTCATTCACCATATAGAGCCAAATTTCCACCCAGTGTACCCCGATCATTCAGTCCCAGGAACTACTTTAAGGAACTTAAAGATTCCTTCAGCTTGTTGTTTTCTGCGTTTCAAAGATTTTTGTACACGACTATACAACAATGTTAGTGGGCAGTTGTTTATTGTCTGTCCATCTGTCGTATGATTTCTTCTTTGTGTTGAAGCACAGTGAACAAAATATAAATAACAGATTTTTAAAAATGGTGGCTGGAATAAAATTCTGCAAGAACCCGACGAATTAGGAATGTTCAGCACTCCAAGGCCCACACCCAAAGTTCCAGTACTTTTGGAAAGTACTACCCCCAGAGCAGGGACTAAAATCTGTCCCCATTACTTGATTTAGACCCTTTTTATTTTTTATTTTTATTTTTTTTAATTTGGTATGTACATTTCAGAAGCCACCTATACTGAAGTCGGTACTTTCAATGGTACCAACCAAATCTCGTCTACACAACAGAGTACCATTTAACGTTAAATCAATCTGTGCCAAATGTCAACACCTGGAGAGTCTGAGTCAGACAGTATCACAGAGTATAGAGAAAAAGTAGCAGCTTGTTCAGTCAGAGTGGAGTGAGTGAGTCAGGGTGAACCAAAAGCGGTCACAAGTGTAGGTAAACTTTTCAAAACTCAACAGAGACAACACTCACTGCGGTATCTGTAACATGAAATGCAAAGCTTGTAAAGGCAACACATCAAAAAAAAAACTCAGGATACAGAGTAACTAAAGAGGCTAAAGAGAGCACCGTTTTCATTGCCTGAAAGTTAAATCCCCCGACAGCAGGTGCAGCTAACGTTAGCACGCCTGCAGCCAGCATCTAACCAGTGTAACTTAAGCTTTAATGGGCAGCAAAACTTTAAGTGAGGCATCATCTTCATGGTCATCTTCAGGTTGTTGTTGTTGTTGGTGATTACTGGGCTGTTCACTGTGATAGCTGTCCTGGTTGGTTTACCATTTTACTAGCATTAGCAAACACTCAGATGCTGGCCCAGCCACAAACATATTGAGTACACCACAACAGTGTGTGAGTTTTATGAGTATGTACATTTACAGTATCAGAGTATGAAGCACAGCGGTGTTAATAACAACAACATAACAGGAAGGATATCCCATGTGTGTCCTCCGTTGCATAAACAACAGTGTTGCCCTGGTGACTGACTGACAGGCTGTAAGTTGTAGGGGCAGTTTGAGAGGGAAAGATTTTATTTTGTGTGCTCTAAATAAATACCAAAATATTTTAAAATAAAAAAGCATGTTGAAATTGATAAGTTTAACATCTTATTTTTAATAAAAGAAAATATTTTTGTTATCACGGAGAGAGCAAAGTAATGAAAAAAGGTATCATTGGGTACTGCGACCAAATTCCAGGTACAGGTATCGGTGCTGTATCGGTTCAACCCTAGTTATTATCTGGTAGAACAAGTTTTTTAATCTACCAGACATCTGGCTGGTCAGCTCAAAGTTCATTTTGGACCCGGCTTAAAGGCTATTATGGAACTTTTGTGTTACAGTGCCAAAAATAAACTGCCTACCCCACCTTTAATCATGTCTGTGCACGTTGTTTTTCCCACACTTAATCTGAACTGAATCTAACCCAGCAACTCATTCACTGTCTCTACAGACACGTCTGTGTCACTCCTCTCACCTTCACTCCAGTCTTTGTTCTCCACGTGAGACCCATCTTGTTGGCCAGGACAGCTGCTGTGACCGTGGTCCCGTTGTTGCCTCCCCAGCCCACCAGCATCACACCCAGCCGGGGCACATGTCTCTCAGTGCGGAAAGTCATCTCTGTCGTCCGAGGGATTACCTGTTTTTTTTGTTGTTTTTTTTTTTTTCATATAGAGCAAAATGACTGTACAGAGACACATACAGAGGATGTGCTCACAATAAAATGCAATGAAACTCCTCTTACCGTGACATTGTTGCCCTCTCTGTGCACTGATGCAGTCTGGTAGGAGTACTGAGCTGTAATGTGTGTATCCGTGTACTTCACATGAGGGCTGTTTATGTGGATGTTCACAGACATGGCCGCAGAGTCTGCAAAGAGACAGGAAAGACAGAAACGAGGCGTTGTTTAACTTCTGTCACCGTGTGTGGAAATGACACTGTGGGGTAAAACTGCTTCCTCAACACGTCACACTAACTCACGCTGCCGGCATTGGCCCGTCGAAAAATGACAACTTAACTCGCCGAATTTATAAATTAGTCTGAGAAATTCCCGTCAGAACATTTTTTGGCTATTTCTGTCCCTTAAAAGCAGATAAATGAGCGTGCTAATAAATGAATGACACGCTTCAAAGTAAAACCCGGAAACTCCCTCACCTTTTTTCCCTCTCAGAAGATGTAAATAACTCGACGCTTGTAAAATGTTGGTCCCGTTGTGTCTTTTCGGCAGTTCTTCCTCCTGTGTGAATGGAGTTCTTTTCTTTTTGTCTAAAAAGTGCCGGGTAGCGTCGTTCTCCTGCCTCTCTCTGAATGACTGACTGAGCGGCTGATTAATTATCCTTTCTCGGTCGTCGTCGTCGCGTGAACGAGCCAATCAGAGCACTGTTACGTAACGCGCGAGGAGGATGCGGAGGTTGATGATCAGGATGATCAGCAGCGATGAGTTATGTGTGTAGTCAGTCAGGCTGTTACAAAATACTACGTTCTAGACAAATCTGGCAATCTCCTGACTCCCCAAAATGATCAATAATAGATATTTTTACTGTTTCCAATCATCAATATTTGCAATTTAATCAGTCAATTAATGATGTCCTGTGTTGGTGTGGGCCATATAATAATTGTTGTTGTTAGTAGTAGCTGCTTGGTAACATTTTATAATAACCATTAATAAATGGTTAATTCATAGTTAATTCAACTTAAGTTAATAATTATTTTTCTTTTAACAATGAAATGATATAATTATGTTTTCTTTGCTTTTCTTATGTTTATGCTTGTAGCTATAAGGTACAATGACAATTACATTCTGATTACAAATTTAAGCATTAGTAATAATTAGTAAACATGATTAACAATGAAATAATTATGAGCTAACTATTAACTGTCAATTTACCATTAATGATGGTTATTATCAAGTGCTGCCCTACTGGTAGTGGCTATTGTTTTTGTTTTTGTTTTTTTTGTTTGTTATTGTTATTTGTTATTATCATTTAAACATGACAAAGTGTGAAATACAAGGTAAGGCATAAAAGAATGACAAAAAAAAAAAAAAAAAAACAAAACATGAGACCAAAGCAAAAAAAGAAATAAAGAAAAATAAAAAACATGAAAAAAACATATTGGTATCACGAGAAAGCTGTTGTTGTGATGTACAAAGTGAAGTATGGACGTGAAACACTGAAAAACTGCAAGTATGTGGTGGTGTGAAAAACTGAAGGATGAGTCTTCATGTGTCTGCGCACATCGAAGCACACTTTTGGCATTTGATTTTTCTCAAAACACACCCTACTACATGCTGTGTTAAGTGTGTTCATATGAATGGAGGTGTGAGGAGGGAAGCTTATGACAATGATAATATGAGAGCTGAGGTGTACATAATGAAACAGAGAAAAACGAAGCTGCCATAGTAAAGAATTATTACCACCATGCTCACCACTATACTGCCACCTCTATTATTACCTTATAATAATAATGATCATTAAAGTCTGATCAACATCAGAGTGTTTAAGCATGTACTTGTTCATAATTAAATACTCTGGTTTATGAAAAGACATTTCCTGTAAAGACTATTAAAGTTTTTCATCTCAAAATGGAGAAATATCACAGAATCAGGCACAATTCATTTACTTACATTTGTTGAAGCTCTGTTCCCCAGCACAGTCAGTTCCTCTAACTTCTAGGAGGATGCATCATGGCAATCATCTTCAATATAAAGAACAGACAAAGCAATCAATGAGGGCCAAACTATTCTTGACGGGAACAGTCAGTCACCTGACCTCAGTCTGAATGAGTTTGTGTTTATATTCTAGATAAAGATCAGAGCAAATGCAAAAAAACCCCCAAAACAAGCAAAAAGTGAAGATGGCTACAGTACAGGCCCGGCAGAGGAAGATATCAAGTGTCTGCTGATGTCTAAAGGTCGCAGACTTCAGCCATTGATATCCTAATGATATCAAACTTGACAAGAATTAGGTTTATTTTAATTTATCTAGTTACTTTTGGTCTCCTACAATATCTTAAAGCCAGCCAATATGCATGTAAACAGCCAAATTATAGTTAAAAGTTACAGAGCCAATGCAACAAAAATGTCAACTTAAAGGCAACACTGTACAAGCTATATGTAAGGTTTGAAGACAGGAAAAAAGAGAATGCCTCTGCTGTATTTCACTCTAAAGTGTTGATGCTGAAGCCACATTTATCCAAACACACAGCTACGCACTGGTATTGTGTACATATAACATGGTAATACAGTTGATATAGGTCTAATATATGTGTGTAGCTCTGTAGCTATATAAGTTGTAGTTGTTAGTCACTGGCAACTGAATTTAGCCTTGTATATTTTTTTTTTCCTTCATGTGTAATATACAGCATGCCTAATATCTTAATATTCTCTTATAAGACCTGAGCAACAAACCTGATTTTTTCTTTTTATTACTTTGATGATGCTATTAGTTGTTACAGCAACCTACATTATAGGTGGAACTGTTGTTAATACCATATCCACTTGCAGCCATTCTTATGTGCAGCAGCAAATCTATACTTAATGTATGCTACATCATAATTGCACATTTTACTTGGCCAGGAGTTATTTTGATTTGTAGGAGTTCTTCTGATTTGTTGCAGCTGAGCTTTTGTCAGCAGGACAGGTTGGGTGTCTTCTTTTTCAAAAATGTGTCCTTTTTTGTGAGTTAGCAATAAAGTTCATGAGCACAGCAGCTTCATGGCAGGCAGCAGGTGGCAGTCCAGGTCAACACTGAAAGCTTATGATGGGATGAATGATGTTTTGACTTGCAGGCAATTAGAAAGATGCACTGTAACAAGAAAGCTGTAAAACTTTCAGTAACTTAATTGCAGCAATTAGCTGGTAAGTTGCTGTAAATACATTTCACAGTATGATTACTGTAAATCTAATCACTGTAGCACAGTGCTGTGATGTTATTACTGTAAAAATCAGCATGCTGTATTTTTATCACAACACTAATTCAGCTACTGTAAAAAGTAGTAGTAGTAGTGTATTAATTTTAATAATATAGATTAATAACTGTAGAATAATTACATACTTTAAATGAAGACACTTTTTTAATCAAAAAAAGAATTACCTCATCAATTCATTGAACTTTAAAATACTTAAATATATTTTTAAAACATAAAAAAACATTTTAAAGTGTTCTAGTTTGGATATTTGTTCTGAAATTGAGTGAATGAGTAAGTGTCTGTTTGTGAATCATACAGCTGTGTATACTCTGATTATGGCTGCTTTTTGTGTCAAAATAGTATTTTCTTTGAAATTTAACACTGGTGGCAGAGATGTGTAAGCGTGCAAACCCAGCTTGAAAAGCACTGCAATATTTGTGCATATGCAAAAACATGTTGATATCAAATGTTTAGCTGAATATTATTATATCATTATTATGTCACAGTGAAGCTCACTTTTGACCTTTGACCTTTTTGAATACCACATGAACAATAGGAGGCACCAGCCAAGCTGCGATGTCACAGCGAGGTTGGGTGCCCAACATACCACCGGGGCTACACTTTAAAGGTGCGACCAAGCCATTTGGCCACTCATATCATATGTTCAGGCCTGGACCACTATTGAACATGTGAAGTTTCAGGCAGATTCAACCAAGTAAATAGAAGTTAATGCAACTTCCTGTGTTTTGGTGAAACATCAACCTTCACCAGGCCGTCATGGCAATGCTGTTCAACGATACATCAAGATCTTCACAAAATAGCATTATCATGGTCTTAAGGCCTTTCTGATCAGCTCTGAGTTGGATATGTTCAACCTGCTAAGAGGAGCAAGTCAAAGTGTAAAACATGTCATTTCCTGTTGCTAGTAGGTAGGTGATGCTATGACTATCATCAAATATTATCATGTAGCTGTATTCAGGCTGTGAGTCTTATCAAACAAGTCAAGTTTTGTGCAGATCGGATCATTCATACTAAAATTATAGCAATTTCATGTTTCATGGCGAGACATCAAAATTCAACGCTCGGCCACGCCCTTCAGTGATGGTTAAATCTTTTAATAACTTTTGATCACTAACTAGTCTAGATGGCACACGCCGATTTTGTTGTCAATAAGATTAATCCTGTAAGAGGAGTTCATTAAAATACAACGCCTGGAAATGGCCCACTTCCTGTTCAGTTTAGGCGATGGGTCCAAGAGACTTATGTTGTGACTGGGGATGATACATGTGTGTACCAATTTTTGTACATTTAACTGAAACAGGGAGCAGGGGCTACTTTATTGAAATCTTTTAGGGGGCGCTATGGAGCCAATTTGCAACGATGACTGAACATTGGTCTGTATATGTGTTCAAGCCTGGACTGTGATTGAACATATGAGGTTTCAGGCAGATTCAACAACATACACTGAAGTTAAAGCAACTTCCTCTGTCATCAAAGTTCAAAGTTCGCTGTGCTGTCATGGTAGCGCCTTTTGACAATACAAATCTTCACCATACAGCATGACCAATGTGTCACGGCTTTTCTGACTACGTTTGAGTTGGATATGTTCAACCTGCTAGGAGGAGTATGTCAAAGTCTAAAAAATGTCATTTCCTGTTGCCAGGAGGTGGCGCTACTATGACTGAATATTGTCATGTAGATGTGTACAGGTCAGGACTATTATCAAACATGTGAAATTTGGTGCAGATCGGATCATTTATACTAAATTTATAGCAATTTCATGTTTCATGGCGAAACATCAAAATTCAACCCACAATCATGGCCAAGCCCCCCAAAAATCAGTCGCGGCGGAGGTCAGTCGCCCGTCAGACACCAGCCAGACACAGGAGGCACCGGCAGAGCCGCGACGGTCCCGGCGGAGGTCGGTCGCCCGTCAGACGCCAGCCGGACACAGGAGGCGCCGGCCGAGCCGCGACCTGGCCTGGCCTGCCCAACACTGAAAGTTGGGAACCTAAAATCAATATAAAAGTTAAGAATTAATTAAATCAATTAAAGAAATCTACCTGAATTTGATAATCTGGGACAGCTCACTTTGAAATCTGGACTCTGCTTAAAAAGGGCTTTGTGTGCCACATGCCAAGCTCAATATCACCACCACTTGTGCGTTTTCATGATGAACAACTTCCAAAATAATAGCTAATTATTTCCAGCTTTTTTAAAAACAGTCTTACAGTAACAATCTGTAAACCAGGGACACTCATTGACTAACAGGAAGCCAGGAGCCAGTTAATAAACAAGCAAAAATAATAATATTATTTATCAGATAAAATGAATAAACATTTAAAGGCCAATAACGAATCCCAAACTAAAATACCTTATTAAACTGACTTAATTCAAAGTGACTGCACAGTTTTATCTCACAATAGTTGTATTTACCCTGTTCTGGATCACAAGACGGAGGATTAGAGCTGCTCCAGGACTTCAAAGAGGCAGGTTTAACTTGTGCTCACTGCTGTTTGTGAATATCTAAATCAGGGGTGGACAAACTTTTTCCTCTCAAGAGCCAAAACTGAAACTTAATGTTGTGCTATGAGCCAAAAGCACACACCTACTGCATTGTATAGTTATGATGCAAAAATGATTCTAAGATCCCAAGTTCCCTTAACTTCCTGCACAAAGGGTCACTCTATCTGTCTGCTCAGATAATGAAAAACAGGAATCCTATTTAAAAAGTTTTTCAGAATATTTTGGAGGCTTTTGCCTCTATTGGACAAGACAGGTGAAGGTAGACAGTAAAGGTGAGAGAGACAAAGGATGACAAACAAAAATAAATGAGCATAAATAACTTTTTTTTTAATTAAAGCTAGTAACATCTGGTGGGACAAATCAAACATTATGGTGAGCCAACTTTGGTCCGGGTGCCCCAGTTTGAGCAGCCCTGATCTAAATAAAGATGAACAGACACTACAGAGGCCAGATGAGTCTGTTTTTACTTTCAGTAACTGGATGGTTTGAGACAATTTGTTTTAGAAGCATTTTTCATTCTCACTTAAATTTTTTGAACCAATTCTTTCTGCCTCTGCTGTTGTTTCAAGATTCACTCCAGTCCTGGTGTTTTTTAATCTATCTGTGTTTTTATGAGCATCATACTGACCTGACTTCCATATCCATGTTCCCATGTATCACCACCTGAGCTTGGCCAAAACACAGTGTTAGGTGATAAAAAATACTCATCTAGGACACACCCTGGCAACCCAGAGGTGCAACTAGAAATCCAAGCTGAAATAGCCAGTAGTTCTTCGTTAACACCAACTACTGAACCAACCACTGTGACAACACTGGATGCAGGAAGAACAACAGACTCTTTCTCTGTCAATATACCACACACACTGGCAAATTTATTGCTTCACTTGACAACATTTACCATCAGTACTGACTGGATAAACACATGAAAAGTTGCTCTTCAAAGGGAGGAGTGGTTAATCCTCCTGATCTTTTGATTCAATGTGAAAAAAAAATGAACACAGCACATTGTGGAAAACTGTTACATGAGATGTTTTGAAGCATTTTTTTTTTTACAATCACAGCTGTAAAATTCATGCACTAATTGCTTGTAATTAAAATGTTCAGTTAAACTGAGAAACTTGACTGGGCTGAAGGTAAATAACAGGATAAGAGGAGGGACTGAGGTGGACGGAGCAGCCGTCACCATGACAGCACAGTGGCTACATACTGCACAGCACTGTATGTGCGCAATTATCACCAGAATTACACTCAAAACAACATTACAGCTGATGAAAGGTGAAAAACACACGAGGTACAATAATTACAGCGATTACAATAATATATTCCCTCAAGAGATGTCAGAGCACCAGACTGACAAAACCTAATTGAATGTGATAATTTTGTTGTGTTGTTGTGTTTTCTTTGTTAATAAATCAAATTATAACCATTAGCCATTTTTTCACTCTAACAAGAAGACAAGATTAAAAAAACAAATAACTGTGTTGTCATCTAATCATCCAAGGACATGGATTACCCAGTCCCCTTTAAAACAATCGAATTTGTTTCACATTACTGCCTTACAAGTGCCAGTTCATCACAGTTTAGTTGGAGAATAAACCTTAGAACTCACGTTAATATCAACAGTATGGACACAGGTTTAGATCAAATTAATCCCTCATTTATGTTTCTCCTCTTTGACAGTGAGACTGCACTCAGAAAAGGGCTTAAAGGTTTTTACAAAGGTTGTTAGAACTTGTTAGAACCTTTTTCCAAAGGTTAAACTTGGAACCCTTTTAGAGTTCTACCTAGAACACAACATAAAGGATTATATCTAGACCATCTGTTAAAGTTTCCATCCAGAACCCCCAATGAGAGGTTCTACAGAGAACCCTTATATTTTGTGATAGTTCTACATAGAAACCTCTCTAGAGGTTCTATCCAGAACCTTTCCTCCTTCTAAGGATGCTAACAAGAACTCACTCAGGGGATTCTACCAAGAACCTTTTTATATTCCAAGGGCTTCATCTAGAACACACTTAGGGGGGGTTTACTGAGAACCTTTTCATATTCCAAGGGTTTTATCTAGAACACACTCTGGGTTCTACCAAGAAACTTTTTATATTCCAAGAGCTTCATCTAGAACACACCCAGGGGATTCTACCGAGAACATTTTTCATATTCCGAATGTCTTATTTCAGTCACACTCATGGGATTCTACTGAGACCATGTAATAATCTCAGGGTTTTATCTAGAACACAATGAGGGGGTTCTACCAAGAACCTTTTTATATTCCAAGGGTTTTGTCTAGAACCCATCAGGAGTTCTACTGAGAACCCTTTTATATTATGGTGCTTTCCTCTACAAAGTGTTCTTTGGATGAAAAGGGTTCTTAATGGAACCTTTAGTCTTATAAAGACCCTTGACGAACCCTTTCTTCAGAAAAGGTTTCAAATGTTCTGGGTAGAACCTCAGCCCCTCTGGAAGAATCTTTTTGGAACCCTTATTTCTAAGAGTGCATGTCGAGGTTCCCTGAATTTTACTCAGAGATGATTTTATCTTGTTTGCTATAGACATTTTGCCTGAAAGCTTCATCCACCTGGAGCCTGGAGTCCTCCGAGTCCTCAGAGTGACACTGACCAGACAAGTGGACTGACAGCGAGACAGATGACCTCTACATTCCTCCCATAAAGGACAGAGAATCAGACCCTTGACCCTTTGACATGTGCAGAATGTTATAGAGACTTATAGAGATGGTCATGAGGCAAAAAGGGGAAAAGACACAATATTACCCACTGTACAGTTTTATGGAAATGGAGGTGAAAATATATGACATATTTGGGTCAAAACACCTCTTTATTTTGTTTAGTATCAGTTCAGTATTTCAGGTCAGGTAGCTACAGTTCAACGGGTTGGACCAAAGCTATTGTTTCAGGGCTTCAACTAACATTTTCATTCTCTGTTAAGCTTTTAAGTTTTGTTAGCTGTTTTTGCACATCGCAAGTTACCTCAGCTTAAAATGACGTCTTAAAATTCATCAAAAAACCCCATACCTACAAAAGGTTAAGAAGACTGATAAGTGACTTTTAAGAGGTTAGTAGAGGATTAATATTTACTGCACTTCCATGAAGTTATGGGATTTGTCTGACTGACTTTTGTGCAATACAGTCCAGCATTACAAAATACTTGACCCTAAATCTCAAAACTGCAACTCGAAAAGATCTCATGTCACATTCTCGTCATATGGGATGGAGAGCAAAGCTGGGAAAGATTCCACTTTAAAAAAGTTGCATCAGACCCACAATACTGTTGCAAATTTGACTGTGTGAGTAAGAGTACTTAAGTTAACAATACAATGATATATTCATTAAATTTGACTATCTTGATGAAAAGCAGATCCCCACATTTTAGAAGCTGAAAACATTATTTAGCATTTTTAAATGGAAAAATTAAAAATTAAAAAAATTTAATGATTAGTCACTTATCAAAATTGTTGCTGATTAATTTTTTTCTGATCAGCTAAATGACAGACTAATCATTTCAGCCCCAGTGTAATCAATTATTGTGATTAATCGTTGCTTAATCCCTTTTCTTTTATCTTCTGTGTCATGTCCCTCTTTTTTTCCTCTTATATTCATTAATTTCCAGAGTAATTACATAATTTGACAATGAATATGAGTCATCATATCTATTATCCTATCTATCTATCTATGTATATATGTGTGTGTGTGTGTGTGTGTGTGTGTGTGTGTGTGTATATATATACACACATACATATATATTCTCGTTATATATGTGTTTTCTCGTCATTCCTATAAACATATTAACATTATTATCTTGCGATGGAGTTGTTTGCCCAGATTTCCTCCTTATGTAATGCAGAACATCCCTCCAAAATATTCTAGTGTACGCTTGTAAAACAAATGACACACTGTTTCACCTTCCAGTTCACCAAGAACGCCACAATAACAGAAACATAACTATTTCATATGACGTAACAGTCGCCATGTCTATCTGCCATCTGATTGGACGGCGTGTGTTTACGTAGCAACGGTCCGGAAGATGTCGCTCAGGCCAGTCCTAAAAAACTTCCGCCTTAAGTTGTAAAGAAAACATAGCGGCTAAAAGGCAATCGACGGCGTAACCAACTCATTTAAGAAGTCGGACCAAAGGTAGATACAAGTACACATTTGACACGCATACGCCGACTCGCGCGTCTGTCCTTAAGCAGGTTTGTCGACGTGTTTTAGCTGATAAGCAAATACAAATCTCCAATTTAGTGTAGCTAGCATGTAAGCTACGCTGTTAACTGTTAGCACTTCGCTACCATCGATTTGCTCGGCCATAGGCCTCAATTGGGCATCACCACGGCTAGATCACGATAATTTTGTCATTATATCCAGTCGGCTGTCGTTCTGACAGTGGATTTTTATGATGTTTTGCCTTAAATAAATCAGCAACCTCAGTTAACAGCTACTTTGTTAGCCATGTCCAGCTAGCTGTTACTGCATCCAGTTTGCTAGTCAGTTTAGCCTGCCAGTTAGCCAGCCATCGCGTCGGACACTGTAGCTGACAAACAGCAATCTTACAGTTTATCTCATACCTTGGACAGGTTATTAATGGCACAAATACTCGATAAAGTTTTTACCAGTTAGTTGACGTTAGCGAAGAATTGAGCTGTGCTGCCAAAATCTTACTCTTGCCTGTCTCTGTCAGTGTGTCAAAACTGTTAAATAGGAACTGTGTCTGCTTGTAATAATTGCTGCTCGTGTCTTTAATATTTACATTATTAGCCACACACTTGTTTTAAGTGATTATTTGGTCCAGTTGTCCTTGCAGTCACCAGCCAGGTTAACGTGTAACAGTGCCACTCCCCTCCTCTGACAAACCAACAAACCATCTCTTCCTGCTCGTTAGTAAAGATAGTAGAACATATAGTGTTATGATATACAGTGTTGGTTGATACATATGGGTGTTACAGATTGTTGCTGGCTGATAAGTAACAAGAAATTACATTACTCAAATGTCAAAGATGTGTTTGCATTTAGATTCGGTGTCATGTTTGTCTTTCAGAGAATATTGACAAGTTTGTATTTTAACTGTAAATTTCCTGCTCAGTACATGCAAACCCAGCTGTTCTTTTCCCCAATACCATTTCCAATGTTTATACTCAGGTTATCTGCTGATAGCAAGTACCAAGTGGATTTCACATCTTTTTTAACCCACTGTGAGAACATCATTGGAATTAGGGGTGTGCGATATTTTGATATTTTATCAATATTGTGATTAGGGCTGCAGCGAATGATTATTTTCCTAATCGACCAATCGAAATTGTTTGGTCTATAAAATCTCAGAAAATGGTGAAAAATGTCGATCAGTGTCTCCCAAAAGGTTCTCAAATGTCTTGTTTTACTCACAACCCAAAGATATTCAGTTTACTGTCATAGAGAACTAAAGAAGCCAGAAAAATTTACATTTAAGAAGCTGGAATCAAAGATTTTTTACTTTTTTGATTGTTGCAGCTCTAATTGGGATATGAGACAAGATTTCATCTTCGATTTTGCATATTGTTATATTGTGGTGTGACAAGTGTTGTCTTTTCCTGGTCATAAAGGCTGCATTACAGTTAAGTGATGTAACTTATCAGACTGTTGTAGTTCTTCTATTATTTGTCTTAACCCACTTAGTCATTATAATCACATTACTGATGATTAGTTATCATAAATCTTGTGTGAATATTTTGTGAAAGCACCAATAATCATCCTGACAACACTGGCACAATATTAATATTGAGATATTTAGTCAAAAATACATGATATTTGATGTTGTCCATATTGCCCAGCCCTACTCAATATACTGTTGGGAAGCTTATCTACAGTAATGCATCACATTCCACAAGGTCGTCATATATTTGCACTATTTGAGAATTTTCAGTATGTTATTTTAGAGAAAATGTGCACATCGAGATTAGGGGTGTCACAATTTCAATATTAAATCAAAAATTGATTATAGAAAAGTGTTTAATTTCAATAATCGAAATCGAAGGCAAAATCTGCTGCTCTCAAAGTATTTTTTTTCTCTCCGCCCCCTGCCTTCTTGTGGCATCTGTCCTGTGTTCAGAGAAAAAGAGACACGGTGTAGCTTACCAGCTGTTATATCACACTTGATACCATATAGACATCTTTTTAAAGTAGAATTTGAAAATGTAAATGACAGTTATCAAGATATGTATTGTATTTTGCAGAATGGCCTAAAAATATTGAGACATTATTTTTAAGTTGTATCGCCCAACCATAATACAGGTCCAGCTTTCTTTCTCCCAGTACCCATTCTAATGCTTAAACTCTGTGTATATGCTGACACCAAGTTGATTTAAGATCTTTATATCTCACCGTGAGAAGCTCATTGGAATTATTTTTATGTCAGACAACACGAGGCCAGGGATTTATGTGCCACAAGCCAGCAGCCACCTGGGACTGAAATAAAATAACTGGTAGCTGAGACATTGAATCTTATAATGATGCTGCAGAAGAAGCTGTATTTGATGTATTTTGGTCACATTATAGTACCCAATCCCCTTCATCAAGTCAGGATCTGTGCCAATATTAATAGCGTGAATGAGATCTGTGCATCCTTGCTTATGTCTTCATATGAGTTAACGTTATCAAAATATATTGTATTATCCAAATGCAAAATGTCTTTTCATGTAAGTATAAAAAAGCTATTAAGCCAAACCACAATTTTTCAATACCCTGCTCTTGTCTTTCTTCTTTTTCTCCAGGCTCTTGTCACTCTGGAGCTTGTGTGGTTTTCAGAGTGTGTGTGAGTGTGAGTGTGAGTGGGTGGGTGTATGTGTGAGTGTGTGTGAGCTGCAGTTTCCTCCTCACCTTTTCACCAAGAGCTGCTCCTCCCTGGAGGATGACAATGGAGGAGATGAAGAATGAAGCGGAGACAAACTCCATGGTATCCATGACGCTGTATGCTGTGATGTACCCAGTTTTCAATGAGGTAAAACTTCAAATGCTGGCGGTTTTCGCCTTTGGTAAATTATTTGTTCGGGTGTTGTAGAGTGTTTGTCAATATTTTTTAAATGGTTAAATCCTATTCATTTATCCTATTTCAGTTTGTCAGGTTGGGGAACTGTTTTTCTGGGACATTAATGAGCAGCACAGGGGCTCCACAAGGGACTGTCCTGGCTCCATTCCTGTTCACATTGTATACAGCAGACTTTAAATATAACTCTGAGTCCTGCCACATCCAGAAATACTCAGATGACACTGCTATTGTAGCTTGTATAAGGAATGGACAGGAATCTGAATATAGGGATTTGATAAAATCCTTCAGTGACTGGAGTCATAAAAACTGCCTCATACTAAACACCTCAAAGACAAAGGAAATGGTCATTGATTTCCGTAGATCCAAGCCCCCTCTTCAGCCTGTGAACACTTGTGGAGTGGACATCGAGGTGGTAACAAACTATAAATATCTTGGTGTACATCGGATAACAAGCTGGACTGGTCCCTTAACACAGATGCACTCTACAAAAAGGGGCAGAGCCGCCTCTTTTTCCTAAGGAAGCTCAGATCTCTAAACATCTGCAGTAAGATGCTGCAGATGTTTTATCAGTCTATTGTGGCAAGTGTTTTATTTTATGCTGCAGTCTGCTGGGGAGGAAGTTTGGGAAAAAAGCAAGCAAGGAGGCTGGATAAGCTTGTGAAAAAGGCTGGCTCTGTGATCGGAGTAAGGATGGACTCTCTGGAGGAAGTTGTGGAGAGAGACACAATGAGGACGGTGGAGGCCATCCTAAACAACATGGATCATCCACTGCATAACACCTTGATGGACCAAAGAAATAATGGTGGTGGAAGGCTTCTCTCTCTTCGTTGTAGGACAGAGAGATACAGAAGATCTTTCATACCAACTGCCATCAGACTCTATAATTCTTATACAAATAGATGAGACTACAGACAAATGAATTTCCCCTTGGGGATCAATAAAGTATTTCGTATTCGTATTCGTATTCATCACGATACAGGGGTTACAATTTAATATTTTGTTCCAAATTGCAATACTGTTAGCGTGGTAATATATTTCTATTTATTTAATCTGATTTTAGGAAAATTGTCATAGTTTAAAGAACACACCACCATATGCATAAAATCTGAGTTAAAAGTTTTAAAAAGCTTGGAAGAAGAGAGAAAACAAAATTGATAAATAGCGGTCGGGGATTTAATTATCACAAAAGGAACTACTGCCACAAATCTGTGCATGTATCATGATATCCTGATACAGTGTTTTTAAGAGTTTAAACAGTATCACAAAACATAAAAAAAATATTTCTTACTCCCCCTACTATTCATACAATATTTTATTGTTTATTCTATTGTGATTCCTGAATTGATTTTATATATGCTAAATAACTAGTGCTTATTTTGTTAGCTCAATACTAACACATAGAGGGAATTACAATTAGTGTGCTAACAGAAATAAGCATCATAATCATGATTATGTTGTCTATGTGATGTGCATTGTTTTTGCAAATATGACTCATGATATACAAGTGTATCTTCCAAATTTTTCCAATGGTCTAGTATTAAGAAAGCTAACAAATAATCTCAATAACTTGTAATTTTGAATTGCAATACTTAAGAATCTCAAAACTTATACAATCGGCACCCAAGTACCACGATCGAATTGAATCGGGAGATTAGTTTGTCATCCCAGCCCCAGATGATAACTGTGTTTTTATGCCCTTTGAATCACAGAATACGTAGCGAAAAAAGGGTAAACTGACGAGGTTAATCCATAGCAAGCACATATTAATTCATGCACCATTAAGGAGTGCATGAGGCCAGTTTGTGATATAGGTGGGTATTCACCTGATTCTCACAGAGAAAACAAGACAGCATAAATATATTTTAAGATCAGTTCCCACCACAGTTTTAATGCAGCCCAGTGTATTTGACAGATTATCAATGCTGCAGTAGAGTGTAAGGTGACAAAGTTATTTTAGTTGGAGCCAAACATTATACGCTGTAATTTACATTTGTAGTAGACTGTGACAACCGAAAGTGTAACTAGGGTACAAAACCTAAAACACACACAGTATAATGTTACAGATACTTTGAGGAAAGTAAAATGATCTCCTGAAAGAATAGTGATATGTTTGATGACCTGTAAAATGAGACATGGGAAACCAAATTCTGTGCAAATTTCCAGGAAAATAAAAAGCGCTATTATGTGTCATTCATTTGAATCACCTGTGCAGAGACTGCCTGTGCCAGTGCCTGAGTATTTAGGCTTAAAGCTACGACAGGGAGTTTTTAACTTGTTATGAACCCGTCTCAGTTTAATACTGATGCCTCTATATGACCTACATAAGCAAATGAGACCGTCCACAGGGAGACTGGCTATTTCTTTATAGTTGTTCTTAATACCTGCCACTGGGTTGGATTCTCCTTGAAATCAGATGAAATGAGCCTGTGTTTACATTTTATCCAGTCACAGTTAGATGTATGCTAGCCAGACGTAAAGAAGCAAGAGAATTTTATTTTGATCATTTTATTTTTGACGTTAAATGTTGTGGTTCTGGTGGTGGAAGCGCTACTGCATTTGTCCACAGGGGCCTCCAAAATCAACACAATGTGAAAGTTCCTTGCAGTGGCTTTAATTTGGAAAGCAACTGAATTTGAAACCCCTGAAAGCCCTGGTCTAGATGACACAGCAAAGCACCAATATGCCCATATTTGTGTGATAATGTGTGTTTTCTCTCTTGTTTTTTCATTAGCTGGAGAGGATCAACCTATCAGCAGCTCAGACGCTCAGAGCGGCCTTCATAAAGGTAGGACAATGCACCGATCAGATGACCTGAAACACGAAAGAACAATCTTATCACTCCATCACCTTCTGTCATAATAGGCTATCTTTGGTTTAAATCTAGGTTGTATCCCAGTTCTCAGATTTGTTTCATCCAAGAACACATTGTCACTGCATTTACATTTTATCTGATGCTCTAAACTAATATTCTGACAAAGGTTCAGTTCCTTCTTAGAACATGGAAAAAAATCAAAACAGCACTGCTTGGTTCTGCAACAACTGAAGTGAAACAACTCCTGCAAACAGTAGCTTCAGCATTCTTTCTGAGTAATGTTGAAATCATCAGTGATTGCGTCACGTTAGTTATTGAGGTCTTTAGCAAAACCTCCCAGCATTGGGCAGACATATTCCAGGTTGTTATGAAATATACATAAAAACAGTGACAATAGTGATAGTAACAAAGTGAGACCACCTCACCCCACTGATTATCTAGAATAGGTATGAGGCAAAATGTTTAAATAAAGAAATAAAACTGGAGACATAGCTATGTCCACAGGGTCTGGTGTTGTTTTCTGTGTCCATGTCTCAAAGCCTGATTTACTGTCATTGCTCAAGCCACTGGCTTTATCTGTTATTAAAACATCCACCAACGTAAGTCCTGAGATTTTGGAACATTGCAGTGTCTCTAAAAATAGATCCAATGAATTAGAGCTGCAACTAGCAATTATATTTGTTATTGCTAATTATTTTCTTGCTGTTTTACTATGAAATGGCACAAATAGAGAAAAACGCAATTATGATTTCACAGAGCCCAGTGTCATCAAATGTCTTGTTTTGTCCTGACCAGTTGACTGAAACCAAATGAGATTCCAGTTTTTTAATCTATATGAGAGACTAAAACAACAAATCCTCACATTTTAGAAGCTGAAACTGAAACTTTTTTTTGCACTTTGCTTAAGAAATTACAAAAGCAGTTAATCAAATATTCTTAATAGTTGCAGATTAAATTCCTGCCCTTAATTTAATTGACTGGTTGTTATAATTTCACCAATGGGTCAACAAGCATAGGCGGTCAGGCTGTAGAAAAGCCCCCAGAATAATCAATCATATTTGAAAGAGGTTTTGGTTTTACTTCCAATTAAAGGGGGTTTAGATAATCTGGCAGAACTGCTGACTTGTTTACAGCTTGTATGATTGCAGGATTTAACATTAACCATGGCCCATTGCCTTTAAAACTTACTTTGTGGTCACCAAATATTACATGTAAATTTATTTTAAAGGAGCTAAGAAAATAAAACTCAAGTCGTAAATAAATAAAATAAATAAAAATATTGTGTAAAAGTCATTCTCACTCAAGTGGATAGCGAAGTCCACACCACAGCTATAAAGCTGCCGTCCAGATTCTTCCATCCACTCGAGTTAGAACGATATTTTATAGTTGTAGTTGTAGTTCTTGGTGCGGACGGCCCTTAATGTGAAGCAGAATCTCTGTTCTGTTGTTGCCATGTACATTTCACTGCAACTCAAGGACTCAGTGACATTGAAAATGAATGAATGATGTATGAAGTCATATAAAACATTTTAATTCTTTTTTTATTCTTATCTTTGTTATCAGTAATGTAGAGACTGTTAGGTTCACTTTATATGGTGTTCATTATTATGCTTCAGCACCTCCAGTTACATAATTAATATTCAAATGAATTAACTCGGCTGCTATCAATATAACATCAGAGGTGCTGATATTCAGACCGGTGATGTGATTTTACAAGTGATACCTGATTGTCGTCATCAGATGAGACTATTAATGTCTTGATTCTCTCTTTTTTTTTTTTTTAATCTATACACTGCTGTGATTGCACAGTGGCCATAGATTACCTCCGCACCGCCGCTGATGAGCCGTAGTGTTCACAGATGAAATATTAATGAAGGAGAAGCAGCTTTGTCGTTCTCCAAACCAAAGGGAGATGTGATCACCTTACAGCTGTTTTACTGTGACATTTGTGGCTCTTTTGTTCACTTGTCTGACTGATTGGTGTCTCTATTGCCCCCGCTGCTTCCTGGCCGGTGGAATTCAAGGTTGAATTATTCAGGAGCAGAGCTTTTGTGCATTCGTATGAACCCCTCACAGCGGACATCTGACATTCAGTAAAGTTCTAGCTTTGTTCTCTGCAGCTCCAAGCCACTTCTCGCTTTTGTTGGTGAAGACAAACTGTGCTGTTCCTTTCTTTGGCCGCTCATGTATGAAATGCTCACTTCTCTTCTCACCCCGCTCACCTAATTTGCCTCCTCTTCTCCTGCCAGGCGGAGAGGGAGAACCCTGGCCTGACTCAGGACATCATAATGAAGATCTTGGAGAAAAAGAACGTCCAAATAAACTTCACTGAATCCCTACTGCGCATGGCAGCTGATGATGTGGAAGGTGAGTATATAAGACAAAGAAGCACTGAGATATTGTGGTGGAAATGGTCTTTTGCAACTCTGAGATGCAGGTTTGTAGGTGATGCATCTGTATGCCCATTATTTTTGGGCATTCTGTTCTATTCTGCCCATTTCTATTAATCGTCTAGTCTCTGGGAATGTGCTAAACCCTCTTTTCCTGCAGAGTTCATGATTGACCGGCCTGAGCAGGAGTTCCAGGACCTAAATGAGAAGGCCAGAGCTCTGAAACACATCCTCAGCAAAATCCCTGATGAGATCAATGACAGAGTACGCTTCCTACAGACTATCAAGTAAGTGCAAGCACACACATAACCATACCATACTGCTTTAAAGCACAAGTGTGCACTAGGTTTAGAAAGAATAAAGAAATTTACACATCAGCAACGAATGCCAGTGATTTGCACATTACAATCAAATGCCAGTGTGTCCCATGGGGTGCAGTGTTCAGGCCCTCAATCACTTTAACCTCTCAAATGCTTTACATCAGTTCTGAACTAAAATGCATTTTATAGCCTGATTTTAAAATAAATGTTTTGTACTGTGTAATGTGATCCATGAGCACTAATACTGTATTACTGATAAATGTTTTGGTAATTAATAGACAATTTACAGAAATAACAATGTGCTGTAAAGGAACAAGTTACAAAGTTAATTAGTGCTTTAAGAGAAAAAAAATCATGAAGTTAAATTGTGCTTTTTTTGAAAAAAAAAAAAAAAAGATGCCAAATAATAAGTTAATAACTCCACTGAGCTGCGGATGTGTTGTGTCCCTGCTATAAGCTGGATTCACCTGAACTCTGTTCTTTTTTAGAATTCATTGTGACCTGTAAGATTAAGGAATGGCAGCTCTTGCTTCACAATGTGATAGGCTGTACTGAATTTTATTGTCAAGGATTAGTAAATTTCTGCTTTTGAAATGCTGCAATTGTATCAGTGCATCTGTCCCTCTTGTTGAGGTGTTTTACACGTGTGTGGTCAAGTGGCAAACTTAGTTATCCCCCGCAAATGTTGGACCTCACCAAGAGCAGTATATACAATACACAGCGTTTCTTTCTTTTCAATATCTCAAAATTGCGTCAGCCATTCCTGTCGGAAAGACTATATCTATATCTTTGCCTTTTTCAACACGAGATCACCTGCTGATTCCTTGTCTGAATTGTCCTCAGAAGTTTGTGACTGTAGTGGCATGGGAGTGTCTGAATGGTCTTTTCTTTTCAAACATGAATCGATAGTTTGTCGCATTGTCACAAAAGAGCCAGACGAGAGCACTTACGGACCGGACACAGACAGATGACATCTGGTGCAGAATTGTTCCCATCTCATGTTGATGATGATGATGATGAGAGCTCTCCTCTCCAACCTCTTGTCTATTGTACTCTCTTACTCACAGACAAACATACAAATTCTCGCTCCCTCCGGGTGTTTCCCATGAATACCAGACCTGATAAGGTTAATATGTGTACGCCTGTACAGATTATTATTGCCTTAAAAATATAAATACAGTTACAGGAAAGATAACTGGTGTTGTCTTTATTATAATGGTCAATTCATTGTTGCTGTAAACACATCACTTACACTGACTTGGCTGAATTTCTGTTGTGCAATTCTTAATGTGTGTTGCTGTTGGTTTCCTCCAGAGACATAGCCAGCGCCATAAAAGAGCTCCTGGACACAGTCAACAATGTCATTAAGAAATATCAGTACCAGAATCGCAGAGTGAGTATTAAAAACACAAACACACACAACCCTATTCATTTCTCACTTTTTATTTTATTTTTTAATAATACTTCTGTGTTTATTCTCTGTTTGTCAAGGCCCTGGAGCACCAGAAAAAGGAGTTTGTGAAATACTCCAAAAGTTTCAGCGACACCCTCAAAACATACTTCAAAGACGGAAAGTAAGTTTGACCATAACACCCCACATGATTCTTCAGCTTGTTGTTGCACTTTAGATGAATTCTGTCAAAAGTCTAGCTCGGTGTAGTCTGACTAATCAGACGCACACTGCGGGTGTACGTCTGCCGTTGGTTGCTTGTGACAGCACTGATCCATGGATGTATTAATAGGTCAACGTGCTGATCTCAGCATGAGATTGGGCGTTCAAAATGACATTTGCTGTGATGACAGTTGTGAGCTCAATCCCACGGTAGGCATCACGTGACTGCAGTAATGTGTAGGTAGTGTTCTACGTGTTCTAACAGCATGGTTTCAAGTACTAAACTGGCCTGCCTGACCTGTCCCTCGTTGAAAACGTGTGGCGCATAATGAAGTGCAACAGGGACCCTGGACTGTTTGATTTAAAGTCGTATATCAAGCAAGAATGGGAAAGAAGTGTCCAGACCTTTTTAGAATTTAGAGTCTGGTTGTCTCGACCGGTCCTCCTCACAGGGACAAGAAGACTAGGAAGTATCTGCCAAGAAATGGTCCCGCACATAGAGCAAAAACTGAACATGAAAAGTTTCGAGGACATGCCCGTGTTTTGCTGTTGGTCTTTTGCCAATAAACTGACAGCTGTCGTTAGCGCAAAGGTCATTGATTCTGTCTGTTGTAATCTAATCATCCCACTCTTCCTGCATATTTACACTGTATCATCCTTCACTGCATCAACAAGGATGTGGTTTAAGTTGAAGGAGGGACTCAGGAATGTTGACAGTGACTCAGCTGGTCATTTTTTAACTAAATCTGCTGTGTGTGAATGTGTCCCCCGTACCCTCTTCCTGCTGGTTAAATATTTGCCTGAACTCTACAAGCTCCTCCAGCCTGTTTTCTCACATTGTAACCTTCTGTGTTCCCAGGGCAATAAATGTCTTCATCAGCGCAAACCGGCTCATCCACCAAACCAACCTCATACTGCAGACCTTCAAAACCGTGGCCTAGCCCTCAGAGACCACAGAGTCCCCCACCCCGCCCCTGCCCCTACACTCCCCCTGTGTCCTGTGGGGGGAGCAACTGCTAGGATGGTGGAAGCTTGAAGAGCGCCTGACCCATATATGTAAATTAGAAAGAGTTGATTTTTAGGGTTGGGGGTCGATTCCATTGAAGTCGATATTCTAGATTCCAGTTCAAGAGACTGAAAAGTGCCATTTGTTTTTTTCAATGAGGATTTTCCAGTCTTGAAATGGAACTGAATGGGCCCAAAGTCTTGCTTGATTGATTTTATTTGGACAGTTTTAATTTATAACCCTGGTCTTGTTGGGAGTAGGTGAGGCGAGGTGTTTATTAAAGACTAATTGCCATTTTTCTAATATATTCATGTTGATCATTTTACTTTTAGCTTTTTTCAAACATGGCTACACATCCCCAGACCGCATTCAGCAGGGGTGTGTCTCAGTCGTCAATACTGGTTTTCTCTTCTCGGCTCCTATTTGTGTCATTTTTGCCATGGTGTGTGCGCGCAGGATCTAGCTGCGTGGAGGGGAAGCAGTGTTGGACATTTTTAAGAGGCAGACTCCAAGATTTCGTTTCTCTTTATTATCAGACGACAGAAAGCCAAATGACTTCCAGCACAGTGTGCGCCTTACCAAGTCCTGTAACATTCCCTCCTCTCAGTGTAATGAAGTGGAGCCAGTCCCTGCTCTCGGGGGATGTAGAGAGAGAATTGAAAGTTCTGTATTTAACTGATATCTGGTTGCAAATGTTCAATAAATAGTTTCCAAATGATGATGCTTTTTTAAATGTGTCCGAGTCCAATATGTGTGCTGTGGTTTCGAAGTTTGAATGGAATGTGTCACTGTGTGTGTGTTTGAGAGCGTTTGAGACTTTGGTTGGCTCAAGCTTTTTCCTCGTATTTCTGTGCAAGCTGAAAATAACATACAGGAAATGCACTCTTACACTGAGGACAGAAACTGCCAAAATCGAAAGTAAATAAAGAAATAAATGAGTAACTAAATAAGTAAATCGATATGAATTCATTCATAAAATGTAACATAATTAATATTCATATTCTAATATGCTTCTGTATTCATGTACCTTTGTATTAATTCCTCTATTTTCCATTTAATTTACCAATTTATGTATTATATTTATGTATGGGCATGTCCACCCACCTGGATTAGAAAATACAGTCACAATTTGAGAAAAGGGTTACAAATCTTTTTGCGTGTGAGTATAACATTAAAAAAAAAGTCTAAATGTCATAGGAGTGTTAAAGAAGTTTGGAAGTAAATTCAGACTAGTGCCAAATTGATTTTCAAATGCTGTATGGATATGATCGTGCATGAAAGGCACAAACTGGGGCTCTAACTCAGTAACACAAGGAATGCTTTACTTCATGCACACAGTTTTACTGAGTCAAGTACGTACTACATAAGCCAGAAAGCAAAGGAGAAAATTTGTTTTAAATATCTCTGCTTCTTTTCTGCTCTACTCAATATGCACACAAAAGAAAGCAAATTTGGTCCTTGTCCTCCATTAGGACTAAAAGTTGAGAAGTTAACAGTGTTATCTAAAATAACCTTAAAAAAAAAAAACCTTGTAAAATATGCCTCAGCATTTTAACAAAGGTGTCTTTATCAGGTTTTTATTATGAAAATATCGCACCAATGTCACTGCTCTTTTGATGAGCGTGCACATTCTTATCGACAGATGCTTCCTGAGTATAACAGGTCATTTCCTTGATACGGCTCTTGTCCGCTGTACTGATGTTTAGTTCCTCAGGACAGTGGGATGTTAATGTTTCCACTGTTGCCAGGAAACAGTGTGGCAACAATCCATGAAGGGACAGAAAGAATAGCTCTGACAGAGGAGGGGTCTTCTTCCCCTTTTTCCTGCTGCTTGGTAACTGGGCCCAATTTGCACTGTAAACAGCACGACAATACTACACTGAAAAAGTTACATTGGTATAAGTATGTAGTAGCATTAGCTAAATTTGCTTAGGCTTGTTAAACCTGATTAAATCATCCTAACTTTGAATTATGTTGCACCATAATGGCAGTTTACAGTTACCAAGGTGGTCATAATTTTAACAATATATAGTGCTGGGTATTGTAATATATAACAATGCACCAAAGAGTCATATGCCAAATAAAGTCTAATTGTATAGCTGTCAAATGAGTGGAATAAAATGGGTGAGTAACGTGATATTAAAAGAACTCAAAACTATTCAGATGTCTGACTCAATGGCATCTTGGCAGATGATCAAAACTGAGCCCGAGCAAATCTGCAAACATGAGTATTTTGGAAATCTGGTCCTGAAAAAGTTGACCAAAGGCCTTCCTTTACTTGCGTGGACTCTAGGAAGAGTAGTTGCTAACTTAGTAGGGGATCCAAATAAATAAATTTTAAAACGTTCTGTAAAGGAAACATTTCAGACAGCAGTAAATAACACAGAATAATGGATTGTTAAGGGTTTTCCTGGAAGGCCTCCTGATGTGCAATAATACAGAGATAAGAAAACTGTACTGTAGTATGCACTGTTTCACTGTGTTTGATCCAATGTGGACAGACAGTCTGTGACTGAGATCCATGTTTAATGAAGCATTGTTTTCCTAGAGGCAGAAAACAAAATGGTGGCTGAATAGTTGTTTGTCACACAGCCAAATAATTTGTCTGTGTTTGCATAATGTAAATGTTACACGCTTGTGTTCTCAATGAAAAGCAGGTATTCATTCTGAACCAGGAAATTACTTACTTAAGCCGGAAACATGAGCTTTTTATTATGTCATGAGCCAGGCGTGAACAGTACATTTACAGCGCATTGTTTATCATTCTGCAACACAGGTATGTATGGAGAAAGCAAGTTGCAATCCCCTTATGCTACTTACAAAACAGAAAAAAAATCTGCAAAATGGATGAATAAATTAAAACTATAAATTAAATCATTAATTATGGATTGCAGAGGATGAGTTTAGGAGTCTCAGCCTGAGATCATCTCAAAATCACATCTGAAAAGAAAAGGGAGTGATTGTGATGTAAAAACACTCAACCATTACCATTTAACAACATAAAAATAAATAATTAACACAGTACAGAAGATAGAAAAACGTATTCTCATTTAGCTGTCTTTCAACCTGCTGCAGAACTGCTCTCATAGATTTCTCCAGGTAAGATAACAAGAAGTTCAAGTCTTTCATCATGTATGATCTTATGAGGAAAAATCATTTTTATATTTATGAAAAGAGGAGAATTGTGCAATTTCAAAAGGTGTCACATCTGTCTTGGTTTATTTTTCATGCCAGATCGGGGGTTACATATTATCTGGCAAATTGAAGAACTCAGGTCATAACACCCCGTATTAATCGGTGTGTCAGTAATTAAGGTAATTGAGACACATCTTGTTCGGTCATCTGTTCAAGACCCAAGCAAGCAAGCAAGACCCAGGAGATTCTTTTTTAGCTAAAGCACAACAAGATGATAAGAAGTCAATTTTTACAACTTGTTGTGCACAAGTGGCCAAAAAAAGTCAACTAAGGCAACTTTAGAAGTCATCTTACATCAACAGGCAGCATAACATTATTTGTGTTTTTGATTGTGCATACTTTATGTTTTTAACAATATCATTGTTGTTTTGTTTTTTTTGTCTGGCTCTAGGGATGACAGTGTTGGTCTGTCGGTCCTCCATTTTGGTCCAGAATGAAATATTTCAACATCTCATCAGTTTTTGTACAAACATTTTATGGTTTCAAGACAGCGGATCCTTATGACACTGCTGATCCTGTGACTGATGAGGACCTTGGGTGAAAAATAAGACAACTTTTCAGAAAATAAACTGCAACAAAACAGTGCCAATGACGCTCACACTCCCTTGCCCAGATTTAACTGGAATGTTATTAAATGTTCTCACTGTACACTCATCGTCAAATTCAACTTGTCCATCATGTATCGTGTATGTCCACTTTTTCCTGAGGTAGTCATTGATAAGTGGTAGCTGACATCATTAAGCTCTCCGGAAGTAGTCCACCCACCTTTAAACTGTGGCCTCAGTGACTGTGTACTTTAAATAGTCTTACAAGTGAGAGTTTCTGACTCATTATAAGAAAATGTACCATGTAGTGTATTTTTGTGGAAAGTGCTTTTAAGGCACTAAAAAGTCAGTTGTGGTGCACTGAAAGCCCTTGTACTTCACTGCTCCAACCCTGAGTGTCTGTCTATCCCCTCCATCAGCTCTGCCCCTCCGAGCTCAGCAGCCCCGCTCTCCTCAGTCCTTTGTCCACATTGGGAATCAGTTTTTCACTGAAGTCCCAAAGTCGTTTGTCCTCATTGAGCTGCTCCCGCTTTAACGTGCCCCGCAGAGGCGCGCGGACATGAATGATCCGACAAACGTCCGGTGGGACCTTGTACTTTTGTCCAAAACCCTTGAGTGCGGCATGCACTGACGTCTGCTCCACCATCCTGTGATGCACAGAGACATAAACGAGTTAAATGAAATTCTTTGTCTCCACCTTTATTTGACGTGACAGGCGTGACAAATTGGGGGCTCGTCCATGCAAGTACGCTGAGATTAGTTGATCAAGTGTGTTTGAAATGAAATTGAGCAGATAATGTACTGACTAAGAATTCTGAGAGTGTTTGTCACATAAGTCGGGTTTAAGATGTAACTTTCAATCATCTATTGTTCACCTTATCTGAAATAATATTTGTTCAAGCAAAGTCACCTGTGGCTTTGCCAGATTACGATAAGAAAAGCAGGCTGGGCTGCGGTTGTTCATTTTATTGTACTTTGAGTCAACTGTCCTTTCAACCTTATTGACCAGTTCTAAAGGATAACAAAATGTTTATTGGGACTCTAGTATGTTATGTGAATTGTCACCATTTAAAGGGTCAGTTCACATAAATAGCACTATATGCAAGTCGGAAAACATGCATTTTTGATTTAGTAGTGAACTGTCATTTTACAACAGCATTTGAAGAATATTTTACTCATAAAAAACATAAAAGTTCTCCACATGAAATATCTAACAAAGTGTTTTACAAAAAGACTTGAAGCCAAATGTATTATTTATTCACTGAGCGTGGTTCCTGAGTTTCTAACTTTTCAGTCTGACAAATTCAGTCTTACCTTGGCTGAATTATCATCTTGTATGGGTGGTGTTTATTTCTGGCAGGATCCTCTCTGTAGATGTGCTCCAGAATATTAACTCCTGGCACCCTGTTCCACCGAGGCAAGTGAAACCTCCCACTTGGCTCAAAATGTCTCTTGGGAAAGATATGGTTCTCAACGAGGAACACCCCTGTCTGCAGAATGTGACACAGCATGGAAAGATGGAAAGAGAATATAAATATCAAATATGATCCTAAAGGTTGGATATGGATGTAATATTTGTTGAATGCACGCCAAAAGTACCATACATCTGGATGCTGCTGTTGGAGCGTGTCCATGAGAGATTTTAGGCTGTTTGTTGGTACGGCATCATAATCTCATCAATGTCGTGCAACAGGACGTAGCGAGAGTCCATGGATCTGTAAATGCACTCATTAAGCGTGGTCAGCTGGCCAAAGTAGTGCACGTCTCCTCCATGAGTGAGAAGCGCCAGCCACGGGATGGATTCAGATGCTGGTCGATGGGCCAAGGAACGATCTCCACAAAGCCCTCCTGTCTGTAGCTCTGCAACAGGCGGTCGAGGTCTGGGCCACAACTGGTTTTATAGATCACCACCCTGTCCACACCCAGCAACCTGTAGCAAGGTGAGGTATAGTTTAGAGTTGGATCACCCAACAGACAAAAAAAACTAAACATATTTTGTCATTTAGCTCTATCTGTTTCTAGCCATGTAGACAGCCTATGATTTGAGATATTCATCGAGGACATTTCTGCCTCCATCCCATCAAAGGAGATGACCAACTTTGTTTGTGGAGCTCATAGCACAGAAAAAATACTTTTAAACCTGCAATAACTGATGTTTTGGCCATCTGTCTGTAAATAACCAACATGTTAAAAGACAAATGTTTGAAGCTATGCTGAGAATAATAGAAATGACAGTCTGTTGCTGCTGTACCATTCAAGGCCATGTTAGCTACCAGTGTTAGCTGTCACCAGCATCATTTAACTATAATTTCCCACTTATTCATGTATCTTATGTGCTTCAAATCTCAGTGTGAAATCTTTGGTTGTTAATACAGCTGTTATTCTGCATAATTTAAATGACAGAAGCTTATTCATATTTATTGTCATCAAAAATGAATTTACACTATTGCCAAGATAAAGAATTTTGGTTTTATGGAGGCTCATACGTTCTTACTGCTCTCCTCTTGGGAACCCTTTCACTAAGCATGGGAACCAGAGGCTGTGACGGATGCTTATGTTCATTTGTTTTACAACCTGCTACACAGCAGCTTTTCTGCATTTCCCTTTTTCTCTCGTTATGTGAAACCCTGATTATTCATCTGGTCTGATGTATCATTACGCACCAGCAGGGCTATCAGTTTGTTTTCAAAATTTTATTTGACAAATTTAATATAAAACTTGAATTCAGTTTAATAATTTACAGTCTATAAGCCCAACAGACCATTTGCAGTAGTTTGTCTTGTAGTCCAGCAGAGGGGGCTCTTAAACTGTGATCAGTAAACTAAGCTAAATCAAAGCAGGCGTTACGAGCAAGCAAAGCTGCCGAATGTTTCTGAAGCTTCAAACGCTGCCATGCTAATCAACATCCAAATCACTATTTGAATCTTGTTTTTGTTTTTTGAAGGGAGGAAGGAAACTTTGTCTTGGCTGCACCAAAAAGAGACAAAATACTGATAAAGAGCGAGAAACTGAGCTGCTGTCATTAGTCTCAAACCCTGCACACATAAAAACCAGGCGCATACATGTGACATGAGCTCTAGTAGATGGTAAAACTACCAACAAAGAAAAGTAAGAATCTGTGGACTCACCTGTTAGCTCACCACTCAAGTTAGGCAGAAATGAGAGCATGCCAAGACTATACTGAACACCACTGACATTGTTGGCCTCACATGCTTACATGACCTGACTTTTTCCAAAATATATAGCCCTGTTCAGCAACAATATCAACAGAAATGTGATACAATCCAGTAGCTGCAACAGTATCTTTGAAAAGGTTATAATATTCAGGGTTTCTTTTTGGTGGTTTTGTGGTTTGTGGTGTTGTTGCTGTACTGACCTGTACATCTCCAGGCTCTGTGCTACCTGAAGCACATTGTTGTAACCTCCAAACAGTGTGGACACACAGACTGTGAAGTTAGACTGAGGCTTTTTCTCCCCGTCCCCCTCGGTCTTTGGGTTTCTTATAGGAAGCCAAGTTCCGTTACATACCGTCGCATTGTCGCCTGAAGACTCACATGTGTAGCCTTGCAGTTTTCAGGAATCTGACACATGACATCTGTCGTGACGAAAGGCAAAACCAAAGTTTTCTGAGTGCTGTAAAATGTTTGCTGGAGTTCGGAGTTGATAACTGGCCTGTGCAGCACAAAACACAGTAAAGGGGCTGGATGGAGTCTATCTTAAATATGCCAATGATGCGTATATCGAAGCCCTCCACTCTCTGGTCCATGTAGGCTGACACCAGTAAGTGCTCGGTGTTGTTGAGGGGGGTGATGCTCTGTTCAGATATCCGGAGGGGACAAGTGTTTGGAGGCTTATGCGGCTTTAAGATGGACCTGTGCACTGTGGGTGTTCTCACGGCGATGAAGAGCATGAGGAAAAAAGTAGCGATGACAAGGAAGAAAAACTCTCCTCTGAATTTGCCTTTGCCCATCGAGCCACAGACGAGATAGATTCCCAACCTGAGGCAGAAATAGAAACCACAGTTAGAGAGATTAAAGATTTGATTTGAAGAACAAAGCAAACACACCTGGGCTCTGCGCAATATCCTTGACAGGTGTGAAAGTGATCAGTGAAACCTTGTTTCAAATAACAGTTTAATCCTGTTTTGAGAGGTGAAACTCCAAGACACCCTTTGTTTTACTTGTATTTGTGTGATGTTTCACCAGCACATTTTCTTGGTCTCAATACTGATTCTGAAGTTACCAGTTTATTACAGCCATTTGTACAATGTAATGTAATCTGTGGCTGCCTTTTTAACATTTAATCAGTAGCTGTAATAGCAATCGTAGATCTCAACAAATGACAGTAGCAATTCTAATTAAAGATACCTACAAGTCGTTTCTCACTAGTCAAAATTAAATTATTATAAATTGTTATGTTGGCTTTGAATTGTAACTTTTATTTAGAAAATTGGCTTCAAAGAAAAATACAAAGGTATGGCCTCTTGCCTTTAAGAGATAGTGGGCTCCAATTGGTGCAAACCTGAACACCGCCTCCTTTAAGTGAGCACGTCTGATGTTTAGTCAAAATTCTCCCCTAGAAGGAGTATTTTACTTTTAAGACAAATTTCTAAATTAAAGCTACTACAAGGAGTTTTTTAGCTGGTTATGAAACAATAATTAGCCTGCTAATTTCTTAACAGGCTAATTATTGGAACAAGTCTTTATTACAGTGGTAAAATAAAAACACGGTTCAAGACAATAGAGAACATAGCAGAGAATGAGCGAAACAACAGGAGGAGGACATACATACTTTCAAAATAAAATTTCTGAATAAAAGTCTCATATTTGTTTCTTACGGGAAGAGACCAGGCAAAAATGGCATCCATGGGAGAGTTCCAAGGCAAAAACCACTGCTGACCAAAAAGAACACAAAGCCCTGTCTCACATTTGCCAAAAAAAAAAAAACTTGATGATCCCCAAAACTTTTGGGAAAATATCCTGTGGACAAAAGTGGAACTTTTTGGAAGGTGTGCGTCCTGTTACATCTGGCATAAAACTAACACAGCATTTCAGAAAAAGAACATCATACGGACAGTCAAAGAAGAGCGGGCCAAAATTCCTTCACAGTGATGTGAAAGACTCATTGCCAGTTATCACAAAAGCTTGATTGCACTTGTTGCCGCCAAGGGTGGCACAACCAGTTATTAGGTTTAGGGGGCAATGACTTTTTCACATAGGGCCAGGTTGGTATAGATAGCTTTGTTCCCTTAATAAATGAAATCATCATTTAAAAACTGCATTTTGTATTTACTCAGGTTATCTTTTTTTTCGGCATTTTTGCCTTTTAATTTGACAGGACAGCTAGAGAGTAGACAGGAAAGGGGGCAGAGAAAGAGGGGATGACGCGCAGCAAAGGCTCGCAGGCGGGAGTCAAACCAGCGGCCGCTGCAGACAGCCTCCATACATGGGTCAGACGCTCTACCAACTGAGCTAAACGTCCACCCTAGTCAGATTATCTTTATTTTATATGAAAATTTGTTAGGGGGCAAATGCTTTCTCACAGCACTGTATATTTTGGGCTCAGAAAATAGGGGAAAGTGAGATGAAGTGTTTGCAATCTGTAAGTGGTCAGCCCAGAAAACCGGGCAATCGGCGATATATTCTTCCTCCCTTCACACCTCCTCCCATCCACCCAAGTCTTATCTGAGAGATGTGAGTGTCAAGAAATTAAACATTCTCACACCTATTATCCTTATCAAACAGAAAAATACAGCTGTACACCTTCACCTGAATTCAGGTTTCTCCATTTTACTGAAATTAGATGAGTTTAATTGGCTTGTTAACTTATCATGAAACACACTTCATTCAAACTCACATTTAAAAAGCTGAAATCAATGAACCTTTTGAATTAAAACCACTACGATGATTCACTGATTATCAAACTAGATACAAGTTCATTTAATGGTGGATAAATAATAGATTAATCATCACAGTTCTAACTGTTTTATGTTCATTGTTAGATTTATTAGTTCTTCTTCTTTTATTTATTTATTGATTGATTGACTGAAATACAAAAATGGCTAAATTTCCATCCAGTGAAGCATTTTTTTGCTGCTAGACACCATGATTAATAACTGTGTGCGCACTGTGCATGGTAGAATTTTAAAATGTAATCCTACTGATGGTTCCCATCTTTACTAAATACAGGTGGAATCTGATCACATCTTTTTTACATGTCACTTTAACAGAATACAGTTACCTGCAGTTAATCCCATTACTTGTAATCAGTTACTCCCTAAGCCTGCCTATTTCTTTCATTGTTTTTCCAGCGTTGAAAAAATGTAGTAAAAGTTAAAATACTCTTTTCTTTCTTCTGCTGGGGAGCTCCTACAGCTCACTGAAGCACCCCTCTAGACCCTGGACCCCAGTTTCCAAACCTTGATTTTAGGACATTGGTTCCCAGTGGTTCCCAACCATCATGGGACTGATATACTGTTCATTTACGACGAGAATTTAACTCTACATTTGCAGGGAATTAAAACACATAGGTGCCAACATTAAGTAGACATATCAACAAACAATTCCCTACTAGCAAACAAACAAACAAAAACTGCAATAAGCTGCAGTCCACGTGTTATAATATGATTTCCTAACGGTAGAGCAAGTGGAGCTGCACCTACGAGCTCAATCACTTATAAGCCGATTCGTATTAGTTTGAAGATGAAGATGAAGATCATATTCAACTCACTGGCGGTGGAAGTGTAGTCGATGTTCTCCTCCTGTGCAGAACAGCTGAAGAAGACAACACTTCTCTTTTCCGCCTCAACTTATGTGTACAAAGGAAAAGTTAGGGAGAGGGGTGAAGTTGGGCGTGAAAGTCTGTTTCCCTGTCAGATGTGTACCGACCTACTTCAACCTGACCCCGATATTCCTCAACACCAACCAGCAGGGGGCCACTGGCACGCTGTTCTGATTGGAAGGAAACACCAGGGTGGAGCAATGAGTGAACAGTGTCGGGAAAGTTAAGAGTTAAACACAAAAATACTGTGAGGAAAGAGGTTTGTTTTGATGGAAGCCCATTAACGCCAAGGTGACAAAAATAAATAAATTATTAATTTAACTTTGTTAAAATAATGACAAACTTGTCAAATTAATGACTTAATATTTCAAAATGATGAGAATCTGTCTAAAAATAATAAGAAATTTCTCATGTAATGAATTAGTATCTCAAAAGAATGAATTAATATCTCAGAATAATAACTCAGTATCTCAAAAAAACGAGAAACTAAATAATGACACAAAATATGACTTAATATTTCAAAATAATGAATTTGTATTTCAAAAGAATGATTTATACATTATACTGTATAATGATACTCCTTCAGTATCTTTGTATACATCTGACACTTTGACACACAAATCCTATTTTTTTATATAATTTTATCTCATTGCATTTTCTTTCTTTTTTAAAAAACAGCAACAACAGCAATAACAATCAACTGTCTTTCTCGTGTGTTTACAAACAAATAAATTCTGCATATTCTATTTTTAACATCACCCCTTAAATGCACCCCGCCTAACCAAGCACATGCATCATATTTCTCCCAACACTGCCTTACCATTTGTTAGTGGTGCAGTGGTGAATACAGAGGTGGATAAACTGTTGTTTCTCTCATTGAATGATACAGTTGATCTGAAAGTAGAGGTGCATAAACTGATTTTATTTGGGTTTCCCTCCACTACTCCCCTGCCTGTTAATGTCTAACAGCCAAACAGTCAGAACAAATATTTAAAGCCGTTTCACAATTACTTGTACACTGACGCTGCTCCTTTGAAGAAAACACATTTTATCTTTACATTGTAGCTGCAAAAGAACTTTTTCCGCTCTCCAAACCAACGAGCACTAGTTGTCTGTTTTCTGACAAATGAAGCCTGAATCTTTTCACAAAACAGAATCTGTGACTGAAGAAAAATCAGTCAGCGTGGGCTTGAGTAGAGGATACAGCTGATATGGAGGAACAAAAGTCTAAGATAACATATGATGAAGCCTCCCATTCGAAAACTTCTCCACTGAGGTGACATCTTTTAATTCTGATTGTCAAGTTTGGGGAGTAATGGATTACATGAATTTTAGGTGTTTTGTTAGATGTTTGATAGGCTAAATGTATGTATGTGTTAGGATGCTATATAGAATATAGATTAGGAGCAGATTGCTACAATTATAAAATATAAGATATATATCCAAAATTTGAGACCAAAATAACGTTTACAAAATAACACTATCTTGTACAGGCACTTGGTCTAACTATCAACCTCGATGGAATCCATTTCTAAAACACTCTCAAATATGTAACAATTATGATTAACTGTTTCGAAAACATTTCAACATTTCAAAAGCTGAGTATATGATGCACAAAAGCTATCTAAAATGATTACTTATGAGTAAATAAATGAATAATATAATAAAATGATTAAATGAATATAAAAATAGATGAACACAGAACGCAGACACTGATCTCAGCGAACACAGTTGTTAAATGCATGCCTCACTAAGTGTGTCTGTGTATGCAACAGGATGCTATGTTTAGGTCAGACATCTCATGTCGACTCTGCACCTGTGGAGGAATCCTTATGAAGTTACTTTTTTTTTTCTGAATTTTTTTTTTTTTTTCATGACCATTCCTTTCCCTCCCCAGTAGGAGAGATCCAGGTATACAAAAGAAATTAGAATCTGGGCCCTACCAGCCTATGGCCAGATTTAAAGCTGGCCTCCTGCTAAAATCAGTGGGGCAAATTATCAACATCAATTGCACACTTTTCAACTCTCCCAACAATGAAAATAACAGAATTGTGCAATTTCAAAAGGTGTCACATCTGTCTTGGTTTATTTATCATGCCAGATAGAAGGTTACAAATTATCTGGGAAATTGAAGAAGTCAGGTCATAACCCCGTATTAATGGGTGTGTCAGTAATTAAGGAACTTGAGACACATATCTTGTTCGGTCATCTGTTCAACTAAACTTTTGCTCCTTTCGACAGAGCAAGTTATAATATAAGTCCAACAGCAAGTTCATTTTAGCCTGCAGCTGCATACTTAAGACCCGGCCAATTCTGGTTAGCTCAAGCACAACAAGTGATAAGTCAACTTGTTGTGCACAAGAGGCAAAAAAAAAAAGAGAAAAAGAAAAATCAACTAAGGCAACTTTAGAGGATTTACAAGATTCTGATGATTAACACTGCAAGTCATCTTACATAAATAGGCAGCACAACATTTATTTGTGTTTTTGATTGTGCAGAAGTTATGTTTTTAACAGTATCATTGATGTTTTTTTTAAACATGCAATCAGCGTGTCTGGCTCTGGGGATGACAGTGTTGGTCTGTTGGTCCACCATTTTTGTCCAGAATGAAATATTTCAACATCTCATCAATTTTGTGCAAAACTTTTTTTGGTTCCAAGGCAGCTGATCCTCATGACAATGGTGATCCTGTGACTGATGAGGACCTTGGGTGAAAAATAAGACAACATTTCAGAAAACAAACTGCAACAAAGCAGTGGCAATGACACTCACACTCCCTGTCCAGATTTAACTGGGATGTTATTAAATGTTCTCACTGTACACTCATCGTCAAATTCGACTTGTTCATCATGTATCGTGTATGACCACTTTTAGCTGACATTGAAAACATACCATGCTTGTGTATTTTTGTGTAAAGTGCTTTTTAAGGCACTAAAAAGTCAAAAGTTAGGCTATGGTTGTGGTGCCCCTGTACTTTTAGAATCACTGCTACAACTCTGAGTGTCTGTCCATCCCCTCTGAGCTCAGCAGCCCTGCTCTCCTCAGTCCTTCGTCCACATTGGGAATCAGTTTTTCTTTGAAGTCCCACAGTCGTTTGTCCTCAATGAGCTGCTGCCCGTTCTGCTGAGGCGCGCGGACATGAATGACCCGACAAACGTCCGGTGGGACCTTGTACTTTTGTCCAAAATTCTTGAGTACATCATGCACTGACGTCTGCTCCACCATCCTGTGATGCACAGAGACATAAACGAGTTAAGTCAAATAAAGGTAGAGACAAGAATTTCAATTGACAGGCGTGACAAATTGGGGGCTCGACCATGCAAGTACGCTGAGATTAGTTGATCAAGTGTGTTTGAAATAAATTGAGTGCATAATGTACTGTTTTTGATTTTGTCGTGAATGGGCTTTTTAATGTCATTTTACAGCATTTGAACAATGGGCCTCATGCAAGAACAGTTTGGTATTCTTATCTTAAATTTCTCTTTTTGAAGGGCTCGTATGAACACACCACATCAGATTCAACAAACACTCTTAACTTCAGAAAACCGTGTAAATTATCCACCTGTGCGTATTTGACTGCATGTGCATGAGACTTGTAAATTAACACAACTAGTGCCCCAGTAATACCACATAAGGCTGTGCTTCCTGCTGCATATGTCAGGAACTGTTGACACATGAGAGAAAAACAAACTTTGACGTCCTGCTTTCAGAGATCCATGAAGGAAAATCTGTCATTTTGATAGCATCAGCAGTGGAACCTGCTAAAGTGAGTAAACGGGAAAAGCGAGTGCTGTTAATGCCGTGTTACTGGAGGGTCGGACTGTCACTGAAATAAAGAAGAAATGTCTCGATATGAAAATGACTAAAGAGAAAAAAAAAAAAGACTTGCCACAGCCACAGGATGTTCACCTGAACACAGACTTCATAAGCCTGCATGTGAAGACACCTCCAATACACCTGACAGCAGGTAATACACCGCGTTCCAAATTATTATGCAGATGATATTTTTCTCTGATTTTCCTAAATAGTCGATGCAAATGACAGTCAGCATAAATTTGCAGCATTAGGAGGTCATATTTACTGAAATCAAAAGCTATTTCAATCAAAAACATCTTAACAGGTCAAGTTACATTTTAACATAAGACCCCTTATTTGATAGCAGCTTCACAATTCTTGCATCCATTGAACTTGTGAGTTTTTGGAGAGTTTCTGCTTGAATTTTTTGCAGGATGTCAGAATAGCCTCTCAGGGCTGCTGTTTGGATGTGAACTGCCTCCCACCCTCATAGATCTTTTGCTTGAGGATGCTCCAAAGGTTCTCAAT
The DNA here is from genome assembly GCA_034769285.1 of Lutjanus argentimaculatus. Classification (NCBI taxonomy): domain Eukaryota; kingdom Metazoa; phylum Chordata; class Actinopteri; order Lutjaniformes; family Lutjanidae; genus Lutjanus; species Lutjanus argentimaculatus. The sequence goes on from JAWZSL010000003.1 coordinate 20,624,270, forward strand.
AGGGTTGAGGTCAGGGGAGGATGGGGGCCACACCATGAGTTTCTCTCCTTTGATGCCCATAGCAACCAATGATGCAGAGGTATAGTTCTTCTTTTTGTACCATGGAAGAAAGTGGTCAGTCAGAAACTCCACATACTTTTCAGAGGTCATTTTCACACCTTCAGGGACCCTAAAGGGGCCGACCAGCTCTCTCCCCATGATTCCGGCCCAAAACATGATTCCGCCACCTCCTTGCTGACGTCGCAGCCTTGTTGGGACATGGTGGCCATCCACCAACCTCCATACCATCCATCTGGACCATCCAGGGTTGTATGGCACTGTTAGTCTTCATGTATTTCTGGGCCCACTGCAGCCGTTTCTGCTTGTGAGCATTGGTTAGGGGTAGCCGAAAGAAGTTTATGCATAACTGCAAGCCTCTGGAGGATCCTACACCTTGATGTTCGCGGGACTCCAGAGGCACCAGCAGCTTCAAATACCTGTTTGCTGCTTTGTAATGGCATTTTAGCAGCTGCTCTCTTAATCCGATGTATTTGTCTGGCAGAAACCTTCCTCATTGTGCCTTTATCTGCACGAACCCGTGTGTGCTCTGAATCATCCACAGATCTCTTAACAGTATGATGATCACGCTTAAGTTTTTGTGAAATATCTAAGGTTTTCATACCTTGTCCAAGGCATTCAACTATTTCGCGCTTTTCGGCAGCAGAGATCCTTTATCTTTCCCATATTGCTTGAAAATGGTGGTCTGCTTAATAATGTGGAACATCCTTCTTCAGTAGTTTTTCCTTTAATTGGGCTCACCTTGCAAACTAATTATCACAGGTGTCTGAGATTGATTTCAGTGATCCAAAGAGCCCTGAGACACAATACCATCCATGAGTTTAATTGAAAAGCAAAAATTTTAATCTTTATGACACTTAAAAGGATACTCCACCCCAGAATCATAATCCACTCAATATGTACTCACCCCTATGCCGATGTGAGGATGGGTGAAGATCTCAAGTTCACAAAACAATCCTGGAGTTTCAGCAAAAAACAGAGTTGCAGCCAAATCCTGTACAATGGCAGTGAATGGAGACCACAGATAATGTGTAGCAGGTAGGATGTAAACATGGCGTCGATCTCGCGATATTTTCACACATGCAACCATTAAGAGATATACAAAGTCTTGCGAGATCGACGCCATGTTTACACACTACCTGCTACATGCTACAGTTGACATTTCGGCTGAAAACACGGCGTAAATTACGTCTTTTGCGGTTAAATTTTAATGTTGCGGCTCACGGACACTTGGATTTACACCATACGAGCAGGATGCAGACATTTTGTGTTTGTTTTGTGTTCTTTTTTTAACGTTTTATCCGTGGTCTCCATTCACTGTCATGTACTGGATTTGGCTGCAACTCTGTTTTCTGCTGAAACTCCAGGATTGTTTTGTGAACTGAAGATCTTCACCCATCCTCACATCGGCATAGGGGTGAGTACATATTGAGTGGATGATTATCTAAGAGTGGAATATCGTTTTAAATACAATTTGCATAATAATTTGGAACGCGGTGTAATACATCATTAATCACGATGGCTTTACATGTAAATTTATGACTTTGAAATGTAGTCAAACAGGATAATGTCGACATAATTATTAAGTTATTTTTCAAACTCAAAATGTCTTCAAACAAATGAATACAGTCATGAAAAACTGAAAAGTGATGATGTTATGAAAAAAGTGGTTTTCATAACAGCAGACTGACTGCACATGACTCTACCGACAGGTCTGGACCACTTGGAAAGTGTGTTCGTATCTGAAAGAAAATTCAAAATACAAGAAAACTGGTGAATGCCACAAGTTCTCTTAAATCACTCGTATGCACCACTTAAGAACAAATCTGTTCATACGAGCAGTTCTTGCATGAGGCCCAATGTTTTACTCAGACATGTAAAGTGTTTTACAAAAAGACTTGAAGACAAATGTATAATTTATTCACTGAGTGTGGTTCCTGAGTTTGTAACTTTTCAGTCTGACAAATTCAGTCCCACCTTGGCTGAATTATCATCTTGCGTAGGTGAGATTTCTTTTCGTCAGGTTTCTCTCTGTAGATGTGCTCTAGAATATTAACTCCTGGCACCCCCTTCCACTGAGGCAAGTGAAACATTTTATTTGGCTCAAACTGTGTCTTGTGAAAGACACTGCTGTCAATGAGGAACACCCCTGTCTGCAGAATGTGACAGCATGGAAAGATGGAAAGAGAATATAAATATCAAATATGATCCTAAAGTTTGGTTACAAATGTAATATTTGTTGAATGCACGCCAAAAATACCGTACATCTGGATGCTGCTGTCGGAGCATGTCCATAAGAGAATTTAGGCTGTCTGTTGGTACGGCATTACAATCTCATCAATATCATTCAACAGGACGTAGCGAGAGTCCATGGATCTGTAAATGCACTCATTAAGCGTGGTCATCTGGCCAAAGTAGTGCATGTCTCCTCCATGAGTCGAGAAGAGCCAGCCACGAGATGAATTCAGATGCTGGTTGATGGGCCAAGGAACGATCTCCACAAAGCCCTCCTGTCTGTAGCTCTGCAACAGGCGGTCGAGGTCTGGGCCACAGCTGGTGTTTATAAATCACCACCCTGTCCACACCCAGCAACCTGTAGCAAGGTGAGGTATAGATCAGAGTTGGATCACCCAAAAGACAAAAACAGAACATATTTTGTCATTTAGCCTTAGTTGTATCTAGCCATGTAGACAGCTCTGGATTTGTGATATTCATCGAAGACATTTCTGCCTCCAAAACGGAGATGGCTGTGGAGTTCATAGCACAGAAAAAATACTTTTAAACCTGCAATAACTGATGTTTTGGCCATCTGTCTGTAAATAACCAACCTGTTAAAAGACAAATGTTTGAAACTAGGCTGAGAATAATTAGAAATGACAGTCTGATGCAGCTGCACTGTAACGTTATGACTGTACTACTGTTATGTTAGCTACCAGTGTTAGCTGTCACCAGCATCATTTAACTATAATTTCCCACTTATTCATGTATCTTATGTGCCTCAAATCTCAGTGTGAAATCTTTGGTTGTTAATACAGCTGTTATTCTGCATAATTTAAATGACAGAAGCTTATTCATATTTATTGTCATCAAAAATGAATTTACACTATTGCCAAGATAAAGAATTTTGGTTTTATGGAGGCTCATACGTTCTTACTGCTCTCCTCTTGGGAACCCTTTGCACTAAGCATGGGAACCAGAGGCTGTGACGGTGCTTATGTTTATTTGTTTTACAACCTGCTACACAGCAGCTTTTCTGCATTTCCCTTTTTCTCTCGTTATGTGAACACTAATCTTTCCCCCAGTCTGCTGTATTATTATGCAGCGGCAAGGCTATCAGTTTGTTTTCAAAATTTTATTTGACAAATTTAACATAAAACTTTAATTCAGTTTCATAATTTTCAGTCTGTAAGCCCAACAGACCATTTGCAGTAGTTTTTCTTGTAGTCCAGCAGAGGGTGCACTTAAACTCACCACCACCTTCACCTTTTGATCAGTAAACTAAGCTAACAAATCAAAGCAGACGACACGAGCAAGCAAAGCTGCCGAATGTTTCTGAAGCTTCAAACGCTGCCATGCTAATCAACATCCAAATCACTATTTGAATCCTGTTTTTGTTTTTTGAAGGGAGGAAGGAAACTTTGTCTTGGCTGCACCAAAAAAGAGGCAAAAGGCTGATAAAGAGCGAGAAACAGAGCTCCTTTAATTAGTCTCACAACCTGCACACATAAAAACCAGGCGCATACATGTGACATGAGCTCTAGTAGATGGTAAAACTATTGACTAAGAAAAGTAAGAATCTGTGGACTCACCTGTTAGCTCACCACTCAAGTTAGGCAGAAATGAGAGCATGCCAAGACTATACTGAACACCACTGACATTGTTGGCCTCACATGCTTATGTGACCTGACTTTTTCCAAAATATTATAGCCCTGTTCAGCAACAATAGTCAAAGAAATGTGATACAATCCAGTAGCTGCAACAGTATCTTTGCAAAGGTTATAATATTCAGGGTTTCTTTTTGGTGATTTTGTGGTTTGTGGTGTTGTTGCTGTACTGACCTGTACATCTCCAGGCTCTGTGCAAACTGAAGCACATTGTTGTAACCTCCATACAGTGTGGACACACAGACTGTGAAGTTAGACTGAAGCTTTTTCTCCCCGTCCCCCTCGGTCTTCGGGTTTCTTATAGGAAGCCAAGTTCCGTTACATACCGTCGCATTGTCTGTCTGAAGACTCACATGTGTAGCCTTGCAGTTTTGAGGAATCTGACACATGACATCTGTCGTGACAAGGCAAAACCAAAGTTTTCTGAGTGCTGTAAAATTTTTGCTGGAGTCGGAGTTGATAACTGGCCTGTGCAGCACAAAACACAGTAAAGGGGCTGGATGGAGTCTATCTTAAATATGCCAATGATGCGTATATCGAAGCCCTCCACTCTCTGGTCCATGTAGGCTGACACCAGTAAGTGCTCGGTGTTGTTGAGGGGGGTGATGCTCTGTTCAGATATATGGGAGGCACATGTGTTTGGAGGCTTAAGTAGCCAGCAGTATGGGTATTATGATAGACAGTATGAGAATCACAGTCGTGAGTGATATGGCTGCACTGATGCAGGCGTCGAGTAGTTTTTTCATCCATGTCCTCATCATGCCACAGACGAGATAGATTACCAACCTGAGGCAGAAATAGAAACCATGGTTAGAGAGATTAAAGATTTGCTTTGAAGAACAAAGCAAACACACTGATGGCGAAACCTGGGCTCTGCGCAATATCCTTGACAGGCGTGAAAGTGATCAGTGAAACCTTGTTTCAAATAACAGTTTAATCCTGTTTTGAGAGGTGAAACTCCAAGACACCCTTTGTTTTACTTGTATTTGTGGGATGTTTCACCAGCACATTTTCTTGGTCTCAATATTGATTCTGAAGTTACCAGTTTATTACAGCCATTTGTACAATGTAATGTAATCTGTGGCTGCCTTTTTAACATTTAATCAGTTGCTGTAATAGCAATCGTAGATCTCAACAAATGACGAGTAGCAATTCTCATTAAAGATACCTACAAGTCGTTTCTCACTAGTCAAAATTAAACTATTGTTATGTTGGCTTTGAATTGTGGCTTTTATTTAGAAAATTGCCATCAAAGTAAATTACACAGGCATGGCCTCTGACCCTTCAGGGATATGGGTCCAAATTGGTGCAAACCTGAACACCGCCTCCTTTAGGTGAGCATGTCTGATGATCCGTCAAAATTCTCCCCTAGCAGGAGTATTTTACTTTTAAGACAAATTTCTAAATTAAAGCTACTACAAGGAGTTTTTTTTACTGGCAGTGAAACTAAATAGCTTTAATAGTTTATCACTTGGTGAGGCTAATTTCTTAACAGGCTAATTATTACGAGTCTTTATTACAGAGGTACAATAAACACACACTGCAAGACGGCAGAAAACATAGCAGAGAATGAGCAAAGCAACAGGAAGAGGACATATGTACTTTCAAAATAAAATTTCTAAATGAAAGTCTTGGAACATAAACATCTGGTGTTAGATCCTGAGTTACCCCTGTACAGGAGGTACTGGACCAGCTCTCCGTTTAAAAGATCCGATCCTCTAACCTATGGGTGTTACCCTATCAGGTCTAAACAGAGGACTGTTTAAGCTGGTGGCGAGGAGACACGCCTAGCTTCTAACTGCCTTCTTCTGGAAGCCCACCCTGCTTGCTCTAGCACAGCACCTGACCGAATAGCCCTAGAGTCAAATACTACACCAGTCACGCCCGTTCACGGCAGCTCCCTTCTCATTGATCTGAGCACTTGGTATGGTTGCTAGGATGATTTTTAGTGGCTTGTACAGTAAGTCCCAAGGGTCTGTTTGATTTTATTTGAGCTAGAATAACCAATTAGAACCTTCAAAGATGTTGAACACACTATATCTAATAATTACTTCCCGTAGAGATGATACAAATCCAATGTCCACAACTTACTCTTTACTGCAGTGGATATATTTATTGCAAAAGTTTAGCAAGGGCAAGCGTACAGCATCTCTTGATTTAAAATTGATTATTCAAGTCATATAATGAAAATTGATCATATGTCTGATATTTAAAAATCATCGAATCTCAAACCTGGATGGAAAAGCTGTAGCTAAAAGGTTAAATGTCCAATTTGGAGAGAAAGAGGGAAGTGGTGTACGGCCGATACAGTCCTTCCTCGACTGCCGAACTGTTGGTTCCTGTTGAAACTCCCAGACTTTGTCCAAAGTCCAATAAGTCTCTAACAAATCCTCAGTCCTTGATGGCAGGATGAACAAAAGGAAATCCTTACTAAGTCCAATTATAATCCTACATCTGGGTGGAAATGGTTAATCCTCCTCCGCTCGACGCTCTTATTGCAGCTGTACATAGTTGAATTTCTCTTTCTGCGATGTCTGGCTGTTCATCTACCCCGTCTCTTGAATTGAAGTTTTTGGTTCCAAGATGCGATGCTTTGCAGTCGGCCGAGGACTAACCACGATCCTCCTTGTGTAGCATCTTTTATATCCTTTGCCTATTATGGTGTGTACGAATAGCTCCAAGTTGTACATTGTGTAAATAACCATCTCCTCCAGTAAATCCAGATGCATCCTGTTTGTGCCATACAACTTCCCCTTTTTGCTTCCTTATCTGGTCATCATTTGAACATTTCAACATGATTTACTTTCGACCTTGTTTTTCTTAATCTTTAGCTTGCTTTCATGCATTTATGGTCATTGACAATCAAATAATCTGTTATAATAATATATCGTGTTTTCATTCACTGTTACATTTATCACAACATTTCATTCCTTAATACAGAATCAACTACTATTGTTAGAGCCATTTATGGGTTACGTTCATGTGCAGATGTGCATATGAAAAGATGTGTTCACTTGTAGTTCCCTCATGTGCACAGTAGGTGGTATGTGGAGTGTGGGGAATGTATATGTAGAGGAGGAAGTAATCACTTCGGCAGGTGTTGCATTCCGGTGTTGCACAGTTTTTTGACCGTCAGGTGTAGCGTGGCCGACAATGGAGCTTTGGATGTTTATTTTGCGTGTAAGTTATTAATGGATATAAGTACATGTAGATTAACGGACGCTCATTGTGATGGATCAGAGGATTGTATTGCTGCATGGACGTTTGTGAGTCTGCATTAATCGACCCGCTGCACCAAGGAGATGTGTCAAATAGTCAAGTGCCGGTATAGCAGCCCATCAGTGGCTTGTAGGTTTTTTGTTTTGTAAAGTCAAGTCACTACAACTATCATTATACAGCCTCTGGATATTATAATCTCTGTGTATTGTTTCATTCAGATGGAGAGTCCCTTAGCGTCCCGTTCTTATCTTTTAACTGTCGCTGACAATGGAAAGTCTCTTGTTTTCCACTTTAGAGCCTGATTGAAAGTCTCATATTACCTTTATGCTGGTTTTAGCGGATCAGGGATCTAAACTCTTTTGACACTGGACATGAAGAGTTCACAACATAAAATAAAATATTTTGTTTCTTACGGGACCCTGGCTCCCCCTCAGAAAAAAGCAACGGTAAGGGAAACACTTCTGTCACAGCCTTTGCAGTTCCTTGTGAGTTCTCTGGCCTTCTCCAGGAGGGCTTTGATGATTCTCCAAACGTAAATATTTGTCAAGTCTGTTATCTGGCCAGACTGTCTGACGGCCAACTTACAACTGCAATAAAAGCTGTAGAGTCCCTGGTTTGGAAAAGGGGAAATCTGACTTTTGGGTGTAACCAGGAAGACCACACCAAAGCTGTCTATTTTGGGCTGCAGAAGTATCCTACACTTTACAGCCGCCTGACTAACACGACATGTATGGGTCAGTGTTTGGGTTAGCCAACATAGGTTCTTCTACATGCTTGGAAAGGGGAAAGTGAGATGAGGTGTTAGCAATCTGCAAGTTGTCAGCCCAGCAACCGGTGATTGGTGATATATTCGTCCTCCCATCCACCTGAGTCTTATCTGAGAAATGTGAGTGTCAAGAAACGAAACATTCTCACTAGGGATGCACCGATTGACCGGCCAGAGACCGGAACCGGACGGTTTTCAGCATGACCGGCCCTGAGCGGTGACCAACCATCAGCACCACATATCCGATTCTGTGCTCGTCATATCCGCACACATACTCTGCACAATGGTCGCGTCATGCGCGCAGCACACACTGGCCATAATGTCACACCCACCACAGTGCTGATCAAAGCAGCACACACTCAGACACATGCTCGCATGAAGTCAGTGTTAGCGACAGACTCCAAGAACAGGATAAAGAAGACGGGACAGTCTACAACGAGACAGAACAGCTGACAGTGTCACCAAAAAGCTGTAAACTTTGTAGCTCTTCATGCTGATGTTAGCCAGCAGCAGACTGCTGTTCACAGACTGACAGTTAAAATCTCACCTCCTGTTCTGGCTGAAGAATAAACAACCTGTGTTGATGCGTCTCCTCAAACATTTTCTCATCCAGTTCTCACTGCAAAGTTTTACTGCAGCAAACTGTTGAACCGTGTCTGTCTCCCGTTTGTTTACACCAGCTTCTACACAAGATCACGTGAAATCGCGTCCCACGAAATCTCACGAGCTCCGTGTTCTCTAGTACATAATATTAATTTAATCTTATAATAAGGCCTGGCTGTAATCTGGAGCACTTTTGGAGAAAATATATAAGTTATTTAATAGTCAGTGTTTTATTATGAACATCGAATTTAGTTTTACAAGAAAAGTTGCAAAAATGTTTGTGAATGCTGTCAATTATATTTCTTGGAAAGACTGAAAATCGGAATCGGCAGGTCAGACTCTTAAAAAAATCGGAAATCGGAATCGGCCAAGAAAATTGGAATCGGTGCATCTCTAATTCTCACACCTATTATCCTTATCAAACAGAAAAATACAGCTGTACACCTTCACCCTGAATTCAGCTTTCTCCATTTTACGAAACAAGATGAGCTTAATCGTCTCGTTAACTTATCATAAAACACACTTCATTCAAGCTGGACAGAAAAACATGCAAAACTCACCTAAACCGTCTTTGTTAGTCTTTCTACTCCGACTCTGGTTTGGTCAAAATAAATCCTTAATTCACCATGTTAGAGGTGAAAATAGTCAGTGGTGCTACAGGCTGTTTATGTGTTGTTCCTCACCCAGCTCAGAGCACATTAGCAAAATAAAATCACCATTATTGCCCAAAAACAACAATCAAAACGACCTTCGATGGATACAGCCCATAGCCTAATAACAGCCAGAGTTAAACAATATGCTGAAGTGAGTGAGTATTTCCTGGTGGGAATGAATCTGCAGCAGATACTGCTGTCTGTTCAACACATGGTGAACATTTTACCTGCACAGCTGTTTTCACTTACCCTGCTTGCAACAGTTGAAGGTGGGCCGAGCTATGCTGCTGGGAATTACAAATGCACCGATAGGAATGACAGGGGCAGGCGTGCTCAAACTTTTTTCCCTTCAAGGTCCAAAAATGAAACTTAATGGTGGGCCACAGGCCAAAAGCAAACACCCATTGTACTGTAATGACTGACTTCCTATGCAAAGGGTCATTCTGCTCGCCAAAACATTTTCTTTTTGTTTTGGTGACTGGTGAGCTAGTAGGCAAACTTACAGTCCCTCGCTTTTAGAGTTCTTACTGGATTCACTCACAAATCTCTCCAGTGACTCCTGACCGTTCACAGCAAAACTCAAACTTAAACTGCCCAAAGCACCCCACCTAACTAATCACATGCATCATATTTCTCCCTTATCATTTATTAGTGTTGTAGTGGTAAACACAGAGGTGGATTAACTGTTGTTTCCCCTCACTGAATGACACAGTTGATCTGAAAATAGACGGGTAAACTCTCATTTCAAAGAGGAGGATAAACTGATTTTATTTGGGTTTTCCCTCCACTACTCCCCTGCCTGTAAATGTCCAACAGCCAGTCAGAACAAATATTTAAAGCCGTTTCACAATTACTTGTGCACTGGTGCTGCTCCTTTGAAGAAAACACATTTTATCTTTACATTGTAGCTGCAAAAGAACATTTTCCCCTCTCCACACCAACGAGCACTAGTTGTCTCTTTTCTGACAAATGAAGCCTGAATCTTTTCACAAAACAGAATCTGTGACTGAAGAAAAATCAGTCAGTGTGGGCTTGAGTAGAGGATACAGCTGATATGGAGGAACAAAAGTCTAAGATAACATATGATGAAGCCTCCCAATTGAAAACTTCTCCACTGAGAGGGCCATGCATGACGATCAGAACAGCGAATGTCTGCATAATGAGAAGAGTTCTCATGTCAGTAATGAATGTGGGCATAAACCTCATAACAGCTGCAGACAGAGGGTTCAGTAGTGTTCAGTGGTGGAAGAGGTACTATGAACTTTTACTTGAGTAAAAGAAGAAATTACAGCCATACAGGTATACTGACCTATATTAGTACTGGGGTATATGTTGCAGATTGTTTTTATCTCCTTTAATTTTTTTACTTTTATGGGCAGCATTTTATGTATATTTGATCCTTTTTCTAAATCAAGTTGCTCTATTGTGTTTTTTTTTTAAATTTATGATTATTTACAATTATTAAAGGAGAAATCTGTAATATATTTACTGAAATTAATCATAAAATTATCATGAAATGTCATCAGACAGCAAGGAAACAAGTTAAGTTGAAATACTTGCTTCTCTGTTAATTTTATTTTATTTTTCTATAATGACTCTATAATAACTGACTATAAACTGATATACTGTTAATTTACGACGAGAAATTAACTCTTAACATTTGCAGGGAATTAAAACACACAGGGGCCAACATTAAGTAGCAATAGCAACAAACAATCCCCTACTTGCAAACAAACAAACGGTCTACGGTCCACGTGTTATAATGTGATTTCCTAACGGCATTTCAGAGCAAGCGGAGCTGCACCTACGAGCTCACTCACTTGTAAGCTGATTCGTTTTAGTTTGAAGATGAAGATGAAGATGATGAACTCACTGGCATTGGAAGTGTAGTTGATGTTCTCCTCCCGTGCAGGACAGCTGAAGAAGACAAGTCAAGTGGAGGTGGTGGGATAATGTTTTAGTCTTTGTGTTTTCTAGTTTCTGCAGGTGTCTCCCGTCTCTTTGTGTCTCCCATTGTCCCCTCACCCTCTTAACTTCTCTTTTCCACCTCAACTTATGTGTACAAAGTAAAGGTTGGGCGTGACTGGTGTTGCGTGAAAGTCTGCTTCCCCATCAGACGGTGTACCGACCTGACTCCAATTGTTCCTAAACACCAACCAGGGGGTGTTCTGACTGGAGGGAGGAGCAATGCCTGAACAGTGTCGGGAAAATTAAAAATAAAACAACAAACAAATGCACAAAAATACTTTGAGGAAAGAGGTTTGTTTTTATGGAAGCCCGTTTAGACAAAGTGACAAAGAAAATTAAAATAAAATAAAATCCTGTAAGTCATTATAACGAGAAACTTTTTCAATTACTTAGTAATCTTAAATAATAAGAAACTTTCTCCAAATCAGTTAGTATCTCAAAGTTTGAAATACTTCCTCAAAATAATAATTTAGTAAATAAGTAAATAATGAGAAACTTCCTCAAAATAATTAGAAACTTTGATAAAATACTGAGAAACTTCACAATAACAAGAAACTTTCTCAAAATAATGACTTAATATTTCGAAAAATTAATTTGTATCTCAAAAGAATGATTTATGTTCATACTGTACAATGGCACTCATTCAGTATTTTTGTATACACTTGTCACCTTTACACACAAATCGGCATCATTTCATATTATATAATCTTAGATTTTTATCTCATTGCATTTTCTTTCTTTTTTTAAAAATCGTATTTTATATTTATATGATTAGTGCTGTTATTGCAGCTTGTCGTCTTACTGCTGAGCTGACCTGTTTTATATTTTCTGTTTTTATGTTGATGTAACTAAACTGATATTAACCCCAATTAATCAAAAATAATGAATTACTTGTACTTTTCTTGTTTTCTCCCTTTACTCTTATACAAGCTAATGCCCTCTAATACTAATGACTAATGTAAGAATTTTTACATTGATAGAACACTTAAATACAATAAAAATTGATTATTTTACACATCTTATACATTTTGACAATCACTAGTAGTCTGCAGGAGACAGAAATCACTGAAGCCTCAGCACGGCAGAGAAAAGTTGGCTGTGGTAAGGAGGGAGAAAATATATAAATGTCAGAGAAAGAGACAAAAAAGCAGCAAAACTTGACATGTTTAACCTTTAAGTTTAATCTATAGGCTGTAAACTAATAAGTAACAGATCATGTATCATCTCACCACAGCTTGATGAATAAACCTGAATCATTTGTTGAGTGTTGGATCCCTGATGTTTTCGTCTCTGCTGAAGCTGTGAGAAAACGCAGTGAACTGATCAGTTTGATGAACCTCATTATTCTTTGACCACAAGTTCCTCAGCTGCACTGTATCACTCTGAATACCGTTATAAATTAATGCTTTGCTGTTGGACCATAAAATGATAAATGCTCCATCCCTCTCGGCACCACCCTCAACACACAAGGACACCATGGGCACCGTTTAATGATTATAGATCCATCTGTGCTGAAAGAAGAGTTGTCATGCTTCATCAGTCAATCAATAAATTGCGCGCAATAAAGGAAGGGACAGCTGGACAAACTAATAAACCTAACAACAAACTTTATTCTCTTTTGTTACTGCACTTTAAAATTAATTCTATTTTGATAATCAATGAATCATTTTCAGTCATTTTTATAATATACAAAGGTCAAAACATCTGACATTTCATGGACCAAACAACTGATTGATTCACTGAAAAAATAAGTGACCAATTAATCATTGGTTGCAACCCTAAAAGCACCATATCAGACAAAACATTCTCACCATATTTCAAATTGAAGTAATCCAAAAATAAGGGAAAGTAATCAAGATACATTACTTTAATATTGTGATGAGTGGATTATGTTACTGGCTACATTTTTAAAAGGTAATTAGTAACTGTATCATAAATACCTTTTTAAAGTTACCCTCCCAGCCCTGCTGATTGTCATTTGGAATAGTTATCTTACAGGGAGTCAAACTTTTTTATGAGTAAACATGTTTTCTGCCAGCAGATGTCACCACAGAGCAAATATTAACCATCATTCTCTGCTGCAGCATTGTATTTGTTGTGCATCTCAGTGAATATGGCATATTTTGCCTGTGTCTTTATGTCATCTGTGAGCCTGTTGAAAGCCTACAAGCCTGAAGAAAGTCATCTCTTAGCCAGAAAGAACGAGGGGGAAGGCTTCCCAAATGTATAAATCACTGAAAATACACTGTAAAAAGTGTATTTCATTAGGAGTTAAAATAATGACATGTGTTGACTGAGTCCCATTCATCTTTCTGCTTCAGTGATAAAGTTACATCCTGTTCCTTTAATCTGCTTTTGTTATTTATTGTGCGTCGAACGTCATGACGTCTTTTCCAGATTTTTCTCCCTCCAATTGAGCTGCAGTTTTCTCCTGGTGACCCTGAAAGAAGATTAAGTCTAAAGCAGGACAAAATTATAAATTCTAAAATTATATTTTGTGATCAAATATTGTATCATGTTACATAAAAATGGTCCCATCTAAATTGGTTAAATTGTGTTGTTAAATTTTCTAAAACTCACTGAACCAAAGCAGCTATCGTTTACTCAGAATATTGTTAAGTCATGCTAACATTAGCAGTTATATTAATCATATTTAACTGGCTGAAATAATGCGCTAGCATTACTATAAAAATACTTTGCCTGAAACTATACTATTAGGCTGTTAAGGGGCAGTATTTTACTTCTGGTAAAGTAAATAATTTAGCCGGAAAATCAGAAACTCTTAAGTTGACCTGCCTTAAATTTAGGTCACATTAATCCACACTGTTGATTTGAAAACTATCACATCTGACTTAAAGTAACTGACTTAAAAACTTGCCTTGAGAAAACTTAATTCATTAGTGTGTTACCAGTTGAAGTAGTTTTTAAAGTTAGTAACATTGGGTTTTTTTTTTTTTTTTTTTTTTTTCAGTTTAGGAGAGGACTCTTTGAATGCAAAAAATGAGATAATTCAGTATGCTAAATGCAAAAACTGTCCTACAAAGGCAGAGAGCAGTTACTGCAGAAAAGTGGAAGTTGAGAAAAAAAGAGTTAAAGTTTTCAGGCTTACTATGCAACGGATGGATATGATGTAATGATTACATTTTATGTTGTATTAGGCCAATTATATTATAACAAAAATGTGAGGAAAACACTGGATCAGCCAACAATGTGTTCTTTCAGCTTTCCATCTGTCAAAACAATATAATTTATTACTTTACAATTTAATAAATTTGAATGTGTGATTTAAAATGATCACAATCACATCAAATCATGAATTCTCTATAATCACAACCTGAGATGGCAGTTTCTGCTAATTGGCTAAGCTAAGCTAGTTAGCCCATGTTTTAGCCTGAATAGTTTTCTGTTTTTATTCTTTCTTACCATGTTTAGCCCCTATTTTATTTATATTATGTAAGATATTAACAACAAATGTCAGCTTCCTGGTGATGCTGGATAAAAAGTCATTTTGCAGAAATGATGCATATCTGTACTGAATTTCATGGCAATCTGCACAACAGTGTGAGATATTTCAGACTTGACCATTGAGACCCCTCATGCTGCCAGTATGGCTAAAAGTATTGCAGATAAAATCAACAAATTCATGCATGCAGTTATAAATATCTCCATCCCTTTTTTGTGTTTGTCCATCCCATCCGTCAGCTCTGCCCCTCCGAGCACTACAGTCCCACTCTCTTCAGCATGTTCGTCACATTCGGGGTCAGCTGGTTATGGAAGTCCCACAGTCGTGTGTCCACTTGGATCCTCTCCAGCGGCGTAAGACGAGGGGCGCTCAGCGGACAGTGAATAATATGACCCAACCACGCTGGAATCTTGAACTCTTCTCCAAACTGCTCAAGCACTAAATGAACTGAAGTCTGCTCCACCATCCTCTGAAGCACAGAGACATTTACACATTTGGTCATTCGCATCACCATCTGACTGCTGCTTTTGACACCTATTATACTGTGGCTTTAAAGTCCTCCTCCAGTCATGTTTTAAACAATATAAAATGCTCTAAATACCTTGTTAAAATGACTTACATATAGCTCTACAACTTGTCTTCATTTAGTATTCAAGGATTCATGAAAGAGTTCAAGTTGAGCTGCAAGTCATTTTTGATTTTGTCGAGTCTGAAGTCATCAAATTTGTGGCTGGAGTCGAGTCCAAGTCATGTGACTACACACCTCTGTTGTTTAAGGTCCACCAACAGTGACACTAATGTAAATTTTCATGAATATGCCCGCAGCGCTCACACAGATTCATATTCCTGCCTTTCCCAGCGAGCCATATTATTTCTGTAAACTGTCACATTCATCTTCATTAACATTCATCCGATAATCTCGGCACACAAGTCTGCACACAAACAGGCTGCATCCTCGACTGTCAGACTGGGAACGTTTTAGTCATGATGGGATTTGGTCATTTAAATGTCACTTACTGTTTGATTGTAGCTAATAATGTAAAACAAAATTTTAGCCAAGAGACCATTTTACATCTTGTCCACTGTAGGTCAGAGTGACACATGAGTCTGTGATATCATCCATTAGATTCTACACAGTTATTGAGGTTTACTGATGCAAATCTGTGTTGCTTTACCAGTATTTTCACACTACATGTAAAGTAAATATGCTAGCCATTATGGCAGGCTACAGACTCCTGTATCTTTTGGCAGTTGAACAGCTTAAATTCCAAAAATATATAGTCCGATAATCCAGTAATAGATGATGAATTCTCCTTTGTAAATGTATCTGCAGAAGTAGTGTAGTATATTTTAATGTGGGGACCAACACTCACTGTCCCAAGCCATTCCAAAATCTCTTTTGTCCCCCATATAGACATTAAAGTGATAGTTCACCCAAAAATGAAAATTCACTCAATATCTACTCACCCCTGTGCTGATGTGAGGATGGGTGAAGATCTCCAGTTCACAAAACACTCCCAGAGTCTCAGCAGAAAACAGCGTTGCAGCCAAATCCAGTACAATTGAAGTGAACAGTTTTAAAATGTTAATAAAAGAACACAACCCCCCCTCCCCCACACAAAATGTCTCCATATCGCTCATGTGGTGTAATCAAAGTGTCCATAAGCTGCAACATTAAAATTTAACCCCAAAAGACACAATTTACACTATGTTTTTTGCCTAAATGTCAACTGTAGCCTCTCAAACCGGAGATGTGAAAACCACTGTGATATAAGCCAAATATTGCTCTCTCCAGAGCAACCAAACTCCTTTGACAAAATCACTCATTTTACCTCACAGAACACAAAGGTTGTTGGTCTGCCGCTGCCTTGATCTGTTAGTTAGTTAGTGTTATTGTGTGAATGTGTGTCAGCAAATCCAGACTAAACTTTTAAAACACTGAAGTCACACAGTAACACAGACGAAATAACTGACTGAGGCTCGGGAAGATGAGCGACTCCCATGCTCTGCAAAGGTAAAATGATTGTTTTTGCCAAAGGAGTCTGGTTTCTTTTGAAGGTGTGGTAAAGTAGTACAGATATTTTGAATATAGCGTGCACGCAAATTGATACTTTTAAGTGGAAATTCAGGTTGATTCCTCCTACTATTCAGACATGTACAGTTGTGCTCATAAGTTTACATACCCTGGCAGAATTTGTGATTTTTTGGCCATTTTTCAGAGAATATGAATGATAACACAAAAACTTTTTTTTCACTCATGGTTAGTGGTTGGGTGAAGCCATTTATTGTCAAACAACTGTGTTTACTCTTTTTAAATCATAATGACAACAGAAACTACCCAAATGACCCTGATCAAAAGTTTACATACCCTGGAGATTTTGGCCTCATAACATGCACACAAGTTGACACAAACGGGTTTGAATGGCTACTAAAGGTAACCATCCTCACCTGTGATCTGTTTGCTTGTGATCAGTGTGTGTGTATAAAAGGTCAGTGAGTTTCTGGGCTCCTGACAGACCCTTGCATCTTTCATCCAGCGCTGCGCTGACGTTTCTGGATTCTGAGTCATGGGGAAAGCAAAAGAATTGTCAAGGAAAAGGTAACTGAACTGTATAAAACAGGAGAGGGATATAAAAAGATATCCAAGGAATTGAGAATGCCAATCAGCAGTGTTCAAACTCTAATTAAGAACTGGAAAATGAGGGATTCTGTTGAAACCAAACCACGGTCAGGCAGACCAACAAAACTTTCAGCCACAACTGCCAGGAAAATTGTTCGGGATGCAAAGAAAAACCCACAAATAACTTCAGCTGAAATACAGGACTCTCTGAAAAAAAGTGGTGTGGCTGTTTCAAGATGCACAATAAGGAGGCACTTGAAGAAAAATGGGCTGCATGGTCGAGTCGCCAGAAGAAAGCCATTACTACGCAAATGCCACAAAGCATCCCGCTTACAATACGCCAAACAGCACAGAGACAAGCCTCAAAACTTCTGGAACAAAGTCATTTGGAGTGATGAGACCAAAATTGAACTTTTTGGCCACAACCATAAATGTTACATTTGGAGAGGAGTCAACAAGGCCTATGATGAAAGGTACACCATTCCTACTGTGAAACACGGAGGTGGATCGCTGATGTTTTGGGGATGTGTGAGCTACAAAGGCACAGGAAACTTGGTCAAAATTGATGGCAAGATGAATGCAGCATGTTATCAGAAAATACTGGAGGAAAATTTGCACTCATCAGCCCGGAAGCTGCGCATGTTCCAACATGACAACGATCCAAAACACAAGGCCAAGTCGACCTGTCACTGGCTACAGCAGAATAAAGTGAAAGTTCTGTGGAGTGGCCATCTCAGTCTCCTGACCTCAATATCATTGAGCCACTCTGGGGAGATCTCAAACGTGCAGTTCATGCAAGACAGCCCAAGAATTTACAGGAACTGGAGGCTTTTTGCCAAGAAGAATGGGCAGCTTTATCATCTGAGAAAATAAAGAGCCTCATCCACAACTACCACAAAAGACTTGAAGCTGTCATTGATGTTAAAGGGGGCAATACACTGTATTAAGAACTTGGGTATGTAAACTTTTGATCAGGGTCATTTGGGTAGTTTCTGTTGTCATTATGATTTAAAAAGAGTAAACACAGTTGTTTGATAATAAATGGCTTCACCCGACCACTAACCATGAGTGAAAGAAAAGTTTTTGTGTTATCATTCATGTTCTCTGAAAAATGGCCAAGAAATGGTAATTATTGATTAAAGTGGGTGTGACTATCTAAATTTCTATTTTGTAATCCAAATGTCAAAAAAAATCAGCTGTACGTCCTCCAGAGCTGAAATTTCCTCAGCACATATGCTGAATTGTGGCAAAAGTTTGTTTCACTGCAACCTGTGGTCAGTTCAAAAGTCCACCAGTCCTTATTTTTACAGATGTATAATAAATACCTTTGAATGTATGAGGCATGTCAACCAGAGTTCAGTCAATGAATGCAAAAGTATCAGATTTTATTCCCCTTTGTAAATAAACAGGAACATGCTGGAATATACCTTAAATTATACAGTAATAAAATGCACAGTGCTGTCTCCTGCTGTCCTCTGCTGTGATGCAATATATAGACCAGACTAGCTCTGACTAGTCTGACAGGCATGAACTGATGAAGCTTCTTGGATGAGAAGCGAAACGTCTTCAATAAGACTTTTAAACAAGTCCAGTTGCTTTCGATTTAATCTTTTCCTGTGATGCAATATATAGTATCATACTGTTAAAGTGAATTGCAGTAGATGCACTGTAAAATAAGTAAGTAATAAGTAGTCTGCAGACAGTATATGACTGTTATTTTACAGTGAAATTCTTTACAGTGTGGGAGTCAAACTTTAACTTTAAGAGGGAGTGTTGTTTTCCACCAGCAGATGTCACCAAAGAGCAAACATTGATCATGATCCTCTGCTGCTGCGTCAGTCTGGACCTGGCTGGCTGCGATGTATTTGTTGTGCTCTCATCATGACAGATGGCACTTAAAAACAGCCATCTTTGATATGGAAGATAAAAATATATATAGGCCACTACTGAGCATACCATAGACTATAAATATATACATCAGGGAGGCTGGGAATCCTCACAGTTTAAAGTGTTAGATGAGCCTTTCCTTCATTCTTTTAATCACCGAAGGCTATTATAAGGACACAGCCACGTCTGGGTTGATATATTTGGGAGCGCCAGGGTAAAAATATTCGATTGTGCCCCTTTTGAGTATGTGCCCAGTTACCTCCACATTCCCATCCAATGCAGAGCACACAGCAGACTATAAATGGCAGCTTCATTATTTGCACAGAGATTAACCAGCACTCCTATGCTGGAGCACCACCTGGCCCCAGGTTTTCTCTGTCTTATAATGTGGTAATTTGATTAAACACAACTTTTATTTATCAATGTGTGCCCTGTGAGCACAATATGAATTAATAATATTCATGTCTTTAAACTGGATTTAAAAAACACATCATTTCTGCTGTTTGACTTGATCTGTACTGTTTGAAATTAATCAAATGACCAAAAAACAATTCTATAGCAGCTCTGTGAGGTAAAAGATATTGAAAAAACTTAACTAAATATTTATATCTCTTATCTGAAACTTAATATAAGTAAGTAATACTGTATATATGTAAGATGTTACATATATGAGGCATACACATCAAAAACCATTAAATAAAACAAAAAACTACATATAATATAGATTTATTATGTGTTTTTGTTAAATATTTGATTATGATGCAATAAAATATTTTTTAAATCAATATTTTGTGTCAAATTATTGATTTCTTTTAGTAAAAAGCTATAATAACCTGCTCGCTGTACATTATCCCTTACATAAAACATATGTCTTTATGAGTGAGGCATGTTTAAATATTTAATTAAAGCAACATTAAAACATTAAAATTACAAACATAGGGCTCCCCGGTGGTTCACCTGGTAGAGCACCATGTATCAAGGCTGAGTCCTTACTGCAGCAGACCTTGTTCAATTCCAGCCTGCAGGCCTTCACAGCCTTTCATTCATCCCCCAAGATGCTACATGGAATATATACAGAACACATAATTTGCCTTGCCACTTAAATTATAATTGTGTTGTTTGAAAAATTTTATTCTATTCATGATTTAATGAATATTAATGAAACATATAAGTCTTATAAGACATATAATACATTTAAAAAATGTACCGGCCTCTTGGCCAGGTCGTCATTGTAAATAAGAAATGGTTCTCAATTGACTTATCTGTTTAAATAAAGGTGAAAAAAAAAAAAAACTATCATTCATCAAGGGTTCCTTGTAAGACTAAGAGTTACACTAAGAACCCTTTTCATCCAAAGAACCCTTTTGGAAAAAAGGGTTTTTCAAGGATTGTTGAAATTCTTGAAGACCTCTTTCATTAATTTTTCATCAAGAGTTCTTTGTACCATAACATGAAAAGGGTCATGGTAGAACACTCTGGGTGGGTTCTAGATAAATCCCTTGGAATATTAAAAAGTTTTCGGTAGGACCCCCAGGGTGGATTTGGGTTGGAACCATTACACCATAGAAGGGTTCTCTGTCAAGCCTCTCATATAGCCTTTTCCCGCCAAAATAGCTCTGCTTCTTTAACTGGTTCTGTTTAAGAACGTTAGGACCTTAGTGCTAGCTAGTGAACCAGTCCATGTTTCCACTGGTTTTGAATGGAACCATTGTACATATGTGTAACCCTCTGTGTTGGCTTCTAGGTAAAACTCTCTGAAAGGGTCCAAAATGGAACCTTTATAAAGGGTTCTACCAGGAACCAAAAAGGGGTTCTCATGTATTAGGCCTTTTCCACCAGCATGGAACCTGCCCGTTTTGGTTCAAGCACCTAATTTTGAACTGTTCTGAGCATTTCCACCAAAAATTAATTGGTTCAGAACCTGAAAAGTTGTCTTCCAGCTGGAACCAAAAAATAGCAGGTTTCGCTTGAGAACCACAGTGGGTGTGTCATCTTCTACAAGTCGTTGTGCACTGTGCAGCGCCCTCTGTTGATGACTTCCTTGATTACAATGTTTCCAATCAAATCGTTCAGATTGCAGGCTGGTTTGCTTGATAGCAAATGAAACCGGTTCAAGAACCACAGCTATTTTGGTGGCTTTATGGAGACAAGCCAAAGAACCCTTTATGGTTCTAGTTTGCTCCTTTATTTCTTGGAGTGTAGATGATGTGTCCCTTGTACCAAGGCTGTGTCCGTACTGCAGCGGCAGGGTTCGATTCCAGCCTGCGGGCCTTTGCTTCACATCATACCCTCTCTCTGACCCACATTTCCTGTCCATCTGTAGCTGTCCTGTCCAATAAATGCAAAAATGCCAAAAAATTATCTGAAAAGCAAGAAAAGTCAGCAGATCCCCAGAGTCATTACTATCCCTCTGATGACCTTGAATGTGTCCTAAAAACAACTGACACACAGAGAACCTAGGACTTTCTGGGCCCTTAAGTGTCTTTGGGCAGTTGATAATCCGGCCCTGGACACATAACAGCACTTAATATGCTGACATTGATTATTTTATATTAACAATAGCACAAACAAAGCACTAATAGGCTTTTGGGGGGGCTTTAATTTAATCTAGAATCCCTGTTAGTAGCAGAAGAAGATCTCAGGAGCGGGTGGATTTCGCCTCCAAACAATTCAGCACTTTTGGAAGCACAAATCAAAACAGCTTCGACACGCAGTCCCCTGCTGCTCCACCGAACCAGCCTCATGCTGCAGATCTTCAAAAGCCTGGTCTGGCCCTCAGAGACCACAGAGTCTCCCATCCTCCCGTCGGTGGAAGCGCCTGACCCACATATGTAAATGAGAAAGAGTTGATTTTAGGGTTGAATCCAGATTCTAGATTCCAGTTCAAGTGGCATTTTAATTTTCAGCGAGGCCTTTTTTGGTCTCAATCCAGACGCAAACTGATGCAAAATGTGGTTGAATGATTTTATGTAAACAGTTTTAATTTTGGAGTGGCTGAGGCAAAGCGTTTATTAAAGACAAACTGCCTTTTTTCCCATCATGTTTATCATTTTGCTTCTAGCTTTTCAGTTGCGGCTGTATATCCTAGATTGCATTCATGCAGTTATCTTTTGCCGTAAATGGTCTTGTGTCTGTTGTTAACATTTGACCGCAGGTGAAATAACTGTGAGGAGAGGAAACAGTGACCCTGATATTGTTTCTCTTTATTATCAGAAGACAGAACGCCAAATGACTCCCAGCACAGTGTGCGCCTTACCAAGGCCTGTTACACTCCCTCTTCTCAGAGTGTAATGAAGTGGAGCCAGTCCCCGCTGCCCTGCTGTTGGGGGTTGTATTGAAATAGTTTGTAAATAATGTGTCCCAGTCCTATGTGTGGAGTAACTCATTGAGGGACAATGTCTTTTTACATGAGAAAGTGAAAGACAGAGAGAGCAATCAAGGTTTAATTCAGAATGGGTGGCTGGGGTTATGTTTCCAATTTTTATATTAACTGGAGAAATAACATTAGCCGCATTTCCACCCCAAATTACTTGGAAATTTTTAATAATGAATCAAATAAAAATAATGAACTTTAATTATACATTGTTTTTCAAAACAAAGTCACAAAGTGCTTTACATGGTAGACACAAGATTAAGAACAGCGAGGCAAGTAAAATCAGGCAGTTAAAACAAAATAAATCATGCAAAAAAATAATCCCAGGATACTACTTTTTTAAGAAACTAAAAGGTTCCCTCAGCCCACTGTTGTCTGTGTTTCCACCGCAGTCTTAAGATCCACAAAAATTAGGCAAATTAGTCCGTTACATATGAAAAAAGCAATGTCTCTTTTTACATGTCATTTTTGTCACTGATCTGGTCATATGCTGTCTTCTATAACTCCATGTTGATTTGTCGAACCTCAAAAACAACTACTGCAATCAGAATGTTCATGCATTCATGCGTTCATGCTTTCACGCTTTCAAGCCTCACCCTTAAAGTTCAAGTACTTTTAGAAAGTATTGGCCCCCAAGCAAGGACTCTGCAGGGAGTAAAATAACGTCCCTGGAACTTAATTTAGACCATTGGTCCCTGTGGTGCAAGCACACTGAGTTCCTCCAAAGGTTCCTAGTCCCACGGGGAAAGTTCCTGCTGTGGAAATGCCACTATTGAGCCCTGTGTGCAAGAAAAAAAAAGGAAAAAGCCAGTTTTCAAGTGTGTCTACACAATCTACAACAAATGCCAGAACTCTAAACCTGCAACAACAGACATGTTGGTCACCTGGGGCAGCAGAGGCCACCTTAAAAATTAATACCTTAAAAATTTGACATGGCGAATGTTAGAAAGATGTCTCTTTTTTACACAATCAACAAGAGAATGGGGAGGAAAAGGGACCGAGAATAAAAGGCCCTCATGTGAGGAAGGGCCACAAAGAAAGCCTACTGTATGTAGAGGGGCCAGAACTTAGTACTCTGCCCCTGAAAACCAGCAGGCATACAGCAAGATGAGCATTTCTGTGGAGTTTTGTTTTAGCACTTTTATAAAGTCACATATTCATATCTTCTTTTTTTTTTCAACTTTGTTTTGGACACCACCAGCTCTCAAGGGAAATATCTGGCTCTCTAGATGCTAAATGCTCCAGTATGTTCACCAGCTGGTTGCTAACTATAGCTGTCAACTGTTTGGTGCTGAGTAGGCAGGATGAGCTGTTATAGTGAACCAAATCAGTAAAGTTGTCAGCCTAAACAATGAGCTGAAAGATGCTAAAAAGGTCCATAATGTCAGGGGTGTTCAGCACTATGAGTGACCACTTTCACATTACACTTTACATAAAATAGAGTATCTTGCATGTAAATTACACTCAAAAACCAATCAAGTCTATAAAATTTGCAAACCCTTTTTAAATTACGATATTATGCAGGGATTTTCTTGATTGCTCATATTGTACATTATTACCCTCTGGTGTTATGTATATGAATCTAAACTGGTGGCCTGTGTTTTTGGTTTGTTTTTGCTCCAGTGGATTTCATCCCATATCCATCTTTTACTTGTTGTAAAGGTGAAAACTAATGCATATATTGTTAAAAAATGTAATATAAAATATTGATTTCAGAGCCTGTTTAAGCAGCAGGATCACCAAAATAAATGTGAGCATATTCTTAGCATTGCCTAACCCAGCACACATCGGGCAGGAGGCAGGGTGCAAACTCTGTCAACATTAAGGCAGATGAAATTCAGTACCTGGAGAGCTTTGAATAGAAACTTGTTACCTTTTACAGAGGAGAAATAGCCAGCGTCCTGACTGGAAACATCACAAACTGGCATGGGATGTGCACGGCCCGGGAGAGAAAAACTCTGCAGCAGGTCATTAAACCTGCCCAGAACATCATTGGTACCCAACTGCCGAACATCTGAGGTATCTGGGAGGTAAGGTGCCTGTGCAGAGCCTAAAGGACACTAAAAGAGAAAGAGAACAGCCATCCTCCTGTTCAATGCCACCTGCAGTAATGACTCTGCTCTCAGCCAACTCGGTGGTTGCTAAGGCCCACTGCAGGATGGTCACCCATCACAGATTGCAGACTAACTTATTGTTCCACCCATTGTACAACACTGGTCACTGGATTTGGACAGTTTTGATACACTTCCTAACTATTCATTAACTATTCACTATCTGTCTGGTTGCACTACTTTTCATACATCTCATTTCAATACTATTAATGTGGATTATGTTTGCACTACTTATAATACATATCACAAGTATTCATGTTGACCCTGCATGTGTGCACTACTTCATACATGTCTCAAGTAATAATTTTATAACTATCCATGTGTTTACAGTGTTCTTTTATACATCTCACTGTTGTCACTCTCATTTCTAACATATGGACACTGCTCAAAAAACTGCTCATTATATGGTTGCCCTGTTTTTCATATTATACATTTCACACTGTTTAAAACTTTTCACTTCTTACACTCTATATACTTTAGTCTACTTTGGCAAGTCTATATAATTACAAGGCTTAATGATGTACCTGTTCTTCCACCACACACCAACCAACCAACCAACCAACCAACCAACCAACCAACCAACCAACCTATTTACCTACCTACCTACCTACCTACCTACACCTACCTACTCACTTACCTACCTACCAACCTACCAATTGACCACCAACCCACCAGTAACCTATCAACCAGCCTTACCTACCAACCCTACCTACCAACCAACCTACCAACCAACCACCTTCCGACCTACCAACCTACGAACTGACCAACCAACCGACCAACCACCCTACCTACCTACCTACCTACCAATCACCCAATCACCCACACCACCAACCACCAACACCAACCAACCAACCAGCCTGCCTGTCAGTCAGCCAGCCAGCCAACCAAGCAAACAGCCTATCAACCCCAGCCACAGCCTGTTGACCTTGCTGCTGTCTGGCAATATATACAAAAGTATCTGCTACTGCACCAGCACCATACAGTGCAGCTCCTTCCCTCAGGCTGTGAGACTGCTAAATT
Source organism: Lutjanus argentimaculatus (assembly GCA_034769285.1). Lineage (NCBI taxonomy): Eukaryota > Metazoa > Chordata > Actinopteri > Lutjaniformes > Lutjanidae > Lutjanus > Lutjanus argentimaculatus. The sequence continues at coordinate 20,649,894 of JAWZSL010000003.1, forward strand.
CATCTTCAGCACGACACCATTAAAAATTGTTTGCATAAATAACTTGTTTGCAATTGTTTATTTATTCAACCCATCTACTGTATATAAATTTAATATTGGTTTTTGTAAGTTGCAAAGAGGGAATCAACCCTGTGTTGTATAATGCCTTGGAAAAGTTGTTGGGAGGGAAATTATTACATTTAACGTGTGTGTTACATTTGAACCAAATTTAATATGTAATAGATGAGTTGTGTGTATCATTTGCAAAACAGCCCACACCTAGAGGATGTGTTTACGGCGTGATCAGAATGTGTTTACAGCATGATGAGCAGAAAAAGTAATCTGCAGAGAGTGTGATGGAGAAGAGGATGTGAGACAGTTAGATAAGAGGGAATGAGACCCACGTATAACACCAGTTAATTAGATATGAGGAAGTAAGACAGATGTATAGCATTGCTCCCCAAATAAGGAGTTGTTTATCGCACTGATACTGAATAAGGAGATGTTTTTCAGCTCCTGTTGTGTCCAAGAAGTGTAGGATGTATAGAAATCTAAACACTCCTATCACCTGTGTGGCTGTAAGTATACAACAAGCTTGTGTGATCGGCTCGGAGCTGTTCTCTGTCTCAGACACTGAGACACCATATGCATAAGTTCTGTTTCCTAGCCTGTAAATTCATAGAAGGCTAAAATACCCAGGCATACCATGGCATACCACCATGTATATAAAAAAGGGTCCGTATTTCATGGAAATATTACACATGCATATAAAAAGTCTATTTCATTGTAAAATTCCATGTGTATAAAATAGTCTCGATTTCACTGATATATTGCATAGAAACAGCATATTTCATTTAATTTTATTTCACCTAATATATTGCACAGGCATACAGTATATTCATATTTTTATGAATAACATTTGACACAGATGCACATTAACAGTTGTTGAATATATAGTGTTTCTATTATATCATATTTATGTTAAATTTTATATTATTTTTATTTTATTATCTTACTAAATTCCCCTTGGGCTGCTACTTTTTTGTGCTGCTGTGTCAAAATGAATTTCTCCCAGGGGGATCAATAAAGGTACATTTGATCTTATCTTATCTAATCTTATCTACCTAAAGTAAATTGAAAGCTGTTCTTGAACCATTTGGAGTACATGCATGGTTTTGATCCCTCTTGAAAGGTAACACTGAAGGTGTTTTTTCCCCCATCCGTCAGAATCACTGTAAGTGCTACTGGCATTGAGTAATAGAACTCTGAACACGCTGAAGTAGGTTTTTATTTCTGCCTGAATAGTTTTTGTTGCAAACAGATGCCTGCAGATGACATGTAGCTGGTGCTCAAATCAGCATGACAGCACACTGTGTTCATCACTAAAAATATTACTCCACCCAGAGGGGGAATGTTTTTTAAACTTTTTTATTCATTAAAATAAATCACGAACCACAGTCTATATGGACTATGACCTCCTGTTAGGATATTTCTTGCAGCTGTTAAAGCAACATTTATAGAATAATTAAATCAACTTTCTTAAATATATAATTAAACATATAATTTATGGTGCTGTCAGATTGCTGCAGACCTCCTTGTTAATACAGGTGCAGCCTCCCTTGTGTGCAGCAAGCCGGAGAGCAAACAGTTTTATGCCTGCAATGAAAATGTTGTTTTGTAAAAGGCTAAATGCCAACAAATATGGGTGGAAGCAGGGTATGCTGCTGTAGATAAAAACATGTTGTGAATTTTTCTGTACATTTTGACTTTTGGACTTTATAATGCTCTGGAGTTATTGGATCACACAGGAACTCTTTTCAGCGTCTTGCATCAGCTAAACTACATGTGATTTTTGTGGACGCAGTTGCTGAATCTGTTGGTGAAAAAAAAAAAAAAGAAAAAAAATCAGCAGATATCTTGGTTACAGCAATATTGAGCTAGTAAAGCAGTTTAGAGTTTGTGAGTGAGATCTTTATTCAGTTTGGGAAATCCAAGGATCTCTAGAAAACATTAACGTTAGCTCAGGGCGGCTGGCTGACTCAACAGGGACTAGAAATTGTCTTTGTTACTGGTTGTTACTTGCTGGTGTTGTGAACTAGGTTTCACAACATATGAGTTTAATGACAGCGCCAGTAACTGTTTTATAGTCAGATCCTGAGAATTTCCAGAAAACAGAGATAATCTCAAAAATATGTGTTCATTTTGAGAGCAAATTCCCCCATAATATGAATATATTTTTATTATATCTTTTATAAATGGTACAAGTTCAAGTATGATGACAATAACACAGAAAATTAAGATTTACACCTTTTTTCTAAGAGTATGTCTAGCCAGTTTCCGATAAAAAAGGCCATTTAGAGACACCTGAAAACCCCCGCTGACTGAGTCATCAACACATCATTAACTTGCTTGGAATAAATGTCTGATTAGATGAAGGAATATTGTGTTTTACCTAAAATCACTTGCTCTAGACAAGCTGATATTTCAGTTGCGATGACAGTTGGCTTTTAGTCGTCATATTCAGTTGTGTTTGAATGATTTTCATTATAAAGTCAATCTTAAACTAACCTCAAAAAGCTATTCAGATATCTTATTAGTGTCTCCACTGTATTAAAAGTGAATTGCAGTATAAAAGCAGTTTTGCAAATGTGTCAAGTGTTGGAGATCCTGCGGCCCTTTGTGGCAACTACAATGACTAACACTTGACCGATGTCTCCACCTGCTGTAAGAACAGAAAAAAATAGCACATGTAGGATGATATGTGTTAAAGTCTAGGATATTACTTTAAAAAACAAGGTGGTGTAGTGATTTCCAGGCTCTATTGAGAAATCTGATGTACAAATTTATTTGTCGAGTGACTGATTCTCAGAATGCCAATATCATGCTGCTGTCAGATCCTAGTTTTAGTGTTGTACAACAGTCATTCCTGTGGAAATACTGGTACAGTATTTTTTTTATTAAAAAAAAGTGCCAATTATCTTATTTTAACATATATATTATACATTATTTGTTATGTATGTTTTTTTCTAAAGGACTTGAGTCTGACCTTGAAGTTGAATTGAGCTGGTAAATGATCTAAAACCATCTATGAACATGTGAACTTCTGCTAAACTTTCATCTGTGATTTTATAATGCTTCAGCTGTAGCTTCTGAAAACCTTGTGAATCTATATATCATACCACCTTCCATGTTCTTCCCAGATGGTGGCACTGAAGGTGTTCATAGCAGCAGGTTATTGTGCATACTCGACAATGTACTCTGGTAAGATGAGATTTATCCAGCTATTACCCGTCCCTGCTGAGAGAACACGCAGTTCCCCATTAATATTTTCATTTATCACAGGAAAGTGCTTCATTCTTCCTACATGAACAAGACTTACTCAGGGCATGCACGAGTTTAAAAAAATTATAGAACACATTGTTTTTTTTTTTAAAGTATATACTGCAGAGTAACTGTTAAAGTCATTAAAGGTCATTCACAGCTTTCAGTTGGTCTGGTAACAAAAACCTCCACAGAAACAACAACAAAACAAAATCCCACTCACAATCCTTTTAGGTGCGCTGTACGGAGAGTTTAATCAGGAAAGATGCCACAAGTAATTAAAAACTTTTGGTGCTGACCCCGTCAGTTATATCAGTTTACAGATAGAGCCCTAAAAATAGCCCGGGGGAGATCCCACGGGAGCCATCCGGGGTGTGCTGGAGGGGTGAAGCAAAACAGATTACAAGGATGGCAAAGAGACAAAGCAGTTTATTGAAGTGTTTAGATCAGCTTTGAAAGTCCAGTGTCAAAGATTTACAGGGATTTATTGGCAGAATATGGCACCTAAAAAAGAATCTTTGTGTTTTTGTTACCTTAAAATAAACCATTTTTATCTACAGAGGGCGTCCACCTCGTTGCAACGCCACGTTTCTACTGTAGCTCAGAACGGACAAACCAAACACTGGCTAAAGATACAGCAGCTGCACACAACCTCTTTTCCAGAAAGTAAGAGGTCAAATGGGACATTTGTGTGGTCTTTGTCGTGTACTATAAAGACAGGGTATAACCACCAAAGACGCTCAAAAAGCCAACTTCTCTTTAAAGCACTGGTAAATTAAGTGTTAAATTATATTATTATTTCAGCTTTTTAATAGTGCTGTATATGCTTAGAGAAAAATATCTAGTTCTCATAAAGTCATTACTGAATTGGTCCTACTACAAAATGTAGTCCTATCACACTGACACACGAGGAGAATAAAGCAATCTCAAAATACTTTAGACCTGCTGGGCTTTCAGCATCGACATGAGTATTAGTAAGACCTATTATGGTAATAGTGCTACTTGTCTTAGTATTATTACAGTCATATTACTCACATAAAGCTGAGGTTTATTCTGTATTCTTGACGGTTATATTTCTAAGGTTTAAAAGAGTACTCCACAGATTTAGCATAGAGACAGAGAGCATGAAAGTCCCGCCCACCGGAGGGGAAAACAATTCATCTCTCTCCATTGACTTTGTATTGCATGAAGGTGACTCTTTGTCATTTCTGTCTGCTAGCGAACAACAGAAAAATGGCTAAAAGCTGCTGCATGGTGAGATGCACTACCAACACAGTAAAGAACCCAGAACTGACATTTTATAAGCTGCCGAACCAAAAACACTGAGACTTTAAGACAACAAAGTAGATCCTGATACTCAGTAACAGCTGGTAACTTGGCCAGACAAACAACAGAGGTATGAAAGGGTTGGGCTGAATGACAGTCTTACAGTCTAGGTAACTGGATCAAATAGTTGTAAATATCAAAGTCTTTCCCGTCTGGCCTTTCAGTGGGATCATTTCACAAAGAAAAGCAAGGTGAAGAGAAGTGACGCTGAGATAAACTGACAATTTTGAGTTTGTCAATATACCTTTTCCTCTCTGGTAGACATAGAGTGCTAAAATTATCCTTTGACAGGCTGAAATCTAATGTTTTTAGATAGCTACAGACATTTAGCGCTTCGGTTGCTGCTTGCATATTGCGGCGCTGATTGTTTTCCCTGTAGCTGTGGTTTTCAGGGTATGATGCGTTGTCTTTATTGCACTTCTACAATGTTGTTTGTCTCATGATGGATGGTTTATACAGGACAAAAAATAGTACAGCAGGATGAGAGGTATCATCTTTTTTTTTATTGCATGTATTCTTTACTGTTGTCAAAACCTGGCGCCTGCATGACCCACGATGCACCTGGAGTTAGAGATTTAAGTGTTATGTCAATAGCGGTTAATGAAGCCTCAAACAGAGTTGTGGAGTGGGCTACAGAGGTCTGTTAAGCTTTCTTCTTTCTCCACAGCCACAGACTTTTTTCATCTTCAAACTGCAGCCTCAGTCCACTCAGACTCAGGTGACATCACTTGAGGCCATTTATCAGATTTCGTGCAGCTCCCTCTGAAGCCACAAAAGGCTTCAAACAACTTTTTTTTTCACAAATGCAGTAGTACTCCCCAAGAACTGTAAACAAGGAACAAACAGCACGCCGCTATACTGCTGCTGCTGTCTCCCTCTCACCCATAACAAACTTAATTAATGCTACACAAACAGCCCATCATAGCAAATGAAGCTATAATAATCAAGTACAATCCAAGAGCTCCCTATAGTAGCATGTCATACAAAGTAACCAACCATTAAAGTAATTAGAAGCTCATTTAAGTAAGTCATAGCTCCTGTTTGAATATTATAAGTTAAGTAATGGTTTTAATATACTCTCTGGCAACACAGCAAAAGTCTGCACACAACAGAAAAACACTAACAAATTTGTAACCAGGATACAGCTAGAACCATACTTCCCGAGATGCCATCATCCCACTGTCTTCTGGTTTCTGTCTTCATCATCACTGTCACCACCATGTTCTTCTCTGCTCACCAGACTTCCACTGACTTCAGCATCTTTATTGCCTCTGGAGGCCAGGATGTTATATCATCAGGACAGGTTAATTTGCTGAGGGTGGTAGATGTTAGTAGGAACATGAGAGCGCTCATAAAACAGAGCTGAAACACAACAAAGACTGTATTCATACTGAGGCGATCCTAACTTATTAAAGTCAAGTCTTTAATTCAGTGGTTTTCAAACTTTTTTTTTTTTTTTTTTTTTGCCCAAGGCACACCAAAGGACACGCCAAAATCTCAAGGCACACCTGTATTCATGTCCATGCAAAATAACCTCCATAACAAACCTGACCAACAGAGGTGACGAGTAGCCTACTAGCCAATCAGAGTTCCCAGAGTACGGGTGGGAATACTGCTTTGACAGAAGGTTTCTGAAGGACTTTTTTAGGTTACAAGATTTGCCTCTGTATTGGGAAATGGGTCGGACAAAGTACTAATATAATAAATAGAACATAACTTTTGTAAATCCTTTATGTTGCAATTGACTGTCATAAAATCCCAGGACACACCTGGATTTGCCTCAGAGCACACCAGTGTGCCTTGGCACACCCTTTGGGAACCACTCCTTTAAAAATATATAAATCATTAGAAGTCCTATTAAAACTAGAGTAAATAATGTTTTAGTGTCCAGGGTTCGAAGCTAATTGCTAATTGGAGAACCAAAGGAGCCACACTGGAGATGCTGCAATTTCTCAGTTATTTGGAAGTTTGTATCTCTTTCATTTTGTTATCACTCATCTATTGCGGACAGCAGTTTGGGTCCATGCCCCAAGTTGTTGAATACTTTGAAAGGATCCATGTACTGTAAGAAAAGAAAAAGACATAACAAGATTAAAAACAACGAAAAAGACGTAATGACGAAAACATGTAACTAGACAAACGAGACGTAACAACACGAAAAACAATGTGAAAGACGTATAAAAAAAGACAAACAAGAAAAATGTTAAAAAACAAAAAGGACATGACTTTCATTTAGAGACTGGGGTTCAAGCCAAGAAATTTTTTTTTTGGCTTCCAACTGAGAAATTTGGACGTGGTTTCTTTGGCTCCAAAGTGACAAGTAGGGTGTTATTTGCACATTATAAAGGATGAAAAATTTCCCCACTGCAAATTCTGGTGAATTATTGTCTAAATGTGAAAGTACAATCGACATCTGTCAATAGTTAGTGAAAAAACTTTCTCTTTTGAACTTATTCTGCCCGTCTTCAGTTTAGTATGATAGAGGAAATAGTTTTTTAAACATCTTCTCAATGGAAAAATGCTCGCTGGGTAGAGAGGTTCGTGTCTGAAAGTGGTTTCAGCAATCTGGCGGCATTTTGTTCTCTCAACAGACAGACTGAGTTGCAGCAGATGGGACTTTACTCCAGCCATCTTTAGTTGGAAAAATTAAAGGTACCATGTGGAGTTTTCTTGTAAACAAACCAAAGTTATGTTTTCATTCAGTGTTTCTGACAAATTGCTTTGTGTTTATCTTGAGATCTACCAAAATGTGTAGAGTGCTTTTTTCTTCCTCAAAAATTTATATGTGAATATTTTAAATTGTGTGATGTTTACATCCATGTGTGCTAGCTTCCAGTTTTCTTCTTCACTGTCTTCGTGGGTGCATTGCAACACTTCTTTGTGTGATACCAACCCATTCTCGCTTCCAACGTGTCAAATTACGGCATCTTGTTCAGCGCCCCTGCGCTTCAAACTTTGACGCTGTAGGTACCACTGTGGCATCCTTCCTGGAGACGCTCCTCTGGTGTGTTTTAATGTGCTGTCAAAGTCAAGTGATGTAGGATAAAGAGGTACAAATTCCACATATGAAGGAGGAGGGGTGGGTGGGTGATTGAAACAAACGCAGGGTTCATGTCCATGTACAATAAATATTCAACATTAGGGAAACAATATTTTCTTCTCATACTGGCTGATTGCTGATACAGATATTTCATTTAAAAGCCTTTATCTGGTGATACCGCTGACATGCCAATAATATATTACATCTCTACTAAACATATCTCAAGTTTTAAGTTACATAATGTTACTTCATGTGCTCACATGACATTTATATGTTGACTTCTTTTGAAGATGTAACTTTTAGAATTCACGTAACATACATAAGTTACATAACATTGTGTTATATAATTACCTAAGTATGATGTACGTGAACTTTGAACCCAAACATGATCTTTTTCTAAACCTATCCAAATAGTTTGTTTGCCTTTATTTTAAAAGTACACCAAGACATTGGATATTTATTATTGCTAACTTGAAGTAGCTCACCCAAAAATAAAAATTCAGTTATTATCTACTCACCCTCATGTTGATTGAAGGTCAGGTATGTTTTTTTAGTCCACAAAACACAGTTGGAGTTTCAGAGGAAAACAGCGCTGCAGAATCTCCTGAACTATCTAAGCAAGGAAAGTTTATTTGTGGTTACAGGCATTCAAGTGTTTTACATAAACCATAAAAAGCATCAAGACAGAATGTAAAAGGAATATAAAAGCAATCTGAAAAAGACATTTCAACACAATTAAAAGAGTTATATAGAAAATAAAAAGTAAGATATAACAGGACAGTAAAAGTTATGGTGCAGATAGTAATCAAAAGCCTCAGATTTTGTTTAATGAAAGGCAGAGGCAAACAGACAAGTCTTCAGTCTTGATTTAAAAGAACTGAGAGTTGCAGCAAATCTTTTCTTCAGTTTTCTGGGAATTTGTTCCAGATACGTGGTGCATACAAACTGAATGCTGCCTCTCCACGTTTAGTTTTGACTTTGGGGACAGAAAGTAGACCCGTCCCAGACAACCTGGATGGTTCATAATGTAGCAATAGATCAGAAATGTATTTTGGCCTTAAACCATTCAGTGCTTTAAAAATTAACAGCAGTATATTAAAATCAATCTTTGGCAGACAGGAAGCCAGTGTTTGGACCTCTAATTTTTTGTCTTTAATGAGGACATGAGCAGCAGTGTTCTAAATTAGCTGCAGCTGTCTCATAGTTGTTTTTTTTTTTTTTTTTTTTTTTTTTTTTTTTGGAGAGACCTGTAAAGACAGCATTACAGAAGTAGAGTCGACTGAAGATTAATGCATGGAAGTCTTTCCAAGTCCTGCTGAGACACAGGTCCTTTAATTCTTGATATATTCTTTAAGTGATAGTGTGGTGGTGCCAACATATGTCACATAAATATATTCTAGAATCATAAACAACAGTGTAATTCTTTGTGTATGCCATGAATGTTATGTGACCTTATGGGGTTGTTGACTTCAACAGGATGTGATGCAACACACAACAGTGTAATTCTTTCTGTGTATGCCATGAATGTTCTGTGACCTTAATGGGTTGTTGACTTCAACAGGATGTGATGCAACACGATTCTTAAAAACACCCAAACAATCAAGCATGTGGGGACGGGGTTCTCAGAAATGACCAATCAAGGAAACATCTGGGTTCATTCAAGGACATGCACACATGCATGCATACGCACATGCACATACACAGATAAGACTTATTAAAGGAGGTTGCACATCTTTACTCTAGCTTTTTATTTGTCAAATAAACTGCTGCTCTTATGCACTAAGAGGCTGGCTGTTGAAATTTATGTCTGAGTCACACCAAGATTCCTGGCTTGGTTTATAGTATTTAAAACAATTACTTCAGTTTTATCTTTGTTTATTTGCAGAAGATTTTGGCACGTCCCAATTGTTAATTTGTTCAATGCAACTACTGAGCGCTTTTGTGGGATTCAGTCCCCTGGTGACGTGGTTATATAAATTTGTGTGTCGTCTGCATATCGAAGTCGATGGTGACTATTTTTCAAATGGAAAAAGCGATGACAAAAAAACAAACAAACCATAAAATGCGTCCACACTGCTCGTCTGGCGTAATCCAGCAGCAGCACGAGCAGTATGGAGTACGGAGGTATTTTATGTTTTTTTTTTGTTTTTTGGTAGTTTTTTACATTTGAAAACTCACCATTTACTTTAATTGTTTGGGAGATTCTGCAACGCTGTTTTTCCTGTGAAGCTTCAGCAGTGTTTTGTGGATGAATAAACTAAACCCAGCCTTCAGTTGGCATGAGGGTGAGCAGATAATGACTGAATTTTCATTTTTGGGTGAACTATCCCCTGGAGCTGTGCACTGAAAAAACTGACACTATGGCGTCAAGGTTTGAAGGGAAGGATCTTATTTGACTAGTCGGGAGCAGGAACAAGTTGGCAATCCTGTCACTGTCAGTTCAGAGAACAGGATGAAAACTGAAGCAGGACTGTTTAATTCGTTGCTCATCTGCTCGAGTGGCATTTGTACCATGTAAACAAATGAGCTCCTGCTCATAAAGACATTGCTCCATAGTGCTACTAGCGGTCAAAAAGGCTGCTGCGGTGTAATCTCTTTTTTCAGCTGTGCTGTGTTTGTATTGTATTGTAGTGTACATTGAACCTGACATTGATTTATGCTGACAACCATATTTTACACTACATCTTTAATGTATCTGGGACGTTAAAGGACAAACGTCTCTCTGGTCATTCTATCTAGTCCATCAGATACCATCCAGTGAATTTGTTTTTCCTCACATCCCTCTATCACACACACACAAACACTCACACACACCTATTTGTCCTGCTGTCTTTACTACGGCTGAACACAAACACTCATTCATTAATCATCCCCCGCATTTTCATAAAAGTTTTCACTCTTTCTTTATGGAGGAATACCAGAGTCTGATCATTGATTTTCAGGGGAGTGCTGCCTTCACACCATCCTGGTGGTGTTTTGAGCTGTAGGCCACAAAGACAGAGCGATGTGTGATGCAAAGGAGGCTTTAGAGAGGCTGCTTTGCATTTGATCGACCTCTTACGCTTTCATCAGCAGCGATGAGAACTTCTCCTCAGCCACGATTAGAGGGGCATGTAGAGAGATGTAAATTTAGACAAGATCATAGAGAAAGCTGCAAGGCTTAGCCAGCCAGAAGTTAGACAGATAAATCAGGTCAAACAGAACAGGGGGGACAGAAGCCGCAGGAAGCGTTTGTGGAGAGTTTCAATTCAAACTGAAAGATCCATCCTTTTGAACAAAGTGGCACACAAGCTTGACCAGATGCAAATGTGTTCGTTTTAACCTTTAGTTACATATTCACGGTGCATTTCATTGATGTTTCACAGTTACACCCACAACACTGGAGCATACAAGGAAAATAATCAAAATTCACCAAACAATGTTGCACGGTTAATTAGGTTAATAGCTGACTTTCAAGATAAATCCATTTTACAAGACTTGCATACATTATAGGAGGATAATTATACTAATATGACTGATATAATATCCACAGATCTCACTGTTAATCCTACTTGAGTAAAAGTACAGTTACTCTCATTAAAATGACTCAAGTAAAAGATGAAAAGTATCTCCTCAAAAATAAATGACTAAAAGCACAAGTTGCTTTCCTTTTTAACATTTTTTAGGTTGTACTGCAATTACAACCTGACACGCCAGATGGTTTGTTACACAGAACCATCTGGGAAGCCATCCATAAAAACTGTTTGGAAAAGGGCGGGCGCTTTTGTAAACAACACTTGGCAGGTGATTGGATGAACCATCTGTCATGTCAAACACGGGCTAATGTCAACCAATCAGATCAACTCACCAAACCGAAGCTGGCGAAGAAGAGCGAAAACATCTTGTCCATCGATAAGAACCTTCAGTGTCTTTCTTTGCTCATCTTTCAGTGAAGAAATACTCTCTGGTTCTGATATAACTGATGCTATCACAGTATCTATGCTAACCTCTTCAGGAGAAGCACTGTTTGTTCACAACGAGTCGTTTCCATGAAGGCTTTTCCTGTTGGCGCACCTGAAACTACGCCCGTAGCTGCCAGTAGTCCCTCTGAGGATGCTGATTGGCTGGCACCACCTTGGTGCGGACACAGACGGACAGCTTGGAGCCTAGCAAGATGAAATCTCGTGTGATCTTGTGACCACAACAATATAAGATAAGTTAAAGCTATAATATGTAATATTTCCACAGTAAAATGTCTAAAACAGCTAGACATATGTTATATATTTTGTTGAGATGTGTATTTACATTATCCCAAAAGTTTCCAACAACATTTAAACGCAGAGAAATCTATAAATTATTCATGGTAACAGTACGTTTCCTTCTTGCTGTTGCTAGCTAGTTGCTATAATTTCCAGGAAAAAACACAGGATGAATAAGACACATCTGAGAATGAGGACAGAAGTTGGCCCGCATGGCTCAACATAACGTGAATAAAACTTTAATACATTATGACCTTCATGTCAAATAGGTTTTCATCATCTGTGGTGGTTGTTTAACCATGAAGACAACAACTCTTGTGATCCCACACTACTTCACAATGTCATCAAACTACGTCTGTTGTTGTTTTAATGTTAGAGAGATCGTTAGCAGCAGAACCTAAAGATTGCATTTAATATCAATAACATCAAAGATTGATGGTCTCGAATAGCCAGACCTCTCTCCACAGCTAAGCCCAGCATGCAGCGACGGTGCCACTGCAAAATAGGTGCTAAAATTTTGGTAAAAAAGAGTTTGGCCAGAAGTGGCCAGGGATTGTTGCTGGAAGCTGCCTCTTGTTCTGGGATTAGCTCCATCATCATCTCATTATGGTCAAAAGACAGGTGGTGCTTATTTTTCTGCTCTATGTTGCAGAGACTATTTGAAAAAGTAAAAAATAGATCCAAGAAGAACTGTAAGACGTGCATATGTTTGAAGATAGGTTATTATATAACTACTTTATGGTGTTCCTAATCATTTCCCTGTAAAGAATCTGGGAATTTGGCATTATTTACAGGTAGATTAGAATCTATTCTAAGTAGGAATTAGTTGGAAAGAACTATGATCAACTGAAAATGCAAAAATGTTAAATTAGTCTACAGGCAAGACATGATTATAATAAATACATGATTCACTGAAATTGAACAATTCTTTTAAGAAAATTAACAACTGCTTTTAAATTCAGCACAACTAATTGCACATAAATACATCATACCTGTCTTTATTTTCACCATAATTACTACCAATTTGTATAGTTGTTTCCTGAAAATGTGTTCAAAACTATTAAGAAATCTGATCTCTAAAATGAATCACTGTAATTTTTTATTGCTTTGAGCAGCACAAACATAAAATTAACATTAATCTCCCTTGTTTTAGGGTGGAGGCATCTGTTTCAGAAGCAGATATCTCAAAAACTCTGTACATAAAACTGAAACTCTCTGCATACTGCACACCTCGCAAATTATTGCTGATGAAAGCCAGACAATCCCCAAATTGCCCGCTTTGCCCTCGGGGAGCTCCTGGCACTTTGCATATGGTATGGAGATGTCCAGAATTTTTTAGATTTTGGATCCGTGTCTCCTCAAGTCTGTCTGAGATTTTGGAATGTGCTGTACCTCGCTCCCCATTGGTTTTATTGCTGAATGATGATTCTTCATCGAAATTTACACGGCAACAACGATGAGTCTGGCTGGCAGGCCAAACAGCAGCCATAAAAAAAAAAAAAGAAAGAAAAAGATCACTCTACATTGGCAGGCATTGCTTTCTTTGCAGAGACAACACTTTTATGGATATTTTGTACATGGAACTGTTGCAGTGCCAGCTGGAAATGAATGAATCTGTTGCAAGGTCACACGGTGCAAAACAAACTAATGTAAAAGTTTTAGTTAATGCTGCTGGAAGCATTAAGACCCTACTGTAGGTAATATTGGTCTGTTTTGTCTGAATGCATGTTTTCTTTCTTTTATAATCAATAAAAATTTGATCACAAATAAACTAAAACGCTCTGCGTGGCTTGGATTTAGGCCACAGAGAGAACTGGGTGATTTTGGTTAACTAATCATTTAAATTGGCAATTTTAAAGCACCCTCATCTGCAGACAGAGTCCAAACAAACATCTCAAATTGCAGTGAGCATTGCTCACAGCACCGTGATGGACAGCAGCTGGATCTGCACTAGTTCAATTTTTGTTTCTGGTATATTGCTGCTTTTTTACAAACATTCACACCTGGGAGTAGAACCCCTGTCTGCTACTGTCGACTGCTGAGCGGCTCCACTGGAGCATGTGAGTGCTAACTGCCTTTCTCATTCATTTTTCCAGAGCACACTTTCCATGAAGTGACCCAGAGAGCTGAACTAGAATTTTCTCACTCTTAAGCTTTTTACCCTTTAATCTATAGAGCAGTGAAAATGTTTATGGAATTAGTGACGTTCTGAGCTAAAAATCAAATCACACAATAAAGCATCATAGTAACAATTTAGTGGAATCGACTAATCTTTTCTCATTAACTTAATGTAAATATACAAGTTACTTAAAATTTATAGTATTTATTTGTAGAATACTTAGGAACATATAATCCCATGTTCTTCTAACTTGAAGTCTGTAATATATTTACTGTAATAAATCATAAAATGACTGCAATGTGCCATCAGAGATGGAGAGGAAACATGTTAAGTTGAAACACTCGCTTCACTTGACATGAACACTGCAGCCGTGGTCCCCCTTTGAAATCTATATTTCAGGCCAAAATAACTGTTTTATATGTCTGTTTCACATCAATCAGAGTTCAAATTAATGCAGCATTTTCGCTGAACGAGTAAGTATCTGTTTATGAATTGTAAGAAATCATTGATAATGTTGTAAAGGGCATAGATGTTAATAGGCAGTGAGGCAGTCAGCCACTTAACTCATCGTCCAGAGTGTGTTATTTCAGAGCAGTGGGCTTTTGTTTTCAAGATAATGGACTTAAAGGGATAGTTCACCCAAAATTCAGTCATCATCTACTCAAAGGAAAACAGCATTGCAGAATCTCCCAGACAATTTAAGTGAATGGACAAGTATTTCAAACATAAAAAACAACAGCAGTGTTTTGTAGACTGACAAAATAAATCCGACCCTCAATCGGCATGAGGGTGAGTAGATAATGACTGAATTTTCATTTTTGGGTAAACTATCCCTTCACTTTACATGACAGACAACTCACAGTTATAAACAGCTCATCAACTTACAGTGGTGGACTCGTCCCCCAGTTTACAAGGTTGCACGAGTCCTGTGCTGCAGCGGAGCTCCTGCAGCCTGCCTGTCTCTGCCATGTCTGGGGAGGAGGGCGCAGGCAGGAACAACTTGCTTCAAGCATAGATCGTATATTAAACAGGATTACAACCTATTTAACCTACAGTTTATGGCTCCAACTCACCATTTGGACTGCAGTGCTCATTTCTGCACACACAATGGCTACATATTGCTCCCGTAAAATGTAATAAATTCACTGGGAGCAGTTTCACATTATTGTATTTGTGCCAATTCTGGAGCAAATTAGCTCGAACAGGAACATCTGCAGACCCAGTTCTATGACGCTGCAAAAGCATGCATTGCACCCTCAGATTAACATTTTGCACCTTCAGTTGAAATTTGAATAATAAATGCCAGCTGCAAGGCGATAGGTCACAGATCCGTGGTGTCTGCAGCTGTCTGTATACGCCTCCATTCGGGAATATGTTGAGGACACACATACCGCCTCCACGCGTCTCCATATGCAGGTGAATATAGATCAGAGGGTGTGGTGATTATTAAATACGCTGTCCATCAGTCACAGCACTGGTCTCATCGCTCTGAAACCAATCACAGTTAAACGTGATAATGACAGGTCAGCAAAGCTTTACCTCAGGAAATGTCTGAATGGTTCAGTGCATCACAACATGAACACACATCACCTGAAAAATGCATCCAAAGACAGATGGAGTATTAGGCAGTTATAATAACAATAGAAATAAAAAATAAAGACACTGGAGTGGCAGGTGGCTCCCGGATGTTGACCTGCAGACATCACAACAGCACCATCAGAGGTGCTTTGCACAGAAATACTCAGCAGGAAGACTTATTGCTTGATGATGATTTCACCAGACAAACACTGTTTAACCAATATTTCTTAAGCATCTCATCCCAGTACATGGTCCCATAGTTCAGTAATTAATGTCACACAAAAGCTTTTGTACTGCCTGTGTTTTAAGGATAAATCATGAGCTACTAGAAGAAGAAGAAAAGAAGAAGAAGAAGAAAAGAAGGCAGTACTTTATTAATCCCCAGAGGGAAGTGACATTTTTCACTCTGTTCAATTTTTTTATACACTCACAGGCCCAAAATACACACA
Source organism: Lutjanus argentimaculatus (assembly GCA_034769285.1). Taxonomy (NCBI): domain Eukaryota; kingdom Metazoa; phylum Chordata; class Actinopteri; order Lutjaniformes; family Lutjanidae; genus Lutjanus; species Lutjanus argentimaculatus. The sequence goes on from JAWZSL010000003.1 coordinate 20,665,944, forward strand.
CATGCACAAACAGGACATATAGACATAAGAGAAATGTCAGAGCAATGGGGCTGCATACATACATATACATACATACATTCAGGCACCCCAAGCAGTTAGGGGTTAGGCGCCTGGCTCAAGAGCACCTCAGCAGAGGTCTCCGCTACCAGTCTGTGCTCTGTACTTTGGTCCATGCTGGACTTCAACCAGCGATCCTCTGACTCACAAGCCAAGTCCTTACAGACTGAGCTACTGCTGCCCCTAAAGAACCGCCTGTTGCAGCAGCTGTTTGTAAATTCAAATTTTGCCTGGTTATAACTTAAATTATTACTAAATTATGATTAATGCATTACTAAAATAAAAACAGTTGCACCACAGAGAGAATTTACAACATAACTTTAGGTAAAGTTATAAAGTTGTGCATTTGTACAGTGAGGCCTGTTCCCCAGAAACACTACAGTCCACTCCGGTGAGTGGATGTAGGGCCTATTCTCTGTCCATGCTCTGCTGCGTCACAAGCAAGAAAGCATTTCATTGGCCTCACATTTAATAACACCCCCCAAGGGCAGTTTCAAATAGTTTTGCAGGAAAAGACAAACTCTGAAAACAATTTAACGATTTAAAAATACCAGAGAATGCATTCAAAACGTCTTCTTTGTCATTGCTGGGCCAGATACTGTTGTATAGGTGACGTATAACGCAAAGGTTCATGTGATAAAAACACTTTAACAGTGAGGCAACGTTAAAGCAGTGACAGCAAACAGTTTATTTTTACAGTGCGAGTCAGATCACAGTTTCATTTCTGAAGGATCTGGAGATAACATAAAGACACTAACAGAATTCCTCCCTAGATTTCTAACATATACACGTGTGAGATACAGTAAAGTGGTCGCCCACTTTCCCTGAGACAGGGGAAATTGACAGATTTGGGTTTCAACTCCAGAGCTTGTTGTGAACGTGGTGCAGTTAAAAAAAAAAAAAAAAAAAAACACAAAAAAATAAATAAATAAAAAAAATCTGACTTTAAAAAAAACAACCAAACAAACAGGATTAGCTGCAGCCACAGTTAATCCCATTTTATTGCAGATACCTCTGTGTGTGTGTGTGTGTGTGTGTGTGCGTGATCTGTGTGGGATACATGTGTGTTTTTGTACATGCTGATGTGAATTCTGCATGGGTGTGTTCATGTTTGAAGGCGTTGTGTTGATGGAGGGATTCAGCAGCTATCTCCTTTTTTTAGAATGAATAAATTATTGTGTTGGCAAGCATCTGTGTCTGTATGTATCTGTCTCTGGTACGTGTGTGTGTGTGTGTGTTGTGTGTGTGTGTGTTAACGGAAGCACACTCTGGCACTGTAAATCAGCTCCCCAAGGTATCACCACCTCTCAGTTCTCTTCACATATAGCCTCATTTCCAGCTGGCGTGCACACGCGTTTGCATGTGCGTAAAAAAGAGACACACCACAAGTGGGTGTGTGCATGCATGTTAGCATCACATGTAGGTGTATGCATGAACACACCAGCAGAGAAAAGAGGAGAAAAGAAGAACAACAAACGCACAGAGTTGAGTAATGGGTTTGATGAGGGGAAATGTGTAAGCGAATGACTATATCATTGCCTGTTGTTATATGTGCTAATTGACTGGATGTTTCTGAGCCATTAGACTGTGTATTTCCATTGGCCAAGGGGCAATTAGCTTATCAGGCGAGAGCACACACATGAGAAACAGCACACATACACACAAACATAGATACTTGACAGTTTGATCAATGGATGTCTTACTGACCATAATGACTCGGTACGGCCTCCTTTCAATGCAGCACAGCTTGAGTCTGAATACAATAACCCTTTATCACAATCTCACACGCACACACACACACACATGCATGCACACACACACACACAAAATAAAAGGCACATCAATCATAATCATAGGCACCTTTAAAGACAATACAGCTGAGAAGAGAAGGGAAATGGCATATGCCTAATTACTGTCTCACTGTTGTTTACGTCCAGTTATCACACATAAACACACACGTCCTGCACGAGCGCACGTACACACGCGCATATGGACACACACGCACAGTAGCAAGAAGGGAGAATGATTAAGTTTCTTTCAGGAGAAAGGGGACCCAGAAGAGCTCTTAGTGCCACAAATCCTTTCTCTTCACATCTACGCACTCTACATACAGTCTCTTTGTTTCTCTCACGCACACATAACTCAACAGATTGATGGACTGGTTTCTCTCTTTCCCCTCTGAGTTTAAGTGATCTATCGATCCGGTGGATCTCTCCCACTGACCCCCCGCTGAGCTGGGGAGCCAGCCGTCCCCCGGAGATTGGAGCAGCTGGACTGTCTCCCATCGATTAAAATGAGTCACCAGTGAACCTTAAGATTGCATTTATTTTTCTGTGTAGCGTGTAATTGTGCCTGTGTTGGCAGAGTCTGTGTGTGTGTGTGTGTGTGTGTGTGTGCGTTTAGTCCGTGGGGGGTGTTGCATTGATTGAGCAATATTTTTCTGTATGTGCATGTGTGTTGGGGTTTAGCTGCACTTGTGAGAGCTGAATTACAGTAACAGCTCGCTTTTCTTGTGAGGAAATTTTGGCTGTTGCAAAAACACAGATTTTTAGGATTAGCTTGACATTTTGGGAAATAGACTGATTTGCTTTCTTTCCCAGAGTTAGATGAAAGGATCAATACCACTCTCATGTCTGCGTGTTAAATACAGACCTGGAGCCAGGAGGTGATTAACCAAAGAAGCAGAGTGAAACAGCTAGCTTAGCTTGCTCCAACAAACGTCTATCAAGACACTCTAAGCTCACAACAAACCTTTTATTCATTCATGTCTCTTTTATTTAATCCTGAACCCCAACATAAATGTAAAAATGACAATCATTAACTTGCACAATGTGACATATGACAACCTTACAGTGCGTTTCATCCTGAAGTTAGTCATTTTTCACAGTCAGTTTTGTATATATTGTTTATAGTATTCAACATTCTTTTTTTTTTTATGTTTTTTTAAATTTGGGTTTAATGTGTTTATGTTTATACATAAATCACCTTAATGTCTTTGATAACTCCTTCACTCATGTACTGTAGCGTCAATGTTTTTCACAGCTTAGCTAATGTTAGCATTCGAGAGAAGATCAGCATTCATGTCATGACAATGTTAAGGGGTCTTCACGTGATAAGAAGTTTGTCCCGGGCTCACGTGAAGTAGGGCGCAGCAGAGATACAAAGCAAAGCTCTATGCATCATCTATCATGCCTGGTATACAAACAGCTAAGCTAACTTTAGCATTGGTTTTAGCTAAGTTCATAAACTATATGATTCCCAAATCTCATAGCCCGATCTGACAGCTGAAATTTCACCATGCACTATGCCTACTAGCAAGACTCTGCAACACTTTTCTTCCATCACTCTCAGTCATGTCTGGAAGGAACCCCTGGAGTCACGAAACTCTTGTGAGATTTGTTAGCGTTGTTTCTTCATTGTGCATGTGGTGCAAATGTTAAAATGATCACTTTTCGCAGGATCTTTTGCAGGTCTAATGTTCCCTTCAAGTTGTTATCTCATTGGTTGCACTTTGAAAGGTCAGTGACAAACAAGGTCAAAATTCAAATTACACTCAACAGTTTTTTTTACCACTGATCATGTGCGGGGGCGTTTGAGTAACGTCTGTGAAAGCGAACCAGTAAATCTCCTGCCTAATTGCTGGATAAATCTAACTTTAAATTGTGTTCAGCTAACTTTAACTTAGCTTCAAACATTCACCAAAAATGCACCATTAATTTTATTGCCACCACGGAAAGAGTACACACAAACACTAAATTATTGGCTTTCACGTTGAATCTTTCATGTATTGTTATTTTGTTATTTTATGTCTGGATAGTTATGAACAAAAACAAGCTGTCAGACAGCTTGAACACTTGTTAGTAAGAAAAATTGAAGCGGAACAGTTTGAGAAAAAGGTGAAATCTATTGTGATTGTTGCTCTAAGCTGTCAGAAGTATAACCAAGCACTGCAGTGTAAAAAAAAATAGCATTGATCTAGAATAAGCTGTGAAAATTGGGTTAGGTGCTACACTAGTGACAAGCTAACATCTCAACAGACACTCAAGTCATTATCAAAATGATCAAAAACACTTTACAAAAACTGCATGGTAAACACAAAATGTACAAAACTTACAGTAGCTGTGAATAGTTAAGCAACTAATTTAAGGGTGAAAATTGCTGTAAGGTGATGATGACGATTGAAGGCTGAAGTTACTGTAGAGCTGACAGCAAGTTAACATGCAGAGTTTTGCTGTTTGTACTTCTAAGTGTTCGCTGTGTCTGACATTTCTGAATATTCAAAAATCAAACTACACCGTTATAGGTGAGCTTTAGATGCGCTTTGAACTTTGGAGAGCCAAGCTAGCTGTTTCCATCTGCTTCCGGCCTATATGCTAAGTAAAGCCACTCACCTCCAGTTTTTAATGCACAGACATGAGCGCTGATCTTCTCACAAACTCTCAGCAAGAAATGGAAAAAGGGTATTTCCCCAAATGTCAATGTCTTTCTTTAATGCAATTAATAGCTTTTTTGGGGCACTTTATGTCAAAACTCCACAATTAGCTTTGCAAAACCCATTTTCTCATATGAGTCATATCTAGATGGCAACTCAAGACCATCGAAATATCTTGTGAGGTCGATCATTTTAACCCAAACAACAATCTTTTCCTAACCAACAAAGTGTTTTTTCATCCCTTATAAAATATATTAGAACAATGTCACAATGAAGAAAGACTTTGCACAAACCAAACCAATCCATCTAGACATGATCCCGTTATGTTCTTATAAAGTAAAAATTGCTCACGTTCAAGCAGTTTCCTCTTTACGCATCCAATCTGCTGCCTTACAGCAGAAGGTCCTGATTTTGAACCCAACTTGGGACTATTTGTGTGGAGTTTGCATGTTCTTCTAGATGTTGTGTGGGTTTCCTCCAGATGCTCCAGGTGCTTCCTCCCACATAAAAAAACATATAAGCTATTACACAGTGCAGTGACTACATGTGGTTACTAAATAGTTAAAACAGGTCAAGATAAGCAGCTTCCTAAAACATGTAACTTGATTTAATTATGTAAGAGCAATTTGCATTCCTAAAGGGCAAAGTTGCCTGCGTGTCAGTGAAAAAACCCATGTGAACATTTTCTGATCTTCTGGTTAAGTTTAGGCAACTAAAGACACATTTATGCTCTACTTTAGATATGCCTACAGATACGGACAGAGCCTTCTGTGCGTATCTGTATGGAGTCAGTGTTGCCAGTAGTTCAAGCAAGACACAAAAACATCCAATAGCAGTGTAAATGACATTCGTCGTCGAATGGGCAGTGAAAAAAATTCCCTGTCCACATGTTGTGATGTATTAAATGGTGCACAGACCACCACCGTCCACAACGCTGCCTCTGCCTGAGAGACTTTCAACTCTCTTTCTTCTTCTTCAGGGCAATTTTTGACTCTTATTCGGGTTGACTCTGAGCAGCACCCTCAATGAGAAGAATTGCTTAACATCCATGCAAACGTAAAGGATGTAAGGAAATATGTGGGCAGCGACAATTACATAGTTGAAAACGTACGTGTTTATTTTTGTATGTAAAAGAAGCATAAATTAGCCTCAAAAGTACTTGTTGTTAGGTTAGGGCTGTGGTTGACATTACTGTTATGTTTAAAAGAAACTAATGTTGACTGTTTGTACAGTACAACAATGTCTCACTTCTGCCTTTGCTACTCACAGGGATGTGACGCTCGCAACCTCAAGAGATAGTTTGTTGGTAAATGATTTAACAAACATTAGTCTTTGTAGCTTCCTGGCAAAACAATTGCAGTTAAATTTTTCCATTGCTCTCTTGATCTGTTAACTACTTGATTTAGTATTATTATATGGTAAAAGACAATAGCAAATCAAAAACATGGCCTCTACCTAGCCGACCTGATTTCTAGTCTCATAAATGTTCTCAACCTTTTCAACTAATAATAGGTTGGCATGTACAACCCCCACAAATAAAATCACATTGCAGAAAGTTGGGGTGATAATTCTGAAGCTTGTTGGGGGCTCTGTTGGAGATGCCGAAGACTTGCGTTTCTCAGTTGATGGTGCTGCTGTCGGACTTTCAGGTCGCCCCCCTTGAGACACAGTCTTCATTTCCTGTCCAGTCTCCAGTTCACCTGAGCTTGAGCCAAAATACTTTTTCTGAGAAGTAATCGCTCCTTAGCACTCACTGTTTTTGATAGCTTGCAAATATGGCTGTAGCTGCTTGGTTAAGCACGATACTGTGGTACAACCCATCCAAATCAAGGAGCAGGAACAGGGCTTCTTGTGTAAATAATTCCACAAGAAAGTAGCTTCCACAAGTAGAATGTATTGTTTATCTTTGTACATGGATAGCACTGTGTTGTACAGCTGCAGGTACTCAGGCCAGGCAGCAACCGCCAGAAGTTCAGCAGTTCATGTGGGCGGCAACCATTTCTTACCCACCGCAGCTGAAACCACTTCCCCTCTGCTGCCTTCCACTCATTGAAATGACAGGAGAAGCCCACTTACCATGAGGTGGTGTGAAACAGCTGTAAGGCAAATTATATCACTGGTACAGGTGGTGTAATGTAAAAAAAAACCAAAAACATTCCCCAGTTTAAAATAGGGCCACATTTCCCATCATGCTTGCTGAGTTGTTTGCTGTTTTATGTTAAAAAATGCAAAGTTACTTTTGTTAGTGTTTTTGTCTGTTCAGAACATGGTGGTTTATGTTGGTAATTGACATTTTTTGTGCTGGATGGTAGTTTTAACAATTAGCGAGGAGGCTGCTACATTTCATTTTACATATTTTTGAGTGCTTGTCCCTTGTGTTGGGTGTCATAAAAGGTCTGATGTCGCTGAAAGCTGCTTCCTGGCTCTCGTTCCATGCTTGCCACAACTATTTTCTAGACAAACTGTCTGTTGACCCCCGGAAATGATCTTGTAATGCCCTTGGTCGAAAAACCAACTGCTCTGAATGCACCAGAATTGGACAAAATGTATTTGGGCTAACCCAAGTGTTGATTCTCAGCTAAACTGTAGCCAAGTCTGCAACCCTGAATATATCTTGCAGCCGCATATAAGACATTTGGTATTTCATTGCCAGAAAACAGCCAAGTGAGCTGAGACTCAGCTGCAATCCACTTGATCTAGCAGTTTGCATTGAGTGTTTTCTTTTTTCCCCTCCATGTCCTGAATTTGTAATGTCTCAGCTACAGCGGGTGGTGTGTTTAGTTCAAAGGCTTATATTAGGATCACAGTCATTTTGTTTTTGCAGCATTAAGTAACAGGAGTTTTTAAATGTGGTGGCAGATTCATTTGTTCCTGTTGGTTTATGTGCTTAAAAGTCTGAATTTGTACATTCTTTCACCATTGAAAAATGGATAAAAAGACAGAAAAACTTTTTTTTTTTTACCAGTTTCAAAACACAGATTAAATCATGGCCAAGAAGCTCAACACCCAACATGGCTGAAGGATTAGGACTGGAGTTTAAGTTGGATTTAGGCTGTGTTAGGGTTAGACAAGAGACATTTACATCCAGCAAATGAGCAGTGAGTAAATACAGTGTCCTCACAGGTGTAGCATAACCAACATGTGTGGTAAGTGTGAAAATGCTCATGCAGAGTGGATCTTTTTTCTTTGGCCTGTGGAGACTCTGGCTACAGTCGGCATCGATTTTCTCAGAGGAAGTCAGCTGCTGTAAGTGGAAGCTTTCTATTGGATTTATTTACCCTCTTTTCTTTTCCTTCTCCCTCCACATCTCTTGTTATTTTTCTCTCCTGTTTCTTCTGTCTCCCATTCGAGGCATCCGTTCCCCTTTTTCCCCTCCTGCTGTCTTTGTCTCCCTTTTCCCTCCCTCCCTTTGTTCTGTTCTCTCGTTCTCTTTCTTTTCTGTGTCTCATTTCCATTCTGTCGCTGTCCCCCCGTCTCTCCCTCTGTCTGTCTGTTCCTCCCTCTCCTGCCTGTGTCTCCTGTTTTTGTCCTCTGCAGCCGGCGCTGCTAGACAAACAGGACAGTAAATTTGCATTGCAACACAGAGTTCGCCATCACATTCTGCACTGCGAGTAGATACCGCTGAAAGAGGAGCGACCTGCCCCCCCCCCTCGCACTGACGTTTCCTCCCTCCGCTGCCTCTTCCTCCCTTCTTCACTCCCCTCTTCATCTCGAGAGCTGCCGTCGACAGGCTGCAGTAGGATAATTGAGAGTTCTATAGATCGCATGGGGAACATCGATTCCCTCCACTGCTCTATTCTCTTCTTACTTTCAACTACACCTCCTCCTCTTCCCTCCCTCCTCACCTGTTTTTGCTTCTCTCCCTCTCTCCGCCTGTCACTCTCGTTCTGTCTCCCTGCCTCTCGCTCCCTCTGTGATCACAAGTTGTAACTGCTGTGATTCGCTGCATAGATAATTCAACCACCTCCTGATCTATCTGTCTGGTAATCTGTCTGTGTGTCTGTCTTTCTGTCTTTCTTTACATCAGGCTGTCTGCTGTGCGGTGCATCATTTTCTGTTGTGGCCACGAGGAGAGGTGTGCGGTGAAATAGCCTCTGACGCTGACAAAAGAAATCAAGAAACAGAAGCAATACAGAAAGCAAAGGCACAATTTCACAAATATTGAGTCAGCATTCCCTTTTGCACTTAACAGTTTGTCTTCAGGATTTAAAATCTTCTTTAACCCGCCTCCTCCACCTGATTCTTACGGCTTGTCAAAATGTGAAATTGTTGAGGGATTGTTGCCTTTACCTAGATTCACCTGGGATTTTAAAGAAGGTATTCTATACACGTTGAAGTAATAATATAATCCTCCGCCGTCTATCCATCCAGTCATGATAATCCTTAACCTTTTGGTTCAAATAAATGTCAGTTTTTCTTCTGCCTTTTCTCAATTAAAACGGCACAATAGTCATTCAAGCTCATGAAAGCCTTTATATCTGTGGTGCTAAACGCTCAGCAGCAGCAGTTTGCGTGGACAACAACAAGAGAGCTCCATCAACAGCAAAATAAACTTTAGCAGCGTAAAACTAGGATTTTCAGAAAATCTTTTGAATCACAGCACTGCTGAGGAAGCTTTGAATTAACTAGCTATCTGTGGCTGTTAAAGGAATAATAGCGAGCTGGAGCCATAGACTGTATATTTAATAGGTTGAAATCCTATTTAAAATATGATATATGTTTGAAGAGTGTCGTTTCAACCCGCCTCCTCCTCCCCAGACTCGGGGAAGCTCTGCGAGGAGCTCTGCAGGAGCGCAAGACGCATGCAACATCGTACACTGACAATAACAAGTGACGATGAGTCCTACACTGTAAGCAGATCAGCTGTTTATAACTGTCAGTTGTCTGTCAATGTCAAGCTAAGGACACATCTCCACTTTCTTGTACTGTACCAAAATGAAGCCAAAATATCCCAGATATGAGTGCTGCCATCTTGCGTTGATGATGTCATTTGGAGTTAGTGTCTGCACAGTACTGATCAAGTTACAATGGTTAAAAAAAACAACACTGAATGCCTGTGACATTTGATCCTAGCACTGCATGAAAAAACCCACATAATTGTATAATTGTATAAATGTGTCGTTGAAAGAAAAGATGATGTATCATGGCGGTGAACATGTCCCTGTCCCAACTTTTTCGGAATGTGTTGCAGGCAAGTTAATCAGCTGGAACATTAAACATTTTGTCTTTGTACTGTATTCAATTGATAACAGGTGGAAAAGTTTGTGCAAATCATTGCATTCTGTTTTTATTTATGTTTTACACAACATCCCAAATTCTTTGGAATTGAGGTTTATTTAATACATGTTCAAGTAATAATATAATCCTTAGCCGTCTATCCACCCAGTCATGATAATCCCTATCCATTTGGTGCAAATAAATGTTTTTCTTCTCCTTTTTGCAATTAAAACAGCACAATAGAGAATCAAGCTCATGAAAGCATTTATATTTGTGCTTCCAAACATCCAGCAGAAGCAGTTTTGTAAAAATCTGGGTAGTTTGCATGAGCAACAATAGCAACCAAAGCTAAAAAAGACAAACAAGAGGCTCTGTCTTCTGCAAAATAAACTTTGGCGACATAAAACCCAAGGAGAAAGACTTTTCTCCTTGTTCGAATGACGAGTGCTCTCTGCAGAGTAAAGTGCATAAACACCAGAGCAATGAAGCACCACAGACAGAGACATAATAGAACAAAAACATGTTGTCACAGATTACCACTTTAACATTTCAGGGCCAAGACTTCTGGAACCTAAACATTTCATATTTATCTATATTTTATATTTTCAAGACATATTTTTCAGCCCTGACTTAAGATAAGAGTGCCGAATAAAAAAAAAAAAAAGTCCTCTAGCCAGAGCAGAGGGTTGTGTTTTCTTTGCTGTTGCAAGGCTGGTTTGTTTGCACATTGATCTGCCTTTCACTACCCTGCTTCTCTCCCGATATGGATTCTTTGGCTCGGCCTTGACTAGCTCGCTTACACTCAGTCATCTTGATCTGCTGCCGACGCCGAAGCAGCAAATACAAACAGCCGCTGACCCTCGCTCGTTTCTCCCTCTATCTGATTTCTGAACGTTAAGCTCGCTCATTGTTTCACCTTCAAGCAACTACTGTGCCAAGCCGTTATCACAGCCATCACTGCAGGTGTGTTATTGGGATGTCCACTTCAGTTACAGTATGTGATATAAAACGTCTTCATGTATTTCTTATGTGAAAAGTCCAATTTCGGTGACTCGCGCTGTGGGTTATATATACTTTCCTGTCCCTCTGGCTCATGAATCTGTCGCAGAAACCCACTGGATGGTGTCAAAAATGCATTGTCACCCGGCCAAAAGTAAAATAGTTTTCCTTAGTCTGTGAGAAGTTGACATTGTGGAGATAAAGGGTTTTTCCAGAGCTGGACAGGGGCCCTAGAACATGTCAAGGATTATAGATATTGTGTCAGAGCAGCTGTTGAGTTGTTGTCACGGGGCCCACAGTTTCGAACTGGGTCCATGCCTGTAATAGCAGCAACATGTCCCTCATTTGTAGATCCAGTCTGTATTGTATAGTGCCCCAAAGTATTCATGTTAAATAAATAAAATAAGACATGCATTTTTAACACTCAACCCATTATTACAGTATGAAATGTTATTTCAGCATTTTTTATTTCAAAATGTACTTTCTCAAAAACTCAGTTTTTACTTCACAAAGGCATTTTTCATGACAGTGGAGCTGTCACCAGTGGTATGAAATCACACCCCTCTCAATTTCCAGCCAATCACGTGTGTCCCGGCCTGTCCTAGCTGGCTCAGCACCTGCCAGCCTGAACTGTCCTGCCATCTAGCTAACTAGAGCCCGCTGGCTAAGGGAATCAATGAGAGCGACTGTCCTTTTACGCTTCACAGCATTTGATGCATTTCTCTCCAGAAAATCTTTAGAATTACACTGCTGGGTTAGCTCTAAATTGTTGCTCTTTAGTTTGATGCTGAGAAATAATTCAAGGCCACAAATTAGTTTAGCTAGTTAGTTTGGTAGGCAGCATTTTTAAAGAGGCAATATAGAGAATAGTTTTGACATTATGTCAAAGATATCTTTGTATTGTTTTGTAGATATCTACTGAAGTTAGCATGCTAACCAGCTATCCCTTGCCCATTCTGTCTTAAACTTATTTTCCTTATTAAGCAAAGAAATTCTCAAAGAAAGTCTCTCTTTTACTGCCTTGTTAACTCACTGTAAAACACACTTTATTCAAACTTAATAGAAACGAAAAAAACAAACAAACCCAAAAACGTCTCAGTTTGTCTTTCAACTGTTCCTACAATCACCAACTCTGGTTTTATTGAAATATCCTTTAATTCACCATATTTATTGTGAAAATGTTCTGGGTCTCCACTGCCCCTCTCATGCCCGCTCCTCTCCATCTTGATCCGTCTCCTGTCCCCGCCTGAACCCGCCATGTCTTTGTTGCTCATGGCATCCAGAGTCCTGGTCAGAGCTGCTGTGAATTACCTCAGTGCTGTATTCCCTCTCATCGAACTGGCCCCTGTCGGTCTTTGAGGCTGTGTTCAGTCCGGCTGCGTTTGGTGGGAAAGGGTGCTGAGTCCATTTCTGTTGTCCAGCACCTTTCTCCATTGGCATTCACGGTTTGATCGTCCTTGCCCTGGGCCTGAAAACCTTCTCCTCCAGGCAGTCCAAGACTTCAGTCTAAGTTCACTAGCTATTTGCTAACTGTGCCTGTCTACAGTGGATTTTTAGAGTTTTTTGGTTGAAAACAAATGTCTGGTGTGGCTGAAATTTATGCTATGAGAGCAGTGGGGTGTCATTTGATACCTTGTTATTATAAAAAATATTAATTATAGTCAGTTTAAGCTCATGAAAGGAAAAGTTATTGTTTTTGGACTGTGTTCATTTGTAAGCAGCAGCTAGTTGAATCAGAATTACTCTGGCATTGTTGTTGTTTTAGCTAACAGGAGCTAACTAGCTACAAATAATAAGTAACTATAATCAGCCCAGATTACATTTGAAAAATGTCTAATTAGATTACAGTTACATTGTCAAGGATTACTTGATTACATCTTCAAAATATGGCACTTTAAAAATGAAAGTCTTTATCATGGTAATCAACAGAGCCGCAACATTTAGTCGATTAATTGATTAGTTGGCAATTGTTAAATTAAATGCCAACTTTTCTGATAATCAATTATTTGTTTTGAGTATTTTTTTTTAAGAAAAAAATATCCAAATTCTCTAATCTACTTCTTAAATGTGAATATTTTCTGGTTTCTTTAGTCTGTGACAGTGAAGTGAGCATGTTTAAAATAAGACATTTGAGGACATCACTTTGGGCTTTAGGACATTTTATGGACCAGAATAATTGATTACTTGAGAAAATGATCAACAGATTAATCAATACTGAAAAAAATGCCCAAATAACCAGTGATCTAATAACTCATGAAAAACATATCTGACATATGGAATTTCTTTTTTGTGTGTGGCTGCATCTAATGTTTTAGTATAAGGTTCAATATTTTCACTGTTTGATTTTGAAGTAATCCAAAAATATTGAAATTAGATTACAGTTTTTGTAATCCAATGGATTACGTTACTAATTGCAAAACTCGCCATGCAATTCGTAATCAGTAACTGACTACACTTAAAAGTAATCTGAACCAACCTTGCACTTGTGGGAGTTGGATATTTGACCACGGTTGGCTTCCACACTAGGTGAGACTTCACAAAATCACACCTTTTTGTACGAGTCTTGAACTCAGGTTTAAGGTGAGCACAGAGAAACTTTTCTCCTTCAGCGGATGAATGCGAGAACAGTTTCCTCGTGTCAGACTTCGCACATGCATCATTCTTCACAGTGAAGGTCAAACATCAGAGGAAGCAACAATCAAAACACCTTTATGAGTGCTGGGGAACTTTAATATTGAACGCTGTCTAGTTTCATTGTAAAAGGATTGTCAATTTGTGCACAAAGCCTTACCTTGAATGCTCTCTAATTTACTCAAACCTGCTATAAAATAATTTCTGCAAAAGTATTTCTTTTCAAGTATATAGTTATCTCATTTTTGAGGGAGAGCGGAATCCTTAAAATATATTCCCGGCTTCTTTGTACTTTCATGACAGCAGTAGGCAAAAACCTTTTTAAAAAGTAATTTTTACTCATTTCCACCCAAGGTGTTGTTTATCTTTTGCACCATGCTGTTCCAAGTCATTCTCACTTAGCTCAGCTTTGTAGTCGTACAGTCTGACCTGTTGCAGGAGCATCACCGCGGTCTAACCATCTGCTTCAACTTGAAACGAGCTGCAGCTGAAGGCGGTCTAGTTTTCGCCGTTTCCATCGACAGTTGGAATAGGGAGAAGAAGAAAAAAAGATCTCTTTGAAATCGGTCAGAATTTTAACTCTCTCCGTCTTCACAGGCTATGTGCTGACAAAGGGAATTTACAGTATTGAACACTGGCAATTAACAAAAGGCAGTAAGGAAGCGCAGAGGGCTGAAGAGGGAACGTCTAAGGAGAGATGAGAGACCCTTTACTTCCTCATCAGTAAATCCTTGCTGATGGGCACAGAGGATTCTCTTTCCTAAGCTTTTTTTCCCCCCCTTTCCATCTCTGTTTTAATGAGCGCACACACACTTCCACACACCCCCACATTCATACACTCTCAATCTGGATTCCTCTCCCCGTGTTTGTGCCTTTCTTTCTCTTCTGACACACACACACACCCTAAAGAGCAGAGATTGCCTCATTCTATCATCATTGGCCTTATTTTGAGCGAAGCGTGTACAGGCATACACTGCAGAAAAGCCTAAGTCAGGAGGAGAGCAGCGTCTGGTTTCTATCAACAAAGCATTACATTACATTCGAAACCACCTCCTCTGTTTGGTGTTAATCTAATGGCCCATTACCCCACCTGTCATGATGAGAAAATATGGAGGGAAAAAATTCTACCTGACGCCCGTCTCCCACGCCTGAGTGAGGATGAGCATCTTTCTGTCACTGATGTGTGTTTGCACGGGCGTGTGTGTGTGTGTTTATGCATGCATATGTGAAGAGTGTATACGCGGAGCGTGCATGTGTGTTGGTGTGTTGCTGCGTGTGTGCAGAAGAGGATTGTTGATTCCTTGGCAAGCAGAACTATCTAAACAGTCCAAACAATGGCACTTTAAAAATCCCCCTGATGCACACACGCGCGGGCAGACACACAAACACAGGCAGACACACACATGCTCGCACTGTTTGTGATCTGGCATGTGATCTGTGAGAACAAACCCCAGAGTGGACACAGTGACGGGGGCGATAGCTCCTGTTTATCTGCCACTAGAGCCGAATGTTTACCATGGCAATGCGCAGGTGTGTGTGTGTGTGTGTGCGTTCATATGCATGCGTTTGCGTGTGTGTGCCAGGGCATGTGCGCACATCTGGATGCACGTGCACGCACATGCCTTTTGTGGACCAACCCAAGGCTTTTGGTTGCCAGGCAACCAGATAGAGAAACTTGTACCTACAGAAAAAGGATTTCACTTTCTCGTTGACAACACCCAAAATAACCAAACCTGTGCAAACACACCCACCTCCACGGTAACACACACACACTCTCTCTCTCTCACACACACACACTGTACAAAGCACTCCCACTTAGCACTGCTATGGGAAGGATTAACTGCATTGTGACCTTTGTTTTGATCATCTGTATAATGTGCCTGTTCACATCCTCAGCAAGATCCAAAATAACCAAAGCTGTGCAAATACAAAGACACACACACGCACACAATACACAAATGTAAATCAAGATGTGTCGGTTAAGTATGCATCGTGTGGATTACATTTTGTCTCACTGACTTAACCCCCATCCTATCAACATATTTAACATACAAGGACTATCAACGGGGGTCCCTGGGGACGTGATTCTGCAGCTGGGATTTGCTTCAAACTTTGCTATTTTTCTCTTTCAGTCTGTTATTTTTTAATCTTTATTGCTGAAACATGCATCACTTATGACAGAAAAAAACGTGTAGAAATTGGAAAAGGAAGTGCAAGGTTTGGATTAAAGAGCACTGGACCTTGAGTGGAGGTGAGCGGGGACAAGAGCCATGCTTACCCACCTTGGATTTAAGGCTGCTCATGGATAATGTTCGGCCAGGAAAATTAAACAGATGAAATGGTTTCAAGCAACAGGAAACCAAAGACCATCGTGCCACACCTACAGAGACCTGCTCCACCACAGCATCCAGGATCAAGGTGTTGCACTTGACAGTGGACCAGTTCTGAGCTGACGGATGCAACATGCAAGGATCTGGCAGGAAGAGGGAGAGGACTCTGTTTTTACAGTGACAAAGATTTGCGCACAAACGCAGTCAAAGTTGATGGAAAATCTTTCCCAGATATAAAACTTTTTACATTACAAGATGTTGACTATATTATCATCACCATCTTGTTGCTGCTGTTTACATTTAACCTGACGCAAATTCAAAAAATGCACTACGAAATTTTTCCCCGGGTGTATATGTTAATAATGTTCTATATCGTTTTGTTTTATGTTTTTTTTTTTTTTTTTTTACCTTTTTATGCCTTTAGTTTGATAAGACAACTGAAGTGAAGATGGGAAAGGGCTGCAGGTGGGAGATGAATTCATGGCTGTGTTGTGTAATGATAATAAATTACTTTGACACCTTAGTATGAGAAAAAGTTTTTTTGAAACTTACTTGATATGGATCATGAACCCTTAAAGGATAAGTTCGGTTTTTTGACACCTGGACCTTATTGTTAGGATTAAATACGCTCGTAGACTCACCCAGACAATTTTGGTGGAGCTCGGAGCCGTTTTCGAGCAATTTAGATCCATCCGACAGCGTTTTTTCTCATGCCATAGTAGCGGACGGGGCCAGAAATCGAAGCCCCTAAATTAGACATTATCTGCTGTGAAACTCGTGCAATGTCCACAACAACACCACCAGTTAGCCCCCATTCGCGGACGTGCAGTGGTTGCTTGTTCTCTGGCCAGCTGTTCGGCTCTTTCCCTCTGCATTAGGGTGACCAGATGTCCCGCTTTGCGCGTGATTTCACGCATTTTCTGTCTCTTTTCACGCATCACGCAAATTGAGACCATGTCCCGCACAACATCCCCCTCAGGCCCCAGCAATGAGAAGCCGGTGATGTTCCTGCACTCTGGGCTGTTTGTTGTTGTCATAGTAGCACCGCACGTACGGCGCTTAGGCCCGCCCCTAATTTTCTCCGCGCTACCAACAGCTGAGGTGACAGCTAGTGAATGACACTCACACCGCGCGTTCTTCTTTGGAAATGGAGGAAGGGGAGACGCCAAACAAGAAGAGACGATGCAGCTACAGGCGGTGTCCCACTTTGTCCCTCACAAACATACCCCTTGTCCCTCTTT
The DNA here is from genome assembly GCA_034769285.1 of Lutjanus argentimaculatus. Classification (NCBI taxonomy): domain Eukaryota; kingdom Metazoa; phylum Chordata; class Actinopteri; order Lutjaniformes; family Lutjanidae; genus Lutjanus; species Lutjanus argentimaculatus. The sequence continues at coordinate 20,682,851 of JAWZSL010000003.1, forward strand.
TGGTTTATTGGGACCTGGTCACCCTACTCTGCATCCTCCTTTCAAATAGCCCCTCGTCGGTGTATTCTGGCTCAAAACGATACGGGCATCCATTATACTCAAAGTCGTCGTCAGACACTTCTACATCGGATAAATATTCCGCCATGCTGCACAGAAATAGCCGTGTTGCCGTGTAGCCTAGCAACAACAGCGTCTCTTCTCAGCTGCGTTCCTGCGGCACACGTCTATAATGTCACCAAAAGTTACCCATTCTTGTAAAGCCCCGGATGACCATAACAACGAAGTTGAGCTGACATGGTGATAACACTGGCCATTCATTTATAACATGTAGGTGAAATGAGCGAGTTTCGCAGCAGATAATGTCTAATTTAGGGGCTTCGATTTCTGGCCCCGTCCGCTACTATGGCATGAGAAAAAACGCCGTCGGATGGATCTAAATTGCTCGAAAACGGCTCCGAGCTCCACCAAAATTGTCTGGGTGAGTCTACGAGCATATTTAATCCTAACAATAAGGCCAGGTGTCAAAAACCGAACTTAAACCTTTAAATACAACTCACTGAAATCTATGGAGAAATGTAAACGCTATTGTGCTTTTTATCCAGAATAGAAAACACAGCTCCACCATTTACATGTATTTGTTTACAGGCCAGTCTTGCAGGTTCCAATATGGCGGCAACATTGACGTACAATCCAATGGCCAATGTGGCGTCTATGTACATATGTCCATACCCCGACCCCCCTGATGGTGCGTGATACTTTAAATTAGGATCAATGGCAAAACATGAACTCAATAAAACTGCAAAGGCAGAATTGGATGCTTTTGACTGGCATCCCCCAGGACCCCAACACATTGATACTTTTTAGAAGCACTAATTAAAAGAGAAACAGAAAACAATGATATGAAGTCATTAGGAACAAATTAATTGACAAAGTCATGAAATTGGAATTATAGAGTGAAGCACCAGTGAGACATGACAACATAAACCTCTGGGGTCTGCGAGTCTCCCAGTCGGTAGGATTACGATTAAACGTGTGCGGCCGTGCACAGGAGCAAGTGTTTCCTTTGTGTGAGTCTGAATCCTTTTAAGTGAGTTACAGTGTTTTCAGCGTCTTACACCCCCTGGTACGCTGCTTAGCTGCTCTGAGACCCATTTAAAAAAAACAAAAAACAAAAAAAAAACAAAAAACAAAACAACAGCAACAGCAACAAAATATGAAGGCTCATTTCTGCAGCCCTCCTTGCAATCTCCTCTCGCTCCGTCTGCCGCTTCGCCCGCCACCTCTTGATCCCCCGACTTCCATCGAGAAAATAAATGCAATCCATTATCATTATAGACAAGAAGAGATACAAGGACAAAGAGAATGAAATGCCTCGCATCGCTTCTTTTGACACATTCATCACATTTGTGATGAGCAGGATAGGCAGGCAGTGCGCCTCACTTCAGCGGCTGAAACAAGAAGCCGGTAAGACTTTGGGACTGGAGAGGCTTGAAGTGACGCCCACGCTAATGTTCTAATCTTATTCCTGGGCCTATATTTGGATCCCGCCCATGTAAATTTAGCTTCACGGATGCCTCGACACACCCAAGGCGCTCCGGTTTCTATCTCACATTTGAATAAGTCTGTTTTTCATGAGCAAATCTATTCCACGATTACACAGCGAATAATTACCTACAGCTGAATACGGAGGATGAAATCATTATTCACCGTCAGATTATTAATCACTACTCCAGACCTGATCTGGCTCCTCAGCTGTGAAATTATAGTTCTACTTTAGCAAACAACAATAATGGACTGTAGTGAGTTGAACAGGGCGAGAAGGAGGGAGTGAAAGAGTGAAAGAGGGAGGGACTGAAAGAGAGGCAGACGGAGGAGGAGGAAGGCTGAGAGAAATATGAACCTGAGAGGAAGAGAAACTCAGGTGGAAAGCGACAGATAGAGAGGAAGGTGGGTGAAGAGGGAGAACACAGGAAAAATGAGTTTGCCGAACAGTGTGCTGGAATCCAGAGTAATAATTACAGCACTAGGTCCTTCCATTGTGTGTCCTGGGAAGCCGAATCCAACCACAGCCAATTTCAATTCATCTTTATTGAAGCTATTGTCAGCATCCTGGTTGGCAGAGAGCGAAGTGAGAGAGAGACAGAGAGATGGGAAATGGGACAGAGGGAAGTGCTCGGGGGAGACGGAGAGGGACGGAGAGACATGATGCATGAAAGGATGAGAGCTTCTAGTCATTTCTTAGACCTTTTTCACAGCAGCCATTTTGACATGAAATAGTAGGTAAACACAGGTGTTACCAATGGTTCTAATTAAGGTTCCATCCCATTCAGGTCAGGATGCTTCTATTGTGCATGCTGGCTTATTGGAAAGGCTCTGCTACACTTAATTAGTATCACTGGTGACACTTGTATTTGCCCTACTATGTTATTTCAATATGGCTGCTGTGACTGTTGCTACACATGCAAAGCTTCACACTAGCAGTGACACAGCATCGGGCTCCAAGTCATTTTCAGTGGAAGCCAGAAACTGATGTCCAACGCCACAAATCAAAACTGAGTTGGCCTCAACTTTTTTTCAGTGCAACCAATCCTATGCTTTTGTTTCATCGCTTCTGTATCCCGTCTCTGCACGAATCCCGTGACATGCATGAACTTTTTCTTGCTGTTGGCCAGTTTCCAGTTTCATTTAACCATATCCTTTTTTTCTTAGTGCGACATTACAAAAAAAAAGGCAGCTTGACGTTCCATGTTCACTGACTCTACACGCAAGTGCTCATTGACATTAACAAGGACACTTCACTGGTGACTCAGTGACAGTGTAACTGGCCAAATTTGGCTGTTTTGTGGTTATGCCACCGGTGTTGTGAACATATAGTCCGAAAAGCTTTCTGTTTTCAGCATACATGCGGTTGGTTTAATTTACTGTCTGATATATGCGGTGCGTCTCACAAAAGCAACTTCTCCTTTTTAAGCAACAATCATAGATTTTGCCGACTGACTTGACAACTGTTGCTAGCAGATTTTAACAGCTAAAGCTAGCAGTTGTATGCTAATGCTAACACTGAAATTATGTGGTTGGTTTCCAGCTTTAAAATTACAATCAAAACAAAAACAAATGGCAATCCTGGAGAAGAATCCTCAATCTTAAAATTAATGCCACCACACATGATACTGACACTAATGTTGCATCTTCAGCCCGTCCTCACCAGCAAAACAGGCGTGTAGATTGTCTGTACAAGCAGCTTATTATGACCCATATTTAGATTTATAGTTTGGCAGAAATCTCAAGAGGGCGTTGTAATTATGACAGGAGCAAGAGAGGAAATCAGGTCACGTAGTAAAAAGAGCAAGAAAGTCTAAATAAGGAGGCGGTTTGGGTGGATGGATCAGTCAAACAAAGACAGGGTTTCACCCAGGAGAACAAGGTTAAAGTTCTGCGTAAAACCAAAACACAACATTTGATTTTAAGTTACAGACATTGCATTATGTCTGCGACTTCTATCATTTGACATACGGGACATATTTTAACCTTAACTATGGTCTTTTCCTAAACCTAACCAACTTTTGGTGACTAAACCTAACAATACAGTATGCTGCTGTGTCACATGACATATGAAGAGGTCTGAAACAGGTCTGCTCTCTACCAGTCATATTCTGGGAGTCATTAGCGATCTACCAGTTTTGTTGTGTAGGTATGAGGACATGTTGTGCTTGTCCTCGTACTTACACCACTGTCATCTCACCAGTTAATGATTCATGTAGGAGGTGTAGAGGAGAAGGACTGACAGACTTGTTAGCGAACAACACACTGAGAGTTTTGCAGTTAACTGTTATCATTCATTTTGTTTGTGTCCACCAGATTAATGTAAATACAATTTTCACTCTCTTTTGGCTCGGTTTTTGGTCTCTACCAACTCGTGAGGGAGATAATTGACTCCTTATCTACTATCAGTTAACCAGCTAGTCCTAACTATGTCTGTCTGCTGTTTAGCGCTAGTGTGCATAGGATTTCTAGAGTGTTTTCACGCTATAGTTGCCTGCTTGGCTGACAACAATGCAAAATGAGCAGCGAGACTGAGCCAAAAGGTAAAGTTGTCAGTCAGACAGTTGGAGAATGGCTGAACTAAAAAGTTCTGTAAAGCCAAGGGGAGCTTCAGATTCGTGTGATAATTCTCTGTGTGTTCATACGACTGGCACACATTATTTGCACATTGTGATTTGATACATAGTTAATAAATCAAACAGTTAGCAGCAGCCTTCATGTTTGTATTTTCAAGTATACTTCACTTTTTACTGAGAAAAGGATTTTGAGATGATGAATAAGTTTGGCTGACATAATACTGCCTGATGCAAATTTGACTGGAGCAGCTTGAGTGTAAACAATGAGTGTCAACTAACCAAATAAAGAACAGGACAGAGCCTAAAGTCTGCTCGCAACCGCAGGGTGGATGTTCCGGTCCTGAGCAGGTATTTTTCCAAAGTAACTCTAATGCTTATGTTTGCAGCTTACATCAAAGCAGACAGAACCAGTTTAGCCACTCCTTGCACTTTTGCTCCAACTACAGCTGCATGCACATCACTTCAACATGTGGAGAAATCCAAAGTTTAACAGGCCTTATTGTTGCTAAGATGCTAATTGGACAGTTGGCGCATTGGCATTCAGCTGTTTATATGCGACTTTTCAATTTATGCATAAACAACCTGATGGAAAAGCCCTAAATTTGAGAAAAGAGGTCAAAATATCGCAAAAAAAAAAAAGAAAAAGTTTTTACTCTTGAGGTGGGAAAATGGGTGAATCGATCAAAGCGAAATACAATAAAGAGCAGAAACAGACTTAGTGAATAAATAATGACGTCTAGTGAAGCCTCTGCTCTACTGAAGAGAAGAAAAACAAAACATCAGATCTGTATGAAGCAGCGAAGAGACTGTAATGTTTCCCAAATTAATACATGAAACAAAAACACAAATTACATCTAACGTATCATGTTTTCCGCGTGGTTTTCCACTGTTTGAGGTTTGGCGGTCTTTTATTTACATCATCTTGTTGTGCCGTCTTCGTCTGCAGTGGTTTAATGGCACCTGACAGGAGGATCAAGACCACCTGCTGTTTATATTGAACCAACTCCTAAGGAGGTGGATGGAAACACACATTAAAGTCATATTCGCACAGGAGAAGTATTACCTGGAAACCTCGTGTGATTTAGAAATTACTCTGTCACGTCTGTGTTTCCTGTGGTGCATTTGCATGGGATAAGCAAAGCCTGTACTTTTCTTGAATTTACTGACATCATGATGTCAAGACCCTGCATAACATCGCTGTGTCAGAACAGCCACATTAATAACACAGTTTAGAGTTGTCTTGCCCACTTTCTGCATGCGTTACAAGCTTAAATACACATTTGCAGGAAAGCCTCTCTGTCATCATCACTCATTTTAAACGTCAGGATAACTGGTCTCACCGCACAGCTGTTGAGTGCTGTTCATCATATTAAGCCATCATCAAATTTCATACTCGTTCGGTTGTCTGACAACAGAAATTTGCAGTGGAATTTTTATTGTGCAAATTACAGACATGTCAGAGTTGTACTGGATTAAGATCACGGACGAGCTCTGCAAGGGCGTAGAATTTGTCGGGGATGGCAGAGACGTGTCTCTACCAATATCCAGGGACTACTGAATTGTTGATGGCAAGAATTTTGATCAAAAATGAAAGCACCGTTGTCTGTCAGCAGTGGTGGACAAAAATTCTTATGCTTTTAAGGTGAAACTTTAGATTAAAATTGTTTCATTGATCAACAAGCCTGGAATAAAAACACACAGGGAGCTATTTAAGTATGCAGAAAAATGTTAGTTAGTGAGATTCAGTCATCTAATACAGCCCCTGAGCTAAACAATGGATTTTCAAGTTCTGAAAGATCGCATCTCCACCCGTCAAATGCCTCACTCTGGTTTGGTCCACCACCTACCTTTAGCCATGGGTCTCATTTTACTGCCAAAATATTTAATACATCAATAAAGCGACAAATAAAGCAAGCAGAAATTCAGATTAACTCCCTTCACACTGTGAGCCAGTCAGCTTTTACCGTGCTTATTATTCTGTCACTCTGGAACTTAGCGACAACAGGGAACAGAAGAGCAGGCAGACAACATGGAAGGAGAACAAAGCGGAGCTGTAGAGAACATAGTGAAGTTGCAGCAGACTTTGCAGTGATTAGAAGTCACTGGTTCGTTGCGTTCCCATTTGACACGGGCAAACCAAGTCAGTCGTAGCTCCAGCTGTGCTATGTTTATTGCCCCCACCAACCGTGACATGAAATATCTGCCCTTGGACCCTGTAGTTATTACAAATTACAATAAGTCCCCAGGTAATACTCGTCCCATGCTCCTAGAGGTTAACATGCATATTCTTTAGTGGATTTTTTTAAATTTTTTAAAACAAATTTGGTTAAAATTCACACTACATTCAAATGGAAACCTGGCTAATCACAGCTTAGGGCAGGATTTAGCAAACAGTCAATTGCTGCATGGCAACTTATGGCTGACTGCGTCAGAGTGTGCATGTTTCTGCTTATATTTGTCATGCATGTTACTGCTTGTGTATCTGTACTATACGTGTCTCATCTCTGTCTGCATCTCTGTTTGCATTGTTGTTGCTCTTCCTGCTGCAGGGAGACAAGTCTTTAATTCCATGAGGCTTGCTGAGAGCTACGACGACTGACGCGTCCCAGAGCAATAATATTCAGGGGGTAGAATTTTACAACATCCCCTCTCTGTTGGTATTGAAGCCCTTGGAACATTGCTCTGCTCATTTTCATACATATTGCCTCTTCTGTCTTCTTTGGATGCACCTCTACCAAGATCCATCACGGAAAGAAAGTGTTTTCTTTAAGACGTATCTTACCGTAGTCAACACTGCTGAAATGCCCCTTTGAAGCGATTTTTCACAGCGGCAGAATGTTTTCAGTGCTTTTTTAAACACACACACCTCCAGAGGAACTCAGGAGCAGTCAACCTACAACACTGGCAGCCTTGGGAATCGCTGTAACCACCAGCGTTCAGCCTTTTTTTCTCCCTTCCCTGCACTCAATATAGATTGTTCCAACAAACACAGAACTTAAAAGCTTGACTTTTTTGTTAGAAATGACCGTATACTAGGGAATAAAATGCTATTTTGTGAGTCTAAATGACTTTATTACAGGTATAAATAATATTACTCCAAAGTAAGTACCTTAGTTGGCTGTTCATGACCTCCTTGTGGAGATGAACATGCTAAAATGTGCAAATGGAAACAATTGGCACCTACTCGCACAAAAATAATTGCTGCAATGGGAGCACATTCTATTACCATAAAAGTCACACTTAACACCTTTGCTTCAGTTAAATAAATAAAAAAAAGTTAAGAGTTATTAACTAATACATTACAGGTCACAAAGAGCTTTAAATGGATGTGTAGTGTTTTAGTAAAGCACGTCCTCCAAAAGCAAAAATGTCCCTTTAAAGCTCATACTATAGAGATTAAGTGCTGAAAGGTTACCGACCCTGTTTCTTAGTGTAATCCACTGTAAAGCCTCAAAGTTAAGTATTGTACAAGACACCAGGGATACTTGTGTGAAGGATTAAAAGGTGTCATCAGATAACCAGGCCACACAAAACATGAGCTGAACCACCAAACTGCATTTAAAAAATAGCAAATATTAACAATTTCTTACATGTACATAAAAACACATAACCCTATAAACTCAAAATAAAATGCGTTGTATGTGGACAGTATTCTTGTCAATTCGGCATCAATTTAATCCATAAAGATAAACTGTATAAACTTTACATTTTGGACTTTGTCACCTCAACTCGCTACCAGCCCCCGTTGGCCACCTGCACTATTTTAGTGGGAGAAGACAGTGGGAATGAGAGGTGAACCATTTCAGAAATTACAATTTTTCACTGAAAGATTTGCTGGTAGGTGGATCAGATAAATGCTTTTTAAAACACCAACTCCTACCACCGTGAATTCACCGTCTATTGAGTTTGTGTACAGATGACTGATTGCAGAACGTCTTCTTTGATTTTGTGATTTTTTTCACCTTGGCGTGGCTCAAATCTTCAAAAATAACAAAGCTGTATGATCAAACAGTGGTGGGAAGTAACTAAATACAAATACTCTGTTACTGTACATAAGAAGATTTTTCGGTTTTACTTTACTTTTTTCACCTGAGAATTTATTTTTTATGACAACTTTATACTTTTACTCCCAACATTTTAGCACAAACATCTCTACTTTCTACTCCTTATATTTTTGAAACAGACCTGTTACTTTACTGTGAATGCAATTGAGCGGAATTGATGATTTTTGCATCATTACATGTCATTTTCCCAACATCAAGACCAATTTCAACCTAAATGGATCCGGTAATGCCTGCATACTTACTCACATAAAATAAAACTGACAACATTTCGAACACACTTGGATCTTCATCAGGTCAGAAACCTAAAGAAGGTAAGAAAACTGATGAAGAGCCAAGTGTGATCGAAATGTTGCCAGATCAACTTTTTATGGCATCGAGTAAGTGTGCAGACGTTACCTTTTTCTTTGAAACTGTTTCTGATAGCCTTGCACCTACATGATGTGCGCTTAATTCCTCTCCCTCTACCGTAAATAGATGAGACAATAACACAGAAAAGATGATTCCTGAGTGCATCTATCAGTGCATATGATGCACGACAGATGCAACGAGATGAAAATGAAGACGAAAACATTGCAAAAGATGTAATGAGACGAAAACAACGTAACAAGACAAGAACGATACAACAAGATGAAAATTATGTAAGAAGACGAAAACAACACAACAAGATGTAAGAGGACAAAAACGGCGTAAAAGACGTAACAAGACGAAACAAATGTAACAAGATGAAACAGACAGAGAGGAAGACTCAACCGCAGAGAAAAGGTGAGGCTCAGAAACAGCTGGTAGAAATATCATTTAGTTTTATACTTTTTGTAGATTTCAGAGCCTGAACTTTTTCAGTTTCACATGAGTAAAGAAGTTGAATCAGTACTTCTGCTTTTACCAGAGTCGTTTTTAGTACTTCGCTGAGTTGAGTGAAGAACGTGTGTAGTTTTGCCACCTCTGAAAAGCACATTATCGCTCCCCCAAGTCTAATAGCAGGCGTGCAGCTTGCTCCTTTGCTGCGGTGCCTGTGACAGCAGAATATTACATATTAAAAATGTGGTTACAATGTCATAATTGCAAAAATAATTGCTGTAATGGGAGCACATTCTATTATCATAAAATTTAAAAGTCTCACTTAACACCTTTGCTTTAGTGAAATAAATAAAAAAGTTAAGAGTTATTAACTAATACATCACAGCTCACAAAGAGCTTTAAATGGATGTGTAGTGTTTTGGAAAAGCATGTCCTCTAAAAGCAAAAATGTCCCTTTAAAGCTCATACTATAGAGATTAAGAGCTGAAAGTTTACGACCCTGTTTCTTAGTGTAATCCACTGTAAAGCCTCAAAGTTAAGCATTGTACAGTACACCATATAGGGATACTTGTGTGAAGGATTAGAAGGTGTCATCAGATAACCAGCCCACACAAACCATGAGCTGAACCACAGGAGAAGACAACATCCCAGGCGTCGGCTTTCAGCCCCTCGGGCCAAATCTGCAGCCGCAGATAACAGCGTTGCCTCCGCACTCTGCCGAGGGTAAAGGGGAGAGTTTTCTTCTCGTATGAATTTGACCACTAAAGGTGACCGTAGAGAGACAGATCCTTATCCTTGAATGCTCGCCCCACTGTCGGTTGACATTCATCAGCTGGCACCGAGCCCGGCGCTTCAGTTGTTGGCGTGTGGAGTGGACATCACCGGCCTGACCTGCCATGACACTGCAGTAATACTGTTTCAACGGGAAATAACATAAGGTGGGTGGAAGTCCTTGTCCAGCTAAACACCACCTTGCAGTCTGCTTGACACGTTGGCAGTTTCCAGTGTGTTTTATTTAGACGCAGCAGTTTGTGCAGCACAGCTAAAACAGAGGAAAAGGTATCACACTGTAGGGAGTGCACTAAAATTAGACTGAAACACAAAAGACAAAGTACTTGAGATCAGACCTTTAACAACTTCAGACAAGAGGAAATTAACAACTACTTTGTTACTCAAAGTTGGTACGCCACCAAACATGGTCGTCTACAGAACATATTATATAATCAAAAAAGGTGAATTTTCTGGTCTAAGGCCCAGGGCCTTATTTCTAAAAATGTTCTTAGATTTATTTTTGAACTTAAAATCATTTCTGACAGTGATCTCACATTTGATTCATAAAAGATACTGAGCTTAAATGACCTTGCTTACACACATTCTGCAATGAACGCCTGTCATATATAAATCTAAAATTAATTTAAAATTGACAGCACCTGCCTTATAATTAGTGCTTTTTCTCTATAGTGGTAATAGAAAGGGTTTTGTCAGGAATAGCCATGGACCAAAAGGGAAAAGCAAACATTTTGAAAGACAAGATAATGGTGATGGTAGAGGAGATTGTTTGCCAGATAATACAGGAGCATAACCGTCAGTTTGACACTGGGGGGTCCAACTTGATCACTACTGATGGTCAATGTTATTCATCTGTTCCATGTTAGCTCTTAATCGTATCACAGGCCTGACACACAGTCTGTATATGAGCCAGTAGACGGCAGAAATCACACTGTGGGTGACCAAGACCAATCATCCTAAATGGGCTCCGAAATGCATATGTTAAACAAAACAGGCCATTACAACAAAGCACAACAGTTTAATCATATGCTTTATGCATCACGTTAGGCACCAAGACAACAGTGGCGGCCAAATATTCACGCACACAAACACGCACACAGCTGACAGACGCAGCAGCGTCATTCATCAAGCATATGGATGGACGTACACCAGCACTAACATGCTCAGTAATGTTAACAATGACGCTTGAGCATAGACTGGAACAGTGGCACATAAACCACACACATACACATGCAGATGGCAGGCACGCAACAAATACTCCACCCAATAAACAGTAATACTGAAACAGGCAATAGACTAGTAGAGTCTGAAATAGTAAATGAGCTTGCTTTTGGTGATGACAGCAGGAGCTGACAGGGCCTGGTGATGAACGCTGAAATGATTTCATTAATCCAACGATTCAGACATTTCTCTTTCAGGGGAGAGCTGGGACAGAGTTCAGTCTGCGTGTCATCACTGATGCCCTGATACTAGTTTTTTATCCATTTGACAGCTGAAAAGAGTCTTTCAACAGCTTATTATGGGGAAGGTGATGAGGCTCAAGAGGTTCATTTTGGGGAAAATCCTGGTGCATATACCCACCTCAACAAGTGATGGAAATGAACTGAGAATTTTTGTCTGCAGCTGCAGTACAAACACTTCATGTTCTGATGTGAAAGTGTGTGCTGGCGGGCTGCATTAATGTCTTGTTACCAAAAATGTTTGACCGAGGCAAGCAGCAGCTCTTATAAACCTGAATGTGTCCACCTTAAAACGAGTGTCAGTTGTTGAGGAGAAACTGGTGCAAGAGTTGGTGTCTGGGCTGATAATGATGGCTGAATTTCCTCCTGCTCCTCATGTCGTCTTCTTGTGACAACCTGAAGCAAACTGCTTGGTTTCGCCATGATTTTACATTAAAAGCACCGAGCTAGCAGGACGTAGGATTCTGTTCCTCTGTGCAATGTGCAGGCTGTGCACTGATTGAAAGAGAGGCTGCTCACTATCTGGCATGTTTGTGACATTCACTGACACTCAAAAAAGTCTTAGACTATCATCATCAGATGGTAAAAAAGAAGAAGTTTTACTTTTATTGGTCACACACACACACACACACCTATGAGTTGAGTTACATTTTTACTGTAGCACAGCACAGCTTCTCTCCCTACAGTGGTTGGCTAAGACCATGGGCTCAACCAAGTGTATGTTTACCTGAACAAACAGAAATCATTTGAAAATAAAAAGGAAATAGCAGAGATCAATTAAGAGGGTTAAAAAAGGATGGCATTGTCAATATATTTTCTGTTGTATATTCATCACCAAACTGCAGTACCCCTGTGTAACCAGAATTGTTTTTTTTTGCATAAGTAATATTTGAGATCAAACAATGAGTTTCAGCTCATTGTTTAGCTGTCAACTTTACGGTTTTGCTTCACTCTCTACACTCACATAACAATGTTTTCAGCAGCTGATTTTTGCATAAAAGCTCTACAAACTCGCTGCACAATAAGCTGGTGAAACCTCAGGAGTTGGTAGAGACAAAAAACAGAGCTAAAAGAGAGTGAATGTTGGACTTAGATGTATAAATAGCCACCCACTTTAAAGGACATCTCTACGCATTTTAAGCTTTCCATGTGTCTATTAACGGCAGTTAATGCAGCACGTTTTTGGTAAGATGGTAACAATAGTCAGGTGACCTTTGTCATCATGGTGATTTTCTCGTGGTTAATGTTATGAAAATGTAATAGTTTGGTTTATTCCAGGCACCAGAACTACTTGGTTAGGTTTGCTCAGGCTTTGGGTATAAATAAGTATATTGCTTATGTGCCTTATATTACTTATGTACCTAAAATTACAGGCAAAAAGCAAATACTGCATTGTGATAACATGAAATAACTTGAGTGTGTTATTCTCAGTGCTTTTGGTGAGACCAGAATGAGAGATTATCTCTGTACCTGCTGGATGTGTAAAAAAGCAACTGCTTGCTAACAAGTTTGCCACTCAATAATGTGTTCTCAACTTGTTTCCACTGCGCCCAAGTTGCCAGAAAAATCAGTTGTTGCTGGTTTAAAGCTGAGAAAAATATCCAAGACAGACGTGCATTAAGAAGTTACACCATAGCTGATGTACACCTCCTCAAAAATGTAATTACATGTACACGTAGGGGCTACGGAGACAGAGATTGTTGGTAGTGATAAGGCAAATTGAAGAAACACGCTGTCTCCATTTCGCCAATACATATTCATCACAGCCATCTCCACTGCAAACCTCGCGCCGACCATGATCACCGCTCTGTGTCAAAATGAGTGAAAGAATGTGATCGCCCGGTAATGGTCTCCTGTTCAGTAATGAGACAAGGTGAAATAGAAGTTACCTGGATGCAATTCCAGTGATGCAAGTGTTTCAATAGCCCACTCACTGTCACTACACGACAAAATAAATAAAAGAATGTAAACAGAATCACTGTGGGTAATATAATTAAAGCGGAACACGACCTGATCACATACTGTACAGTACATGATAAATCAGTCTGGTGCTGCTGGTGGTGTTTTGAGTGGATGAAGACTGTCATTGAAGTATAAATCCAACTTGATTTGTACTACAGCATTTAGGACTAAGAAAAAGACATCTTAAGCTGCATCACATTTACCGAACTAGGCCAAAAGTATGTGGACACCAGCATGAGTGCCTAGTTATAGGCTGGTTAAAAGTGGGGGTGCAAGATGAGTATGGTAGGAAAATTTTCTTTAACACCTCATTGTGACATTTCTTGCAATATAGAGCCTTCAGTCATTACCAGTGAAGCTGCTGCATTCACTACGAAGCCCAGTTGATATTGTAGCCTACTATTATATCTAAAAATATCAGTTTTTCATTGTGTTCTGTACTTTCAGCAGTGAGTGCCAGATAAATGCACATGAAGGGCAACCACTTACTGCATCCTGCTGTTAAAAACTGAGTACACTTAGTCTAATCACACATTATTATACGATTAATCAAACAATTAACTAACGTTAGTCAACGTCGGACAACTGTACCATCTTTTAGCAATGAGTGTTTCTGTAGTTGTGACAAAATGTTAGAAATTGTAAAAAAAAAAAAAAAAAAAAAGGTATTAGCAGCTTGAATTAAACCAAACCTACCTTCTCTCCCTGGAGAAATCAAATTCCATTTAAAAAATAAGAAATAATAACAATTTCTACGTGGCTCTGGAAACTGAAAATAAAATGTGTTATATGTTGACAGTGTTCTTATCAATCCTACATTAATATGATTCATAAAGATAAACTGTATTTCTGTACAAACTTTACATTTTGGACTTTGTCACCTCAACTTGTTACCAGCCCCTGTTGGTCAGCTGCGCTATTTTAGTAGGAGAAAACAATGTAATGTGTATATAATGGACAAAAAGCTTGAGCTTAAACAGTACAGTAAGGACAGAAAATTGCATCATTTACTTAAACTGCAGCTGTAACAATAATTTCAGCTACAACACTTATATAACTGAACTCGTACACAATATCTGGTCTGTGATCCTGCTATCAATACAATATTGATAGTGTATATCTGCCAGCTCTCGTATGAAGCGATGAAGCCAAAGAGAGTGAAGAATTACAAACTGTGCCGCTGAGATAAAAATGGGACTTCTAAAAACACTTCACCCTCTGTTAGTTTTGACTCCTGACTCCCTGCCTCCTACGCTCTCCAAAATACACCTTCCCTCCAATCACGTCACTTAAAATTGACAAATGGACAAATTCATATTTCTGGAGCCGCAGACATTGAAATAACTTAATAGTAGAGACCAAAAAAGAAGAACAAGAAGCCTTGACAAGCTGTGCTTTAGGTGAAAGCACAAAACTCTTTATAAATCACGTCTTTCAAATTCAAACTGCTGTTAGTTAAAGGGATAGTTCAGATTTTCTGTAGCAGGTTTCCATAGCTGGTGTATTAACAACCAGTTTGGAGAAGCAGCAGGAGCACCACTGTAAGAAGCTAAGCAATGAACTGCTGTGGACAGGGTCAGCAGCAAAACACATCTTAGCCACCTGAAAAAAAAAGACAAGGTGATTCATTTATCATTTGTAGTTCTCTGTTTGATTGATATTGATTGAAACTGATGCTTAATAGAGGGGTAACAGTGATGTTCTGGGCAGTTTTAATGACCCATTGTAGAGTCTTCCTCTCCTGGGTCGTGCACATCCCATGCCAGTTTGTGATTTTTTCATTCAGGATGCTTTCAATTGCTCCTCTGTAGAAGTTAACAAGAACATGGCACTGGAATTTTGCCCTCATAAGTTTCCTTAAAAAATACAAATACAAGCTCCTTGGTTTTGCTAACTATGACTTTGCTGGCAGTAGGTTATTTTCTGTGCACCAGTCTGCAACACTGTGGATTTCCTCCCAATATGAAGTCTCATCGTTGTTTGAAATCCGGCTGATGATGGTAGTAGCACCTGTGTACTTCACAACAGCTTCACAACAGCTGAGGGCTGTGCACACAGCCTTGGGGAGCTCCAGTGTTGAGCACAAGAGTGGAGGAGGTGAGACCACCAATCCAAAATCAGTTTAAGTGTACGCTATATTCAGAATATTTTAACCACTTTACCTCGCCATCAGACAGCCTTTTCTGACAGGAAAACAATGTTATATAAGCCAAATATAGCTCTCTCCAAACCAACCAGACTACTTTGGTAAAATCAGTAATTTTACCTCGCTGAACACAGGACTTGCTGGGCTGATCGGTTAGCTTGCTTGTATTATTGTGTGACTTCAGTGTTTTAAAACATTGTGTTTTAAAAGTCACAAAATAATACAAACAAACTAAACGATCAAGGCAGCAGCAGACCAGCGACTCCTGTGTTCTGTGAGGAAAAACTAATTTGTTTTTCAAAGGAGTCTTGTTGAGCAAGGAGCAATATTTGGCTGATATAATGGCAGTTTCCTGTTAGTAAAGGCTGTTTGACTGCAAGGTAAAGTGGTTAATATGTTCCTAATAAAGCTAACGGTTAAATTGATATTGAATTTTTTCAGGTAGGTCTCTTTTTAAGTGGCTAAAATGCAATTTGCTGCTCACCCTGTCCACAGCAGTGCTTTGCTTAGCTTCTGTGTTAATGCTCCTCCTCTCTGCCTCTCTAAACTGGGGGTGTGTCTGCGATCTGTCATCTACTGTAGCTAATACACTGACTATCCATAAGTACCTCTTGCAAGGTCACTTCACATAATCCCAACTATCCCTTTGAGAGGAAGGTTTTTTTTATTTTAGGTTTCTTTTGTATTATGTACAAGGTGTGCAGCAGACAGAGGCACAGAATAGGTGTGAGTAGAGGCAGTAGAGGTAGAAGAGGAGAGAGGATAACATGCAGCAAAGGTCAGGAAACAGATTCAAACCCACAAAATTATAGGGGCACGAGGCTACTCCTGTTGAGCCCTTTTGATCCACCAAATTGACCTTCCATCAGTTTGGGTCTACAGGGAGCTATTTGTAAGTTGGCAGCCATCGAGGCCGAAAAATGTCTCGCAGTTCCCCGACAATCAGCCCTGCAGAGCTCTGACCAGAAGCAGAGCAGCACGATGGACTCGTCCGCTGTGCCACCGCCACCGGGGCTGTCAGGCTGTTTGGTAATCAGTGAACTGTTGCAAACATTAGGATGCTTTGTCAAGTGGCCTGTGAACACGGGAGAGCACTGCAACTCTGGAAATGAGGATGATTTATAATACAAGGGAAAAAGTGGTGTCACTAATCCCGCCAGAGCAGGAAACACAATGAGGGCTGTCAGCAGAAACACTAAAAGTACAGGATGAGGTCGTATTGGTGCTAGAAAGACAAAGAAATCAGACAGCAGTTTTCCCCTGAACAGATTCATTAAAGCCTGCAAAAAGAGTGACTTATTAGAAGCTCTTGTATGCTTCATTTCTACTGCTGGTCATTAATCTCCAGGAAAATAAACTGAAACAGTTAAGTAGCTTTCATGAACACGCCTCAGATAAAGTCTAACTACCTGTAGTTCTGGACTGTGAAGCATGCAAAGTTTCTTCAGCAACCTGGATTTAATTTAAGCATGCAAGAGTCAAATATAAACAGATTAATCACCACGAATCAGAGAGGTAATAGAAAATGGAGAATTGAAACAAAGTGGAAATCTTACCAAGCAGTGTGACTCTCCAGTCTTCATTCCTTTTGTGTGTTGTCACAACTGTAATTAAGTTTTTATTGTAAACCTGACAGCGCATTAAAATTCGATATTTTCAGGCTGACAAAATGCTTCATTATGTTGTCTTTATATTGACAAATTTGGTTGATGACTGAGTACTTAAAATAAGAAAAGACTATGTCTCGATACAAAAAAACCAATTACTTCTGTAGTACAGAAACTGAAGCGCGACTTTGTGCTGCTGAATGACGCATTCACTCGCAGCTTTTGTCTTCTATTTAATATATTACTCACAGAAAGCATTCATAGGTAGCTCTGCAAACATCCAGCTCAATCTGTTTGTCATGTGTGAACTGAAGACCTTGTTTTTTTCCTAAGGCAGGAGGAGAATCATGTCTGCTAGAGAGGATATTAACTAGAAATTCCACTCTGCAACTGTACTAAAATGTGATATCTTCAGGCTGCCACATGTTTTGTTTCTTAAGGTGATTTAAAATGATCCACACCATTAGTTTTCAGGGGCTGCATCCCCTCCTTGTATTAACTGTTTGCAGAAAAAGCACTTAAAGTCAGCTTGCATCCACTTGATTTCTAATTATGTCCATGTTCTTTTGATAGAAAGAAATCCATGAATTTTAAACAGGCACGGCAGGAGGCATCTCCAGCCATATATCCAGTGACATGACATGACATTTACGTATTATACAGAAAAAGATGCACATAGACAGAAACACTGGAGGACTTTTGCTGCAGTACAGAGCAAGACATGAGATGATTTAATGTGATGGGGGGGCCACAGACCAATGGCATACCCACAACATTATACTAAATAATGCAGTATGATACTGAGATTACAGCTCTATTCATTGACTCCCATTAGAGTCTAGCAGCTCTGTGAGGCTGTGCACTGTCACAGCGATGCTTGGAGCTAAATGCTAACATCAGTGTATTAACATGCACACAATGGCAATGGTCACATGCTGATTAGTGTTGTTGTACTTGAGACCAGTCTCGAGACCGCTTTTTGAAGGTCTTGTCTCAGAATCGACCACAGTTTTACTCAGTCTTGTCTTGGTCTCAGACAAAGAGGACTCTGGATTTTATTTGAAGACCACAACTGCAAGGATATCACTAAATCACATGTGCATTGTTGAATTTATTACTGTGTTTGGAAGCAAAACTTCTCGCTTCAATCTTGACCCTGTCTTGTCCTGCATTGGTCTTGGTCTTGACTTGGTCTCAACCCCTCAAAGTCTTGGTCTTGTCTTGGGTCTTGATATATTCTTGTCTCGGTCATGACTGGTCTCAGTTTAGGTGGTTTTGACTGCAACACTAATGGTGATATTTAAAGGATATAATATTTGCTGTGTTCACCAAATGAGTTAGTTATGATGTGTAACATTTCCACATTAAAATGCCTAAAACGCTGGAGATATTATATATTTTGTTGAGCTGTGTACTTACATTATCCCAAATGTTTCTTCAAACACAGAGAAATCTGTAATTTAATCAAACTAATGGCGTGTTTCCTGCTAGGAAACTCACTAGTCGCTGTAACTTCTGCAAAAACATCAGCGAACATGACTAAACTTAACGTGAAGAAAACTTTAATTACCTCGTCAGTGAACATAATTGCTTCCCGAGCCATCCAATGCCACTGCACGACATCAACAAACTATGTCTTTTGTTATTGTTTTAATGTGAGATGGCAGAACTTACATACTATGCATGTAACATCATTACTGTATTTGGACGTAAAACCTCCTGCTTCTAATGGAACCAATAACTTGACTCATTTCTTTCACTTACTATGAGGCAACATTAGCAATTGCCTCAGGCCTCAAGTTGCCATGGGCATGATAAAATGCCTCATAAACATATGGTTAATTCTGCTTTTCACTAAATAATTATGTCTTTTTAAAAATCCATGAGCTAAAATGGCATCAGAATGCTTAATTCATTAGTGTCGTAGAGTCTCACTACTAACTGAGTCTATTGCATGATCTCACCGTGCATCTGTGAAAATGATTCAGGAAGACAGTAGCCAACTCGTGTAAATAAACAGCTTGGTATGGTGCACAGACAGACCTTTTCAGTAAAAAAAAAAAAAATGAAGCAAAGCTACTCCAGTGTGGTTGAAAAAGGGAGGAAATGGAAAGATACTAAGAGATAATACCCACCTCAGCCACAGCCTGTTTATCCTGCTGCCATCTGGCCAGAGATACAGAAGTATCCACTGCCATACCACCAGAACAGCTTCTCCTTACCCCCCCCTCCACACCCCACCATAAATAAAAGTCTATTTTATGATGTATTGTTTATTACCGGATTGAAACAGAGGAGAAAAAGGGATGTGAAGGGCCTCATGCCTGTGTTTGCCTCAGGCCCTGAGATGACTAAATCTACCCCTGCTAAAAGCCACAAATGTGAAGCTCATCCTGGCACTAGAGGAAAAATCAGAGGTTCACCAAAGTCAGTGTGATTCATCCACTGGGGGACCTGAATGACTGTACAAAATTTCCTGGCAATCCCTCCAGTGATCGTTCAGATATCTCAATCCAAAGTGGTGGACTGACTGACTGCCATGGCAACACTGGTGTCCCCATAGTCATGCCACTAGTGAGGCTAAAAACTTTTCTCTGTATGTTCCTATTTAGGAAAGTGGCCCCATTACATGTAACACTCAGTCTTACAAAATGAAAAATGAGTGCAGCTAACATGGTTAATCAATACATCGCCTAAATGAAGAGGATCGATACCACAAGCTCATACTATGCAAGCAGAAATGACTGAAAGTCACACAGCTGGTTTACTGGGCTCAGTGGAGGAAACTGACTGCTGATACTGTGAAGGTTTTGCAACATTTATTGTTGTTCACTCCACATGAAATCTCAGTGTTTGTCAAGTAAATTACCGGCATGCTTAGGCCTCTCTGTTTGCTTTAATTGATCTAAATCATTTAAAGGCCTAAAGAGTGAAGCACTGTTTAAATGCTACTAAGTGAGAGTGGGTGAAATGGTTGAAGTCATTATCAGGACCTTAATTAGGATATTGAATATCCAATATATATCACACTATGGTAGCCTAAATGTGTTCAGAAGCTCAAATAACGTGATCAAATTGATGTTTAAAGCAATTTCATTTCCTGACATTACCTCTGAATAGTCAAGCTCTCTCCCATAATGACTTTCAGGTCCTCTGTCACTATATTATGTGCCATATATGAATCTTATAAATGAATTTTTAGCCACACTCTGTGTGACTCTGGGGATGGTAATGATGGTTGGTCCACCATTTTGATTCTGACTGAAATATCCCAACAGCTAATGGATGGATCAGCCTGAAATGTGGTGCACACAGTCATGGTCCACAAAGGACAAATCCTACAGACTTTGGTGATTCTCTGACCTTTCCTCCAGCACCACCGCAAGGTTGACATTTTGGGTTTTGAGTGGAATATCAGGTCAAAATATCAGTGTGTGCAGTACATTGGTTTATTCAGTTAAGTCTTTCTGCAGGTGCACAGTAGAACAGGACATGCCCACTACATGACACACCCTTCAAACGGTCACAGTTGGGTTAGGCACAAAAACAACTTGGTTAGGTTTAGAGAAAGATCATGGTATGTTAATCCAGGAAATTATCTCAGGTGGTGTGTCATGTAGTCTGCAACACTGTTTATAGACACTTTAACCACACAATATTTCCATCAATCTCAGTTGGATTTTGTTGTATTAGTAATTAGCAAATGCTAGCATGCTAACATCCAAATCTAAGATGGTGAACATGGTGAACATGGTACCTGCTAAACATCATCATGTTAGTATTGACACTCAAACCACAGCCTTACAGAGCTGCTACCATGTCTGTAGACTCCTGATCTTGTTTTATGTTTTTTAACGGCTATTTTTCCCAGGTCTGTTCTCAAAAAAGAACTTACGTACTTCAAGAGTCTTATAAGTGAAATTTAAAGTAGAAACAGCCAACTTTTTAACTCTGCCCCTTGTATTTCCAAGTGATTGCCTATTATTGTTTGTGCCACTGTCGCAGAGTCAACACCTGTACACAACACTGAGCACTTTCAAAGCTTTTTCTCCAGAGCCCAGCTCTGTGGTGTGAAGAAATGGCCAACACACCACTCCAAAAATAAGAAAGAAGACAAAAAGCATGTTCACTGAAGAGGTAAATTGAAAGCCATTGAAATGATGTTCCTTTCATAGTAATTGACTGTTGACTGATTGATTCTGATTGAGTCTCATTGTTTTGTTGAGTGGCTTGGTCCGAACCACCAATTCAAATCAGCAGTACTTAAATGAGACTCAACAATCAGCTATTTTTCAACAGAATTGCTTACCCTACCTTTAATCTAGCCTATAATAGAGACATCATATTCCCAGGAAATATTGTGGCCATTGGCAGACCGATTTGCATAGTGAAGTCTCACAGGGAACCAGTTTAGATGTAGATGTTGTCAATATGTCAACTGAAGTTAACAAAAAAAAAAAAAAAAAAAAACTTCATACCACTATTATGCATTACATTACATTAAACTTCATTAGTCTGATTTTAATTACAGTTTGCTCAGAATTATTATCATTCATGACACCATCATATCATCACAATACAATAATTATTAAGAGGGTTGGGAGGGTTACTTTAAAAATGAATTTCAATACAATTACAAATGACAAATTAATTAATAACATAACCCAAGTATTACATTATTAAAGTAATGTAACTTTATTACTAGTCTCTTGAAGTATTGTAATGTATGCACACTGACCACTGCAGTATATTGTTCTTTATTTTGACATGTATTTTCAAATTGTAATCCTGCTATTTACCCCCATTTTTACTAATATTTCTTACTATCTGCAATTCTTTGTTCTGCAACTGTAATGGATTACAGTTCCTTATTTTTTGTATCCTAATTACATAATCCCGTTACATGTAATCCGTTATTCCCCAAGCCTGATTATTCAACATCGGCCGAGAAGGCAGACTGCAGATCATGAGAAACTGAAGATCTGTCAAACTGTTTATTTAATATTTATTGCTCCTAATATTTGTGAATATAAAAATTGCAAACTGTGTCAAATCTGCCTTCAGGCTCGGAGGAGAAAAATTATTTTATCGAGGACCTCTGACAGCTTGTAGAGTTGGGTTTTTTTATGATGTCATATACAGAGTTCTTATTTATTTTTTGCCTTGAGTTATCAAACTCATCAGACGCACAGAGGAGAATACCTCCTATCTGAAAATATGAACATTTAAAGAGCATAAGTGCAGATAAACCTTTCTTATCTGTTCCCTAGTTATCTTCGGGTCTTTTCAGGTTTTTGGTCCCCACTTTCAGCTGCCCTAAGCGAGCAGTAAAACAACTACCAACTTCTCTTTCCTGTTTTCTGTTTTGGTCCAGCGACAGCCCACCAAGACGCCTCCTGGCACTCCAGCTGGCTGCTCTGCTATTGTGCAGGAGTAATGGCCACGAGGCTCTTGTGAGCTGCGCGAGATATACTCCGGGTTCCTTCCCCGATCTGTGGACTCCCCGTGCGGTCACCGAGCCGTTTTAAATCATGGCCTCTGATACTGGAGAGGTATCAGGGAATATAGTAACAGACTGACGCTGAGGCAGGCTGACAGCGACAGGGAGAGGCAGATGGACACAAGCACACTCACATACATGCAGACACACACGCAGGCTGTGGCCACACTGCTGCGACTGTGAGTGGAAGCGTGACTGTGACAGTTCTGCTGTGGGGTTATCAGTGACCAACAGAGCATGCCCAGACACACACATACACAAACACACATATACAACCCCCCTATATATACACACACATACCATCCTGAGGGCTCTCCAGTCACTGTTATGTACAGTCAGAGCCTGACGGGAGCAGACTTTGCCTTTTCCTTGCCCATCATCATCCCTCCTCAACCTCTTTTATTCACTGTCTTGTACCTCTTTGCCCCCTCCTTTCTCCCCTCATCCACACATCTACCTCTTATCTCACACCTCCCTCCCCTTCACCTCCTCCTCCTCTACCTCTCCTTCCCCCCTGATCCATATTATCCTCTTAAGTAAAACACCCCAATCATTCTTCCCCCGTCATCTGCAACTATATTGCTGAGGTCACACAGACAGACAGCCCCATGAGCGCGTGCATGAGTGTGTAGGTGCCCGCACCACGGGTGCTAGCGAGGCAAATATGGGTGTCATCATCTGAGAGATCATACCGCATGAGCAGGAGTGTCTGTCTGGCTCCCTCCCTTAGATTTTTCTCTCACTCTCTCTCTGCAATAACAGTTTCACACTCCCTTCCCCTCTCCACTGGGAGACAAACATTAAAGAGCTTTCTCATAATGAGGGAAACTACAGAGAAAAGACCCAAACTACACACACATGCACACACACGCCCGTGCAAGCACACACACGTGCAGGAAGCACGCACCCGCACACGCACGTAGAAACGTGTACACATGTCCCATAGTTACGTAAAGGTTACGTAAAAGGCATGAATATTAAAAAGAATGCTAGTGCTTGGCTGTCATTAAAAGTGTACGTACAGTTGTGTGAGTGGGGAATTGTGTGTGTGTACATGCGCATACATTCTCGTGTCTGACCGTCATTAAAATACCTAATATTTTATGAAGGAGCTGGATGGAGGAGATCCTACTGCTATTAAATTAGAGCTGCTAATGCAGGGATGGGAAGTCCTCTGAGCCTGTTAAGTTATAGACAGCTCATCCACCATCCTACAGTCGGTGATGCACTTAAACTGAGTTTGCAATAGTAATAATAATAAATTTTATTTAGATGACACTTAAGGGTATAGTCCGAATTATTTTGAGTGGGGTTGTATGAGGTACTTATCCATAGCCAGTGTATTACCTACAGTAGATGGAGGTCAGCAGCTGGAGTGTAGGAAGCTAAGCAATGTACTGTGGACAGGGTCAGCAGCACAACAGATTATAAAGATGGAAAAAATCAACATAATTTAAACTGGAGGCTATATTTGAAATATTTTCACTGCTTTACGTTACCATTAGACATCCTTTTCCAACGGCAAACTGCTGTTATATGTGCTGAATATCAATCCCTCCAGACTCCTTTGACAAAAACAGCCATTTTAACTCGCATATCAGTTGTTGTTAATCTACCACTGTTTCTATCAGTTTGTTTGTTTGTGTTATTGTGTGGCCATCGTGTTTTCAAAGGGTTAGTTTGGATTCATCAAAGTCACACGATAACACAAAGAAGCTAACAAATCAAGGAAGTGGGAAGCCAGCAACTCCTGTGCTCTGCAAAGTAAAATTATTGATTTTGCCAGTGGAGTTTGGTTGGTTTGGAGAGAGAGCCACATCTGCCCTATGTAACAGCGGTTTTCCATCAGAAACAGCTGATCCTGTCCACACCAATACATTGCTTAGCTCCTGTGCTGGAACTCCTCTCTGCTTCTCCAAACTGGGGGCTTGCCAACCCTACATCTACAGTAGGTAATACATGGACTAATAATACAAACTATTTGTATTGGAATAATGAAGGCATGAGGATGAATTATTAAATATTCAGCCCCTTATGCAGGGATAACTCTAATCTCTAATGCAATATTTTCATCTTTTGTGATTGTTACTGCAGATCATTGGCCTCGTTTAAACCTGGTACTGGATACATTATCTGATTAAAGACATCGCTCTATGCGTTGTCACCTGGTATTAATAACCATTTAGTCAACTGACTCTGTCAACAAACATGGTGTGTCCCAGATCAGCAGAAGCAATGCCGTGGACAGGTAGTCTTGCGATACCAGACAATCAGAGATCTCACCACCTACCGATTGTTTGGGGATTTCTAAATGCGAGTTACTGAGTAGAGAACTAACAAAGTTAACAAAGTACCCCTCACATTTTTTCAAGGACACGCCTTAATGAAAATGATGCTCTGCCCCCATTTTCCTCAGTAGTAAGCACACAATATCGTTGCCCAATTAAGAAGGGTCGCTCTAAAGACTTTGGATTGGTTCAACAATGCAGATTTAATTGTTTTCTTTGTTTTATTGTCTTTAATTGTTTTCACCCAGTTTAAGCAAAGAAAGCAGGGAAATTTGCCCTTAGTTTCTATCAAGTGAAGCGTTTAGAGACTGACTTTTAATCACATTTTGCAGGGGAAGACTTGCTATCTTCAGCTTGTAGCTCGTGTGGTGTTCAAGATGCCGTGTTCTAGAGGGTGACATGGGAGTGGATTTTCACTCCTGTCGTGTCCCAATCCCATGACAGAACAGAAAAAAAGTCCGGTCCTGTCCCAATTCCAGACGAATGACTCCTGTCTCATCTCGTTCCCATCATTTCACATCCACACACGTCATACACTGGTCAGGCTGCAACCTGCCAACAGAGCACAGAAGAGGGAATAAAAAACAGAATACAAAAAGACAATAGAAGGATTTTATTTGTAATAAAACCCTGTGTTTATCTAAAAAAAAAAAAAAAAAAAAGGTCTATTGTTATTATGATTCCCACCGCGTCCACTCCCGTTTACTCTTCTTCCTGTCCCTTGATGAATAGTGAAATTGACTCCCATCCCTCGGGAATACTAGAGGAATCCGGTGTCCCACAGGATTACTGAAAAAATGTCAGCCTCTGCTGTGTTCACTGTCTTTCACTATGACACGCTACACCAGATAAAATGAGAAAATGTCGTGTCCTGATGCTAATTTTTGTGTCTGTCTGGGCCAATATCCGACCAATATTGTGTACTCTGCATTTGGCATCAACAAGCCGCTGCCTGCTGGTGATACAGAGAATGTGCTGCGCAGCCAAACATTATTCAAACCCTCTCCAGGATTTTATTTTGAAATCTGGAGGGGATCCCAAAGTTTTGAAAGAAACTAAACCTGTCAGGCTGCACTTTGGGGAAATATGTATAAAATGATGCACAAGAAAGTATTTATATTTTATTAAATGGTGCAGCCATGAAAATAATTTGGATTTGAATATAGTGAGGAGTTGGAACAACTTAACACAGAATACTGTATATATGATATTCTGGCCTCTGTGGAATAATGTGATTTTAACAACCTTTAAGGGGAAACAAAAGGAGAAAACTGGATGTTAAGGGGTTAAAACATCCTTTTAGAAGGGAAGAAGGCACAGCAGCCTTTATAAATAATATAATAAATCGATTTTTAGGGTATGAATTCATGCTACACCACTGTAAAAAGTTTTCTAATGAGGTAAGTTACATAAAAATAGGCTTATAATCTATGAATTTCATTTATTTCGTCCCAAATATTTATGATATTTATGAATTTTTACTACACACTGTAATGAGGATCAGCCTAAGCTGCAACTAACTCACAGCTTCAATAAAACATGAACTCATAGTAGTCTGAAAGGTATGATAATATAATATTTACAGTTATTACAATGGTGCTTGTTCTCTTTAGCGATGCAGAGTGCAGTCGAGGGACAGACTTCTCCTTTCCTTTTGGGAGCCGCACCGTCTTGTAAGATATAATACAAACAGACACTTTGGATGTAATATAAACAGACGCTTTTTTTTTCCAGTAGGTGTTGTTCCCACAGCTCATAGTGCTTGCTCCTCTAACTGCTGACACTGACCGAGGGAATATGAAAAAAAAACTGAGGGTTAATGAGGTTCAGGTGCTCCTCATCTCTTTCCACCTCCCAGCCACGACTCAATCCCGCCCCCGCCTGCTGCATAAACCTCACCGCCAACCAAAGTTCAAACCACCCTGAAACACCAGAGAGCAGGGAGTTTCGTGTGGCAAAACTGAGATAAAAAATATATACAGACTTCAATATGTATCTCCACCATCAAACAAAAGTATCATTGCTCCAGAAGAAGTTAGCATAACTTTTTAAAGGCAAAGTAAGGCCTCTAAAGTTCAATGATACTGCTTTTAGCCTTTTGTAGCCTTTGGCCATGTTTTTGTTCAACACATCAATCAAACTAAGTTCAGTGCAGTCCAGTCTGGCATGAAATGGATCTATTCACCAGATGAATATCATTTGCTTTTAGGGCCATAATATTAAAAAGGATTTCATGTCACTGTGGCAAATCACAGCCACTCTAGCAGTGCTGTTAGGCTCTACTAGCGCTAGTAGCACAGAGATGTTTCGTGCTGAATCGGGGGTCAGCAACCTGCGGCTACAGTGGCTGCCCGTGGCTTTGACAAAGAATTATATGGAAATGAATCACAGCCCTTTTTTCTTTTACATTCTAATTCCCATTTATCATTTTTCTAGGGCTAAAGTAATTCTTACATTCCAGTTGTAAAAATGTGCAGCCTATACACCTTTGGTTAGCTAGGGAGAGAGAGATAAATAGAGAGTTGTGGCTCCAAACAGTGTTTATTTTAATTATTTCTTTAGGCCAAAAGAGGTTTCATTTGGATAATACAGGTTGCAGACCCCTGTGCTAAACGCTAGCATTAGTTTAGCATGCCAGTGGCAACTCATTCTCACAACTCGTCAAATACAGCTCGATAAGTATCCCTGTGCTTCAAACATAACACTGCAAGTGCCCCTCTACTGTCACTTTTGCATGTGTAGGTTAGCATTAGTAAATCGAGGGTATGCACATGATGTCAAAGTAGTTACACCCACTGAGAGGCAAAAAGACTATTGAGAGGCAGCATCAAAGACCTGGGAAACAGCAGTCATGCGATTGACTGTATCAATATATTAAACAAGAAATTGGAGCAAACTTTTTACAAACTGCTAAAAGCTAAAGAAAAGAGAAGCAAATGAATCATTGCAATTCACAGAGACAACTGGTGTCTGGACTGAATTGTGGATTTTGTGTCAGTTATGTTGGATTTTTGGGTAAAATTATACCTGAAGTTATAAACTGCATTGACTAATGCTACTTATGAATTAAATATCAGGTACCTTTCATTTATATTCCATGCAACAATTGCGCATCACATCACACATCCTCAGTGCTGCTGCATTCAAACATGTATGTCTAATAATGTATTTTAAAAAATCCTTACAGACCTGTCCACATACAACCAAAATGTCCTTTGTCTTTAGTATTCTTGTCATTTTGCTTAGATTTTGGCGTCAAAATCAGGTCCATATAAATGTCAGGAAACCTGATTCCGGCCACACGTCAGTGTTCATGGATGACTGCGTCTTTGATAAGTTGTAAGGATCAAATAAAGGCACAACAACTACTAGGCTAGTGTTAGAATAAAAATATCATGGTTTGGGTTAATATAAGAAGATTAGTTACATAAGTACTACATAAGTTATGTATGCAACTTAAGTATGTTACATATCTTATATAAGCTACGTAAGTGAAATGGACTGTTCACCCTATAACCAAAAATATATATTTTCCCTCTGACCTGTAGAACTACTTGAGTGAATTTTGGAGAAATCAGCTATAGAGATGTCTGTCTTCTCTCCAATTTATAATGGACCTACTTTCTTCTTACCGTAAAATTAAGTAGTTCCTACGTGAAACTGCTCACAACAAGGTCTGTGGATTATCTTGAGTAACCAGGTCATGATTTCTAGGCAGAGACATTGCTGTCGAGTTTTTCAAATATATTTTTGCCAAAACTCTACAACTCACAGCAGATCAGGCATGTCCAAACTATTCCACAAAAGGCCGAGTGGTTGTAGGTTTTTGCTTCAACCAACCAACAGCACACCTGATTTGATTAATTAGCTGTTTGAAGGCTGAAATTAGTTCATTAAATGAGTCGAGCCTGGTGTGCTCTGGCTTGGTAGGAACAAAAACCTGCAGCCACATGGCCCTTCATGGAATAGTTTGGACATGCCTGATCTAGATGGATAAATAGCACTATAGGCCAGATGGAAAATATGTATTTTTGATTTTGGGGGTCAACTTTCCTTTTAAAAACAAGTCAAAGTTGACAACTGATTTCACCCTGCACACAAACTCCGATCTCTTTTGTGAAAGTCCTGTCTTCGTTTGATCCAGCCCACTTCTTCGAATACGCAGATTTGGTCACGCCAAGTCACCTGACTTTGACGGCCCATGAAAATATAAAGCAGAAAGGCTTGAAGGTTGAAAACTAGAGAGGCGCTTACAGGTTACTAAGATTTTCACTTGTCTTCTTATCTTACAATCTGCTTTCACAGTTGGATTCAAGTCTCATCTCCAAAGGTCTTAAAGTTTAAAAAAAGGGAAATACTAGATTTGGATTACCATTGAAATCCAATTGGTTGTTCCTTTACCCAAGGCTGTCCTCTGAACTTCATGAAAATCGTTTCATCATTTTTTAAATATATCCGTCCTTGGTGGAAGTAATAAAAACATGATTCTATGAAAAAAAAAAAGCTAAGGTCTTCAGATGATTTATAACTTCATAGTAAGCCAGGCTTTCCTACAATGATAATTTAACGTGTAGTGTGTGAGAGCATGATGTGTTTTTCAAAGGTGCATATCTCAATGGGGAATTAAATTCCTCACATATGTGGTACGAGAAACAGACACTTGGATTGCACCCGAGCAGTTATACAACTACTGCAAATTTGACTTCTTATTAATTAGATGTCTTTTGGTATGGATTTCACCAGTCGGAGATTTAATTTGAATCAAAATCCACCCAGCTTTCTGGGCCTCAGAGCAGTTTCCACTGGATTTGTATAAGTTATAACCTTTGCATTCAGGGACTTTAAAGACCTAAAGGCACCAGATCAAAAAAAAAAAAAAAAAAAGTGCTATATGTACAGCTCAGAGCGTGGAAAGACTACATTCAACTTTAAAAGGCTTGTGAAAAATACATTCAGACAGGTTTGTGCTTTCAGCTGTTAGCGCTAACTTAGCCTTGAGCTAATGCCACTGCAGTTCTTTCTGTAATGTCAGATGTGTTAGCCGCTTGTAATGATCAGATGTTCCAACCATTGACAGGTAGCGATTCTTTAAGTTGTCAAAGAGGTTAGCTGGTATTATCACTCAAATGATGTAATGCTGCTGCTGTTCAACAGAGTGTAGATCAGATGTCTGCTGGAGATATACTTTAATATTACCAAGATGTAAGAAGCTGCACAGAAACTGACACATTCAACAGCTGCTGCTAATCATTACCACATATTTTGGTTCACCTTTCTAGTAAGTTACACAACATCACTGCTTCTCAAACTTTTTCTTACATGAATAAAATGTCCATGCCTACCACCTCATATTTTTTTTATTTTTACCTTAATCAAACATTAATAATAACAGGAAAACAATTAATCAGCTTTCAGGATCTGAAAGGTGAATTTTAGTGAAATAAAGGTCAGAACAATAGCATCAGAGAACTTCCTCTACATGAATTATATTTATTCAACTTATATACACGACTTATATAACTTATAGAATAGATCAATTCTCAATTATATTACCAGTGGAGAGTAATGGCAGCGACAGGCTTATCAGATCTTAGCTACATTAGGTAGGTCACGTGACATTATACATGTAATTTATGTAGTAAAATGCAGTTTGGTTTGACAAAAACACATAAAAATGCAAAAACTACTTGGTTAGGTTAAGGAAAAGACTGTGGTTTAGTTTAAAATAACTATGTTATACATAAATGTCACATGTCACTTGCACGATGACATCGTATGACATTACACACGTTTGCATTGTAAAACAGCTGCAGTTTGGTTTAGGCACAAAAATTTGGTCTCGGAAAAGATTGTGATGCGGGTTAAAATACCTATGTTATGCATATCACATGACAGAAGTGACGTCACTCACACAAGGAAAGTGACACAACAGACATCATGTCCATAACAAAATTTTAACTTACTCAATACTTTTAATAAGTCAACATTTAATTTCTGTTTCTCACTGGACTTAAACCCCAGTTTCCTGGGTGAAAACCCTGTGCTTGTTTGACTCATCTGTCCATCCAGCTGGGTTGAGCTGGGTCATCCACACCCCACCTGCAGTGGCTCTATGCCCCACCAAGGGGCCGGCCCCACACTTGAGAACCGCTGCCCTCTATGAATGGTTTATAGGTAATAACTAATTGCTTTATTAATTGTTAATAAATCATTCAATAATACTGTCAAATAATAATTTAGCTATACATGTGGGTAAATGTTGTTAAACACTCCAATGTGCAAGATTTATGGGGGTTTATTGGCAGAATATGGCTATATTGAGAATATGGAATTGTGTTTTTATTATACTAGAATGAACCATTTATAGCTGCCATGTTTCTACAATGGCCCAGAACAGACATGCCAAACACTGACTGAGCCTCGTGTTTTTCAGGAGTTTTGCAGCCACCATAGGTTCTCCTACATGCTTGGAAGGGGAGGATGAGGAGAAGTGTTTACAATCTGCAAGCTCCCCACTACATGCCACTAAATCCTACATGCTGGTCCTTTAATAAGCTATCAAATATTTGGTTAAAAGCATAAGAAAACATATTTTCTCAGGTAGGTTGTAGTATAGGCTTGTAGTTTTGTCACTTGAGAGATCTTACTGGTTTGAAGACGGCAGAGCTCATTTGGATAAAGATGATTGTTTGGTACTTCCATGCACAGATCTGGGATCAAGCAACATTTGAATAAAAGTGTTTCAACAGTTTTTGTGGTTGTTTGCTCATGTAACCAGGGTACTGCCAATCACATCTGATCAAAGTGCTCTGGAACATTCCTGATTTTGAGCTTGAGTGTTAAATTCCTAATAAATATGCTTCTAACTGAACTTTTATTTTGATTTCTTCTTATTTAGTCATCAGTGCTAAAGAGAAATCCATCAGATCTGAAACTTTTCAGGGGCTTTGAAAATTCATTACTAAAAGTTTTTTTTTTTTTCTTTTTAAAGAAAAGTCTGTCTACCTTACTGGTTAATTAAAGAGCTAAAAGACAGCTGCTGAAGGAAAATAAACACCAGCAAAAGGGTTTTTTTCATGACTTGGCAATCCTGAAGTTGTTCTAATTAATATAACATCTCATAACAGATGTACAAATTTATTAAGCATAAGTTGAACCATTCGGTTATGGCTTTAGCTTCACAGCAGCTGGAGGTGGTTATTGGGCTTGACATGTCGGGGCAGCTTAACCTGTCTGGTCTCATGTGGTTTTGGGACTGTAACCCACTAACTTTGGGGGGAAAAGGCCCGGGGAGAGGACTAACAGATCAACTCCAAAAACCTCCAGAAGCCAGAAATGTTGGATAGTTGTGTACAAGGCTAGCAACCTCAACCTGTAAAAAAACAAGTTTATGCTACAGAAACTGCAACAGCTTCATTGCAGAAGATTGTTGCTGCTTTATGTCCCACCTGAGACTAAGAAGATAAAGTTAAGTAATTTGAAACTTATAAACCCTTCATAAAGAGTGCCTTACCAGAGAGATATTTATATTTTATATTTATTCATATTTTCTTTGCAAAGTTTCCATCTTTGTCTGCAGACATATTAACTCCAGTTTTAAAATGAAAAAAGGCCCACAGAGAATTATCACCCAACTCTGGAGCTATCCTCGATTATATGGTGCATTTTAGTGTCTTTCAGTTCATCGTTCTGGTTTTACTGTCATCACTTTCATAGCGTCGCTTTTTGGCTGCAGCAAAAAAAGCTCTAAAAACCAACTGTAGGCTATACGAGGCCTGGAATTAAGTCATTTGTAGCATTTGTATTTACCAAAGGCCAAGCGGCCTTTGGTAAATAGAAATGTATTTGGACATTGTGGCCAAAATGTAAGACACCAAGGCCAAAACCAATGGTGCAATAATAATAAGTGATAATTACACTGTATGAAGACAAAGCACTATTAGTACAATTAGCCAACAATTAGCCTGAGCAGCCTGATAATTTTATGAGGATCATTATGGTCACACCCTGGGGCATCCACAGCGCTGACCGTTTGACTGTGGTATAATTCCTGCACTGGTTACACTAACTGCCCAACACTGCAGACACAAAAATTAGCAACTTGCTGGTGAAAAAAGTGGAAAATGTAGCCTTTAAAGACCCAGATAGTTCTCCCAGGAGTTGGTGGATACTAAAAGCAGAGGTAAAAGGAGAGTGGAAATTGAACTTACATTCATGAGAACGGTGGTGGACTGACTGAGGGGCACGGGCAAAAATAAAAGAGGGCACCAGCTATGTGGTGGGGCACAAGCCCGCCGAAAGTTATAATGGTTTTACGGTGAATCAGCTCCAATTGCTGGTTTAGATTAAAATTCTTTTATTATGTATCTTAATATGCAATAAGGGAGCTATTAACTATTAAACCATTTACAAGCCCATAGAGGCCAATTAATTTTCTAGCATGAGGGAAGCTGATATGGCACTGCATTGCATTTTATCCACTGGAAAGGCATTTAACCACATTTTTTCCACTGGAGGGGTACTCTGGAGAGCACTTTGTCACATTTTATCCACTGGAAGAGCACTTTAGAGGGTACTTTACCATATTTGGTCCACTGGAAGAGCACTCTAGAGGGCACTTTATCACATTTTGTCCACTGGAAGGGCACTGTGGAGAGCACTTATCACATTTCTGTCCACTGGTAGGGCACTTTATAAGGAACGTTATCATATTTGGTCCCCTGGAAAGGCACTCTGGAGACCATTCTATCATGTTTTGTTCACTGGAAGGGCACTCTAGAGGGCACTTCATCACTTTTTATCTGCTGGGAGAGAACCCTAGAAGACACTTAACATATCATGTTTTATCTACCTATCTCGGTGCAACCAAGAGGGCATTTCTGCAACATTTCTTTGAACATGGGGCCACCAGGGGTCCCCCCGCTCTAGGTCCACTAGTGCATGAGAAGACCACAGCCACACCTCCAAATGATGCCACTCTCTATCTGCTGGATGTGTAAACAAGCAACTGTTTGCTAATACACTTGCCACATTACGTTAAAAGGTAATAATATCAGATTTCACAGCTTGTTTCCACTGCTCCCCATGTGGCCTACAGTCAGTTTTTGATGGTTTAAACATTTTAACATTAAGTATATGGAAGAGCGAGCAACCTGTGCGTATGCTTCATTCTTTTCCACTGCATGAACTTTACTTTACAGTGCTATAATACACCCATGTGTATTATAGCACTGTACAGGGGGGCTCTGATTTTCCCACAGTTTTAAAATATTAAAATTGTTTATTGTGTTTTTGTTTCATTAAAAAACAGTATTGTGTTGTTACTGTATAATCATGGCTCCTACTGTTTAATTATTAATGAAATATATTCTTCTGTAGGGAATTGTCGATAAATACTCATATTGTTGTTAAGCCGGAACCATTATAAAAACTTAAGACTTGACTTGGTGTTTTGCACACATTTTGCATATGAGCCAAATGAGGACAACAGACACACATTGTACACTGTACACAGCGTGAGATCCTTTAGAAGAGGTAATTGCCTGTTTGAGCGACAGTGAAAAGAATACCTACGAGGACATAAACACATTACAGAGACAGCAAATGTCAGACTTAAAAAAAAAAAAGATGGAGTCTTGCCAAAGGAGCACACTGTAAAATGAAACTGTTGTTCAAAGTGAAATGTCACATAATTTTTCTCTCCTCATTTGGGGCTTCCAAAAACCATATTGGCATGAGGATCACTTCTGCGCGTAGAAATGTACAGACAGTGGAGCGAGAGATGATATTTAATGCTAAGATGCTTTCTGGAAGCGGAGCCAAGGACTCTGAAGAAAAACCAGAAGTCGTGCTGCTTAAGTGGATTATCGCGGTCAGTTAAAGGAAATGAAAGTCCAGTCCGGTGCGAATGGGCCAGGTTCACCCCCAAAGATCAAGTGCAAACAGGGGCTCAGTGTCCAATTCAGCTGTTTTTTTTTTTTTTTTTTTTTTTTTTTGATATACTGTTTGATCTTGAGCGAAAGAGAACGACTTCAAGTGTGCGCCGTAACAGAGAGTGAGGTAAATAGAGTGAGGCAGATGGAAGGAGGGAGAAAGAGAGCGTACGGTCCAGTGTTTCTATGAGGCTGGAATGAGAGAAGGAGCTCAAAGGCAGTCAGGTGTAATACAGCAATAATCGAGTGCAGGTTGAACAGGTAAAACTGAGAGATCTTGGAAGAAAGAAAGGTCGCACTTTATTTTACAGTACACTAAGATGTAACAAGCCATCCTTTGTATCAAAATAGACAAAAAGTAGAAATATGTTCTCTAGTGGAGAGTATTAGACCCTTACTAGACTTCCTTAGAGGGCAAATACAGAAACAGAACTGTACTGTAAACTGAAGTGTATTATTTCTGACTTTATTAGACTTTCTTAGAGGGTAATTAGAGACGTATTAAAACGGAGCTATACTGTGAACTAAAGCTTATTATTTCCCACATTCAGACCCTTATTAGGCTTTCTTAAAGAGTAATTATGGACACATTACAACAGAGCTAACAACTAAAGTTAAAGTGTATTATTTCCAACTGTTAGACCCTTATTAGATTTTATTAGAGGGTAAACTGGGACACATTATAACAGAACTGCACTGTAAATTAAGGTGTTATTATCTCCCTCCATAAGACCCTTAGTAGACTTTCGTAGGGAGCTATTACAGACACATTACATCAGAAAAAAACAAAAGTGTATTATTTCCCACTGTTTCCCCACCGTTAGACCTTTATTAGACTTTATTAGAGGGTACTTTGGGGCACATTACAACACAACTGTACTTTTAACTAAACTGTATAGACTCTCATTTGACTTTCAGTTAATTTGTGATAATGTAAACGTAAGTGCATTATTTCTCACTGAGCCTAATAAGGGTCTAATATATAATCAAGAACATATTATTTATAGTTTTTATCTATTTTTATACAAAGTACAGCTTGTTAAGTCTCATTAGTGTACCAGATGTATGGTGTCTAATTTGCGTATAGCTGTTTGTTTACTGATTAATAAAGAACATGTAATTTCTAGTTCTTGTCAAAGTACAGCTTGTTATGTCTTTTTGTGTACTATAAAACAAAATGTGACCTAAAAAAAAAACAAAACAAAGCCTCTGAAATGACCAGCTCTCACATGACAACTGGTAAAATTGGATGTTATGTGCTCAGTCCCATTATTTGAATAACAGAAGGCACAGACTGGTTCTACATGCAGAGCTGAGGACGTGCTAATGCTGCATTTACATTGCAACATTTAAAAAGCCCTTCTGGGTTGGAATGAGTTGAACAGAGCAGCACATTCTGCTCTGCTGAGTCTGCTCAGCTGTGCAGTTTTCCGGTAGTTTGCTGCGTATTTATTAGATTCAACAATTGGGTATCTGCAGCCGTCTAACCTCTTGCGCAAGTGGCAGGGTAATCTTACTTATAATTGCAAATTCACTGTCATGAGAAGTTTTGTCGAGCTTGAAAAATGCAGAATGGAGATCAGCGCAGCATTTGGTTCAGATCTGGATGGCTTAATAATATTTTGAAATGATTTACCGCAGCATCTTCGACTGCTGCAGTCAACATCAGCAGTGCCCCGGTCTCCCATCGTCTCTCATCATCCCAGGAATGAGTGAAATTCATTTTGCCATCAACTGTCCACATGTGGCTGAAGTATACGAGAGCTGTTTCTATAGAGGCAGAAACAGTGGGGGAGAAGCAGAAGAAGGATGTCCCGTGGAGTGACGGAATGAAAGAGGAAAAATAAAAATGAGGGCAAACACAGCAGACTCCAAAAAGCATTCTCAAACAGAGGTTTTACACCTTCCAAAAACACCTACGGCGTCACACTAATTCCTCTTCTCTCATCAAAACAACACTGTAATCAAGACTTATATAATCTTACTTAAAGTTTTAAGTGCTTGGTGGTGATGAAACAAGAAGCTGATTAAATAATTAGTCAACAGAACATTAATTGCTGACTATTTTTATAATTAAAGGTGGTGTAAGCAATTCTGGAAAGAGTTTATTGTTGAGTCTCAGTCCTACAGAAGTTTGTCAAATACAGAAGCTTTGGGCTGGTGGCTTCGGACTGACCTGGGAATGAGACCTCAAAACAAATTATCTCTCTCCTGAACCGCTTACTCCATCTTTAATAATCAGATATTTTGCAAAAATGCCAAATGTCATCAAGGTTTTGGACTGTTTATTGGACAAAACAAGCAATTTATGAAGTTCACTGTGAGCTCAGGAAAACTGTAACACTTTTCTGACATTTTATAGTCTAGAGTGGCTCTCAAACTAAAGTTGGATGAATCTGTTCTGTCACATCAATAAACAAACCTAGTGCGTCCACGCCGGCAGAGCAATCAGTATTCAGGTTAGCGAGTGTTATTCAGACAGCAAAAAAACATTTTTAGTACAAGATGGAAAGATTTTTGACCAGGAAGAAAAGAAAAACAGGCGACGCTTCTAAACCAGAGATGTCAGACGATGGTAATCAGCCGACACCTACAACAAAAAGTCAAGAAAATAGCTGAAAGAAGCCTATCTCGTTCACGGGTTCACTTTCATATGAAAACAGAAAGACCAACAAAGACAACACATAAAGATGTTTAGGTTGTGTTCAGATCATTGCCATATATAAAGACAGACAACATGAGACCTCCCCAAAATTGAAGCCAAAACATCTTGATTGCCCCTGGTGGCTGGCTGCAATATGTATAAACCCCGCCCTCCTCCACATTAGCAGATGGGACATGGGTTAAGCTAAAAAACTCCAAAACATTGCTTCTGTCATTTTAGGTAGTTCCTATCATGCAAATGTTTGTTTAAGGGTTGATTTTTCTGACAAGTTTGGTTTTAATCAGTTATTTGATGCTATTAAAAGGGTGTTGTACATCATGATTGTCAGCTGCTCGCAATTTAGTCAGCTGGCTGTATGAGTAGTGCTGCTACCAGATATCCCAGCTCCAACCCTGATCACCACTGCACAGACTTTGGCATATTTTATACATTTTGGCTTCATTTCTGTGCTGTGGGAGGAAGTGTAGACACATCGTCCACCTTTATTTTTCAGTCAGTGGTTCAGACTGACTTGAGTTCTGCCTGAGAAAATGCAGCCAGCTTGCTGGTGCCAACGCAGAGGGCTCCAGGAAAGAAAAATGCAAGGTTGTCTGGCAAAAAAGACCATCCAGCAAGGCACTGCATTGGCAAATCAAATATATGCATGCACAAATTCCTGTTGGATTGCTTTGTAAAATGAAGGCTGTTTCTCTACAGCTTACCTTGTGATCATTGTGATGAAAAATGAATTGGTTGTAAAATCCCCTCTGTGTTTTTTATGAACTGTTGTACTATTTTGGTGTCTGAGCTTGAATCATTTCTCATTTTCTCACAGGTAACTAAAACAAAATCCCACCAGTGCAGCTCCTTACTTTTCATTATTGAGTAATCTGTCAATTATTTTCTTGATATTAAGATTAATCCTTTGGTTTACAAGATGCCAGAAAATAGTGAAAAAATGTTTGTCACAATGTTCCAAAGCACAAGGTGACTTATTGAAGTTGATTGTTTTGCTGGGCCAGCACTCCTAAACCCAAATTAATTAATTTATAATTGTATAAGAAATCAGGCAAACAGACAGAAATAAAAAGGTGGAACAAGAAAAGTTCAGATCAGTTTTCTGCTAATTAACAAATCAATCAAGTAATCATTTCAGCTCTTTACATGAGCAGGAGACTCACGAACAAAGGTTCAGAGAAAACACTGTGCCTCATCATGCACATTCAAGATCAAGAATAATACAGCATGTGCTGCAACTTTATTTACGGTCTTTTGCTTCATTTAATAACTTTAATTAAGTTTAAAATTATGATATTTTAAATGATTCACTTCGCCTAACCCCCGCTATT
Organism: Lutjanus argentimaculatus; assembly: GCA_034769285.1. Lineage (NCBI taxonomy): Eukaryota > Metazoa > Chordata > Actinopteri > Lutjaniformes > Lutjanidae > Lutjanus > Lutjanus argentimaculatus. The sequence continues at coordinate 20,721,508 of JAWZSL010000003.1, forward strand.
GTTGCCAGTAGAACAGTCAGCTCAGATCTGGCTCTCTGTCGTAAAAATGCATAGGTAGCTATATTATTATATTTTAATCATCTGCGTTCCTATTCAATACTTTCAGTTTCACTTGCCTACACCAGGAATCTTCTTCAGGCCTTGGACCCCTTAGCTGCTGAAGAGAAGACGCAGGAACCTGCTGCTACAAATATTAATATTGCATTGAATGTTTTTGGGTCGCCTCCCAAGTTTTAGAAAATTATTTAACAATAATTTGGTGGCGGCCTGCAGTAACTCTGAGGGCCCCTTAGGGGTCACGGACCCCCCGTTGAAGACCACTGGCCTACACATTAAATACACTGCCTGGCTACTGCGTCAGAGTGCATTCCTCCTAACAAGTTTGTGTCAGGTTGGGAATGCCAACTTGTAGGAAGTATGTTTGCATGGCAACCAGTGGCATCTTGTAAGTGTGCAGGAATTACGTTTTGTCAACAGAAAAAGTGATCTGCCTTATCTGTAAACAGGTGAATTTAGTGCACAAGGAGATTAATGTAAAATTGATTCAACAATCACAAATCCTTCACCAAGTTTATGGATTTTTCTGTGTGACCTTCAATCATAGACTGGCTCCCTAAACTGGCACTCAATCATGAAAACTTTGAGAACTACAGTTTGAGAGACTTTACACAGCAATTAAGCCAACGAGCCACTAAAGTTTTTTGAAGAAAATACTGGTTAAAAAAAAAACAAAAAAAAAAAAAAAGCTTTCCACAGTGTGAGTGGTTGATAAAACTTAAATTAGTACTGTGGAATGGAAGGGATGACAACCACTGGACTAATCAATGACCTTATTAATCAAAGAATAATTAAGAGATTAATCAAGACTAAAAATAAAAGTTTGTTGCAGCACTTCATCACTTAGAAACTGACAAAGAGGACATTCAATATAAGATTTGAATATTCAAATTCAGGATTTAATCAAGTCATCAAACTAATCAATCACATATTTGTAAGCAAAAGAGTCAAGGAGGAAATGTGGACCAGCAGCAGCAGCAGCAGCAGCAGCAGCGAGTCACGTAACATCCAGCTCATGAACTGTGAACACTCCCAGCCTCTGGGTTGTGTTTGCTATTGTGGCCCCCGATCCCATTGTCCCACCATTGTTAATGATAATGTCAGCGGTGACGGGTGTGTGAGGTGTGTGTGTGCTTTTACAGTGTGTTTGCAGAGCGTGCAGGCCTTTGTGTGCAGTATGCTGGTGTGTATTAGAGCAGTAGAGTATGTGTGTGTGACCAGAGGTGACCCAGTGGTGTCCCTGCTGGTCCGGAGCAGGGATAACACCCTCTGGAGGCGACGCTCATTAATCATCCCATTCAAACCCACGGAACGTAATCCATCCTCCCATCCTCTCCTCCTCCCTGCTCCTCCTTCCACCTCCTCCTCTTCCTCCTTCGCTCCAGCAGCACCAACGCTCCGTAATGGGGTCATTGCTCCCATTTAACAGAGACAGACAGAGGAGAGAGAAAGGAATGAGGGGAAGGGATGGATGGAGGGAGGAGGGGGGTATAGTAAAAACGAAGTGAGATTAAATAAGAAGTAACGAAGGGGGAAGGACGGCGAGGGAGGCAGAAATAATAAAAAGAGGGGGATGGAGATGGAGGGGGGGAGACAGGAAGGAAATAATTACAGAGGGAGGTGTTTGAAAGTAGGAACGATTAAGAGGAGAAGGAGGGGCGAAAGAGGGGCAAAAAAAAAAAAAATGTGCAGAAAAACAGTGAAAGTCTTCCCCACTGATTAATGTCGCACAAGAGAGAAGCAAAACATTGTGTTCTTTGGAAATGTGGAGAAGAATCTCTGGAATATGCCACTGTGGGGACCCAGCACTAATTATGTGACTCCATGTGTGTGTGTGTGTATATGAGTGTATGTGTGTGTGTGTGTGTGTGTGTGTGTGATTCATTCCTGCGCTGGAGGACAAGCATGTGTACATAACCAGCACACACAGAGATGCACAAAAGCTGGTAGACACACACACAGCAGCTACCGAGCGATGCCAGGGGACCTTGGTAGAACTAGGTTCCTCCTCCTGCTGCATTATTCTCTTTGGAATGTTGTTTTTATTTCCTGGTTCGAAACCGTGGTGCATCGCCCCCGGTTATCCAGCATCACACACACACACACACACACACACACACACACACACTGGATCGCTTCACTCATCCTCGTCCCAGAACCACTTTCGAGAAAACAGCCTCTGACAGATGCCCTAAACAAAAAGGAAACTGGAGGCCAAAAAAACATCTGAGCCTGACAAAAAGCGTCGCTTTCCCCCCGCTCCCCTTTGCGTGCCCTCAAAATAACAAGTTCATTTTGTTTCTTGCATGGTGGAGGTGGCCCCTGCGAAATGATGACCGGACTGACGCTGCTAAAGCAAAAGTTGGACATTTGGGAGTTTTGCTCATTAGCTTTCTGATAGAGAGTTAGGTGAGAAGATTGACACCATGTCATGTCTGTAAATACATGTACAGTAAATATGAAGCTACAGCCAGTTAGCTAGCTTAGCACAAAGAACAGGGGAAACAGCTAGTCTGACTCTGTCCAACAGTGACAAAGTCCACCTACCAACACCTCTAAAGCTCACTAATTAACTCTGAATATATCATTTGTTTAATTGTTTGTCTAACCCAGTGGTTCTCAAACTTTTTCTGGCATGCCCCAAGCCAAAAAGCCAAACAATCCCTAATTAATCATTAGCAATAATGAGAAAGCAACTGATAAAAAAGGATTCAAGTTGAATTTTAGTGAAATAAAAGTCAGCATGATAGCACCAACAAACTCTTGTTTGTTTATTTCCAGTACATAAATAATATTCACTCTACTTTGTTTGAATCTGCATTTCTACTCTGGTCATCCAAGCCTCCTCTCCACAGTCATGGACTACAGATTGTTCACTTTTTTCTAAGCTAAGCAGTTATATATAAGTGAATGCATCACTGTGGAAATGCACTTTAAGGTCAAGTGTGTAATATTTAGTGAGATTTATTGGCAGAATAGGGCAGAAATGTAATATTCATAAGTATGTTTTCATTTGAGTATAATCACCTGAAAATGGAAATCTTTGTATTTCTGTTACCTTAGAATGAGCTGTTAGAAGGAGTGGGTCCTCTTCTATGAAGTTCACCATGTTCCACCACCACATTTCTATAGTAACCAAACACTCACTCTACATCCGCATTTTTTGCGAGTTTGTGGACACTGTAGGTTCACCTGGAAGGAGAGGGTGAGGTGAGGTGTTCTTGCTCACCGCTATATGACACTGAATCCTACATACTGGTCCTTTAAGTAAGTACAACATTAAAGCTGGAGATATACTTGCTGTTCAACCACTGTTTGTGTTCACATATGCGCAGGAAGGACGCAGGAAACGCGAGGCAGCCATGATGCATATATCAATGTGTAGGAGTGCGTATGCAAACGCATAGTTGACAGCAAGTATATCTCTTGCCTGAGGGAATGCATCACTTCAGTATGTATATCAGTAAATAAATACGTCATCATTCATCCGGTCAGTTAAATCTGATGTCTTATAAATACAATTTGACTTGACTTGACTTTTAACAAGGAAGTAACAAACTGTGAGTCACAGCTGGGTTCATAATGGTGCTCGAAGTTACCAGTGAGTGAAGTTCTGCTGCTAAATGCCAATGTTTCTGTGACAATTATGATTCAGTCAGTTCACGCTGAAAATGCATTCATAAAGATTCAGTTATACATGTGCTGAACATCTCTTAATGACACCAAGGTACTGCATGATATGAAGGACAGGTGCATGCTGGTATCCTGAAAACAACAGGAACTTCATTTTGCTCGCTCATTAACACGGCCAACAGTTGGAGCTGCAGCGGCGTCTGAACCACAGCTCATGGAAGCAATTAACTGCAGCCTTGATTGCCGCAATTTGCGTCAAAAATAGCAGTCAGTCAAATCTGGGACATGACATCAATCATGACATGAAACGCACATACATGATACACACATTGTTAGATTCAGTGTGCCTCTGATGTTCGAATAAATGCGCTTTAATCTGCTCAGAAATCATAGAAAAGAGATGCTCCAGAACTCCAGATCTTTCCTGGGAATCTTCACTATTAAGTTTTCTTGAGTATCAAAGTAATCCAGAGGCAGTTGTCTGTTCATCCAGTGGGAGACTGTAAACAAGAACTGCTAATAGCTAATTCTACACACTCATAGTGCCAGTGTGCCAAAATGTAAACAAACTCAGGCTGAAAAAGGTCTAAAAGAGTCTGAGGGGGCTCCACAGTGTCAGACTTCACAAAGCCCTGGTCTAATCTGTACAAAATCTATGTAAATATGCCAGTTTGCTGTATGTGCCCGAGTATTACTTGGCTTTGAGCCGTTACTAGGCAACCAAATAAGTTACTGTGCTTGGCCAATTAATAATCTGGTACTAACCCTTAATAAAACAGCAAATTGTCTTCTACTTCAGCTTTTATACAAAAAGGATGTTGGTTTTAATGTTCTTTGTGCTAAGCTAAGCTAAGCTTACCTTATGTTCAATGAACAGACATTAGGGGTGGTAGCTAACTCTCCACCAGAAAGCCTTTTCCCCCAAAATGTCGAACTATTCCTTTAAGTTTCTGAGGCTGAAGAAAAGATCATGGCTGTTGCTTGTAGTCGCTGTGATTCCTCCAAACTCAGAGTGGAGAGGTCTGGGCATTTGGTGTCGACTCAGAAAGCTCTGCCTGCCAGAGACGAGGAAGCTAATTTATATAAGAATGGGATGGAGATTAAGACCTCTGAGGGTATTATGGATTTGGGGAATTAAGCATAATGGATTTCATGTAGGGCTTTCTTTTACGAGTCCCTCGTTGGAGAGAGGTACGCAGTCTTGAGAGCAGATCTGATTCATTCCACGGCTGGAGAACTGGCACGTGCTCGTATACCAACCAGCTCTAATTCTGTAAAAAAAAACAAAAAACAACACACACACACACACACACACACACACACATGCACGTCTTTTCTTATGCCTGCATTCATGTAAACAGCAGCTCCCCGGGATGAGCCATGGCTCCTAAACTGTCAGAACTAAAATGCCTTTTGTCATCCCCAAGTGTATATTTATGAAGATTTTACACTTCTATTTCACACCGCTCTGGTTTTTGGAAACATGGATTGTTGGAAATCATCAAAACCACAACAAATAAAATGCACAGTACACGAAAACACGAAGACACAGCACAACGGTTAGTATTACTCAGACAGCATTTTAAAACTCTGGAAAGTTATCACCGCGGCAACTATTTTATCTTTCGTCACAGCGATTGTGAGGTAAACCGTAGAAATACACAATTCATGTTACAAAGTAATCCAACAGGAACAAAATCAGGCAAGATATTTTTTTGCAAACAACCTTTAAATTGTCTCCCCCAGACAGATTTTGAAGAGTAACTGTGAAAAGTACAAGGTGGCAGACAATAATAAGAATACCTGCAAATATTTCATGCTATCCAGTGCAGCCGCATCACAAACCAGGGCTTCAAAAACATGGAAATGAATTAACTGCACACTGCAGCTTCAGGTCAAGTACGTATAAATATTACTCTTAAACATTTATGCTACTATTAATTATTATATTAAACTGTATTAAAATTGCAATGGTGCTGTGTGTACAAAGCATACTGATGATTTTGTTCCTGTGTTGTTTAATTGCGCGCGCACACCACACACACACAAACACGCACACACAAGCTCTGTAGTAATAGATAAGAGAGATAAGGGAGAATTTGCTCAGGATCTTCTGTTCTTTCTGAATTTATCCGTTTGGTAGAGACTTGGATAATGCCTGTAACCTTGCATTTTTCATCATATGCTTCTCAAGTCAAGGGTAACTAATGAATTGGTTTTGATTTATTTAAGTGATACTATGCAGGCTTTTTCTAAAAAAAAAACCACAAAAAAAACCCACAATGTATATAGACTTAGACAAAACTAATCCCTCATAACCATCACTCAAGATCTACTAGAAGTGTTTGGCAGTGGGGGTACATTCGCTGTATCTGGGATAGGGCTGAGTATTGGTACTCGATAACTTTAGGGTATTGACTGAAATAACCCAGTACCAAGTAGCATCAAAACTACAACCCATACAGCCTGTGTTGTGGTAGCGTCAAGTGTGGAGCACTGGACAGAGATGGCAGTTCAGCACAGAGAGATGGGGGAGCTGTTGAGCAATGGAGGAGTAAAATGTGTTAGTGATAGCACCTTACTATAACTTCACTTTTATTAATATACTAACTGCTTGTATATCTGCTCTAAAATACTCAAAAAGTCAGAAAATAGAAGATTAAAAAAAACAACAACAACAACAACAAAAAAAAAAAAACCCAGAAAACCCAAGCAACAAGAACTAGGACTCTATCCAACACTGGGTTAGCATGAGGTGGTAACACCTGATAACATGAGTGTGGAGGCCGACCGATGAAACTGCATAGTTCTGGCTGCTATTGCTGCTCTACGAAATGAAGGTTAAAGATGATATTTGCGCCACAAGTATTGGTACTGGTGTGCAGCCCTCAGCCAATAACACCACACAGACCTTGAGACAGAGATTTGAATCAACTGTGTGGTCAGTTATAGTTGACTAGTATGTAAATTTCCCATTGAACAGTGGTTAAATGACCTGAAATGAGAAACAATAATGCATGCATGTGTCAAGGGTGTGCTTCGGTACTTAAACAATGAGCACTGCACCTCCGTACTCTATGAAAACATAGCGACCACGTTACATGGCTGTCTCCGTCTCTCTCCTCTGCTCTCTGTACGTGTAATGGCTGAATAAAGGATTGCAGGTCTTTGTGTTTGACCAAGGCTGAGCTACACAAACACTAAGAAACAATCAGAAAATACCATTATTATTATTATTATTATTATTATTTCACTGACTCACGGCTTTGTTCTTGCTAATGCTGCTCTCTCTTTTTATTCATTCTCTAGCTCGCTTGTTAAGCCGTGGAAGTGGGGCCAACTTTGAATGACGTTTTTACATATCAACAACAAATTCTGCTGGTTTAACTTTAAAAGATTGTTTGCCAGTCCATTGTTCTTAATGTTTTAAGGACCGGTTCGATTGTGACAATTAAAGCAGGCCACTTGGGGGCAGTGCAACAAGCTGTATACATTGAGAAATTATTACCTTATACAGTTAATATGGCAACCTTGTTAGGAAACAGTTGCCTATTTACACACCCAGCAGACATGGGGAGACATCATCATTCATTTGGAGTCGTGTTCCTGGCCAACTGATGAATCTAAGTCCAATATTTTGTCTACTTACCGCTCTCATCTAGTCTCTACAAACTCCTGAGGGAAATATTTGGTGCTTCAGCTGATAAATGCTCCACTATGCTCATCAGATTGTCGCTGACTTTGCCTGTCTGCAGTTTCGGTGCTGAACAGGTGGTGCACAATGACTTGATCAGAGCTTTTCTCACTGGAAATGACTGCCTGTTGCTGCTGCACACTGAAGAGAGCTGTGAGAGTGAATCAAAACAGTAAATTTGCTGGTCAAAAAACCAAGACAATGAGCTGAAAGACACAAAGAAGCTATAGAAAAGCTGAGGATAACTGCAGAGTTTGGTGACTTCATCACCACACAGCAACTTCTTTCGCATTACACAAATTTATTTAACTGGTTGTTAATATAAAAATATTGATTGGTGTAGCTTTAATGATTTTGTTTGTGTGTGTGACGGTTTTCTAACTAATGTCTAGTGAGAGCTACATAACTCCAGTTGATGTCAATATTTTCATTTGATTCACTTGTTACTACATTATGATGGATAGGTTGATAAAACAGCAGCAGACGAGACAATGTTCTCATTGTTCTGTTGCACTGAATGCAAAGTCTGTCACCAGTCTGTCCAAGGTTTGTGTGTCTGTGCATATAAGAAAGAGACTAAGAACAGTTTTAGAAAATATTGACTTCAGGGCATCACAGTGGCTTAGATGTGAATCACATAACCATGACGTCTTAGGTTTGAATCTGGCTGCGCTGGGACCTTTGTTGCATGTTATCTCCCTGTTTCTCTTCCTACACTTCCTGGCTGCCTCTCTTTGCAAAAGGCCCAGCTAAGACATCTTGAAAAAATTACTCTGGGCTCAGGAAGGTTTTTTTTGGGCTTTTGCTTGAATTTGAGGGACCTCTATCACAAATATATACTTCACAAGCATGATTATAAACTTATCACTATTCATTGCAGGGATGCAATACTGGCGATCAGATTGACCCTGAGTCAAACTGATCATTATAGGCTGGTTTGATAATCACATTTTTTATTTTCTTTATTTACTTGCCAGTTGTGTGATTGAAGGAGCTTGTTTACTCACTACGGCCAGATAACACCAAACACCAGAGCTATTGTGTAAGTGGACATCAAGCAAAATGTCCCTATTAGCACTAGCTATGCTAAAGCTAATGTTGTGAACTTTTTCCTGTCATGGTTTCAATGTGTTCACAGCAGCAGCCACAGGTCTCCAGCTGCTGTCATGTAATAAAAAAAAAACCCAAAATGAACACTGCAAGGAGACTACTTGATTACTATAAGAATGGCCGGATGTTCACATTTCCTGTCTGACCTGTAAAGTTTGAAATTTTATTGCGTCCTCCACTTAATTAGTTTTCATAATTAGAAAAGAAAGACTATGTACAAAAGTACAGGAACAAACAAATCACCTTCGTAATCCTAGATTAGAGGTAGCTTGTTGTTTTAACAAACACAACGTTGCATTTAACATCTTTTTAAATTCAGTCTGATTCCCAATTCCCTCTGCCTAAAGAGCCTGAGTCCAAACATTTTAAAATAACAAGTGTTTCTGTGCTTAACAACAGACATAAGAAATGAAGGGCTGATTAGCTTACAAATAAAATGACAAACAGCCATAAACTAAGGTTATTTAAATAAAATCACAATCACATACTTTTTCATATTCATAAATGATGAAAGGACTAGATTGAGGTTGTTAAAGGGTCGGATTTGGCCCATGCTGCCAACTGAATAGGCCCATTATAGCAAATATAGCAAATTATCTAAAGGACAAGTATGTAGGATTTGGCATCTAGCAGTGAGCTTGCAGATTGCAAACACCTGGTCTCGTGAAAAGCAGGAAAGGGTGTATGAAGAGCTAATATTTGGTCTGTCTGATCTGGGCTTCTGTAGAAACATGGTGGTGCAGCATAGCGAAGAAGATCCGCCTCTTCTGCGGATACAAACAGCTCATTCTAAGGTGATAAAAACACAAGGATTCTCATTTACAGGTGATTATACACTAATAAGAACATACTTCTGAACATTATATTCCATTTCTGACATATTCTGTCAATAAATCCCTGTAGATATTACACACTGGACATTTAAGCAGCATTTATACAGGTATGGTTCTGTCCCAGGGTTTTTGTTCCATGTAAGGGGTTGATCTCTGTAACCCTGGTTGTGCCAGGGTGTGCCTGAACCACCCAAAGAGGCAAAAATCCACCTAAAAATCAGAGGCACAATAAATGTTAAGATATAGCTTTAATAAAACTTGAAAACTTCATGGAACTCAGGATATTGTGGTCTAATTACAATAATTATTCATTTTAAAAGGTTATAAGATTGTAACTCATTTTTTTATGCACGGCCTGCCTTCCAATCAAATTCATACAAGCTGATACATGCACAAATAGCCGTGACCCCAGCGAGCATCATGGGAGATTAGCAGTTTAGTAAACCATGCACTGCCTGTAGCTAATGCTCGAATACTTCAGAGACTAAATAGCCTTTGAAAGGGAACTTAGAGAGACTTTGGAGTCTAATGAAACAATTGTATCATTTAAGGCCACTTATGTCTTGACGTCTTCCCTTTAAGCTGTCAACTTGCACAGGTCGGCTGAGTCCCAGCAGAGCTTCATGTAAATGTAATTCTGGGGAATGCTGTGGAGATTCTAAGTCTTGCCTGTAGTTATTATCTGCTCTACTGACTGACTGGAGCACTTTTTTATATTGTGGCTGCTTTGTAGGCGAGCCTATACAGAGAATAATGTATGTTTTATGGAGATGCACATCAGTCTATCCTACTCTGTGCTGCAGAGAAAATTAGAAGTGGCACACCCAGTTTTTCTGATGCACGCCCACAGACTTTTTTCTGTCTGTGCCAGTGCTATAAGTGTGATCATTATAATGACCAAGTACTGATATTCATGTGATTGTTTTCAGCCCGTGCATTGTCTTGACATCATCAGAATAGGACCCAAAAAATCAGTAAAACAAAATGTCTAAACTTTGCATCATGGCTGGGCAGATTTAGACGTTTGATGCCATCGCTCTGGTGATGAAAAAGTAAAGAGAGGCCCCAGAATTCAGTGTGCAGGACCCATAAATCAGTGTTACACCCATGCACCCAGACACATGAACACAATCGCACTCCCCAGTTTCAGAGCGGCACTTGGAGGGAGAGAAGATATTCTGGGTTATCTCTGTGAACGGGTGCCTTCCCTTGGCTCCCACTCCACTCGCCTTCCCCGCCAGATAAACATGTTGTTCCAAACACTGGTTCAACACACGGCGACGGGCGGAGATTAAGGCCGACTTAAGTTTATCATAAATGAAGAGCAAAGTCGACAGTTGTGTGGCCCACTGCCTCTCAATACTAAAACCACCAACTGGGGTATTTAGGAGGTGATGGGAGCTGTGCAATAGCAGCCACCAGGCATTCCAGTGCTGAGGTAGGCTCTAATCCTCTGCTCCTGGCTCGCTCCTGACAGGGGAGGAAGCAAGTGCAGGGAGACAAGTCGACAAATCAGAATTTATGGTGCGATCAACGCTTTCTTATAGTTGTTTCAGAGAGGCGCTGATCCTGAGGCTTTATGGTTTTTGTTGTAGCTCTCAATCCAGCGAAAAAATCGTATAAAGTGAATATGAAAAAAGCGGAAAATTGGATGAGAAAATCAATAATACCAATATCCGAGTGAAAATCTGATTTTGAGACTACATTTGTAGCAACAACATCTGTAGTTTAATCATTTATTGTTTTCTTATGACTTCCAGGGATGCATGCTCAGCAGGTCATCTACATTTCCCCTCACATTCTTATCTTTCTCTGAACAGTGTGTTCTTGCAGCAGGAAACACAACACCTTTCAGATGTGTGGGGACGTAAAATACGGGTGAAAATCTGTTCAAAGCAATCTGCCTCTTTTTATATAAACAGAAAGTAGCCTATTTTTCTGTGAATCAGAAAAAAAAAACAAAATGAAAAAAAATCCCTGGTTCTTCGATCCTCTCATCCATATTCTCCTTATTCTGCCTGTTCCTGATCTACAAACCTTAAAACTCACATAAGTGCACACAAAGATACAAAACCACACACACACACACTTTGAAAACTGCAGCACAAGGCCCGTAAAGCTCATGTGATGTTTTCAACGTCAGCCGGGCCCGGTCCCTGCCATCTTAGTGTCTCCACACCAGCTTACTGCAACAGCAGAATGACACAGTAACAGACACATATCAGCTTACTATAATAACACCTAGCCAACACGCCGAATAATCCGCCATTTTGCTTCAAGACACTGTAAATAAGTATTGTCATGTTACACTGAGAGGCAAGGAAATCGTCATCTTCTGACCGTAACTGTTTGGCAGACACAAAATTGAGCTCCGAGTCTTCAGAAAGATCATGTGGGTGGCGGGCGGCGCGTGCCTGAGAGCAAAGGGGGAGCCAGAATTGAGTGGATTCACAGCCGCAGATGCAGCATCTCAGTCTGTTTCACACACATATAGGGGAGGCAAGGGAGAGCTGTAAAACCGGGTTAGTTGTAACACTCAGTTTTAGAATCAGAATTACAATTAGATTAGAAAAGTTCTGCATCAATATGGCACAGTTATGAGCAACACTGTGGATTTTACAACCCAACAGCTAATTTTCAGGAAAGCAAGTAAACATCGCCTAGTCTAAATGTCATTGCATTACAATGGTTTGACTTACATAAACTAAAGTAGAAGTTTCTCTGGCTTAATTTGCATTCATGCTTCAAGCCCACATGCTAAAACAGTTAGCTATGTAACGGCTGCTTGGGGTGGGGATAGTTATAACAGTCCATTAGGATTATGAGTATTTCTACACTTTGTGCATGGAACACTTTGCAAGCTGAAGGCAAAAAGAAGTGTGAGTCAAGTGTGTCAGCTCTGGGCCCACGATGCCTGCACCCCAGGGGGAAGCCATCTACATTTGCCACAAATGTGACAGTGATTGAACCCTTATGTGAAACCTGCACATTCAGGAATACAGTCCACACACACAGACACAGTGGTTTTTTTGTCACTTTAAATTGCTCATTTTATTCATAACTGTATATTCTTTATTCTTCACTCAAGGTCTTTAGTCGCACTGTATTTTAGAGCACACTAATAAGACATAACAAGCAGTAGTCTGTGTCAAATTAGACAAAAACATGAAATAACATGCTCTTTATTAGGCCTTTTACTATACCCTTATTAGACTTCATTAGAGGGTAATTAGGGACATATTCCAGCTGAACTGCACTGTAAACTGCACTGCATTATTTCCCACTCTTAGACCCTTACTGGACTTTATTAGAGGGTTATTAGGGACACATTACACCAGAAACTGTATTATAAACTAAAGTGAAATCACCTATCTGCTACTTCCCCATTTAAAAAGAATATGTGAACAAAATAAAGGACAAAATTATAGAGGTAGAGGAATATTTTGTCTATGGGTAACTGCAAATACAGATAATGTGATTTGACCAAAGGAGTGGGTATTGGTCTTGGTTACTCTGCCAGTTTTATATAGGACCAGTCAAAGACGTTGTGTCTCAAGTAGCAGAGTTTACTTTTACAGTATAGTTCTATGTTGTAATGTGCCCAAAGTTACCCTCTATTAAAGTCTAATAAGAATCCAACAGTGGGAAATAACACGCTTTGGTTTACAGTACAGCTCTGTTGCAATGTTTTATAATTACTGTCTAATAAAGTCTAATAAGGGCCTGCTAAGAGGTCTATTACTGTCAAATAAAGAACACATTAATTCTAGTTCTTGTCTAATTGAATACAAAGTACAACTTGTTTTGTTGTGTTAGAGTACAGCAAAATAAAGTGCAGTGTAGTGTGGATCTTAATTCAGAGAAATACCTCTCATTGTTACTCTATTCTCAGCTACTGTTACAACTCACCCCAGTAGTGGGGTAGGTTGTAACAAAGGAAGTCTTTGTATTTGACATTAACTCACATAATCTGTGTAGTAGATGTCCAACTGAGTTTTATTTGTAGTAGACAAAAGGTTTGAGAGACCCAGCACAAACAACCACTGAGTTATTAAAGCTCAAACGAAGTGTTAGTTACGACCATCCCCGGTCTCCCCTACTGTAAGTTCTTCAGTGTCTCACCGCCTACTGTAACTCTCCTCTTGCGCACAAATTAACAAGTCCTTCAGCAGCCTTAAGCCTGGAAACACCCGCTCGCTGATCTTTCTCGCCTTCTTTTCATCTCCTCCCATCCTCCCTCAAATCTCCCTCTGTCCTCTTTAGTCCCTCTTTCCCTCCCTACCTTCTCATCATCCTCTTCCTTCCAGCATCCTCACCCCCCCTCGCCGTCTCTCTCTCTCTCTCTCTCCCTCTCACTATATCTTTCTCTATGTCTCTCGCTCTCTTTGTAGGTATTTCCCTTGCTGATGTTGTCCATTGAGAGCCAGTGATTGTCTGTGGGTGAGAGCAGAGCAGAAGAGTGGAGCCGATTACTGCAATGCAGAGCAACCAAACAACATCACGCTGCTGCTGCAGCACACACACCATGTGTTTGCATGTGCGCTCGCATGTATAGTTTGTGTACACATTTAAATGGACTTTGTTTAGTGTGCACACATTTGCAGCACTGATACGACGATGTAAATGTTTGTGTGTGTGTGTGTGTGTGTTTGTGAGCGATGACCAGCTCTACCACAACTATTTGTCATGCCCAAACACCAAAGCTTCTGCAGCTATGCACCATGACTTTTAAATAGATCTCTTTTCACTGACATCAAACTATGCCCAACTGTGCATTTTTAATACCCCGCATGTTTATGCAGAGAAGAATATGGTTTCATGCCTTCACACACACACACTCGCTTAGAAAGGATCCGCCTATCGCAGCTCAGGCTAAATCTATTATGCAAAATGACAGTGTTTTAATCAGGCTAATTGTCCAGCTCCTCACCATGTCTCTGCCATCTCTACTTAACCGATGCCACAGCCGTACTGTTTTTCTTTTTTTTTTCTTTTTTTTTTTTTAAGGAATAAATGACACGGCGGTGGAGGAAGAGCGAGAGGCAATCTAAGCCACAGAGGCCCACAGGCGTTTGAAGTCTAAAGACTCTTTCATCCTCGACTCTGGGAAATGAATGATTTTTTTCACACAGTGACAGGACAGCTCTGACAGGACCCAAACACATGAACCATGGCAAAGCTGTCAGATAGTCAAACACACACACACGCACACACACGGACGCATACACAGGGAAACACGACTGCAAAATACATACACACACACACACTTAGAAATAAAGGTGCTAACTGGAACCATAAAGGGTTCTTCAGCTTGTCCCCTTGAGACAGCTCTTTTTAATTCATGGTAGAACCTTTTCTAAAGGTTCCACTTGGAAACCTTTCAGAGAGGTCTACCTAGAACCCAACATAAAGGGTTATACCTAGAACTATCTGAACCCTAAGTGACAGGTTCTACAGAGAACCCTTCTATGGTGTAATGATTCCACCCAGAACCCTCCCCAAGGATTCTATTGAGATTCGAGAACCTTGCCACCGTCTAAGGGTGCTAACAAGAACCCACCCAGTGGGTTCTACCGAGAACCTTTTTATATTTGAAGGGATTTATCTATCTGTTGAGAACCTTCTTGAATTCCAGGGCTTTATCTAAAACCTACTGGAGGGTTCTATCGAGAACCCATTTATATTACAAAGCTTTTATCTAGAACCCACCCCATGGGATTCTGCTGAGAAACCACTAAATTCCACGGGTTTTATCTAGAACCCAACCGCACAGTTCCATCTAGAGCCCATTTATATTCTGAGGGTTATTATCTAGAACCCACCTTGGGGGGTTCTACTGAGAACCTTTTTATATTCCAAGGGTTTTATCTAAACCACTACCTGGGGGGTCCTATCAAGAACCCTTTGAAATTTCAGCATTTTATCTAGAACACAAACAGAAGAGAACTTTTATATACCAGTGTTTTTTTCTAGAATGTACCCTGGGGGATCTACCAAGATTTGTTTTTATATTCCAAAGGTTTTATCTTGAGCACATCTAGGGGATATATCGAGAACCTCTTTATATTCCAAGGGTTTTATCTAGAACGCAGCCAGGGGGTTCTATCAAGAACCCTTTTATGTTATGGTGCAAAGAACCCTTGACAAACCCTTGACAAAATCTCAATCAATCCTTGAAGATCTCTTTCAAAAAGGATTCTTTGGATGAAAAGTCTTAAATGACCACTCGACAAACACTTTCTTCAAAAAAAAACAAAAAAAAAAAAAAACCCAGGGTTGATCCTCAGACCTTCTAGAAGAACCATTTTGCAACCCTTTTTCTTAAGAGTACAGCTGGAACGAGTCCAGAAGACACCAGAAGTGTTGGAAAATCAGGCGAGGAAGTGAGAAGGCAGCGTTAAAGAGTGAGAAAAGGACGGAGAGAATGATGCTATAATTAGTCGTTTGTTGCTTTAACTGGCATTTAGTTTTAACTGGGCTTCTTTGTCTGGAGACACAATGGGGCTGATGTGGCATGAGTGAACTACACAGCTTAGAGGATTAAGGCTGGACTGAGGCTGTGGCGCCGCACTCACTCTTTCCTCACGCACACGCACACACAAACAGACAGACCAGCCCTCGACTAGCTGCACAAACACCCGGCTTCACACACTTTCTTAAACACACACACCTACAAACAAAGGCACACCCTTCTGAATCTGAACACACACACACAGAGACACACACACAGAATCCCGCGTGTGCGCACACACAAACGCACCCACAGGGGGATTATCTGTGCAACAGAGTTCTGAACACTGAGAGTGAGGAGGCGTCTGAAGAACTGCACTCATCACCGAAGGATGGAAAGAGCACAGCAGAAAGAAACAAAACACGCACACACACACACACACACACACAGACACACTTCAGTGCGAGCTACCTGTGTGTTGAGCAGCATATAGAACAGCATCTCTCTGTGTCTGTCCTGTGAGGCTGAGCTGACAGCCAGAGCACCACAAGAAAAAGAAAGAGGGGGAAGGAGAAATAGAGGAGAGAAGAAAGAACAAAAGAGAGAGGTGAGAAAGACGAGGAACGGAAGAAAGAGCGAAGAGGAAAAGAAGAGAATCAGATGAAGGGATTAAAGAAAAAGATGGAGAAAAATCATTAAGAAGGAAACCAGAGCTTGCAGAGAGATGGAGCAATTCATGACCTTGGCCCCTGGAGGCCACCAGCCTTACATGTCCTTATTTCACAAATAGATTGTATTGATTTTATACCATTAATGTGGTAGATTTCACACTATTAGCTTCTATCTCCATCCTTTAGTGTTTGAGGAACCCTGCAGGCTCTCAGCTTTGCTTGACTCTCATCTCATCTCTCCAACACGCTGCGTGGACAAGCTTACAGGCTTAGCATACCTCGAGCCGTTCTTTTCATGCACTATTAAGGCAATGGAGATGGAGAAAGTGAGTGTGCATTTATGGAGGTCAGGGGCGTGTGTGTGTGTGTGTGTGTGTTGGGGCTGCACAATATGGTAGGAAAAAAAAAAGAATTATATGTTTTCTGTTTTTTCTCCTCTATGAAGGTAAATTGGACAAATTTGGATTGTGGACAAAACAAGACATTTAGGGACGTCATTTTTGTATCACAATTGTCATTTTCAGGGCAAAAAAACTATTAAAATCATTATGATATGACATTTGTTGGGGTCTGAACCAAACAAACATGTTTTCAAACATCTGGGGAACAAGATTTGTAAGCCAGGACATGTCTGCAGCACTACAGTACTTCATTATAATTCTGTTTTGTCCCACATATTGATAACACTTCATAATAACTATCATTAAATTGATAGTTAATTAATTTTTACTTAATAGTTATTTCACTATATAAAAAACAATACTAAGTCTATGTTAGTTATTACCAAATGACTTGGAAACCTTTAATAGTTAATCTCTACCGTGCGGTGCATCTGTAAACATTATCTGTATAATTATTGTAAAGTTGAAACTGCGGTATTTGATGAGTTGGGAGTGAGAACATGTTTATGTTTATGTGTAAACATTATCTGGATGGTTTTTGTAAAGTTGCAACTGATATTCATGACACATTGTAAATAGTTCATAAATGCTGTGTAGCTCATCTATAAACATTATTTGGATGGCCATTGTAAAGTTATAAAGCAACTGATGTTTATAATATTTTACAATTGCTTGATAAATGGTTTCTAAAGCATATATAAACAGTATTTGAATGTTTGTTAACAGTAAAACAACTGTTAACTAAAGTAAAATTAACTATCATTTTACCATTTATTAATTATTATTATTAGAAAGTGTTATCCATGTATTTCATTTTCCAGAAAAATGCAGCCTCTGTGATTTGGACATTTTGATTAATTGTGCAGCCCCAGTATGTGTGTGTTTGAATTTGCCACAAATTGTAGTACAGCAGCTGCCAATGCAAAGTTGTTGTTTTTTTACGTAGCACCCTTTATTGTATTTCGTGGGTCGGCGGTAAGAAGGCTGAACCAGATGCAGAATCATCCTATACATTAATATAACATGATCCCTTACAGGAGAGCTTCAACACGCAAAAACTAAGAATAAATATATTCACAACTGCCTCTACTATTGGTAGGAGATGAAAGCATAAAAAGGTACCTCCGTAAAAGATAATAATTGATAGTTGATAGAAGTGTCTGTCTCTTTTTTTTAAACAAAAAAAAATCCTTCCCGTCCTGGTTTTTTGTCCATTTTTCTTTTTTGCCGTTCAATTTTCCTCTGAGAAATGCTTAAAAATCAATACAATAACCTCTGTGCCTTTGTCCTGTGAAAGAAAAGCAGAGGTCCTCGTGGCCACATTATGTCTGGCTGATTAAGAAATCCAAAATGCATCCATTTGCCACATTGTCCTTCTGTATGTCGGCCTTCCGTTTGTTTCGTCTCACATTACAAAAAAAAAAAAAATCTCTGAATCCTCTCCTCCAATAAAACCAGAACCTCTTTATGATTTCACACAACTATTCCTGGATAAGTCCCTCATCTAGCCCTGTAAAAAAATTCAACCGCATAAGGAAATTAAGTTAACTGGATGAGATGAAAATGAAACTGAACTGCATACAAACAACTCCAATATTGACTGGGTTATATTATTATTTTTGGCTCATCCAGGGAATGCAATTATTCGGCGGCTTTGATTGGTTTCAGTCTCAGTCGTCCATCAGCGTCCCATCCGTTGGTAGTCAAACCTCTTTGTTTAGATAAATAGATCTGTATTCATAGAAAAATAAGCATTGACCACACTGCTGGCTGTTCATTGCTAAGGCACTTGGCTGTTTTCAGTCGTTTCTCTCCCTCTCGCCGTTGTCTCCGTCTTACATGTCCGCCCAGCTCGCTCCACACCTTCGGGCTGTCACAGTTTATGACTCTGTGTTTGATGTTTGCAAAGAGCTGGTGTGTTTCACCTCCACGCAGGTCTTTTGAGAGTGATTATGAACAGTAACGCCCACCACCTCCACCACCACCGCCGCTGCCACGCTGTCTCCCGCTCATTGTGGCGTCGAGTTAAAAAAACAACAACAGAGCCTTTAGGATTGTGAGGCGTAATGGAGGGAAAAATTCTGTAGTAGCTGCTGCTGAAGTTTCGCCTCCAGGCAGATATCTGGGATCATCTAATCCTCGCCAAATACCAACCTATACGCCAGTAGTGGGGAAAATACAAAAAGTGACCTCAGCTTGTTATCCAGGAATAAACATGTAGTGTAGTGTAGTCCCGCTCCCCCACAGGCTCCTCTCAAAGCCACGCCAGCCTCTGTACAGGAGTCATTGTTACTGGATGATTCACCAGCAGAGAGGGAGATGATGAGGAGACAAGAGAAGAGGGGTAGCAGGGAGAGGAGGAGGAAGAGGAGAAGGTTAAAATTGGTAAGAGCGGTCCAGCACCTCCATGTAGTCAGGTGTGGTCCTCAGTCTGGCGCCCTGCTCGCTCTGGCTGCTGTTCCCACCGCCTGCTGTGGAGCTGGCGGTGGTGACCACGAGCGTTTGTTCGGGTCTGGCATCCTGTTTGGAGTCCTGGGGGTGAGGGTAGCGGGGCGGCGGCCTCGCGTACCTATCTGGCAGGTCTCTGAACTCGGGGGCAGGGAGTCTGAAGAGGCAGTCCACCAGTTCGACCTTAGGCGTGGGGCCCTGGCTGTCGATGACGGTGGGGCAGAGGATGCCATTGCCGTGGAGGCCGGCGAGCGGCCCCATCGCTCCCGTGACGGTGTTGATGGGGGATGAGGACACCTCCAGGGTCCACTCCCTCTCCTTCTCCGCCGCGGAGCAGTATCCTCCCTCGCTGTCTTTGGAAGCGGTGAACGTCTGCTGCGGCCGCTGCGTCACCGCCACGTCCTGCTCCTCCTTGTAGATGGGGTTGCTACACATATGCGAGGCCGTGGCGGGGCTGGGACCTTTCGACGCAGCTTCCGGGGGCAAGATGGTGTCGTACACGTGGTTGTGTTCGGGCGGAGGTAGAGGCGGCGTCTCCGGGAGGCCGTGGTGATGGTGGTGGTGGTGGTGCGTCTGCTCAGTGAAGATTCCACACTCCATCTGGATGCCAGCCAAGTCTACCTCTCCCTGGCGACGGAATGGCAGCTTGTCCCTCCTCCTCAGGGCGTAGGCGATTAGTGCCGCTGCCGCGAAGAATGCCGACACAAACAACACCAGCAAGCTGAGCACTAACACCGACAGCGGGATTGAATCCTTCCCCGGGGGGATCAGCGGCCCCAGCCCTGAGCCGGGGTAGCCAACCGACACGCCGCTGTCTGTGGCGGTGGAGGTAGCTGTCTGCTCCTCCTGCTCCTGGTCCTCCTGGGGCTCCAGCTCGGGGCAGAGCAGCTCCATGGAGAGGGAGCGGAGGTCTACGCCTTTGGTCTTTTCCGGGGAATGGCAGACCACCTCTCCCATCACCACCACGGCGCTGAGCCCCTCCAGCCAACGCTTGAGTGGAGCCGCTTCACAGTTGCACTCCCACGGGTTCTGCTGCAGGTCCACCTGGAGAAACACACAACACCACAGCGCTTTGTCATTGTGTAATAGCACACTAATTACTGGTCGGCCATGCATGCAAATTCATGAATCACACTGTGGAATGTAAACAATTAAATAAATAATTGACCTGACATCCTTGTGATATATATTAGTGACTTGGTAACTGTCTCTTGCTTGAAGAATAAGCCTGTAGCTAGCACGCTAATAAGATGACAACAAGAAAAATTATGTTTTCTCTGCTACCTTTGCCTTTCACCGGCTAGAATATGTGGAAAATGAGTTTTTCAGTATTTGCATAATGAAATACAGCCCTCCACGATGGCCAGCGTATTTAAATGATTTTGTGAAATATGCAGGTGATGTTAAGCGCTGATTAATGTAAATAATGTCATTACAGGGTCATCACAACATTGAAGTGCCTGACGTGATATATTCTCCGTAATACAGAGAACAATCTGAGCAGCAAGCAATTCAACTCGTACCACCCACAAGTGCTCTCTTTTAAACCTGTTCACACGTGTGCTACAGCAGGTTGTAGGAATATTTCAGTTCATAATAAAGACCTCTCAGAGTTTACATAAGTGGTTATTGACAAAACTCAGCGGCAGGTGTTGTGTGATGAGCATGTGAGAGTATCACTTTGTTTTTAACAATAGACGGGATGTGATGCAACTCTCCCTTGTGCTATAATCCAATAGGTGTGTGCATAAACCCATTCTCTCGTTGCCAGCCAGTCCTAAAACAAACTCAAATATTCACTTTGCCGCACTCGGAAGGGGGCTAAAGCAGATTATGAACAAAGGGAATCACTTACATCACGTAGCATTGTCTGCAGAACTGATCTGTTCCATATCTTTAGCAATGACTTTGGCAATGAAAGCTGATATTCTCTCTGTCACACTTCCAATGGGCTTGCACAAAATGTTGTCATGCTAATTTGGTTAGGCCATCTCCCTGGCTCGCAGAAATAGATGGATGCTTTTTGAGATGATTCAGCATTGCTGTTGTGGGAGCCATGCTACGACTGCTTCCCCATGCCTCACGCTGAACAACAGGATGCTCCTTCACTTTATTGGAGTTATCCCACTGTGGGCTTTTGTGTGGCTTTGATAATGACATAATTGCGACCAGCAGAGGGTGAGTAGAAACAACACTCTGCCGCAGTCTTAACTCAGTTTGAACACTGAGGGTCCAGTGAAAAGTGCTGTTTTCCATGTTTCAGCATGATTGCGACACAACTAGGGCCTGTAATTCAGCATGAATGCACATTAAAAAACAAGGTGACATTTAGAATAAACACTGTATGACCAAAATGTCAGCTTGTTTTTGCAGTTTCATGACTTTCATAACTATAATCTTCCATCTGCTTGAGATTCTTGAAGCATTTTATTCGAGGTATTGTTTGCTTCCACACAGATCCCAAGGGCTCTATCCCCCTCTCTTTTGCAAGCATCTGTCCAACATGTCCAACACCGTTTACAATTTATACGCCTGGTCACCTAGTGTGCGATTTGCTGTCAACTTGTCAATCAAAGCTCTGTTGTGAAGGGAAATTATAGACCCTTACTTAGCCTGACAGGTGCTAGTCGCAGAGAAAATGTGAGAGCATGGAAGCATTATATATTTTTTTGTGAATATGAAGGCTTTTAGAACACTCATTCCACTTACAAATATGTTAATGATACTGTAGGCCTATCATTAACACACAACATAACCATTATACACCAGCCACCTCGAGTCTTGATTAAATGTTACAGCTTTGAGTGCAACATTCACAGTTTTTATGCTGCTTATGATACTATCATGCGAAATGTCATGTGTGTCCACGACTAATCTCGCATATTGCTGGATCCATCAGCCTAAGATTTTGTCTGCACATTTATAACTGTATTCTTAAAGACCTCCAGTGGTAGCAGTGATTTTTTGAAAAGCCTTGAAAAACCCATTTCATTCCCTGTCCTGTTTTATACCGTCTGCTGACTCCTCAAGCCTCTTAACAAGCTGGTAGGAGCCGTAAGTCAACTGGTCAAAGAACTGGTATGCTAAAAACAAGGCTGACTCACTTTCTTGTAGGCCACATTTTGGCCTTTGTCATGGCTCAAAAACTGAAATCCATAGAAAAGTTTGGTTCATCTTAAACCAGAGAATCGGCAGATTAATTCCTTACCCAATTCACTGAAATTAAACACAATACTACCATGTAGATGAATATATCCCCATTTTGTTCATTTCACCACCATCTCTGCTATGTGTCTATGCAGTCGCTATATTGGAGCATTCAAGGTCTGCTAATAAACAAATGACATGAAATCAGCTTGCTTGATTCTGAACAACTTTCATGAAATTTGGTTTGTTATAAATGCAAAAAATCAAACATGATAGAGGTCATTTAAATAATTCTGTTACTGGAGGCGATCTAATCAGCCCCCTGTCAAAACATCAACTTCTGAATAGCCACAACTTCCACCAGGACATGCAGGCTCTGACCAACATCGAGTAAATAATTTAGAATTTCAGCTTTTGTGAGTTTCTTCAAAAATGTAGTTTTAAATATCTATTATATTGTTGTAAAGCCACTCTCTTTCTTCTAATGTTCTAAGTAAATCAAAGAATGTTCTAAATAAATAACCGTGTTTAAAGTGAGAACATCCTGTTATTGTCGTGTTTATTGTTTCCTCATTAAACTTATTCAAGTAGGTGGCCACAGGACACATGGTTGCAACACCATTACACTATTCTGTGTCCTAATGAAAACGTTACTATACTTTATTAGAAGGGGTATGCATAAGACTGTCATTACACTGTCATGACACCTGTCTTAAACATGAAGGAGTCTTTATGAATGCTTGTTACTGTTGTCAGTAACTGTCATTTGGTAAAATGGTGACATTGTTTGAGATGTCTCTGTTATAACAACTTTACATTAAACAAGCCAATACTCTTTGTAATGACAACTTGACATTAACCAAGACAAAATGTCCTTGTTATGACAATTTGACATTAACCAAGGTGATATAACCTGTCAATGTCTTTGTCATGACAATTTGACATTATCAAACGTAAAGAAACTGTTGAGCTTCGTTTTCAAATTATATTAAACTTTCGTAAGTGGTTGGTTTTGACATTTGCCTTAATGAGACCATTATAACTGTGTCATAAATATTTTCTTTGACCTCAAATAAAGTGGTACATTTTGGACTTGACATAAAGATGTCATTAAGTTTACAGTGCTATGACATGGTTATGACAAAAACCCAGATTACAATAAATGCTTTCCTATCTGTTGCCTGGCAGAGATCAGCACTCTAATGTTTGCACTTCTTCTAGTTCAGCAAGAAATTCATGAAAAACAAAACAAAACAAAAAAAAAACCCTCTTTTGTCATAAAATATATTTAGCTTGACTTAAATAATGGGATCAGTTTTGGGTGGAAGCTGCCATGCTTTAGCTGCAGAACAGTAAATTTGCTCTTGTGGGTTTTTATCATTATGACAGAGATCAAAGATCAAGCAATAATTGTCCAAAATTTACTTGGGAGCTATAAAGAAATCACATCAGGGGGATAAATTCCGGATGTTCTCAGCGAGCCATGTGTCTTAAAATTGATCTCTTTGCCCAAACAGCAATATCCTGTCAGTCACCAGAATTGCTCTAGTTAGTTCACAGAAATATAGTCAATATAAGCAGGTTTTGGAAATTCTGGTGCAGGGATTTAGTTGTATTCTCTGGTGACGAAACGCCCCTGAGCCTCAGCTTGCCAAGCCTTCTCCATACTGATGAATGTGTTTCATTGTCTTTTGAATAATACACAGAGCGAAAATGAAAAGGGGGCATTAGAAGAAGAATCTGCAGTATACGCAAAAATTTAGTTTTTTTGAGAAATGTGTATATTGGAAAACTGCCTTTATGGGTACAAGTCCGGAGAAAGTGCGTCAAAGCAATTCACTCATGGATACTCTTACACTGTTAGATTTCATCAGTCTGTGATGTTGAGAGCATTCCAGGAGTCTTTTTTTGTTAAGTGTTGTAATTTACTTTCATAGTGTACTCACGCTCCCTTTGCCTGCCTCTACCCCAGATAGTGATTTCCCATATTTCCCAGAGCGACTTCAACAACCCCTTGAGGAGGGGCATGAACTCGTTCTATCCCGCAGTTTGTGTTTCATGTGGGTGGAGAGCGAACGTTAGTAATAGCAAAGAGCAAAGAGCAGGAGTTTCTGGTCCATTGAGGCTATTGTCAGTATTGTCAGTATGCCTCTGTGTGATTGCTAAACATCAGTGAAACATGGTGAGTGGAGAAGGAAAACCTTGATCTTTAATTCTGAGGGAAAACAAACTCTGACTGTCAATGCTGCTTGGATTGGATTGGATATCTGGATTTTCTGTGTTCGAAGCTGTGCCGAAGCGTGCTATGGAAGTATGTAAACAAGACATGATGAATGTGTTTGCTCTGTTACCTGCAGAAAAATTCAATACTGAACAGAAAAATAAGCCCAGGAATGGAAGTTTGTGAAATAATGCAGCAAAAGTGCCCTCTTGGATGCCTCTCCCAATGTCCAAAGTAATGTGATAAAGTGCCCTCTAGATAACCCTTCCAGTGGAAAAAATGCAATAAAGTGCCTTCCAGTGCACAAAATGTGGTAAAGTGCTCTCCAGAGTGCCTTTCAGTGACAAAACACGATGAAGTGCCCTTACGCTACTCTTCCAGTTGACAAAAGATGATAAAATGCCCTCTAAGGTGCCCTTCCATTGAACAAAACATGATAAATTGCCCTTAGGCTGCTCTTCCAGTGGACAAAACATGATAAAGTGTCCTCTAAGGTGCCCTTTCATTGCACCAAGCATGATAAAGTGTCATCTAGGTGCCTTTCCAGCGAACAAAAGCGATAAAGTGCCCTAATTTGTGTTCACAGTTTCGTGTCAATGAATGTTAACAACTTATACTGACCAAATCTTTGCAGCGTGACATGTTAAGCATTTTTGCATTTTTTTTTGCAAATATTACAATATATTGCCCCTTTAAAGCAGAATGCCCTTCCAAACTGTTAAAAACATTTGACATTTGGAATAATAGTGTATTTAACTTTCAACTAGGGCAGAACATTATGCAAAAAATGACAGATATTGTGGTTGTGGTATGAGTCATGATTTTAGTGAGATGGGAATTTTTGCATTTGACTTTCACTGAAAAAAAAAAAAAAAATAGAAAAATGGTGATGTGAATTTTGCTGGGGCCTGAACCAAACAAGCATGTTCCTAATATCCAGAGAATATGAAGTGTAGGCAGGAGCATCTCTGTAGCACCACAATACTTCATTTATAATGGTACATTGACACATTTTACCAGTATCATATATGGATGGTTATACTGCACTTGCCATATTGTGATTAATTGTTCAGCCCTACTTTCAACTGTGTGATTTTGACTACTTTGGATACTATTAATAAATGTGGTTATTAATACTAAATCCCTGACCCTGCATTTATTTTGCAAGAATTCTCATCTTACAGTGCAGTGGCATGTTGTGTTGTTTACAAAAAGTAAGACTGTCAATGAGACTCAAGTCCATCTTCTGTCCTGAAATAGAAAACACATTATGCACATTACTCAACTTCCACAACTGCCAAAAGCCTGGTATTTCAGAGGCTTTTATTGAGTTAATGTCTTTATGTCTAAAACACCCGTGATGCTCCTGTTTTTGCTTTGCTGTGCAGTTTTAAGTGAAATATTGGCTGATATTCCCCAAAAAAAAAAAAAAAAAAAAAAAAAATGTTTTCGGTGAATAAACATATCCACTGGTTTGTTTTGTGTTCAGAAGATATTTACAACACAGAATATAAAAGCGACCAACTGAAAACAATGACTAAGAGAAGCAAGTGTTGTTCAGTCATTCTTTTAACACAATTTTAACACAATGACTAAATATGATCTGGTAAGGATATTGGTGGTTATAATTAACTGTAGCTCCTGACTGATCAGACGAGGTGCCCCTGCCCCTTTTTGGTCGAAAGCAGCCCCTCTAATTTGACTGGTGAAAAATGCCAATTAAATAACATAAAATGAGAATATCTTGTTGCTTTTAAGCTATTAGGAGCCCAAATCCTATCAGATCACTGATCAGCACTGTTATATTCAGTCTGCCTCCATCAAACCTGATAGATACAACTACCTTAATGACTCTCCACCCTGACATCTGTCACTTTTATGTTGTTTAGATACTTTATGTTGCTGGTAATCTGTCCAATGTGATGTGACTGTATTGTACTTTACTGTGTTCATGTTTTGGCTTCTCCAACTCTAACCTTATATGTTGTGTGTTTGATTTGCATGTTTAAAAGGCCAATTCAACGTCAGGCCAGGAGACAACAGTTGAAAATTAGCCTTTTGGCTAACACTGGCACATTTGATCAATGTGCATTATCCCGAGAATAAATAAATAAATGGTAAATGGAACACTAATTACATCGCTGTGGTGAAGCAGAACAGCTGTCTCTGTTTTGATGGCGCTTAATGTTAAAATACCCTCTGCTCCCAGTGATCTTTGGAGTGGACAGACTGTTAAAAACAAACTCCATTCTGAAAGCAGGTGTTCTATGGTAGGGTCATATTTTTCCACAGTAAAAACTTAACTTATACCATTACTAAAACTCTTTTCTGATTTGCTGTGATCTACAGGCACACTCAGCACACACGTTATTATTTCAGTAACATCATTAACTAACCTGTGCTGAAGTGTTTGCCACTGATTTACATGTAGACCCACTGACTGGCCCAGGTCCCACAGTTTACTATTTCCATCCTCTCTGTGGATGACATTAAGTCATAGATGTTTTCTTTTACTGTCCTTTGCTCTTTGGGGAAGTAAAGAAAATCATAAACTGGGGTTTATTTTATTGCTTTATGTGCAAAATGCAACTCAAAAGCTTTGAGGCATAGATCCACCAGTTGCACTTGTTTTTTCAATTTGGCACCGGCACTTTCACAGCGGTTGCTGTCGACCAAAAAGAGGGCGTGGTCGTTCTAATGGCAGGAAAGTGCTCTCGTGAATTAAGCCCATGCTCCACTCAAGATGATTTGACTGTCCTGGCAAATGGCTGGCTGCTAGCTACTTCAGCACCACTAACCGAAGTATTGCTAATTCTAAATATTAGCTTAGAGTAAGAGTGTAAGAGAGTAGAGTAAGAATAAAACTCCTATATTATGTTCGTCTGACAACAGAAAGTTGAGTTATAATTTTCAGTACTAGAGGTGGAAATTATGAATCAGTTAAGTCAAAGATTCCAGTAAACTACAGTTTGTTAGTTTATCAGCTAGTTTAAATGACTGCATTACTGTTGTTGGCTGGTTTGAAACTGTGGAGTTCAGTTTAGTGCAAAATTATCCAAGCACTGTGTATAAGGCCAGTAGCTTAGAAGCCACCTATTTGTGACAGACTTGTAACATCTTGATTGTTTCTTTGGCTTTCACGGTCTTTAAAGTGGAAACAGACAACTTTTCAGCTCTCCTCCTGTTGTTTCTAAGTGGTTTCAGGTTAGGTTTGCGCCGCTGTTGCAAAAACAACAGGATCGCTTTCTGTTTAGTCAGAGTCTAGCTCCGTGACAAATGATTAACACCACTTTGGAAATAGGGGAGAAGAAAGAAGCATGTTCACTGGAGAGGTAAATTGAAATTGTCACAATTTTATTTTATATTTGGGGACGGGCAAAAGCTATTGTGCTTTGCATAGTAATAACAATTTGAGTAGCTAAAGTTTTCGCACAAACAAAAGCGTGAATTTGTTCAGCAATTTAGTGTGTAAATTGAGCCTTCATTTTCAAATCAAATCATGCTCAGTGGCAAACAGAATTGCATAGTGAAAGTGAGGCTTTTAGGGAACCAAATCTAAACTTGGATCATAATTATTCTAGAGCCATTACACTGTGTAATCAACATTTACTTCATAGTGATAAGTTAGAGCAAAAAAAGTTCTCTATTTCCATTTTAAATAACCCTTTAACCAGGAAGTAATGTAGCTTACTGTGCATCATAGCTTAGCAGCTCCACTCAGATCCGCTCTACTGACTGAGCTAAAGGCTCAGTTAGTGACAATGATAATTCAGTACAGTCAATTTAGCTTGAAGATTCAGGGCGGTGTTGCTGTTTTAAACTTTTTTTTTTTGGTATCTCATGATTAAATAAATGAGATATAGCTCTCTCTGCTAAGCTAAGCTAACTGGTGCAAGTACCAGATGTGCTCGTCCTGCCAGAACTGCTCAGTTTCCTGCATTTACAGATGACATACACATTATTGATTATAGTTACATTGTGTATGGAGACAGATTAAGATTAGCTGTATGTAGGAAATGAGCTATGGTTGTGACCATGTTGAGAAAATGAAGATATAACATTTATTTCCTCTTTTTGTTCTTGTTGTTTACAGATTTAAAGCTTATAAATGGCAACAGGCCTACTTATGAAAATTTAACATCAGTTGCATCAGCTTTGATCATTAAGCTTAATAAACATATGACACACCTCGCAATATTATTTTTTATAATTTAATGTTTCTCAAAACACTGTATCATTATATTGTGATACAAACAAAGATTTGTGGCAGCGGTTATTTTGTGTTGTGTTTAAACCTCCCATCACTAGATAGCACTGTTGTTATCTGTCTTCACTGTTGTGATTGCATAAAAACTTAGATTTCTGCATATGGTGTTGAGTTCTTTATACAATTACAGTTTTCCTAAAATTAATAAAAAAAATAAATAAAACAAAAACCAAAAAAAAAAGCAATATATCACCTTGCTGACAATATTGTAATCTATCACAATATACTGAATCAGAACCCCTGTATGGTGATACGTATTTAATCGCCAGATTCTTGCCAATACACGGCCCTAATAAACATAATATTTGCAAGTTCTCTATGGTCTCAGTTTATTAGCTAACGTTAGCTAACTACCTATCTAATCGAACTTAAGGCACCGGTGTGTAGGATTTAGTGGCATCTAGCGGTGAACTAGATGTACCCATCCATTCCCCAGCCAGCAGGTCATCGTGTTTATGATTCTAAGCATTATATAATATTTGGACATGTATTTAATGGATTTTTACTTTTTGAGGAATGGGGAGTGATGTGGAGATGGTGCCTTAATGTGCACGAGAGTACACCGGATCTATCTGGTGTGCTGAGCAGTGGTACGTAAACTGAATGAATTCTAGTATTAATTGGGAAGCGTACAACGCTTCTGTGGTGTCTGCAGCCGTCTATGTAGGCACTGTACATCGTCCATAATCCAGGCTGAATACCTGTCAAACAGTGGACTGGGATATGTCAGACTGATCACCAGTCTGTCACTGGAAGGTCAGGAAACCAA
Source organism: Lutjanus argentimaculatus (assembly GCA_034769285.1). Taxonomy (NCBI): domain Eukaryota; kingdom Metazoa; phylum Chordata; class Actinopteri; order Lutjaniformes; family Lutjanidae; genus Lutjanus; species Lutjanus argentimaculatus. The sequence continues at coordinate 20,751,210 of JAWZSL010000003.1, forward strand.
TACCGGTGAGATGAGGTGGATTAGATTGTTTTGTCTCTGACCTAAGTTGGGGCTCCTGAATGACACACAGAACGGTTTTGAAGAATCTGTCTCGGTAACCTAATCATCTTTAGGCATTAGGATGTGAAATGATTACGTGTTTTCATGAAGTAAATTCCATTTTCTTTATTATTATTAATATTTCACAGCACAAACTGTGAGTTGGCTTTTTCTGTGTACTGGCTTACGTGTGGTCTGGGGCTCATTTGTTCTTAACTAAGTACGAAAATATTGATGAATGCCTCAAAAGTTCGTACACTGGCTGCAAAATTTGAGACCAAATCTGTGGGTATGAACGATTCATGCATGAGGCCAAATGATTCTTTCACGTAGGCCATATCCTCCCAATTAATGTCTTTGAATCTTTCACACTGGACCTTTAATTAGTGGGCTTTAGAGATGCTGATAGGCAGATTTTGTTACCTTTGGACAGAGCAGAGTTAGCTGTTTTCACTCTCTCTACCAAGTTATGCTAATGCAGCTCTGGCTGTTGCCTCATAGTGAAAAGACAGGTTTGATAGTGGTATCAATCCTCTCATCCAACTCGGCAAGAAAGCAAATGCATTTCACAAAATGTCAAACTATTTCCTTAAAGATTAGTTTGTCCCAAAAGTATTATCACTGATTTGATCAAACTGTAGTGCGCATAGGCTGATGAAGTAGCAGTAACACAGAACAGAATAAAAAACTGACAATCATGTGAATATTAGCTGGGCGTTAAATGAAAAGCTTCCTGTCAAACTGCTCCTGGTGACTGAATGCTGCGTTGCCTTCATCAGTCTTTCTGCTGTGTGCATTGTTTTTCTATCTGACTTTTTATCAACTCAAGGTGAGATGTGGCTGTGGGCAAGTTTCTTCATTGCATCTGGCAGTGATGAGAGAGCGCTGCCCTACTACACAGCATGTTCTTTGCATTTACTGAGAAAGACATATGTATTCCTGAACTCTACATATTTCTGGCAGCCATCCATTCGGATGCTGATTCACCTTGAGTTGGTTTTATAACATTCTTTTGACTGGTTTTCAAAGGGAAGACTCCCACTCTTGTGTTGCTACTAATGCACCAGTTTAAAGAAATTATAGACATCATAGCAATTATAATTTCCTCTGTAATGTCTCGCTAATGGTTATTTTAAATAACAGTGACATCAGGGAGGTATTTTTCTAAAATATCAGCGCATGTAAGTGGGTGTAACTGCATAATCCCGTTCTTGATGGTGACAATGACTCTAAGCTATACATGCTGCTGCTTTATGATAATCAAAATGGACTGCTTTTTTACAGCAGCTGTGAGCTTCACCCCGCTTCCATCTGTGTTACCCTTTGATTTTACTGTGCAAACTCTGGCTCCGAAAGCACATGCTGGCGCCCAGAAATCCCACCACCCCAGCTTCAAACAGGCCAGCAGTAAGTCAACAGGTGATATCATTGTCACATTATTTTCTGCAGTCCACGGGCAGCGCTAATGTGGCTTTGTCAGAGTAATAACAACCCCGGTAAATGAATGAATTCAATTACTGTGTTACAGATTTTGAGCACTACAATGGTGATACCGCTGGGCTTTATGAATATGGCCCACAGTGTACTTCCATTTGGTGGAAGGCTTTAATGCTCCTGGACATCACAGGCGTATAACGGCACAAAAACATAATACACTTCTACATGGGTCTTCCAGCTCCATAAACCAGCGTCGTCCTTCCCCTGAGCAAACATTCAGAAACAGCTTCTGAACTGCCAGCCTCACCCACACTACCTAGAATCAGGAATTTTTCATGGAGCAAAGTAAAACGGAAATTCACAATGACATTCAGGCTAATCCACACCCACCTTACCTCATTCTACTCTGGCTGTCTAAGAAAAGCCTGGTACACTAAATTTGCTGAAGTGAGAGGAGGCAGGATAAAAAAATGTAATACCTCGGGTTCGGTCCTTATCGGCGCATTGTGCACAGCAACCGCTCACACAATGCTGCAGTCAAATATGCAAGGTAAGGTGTAACACAAAATTTAACACCTACTGTAGTTTATACAGTCTATTTACTAAGAGGTGTGTTAATTACAACCATGCTCAAAAACTTGAGGGGTTCAGCTTTCTCCAGTTTAGCTCCTGATTTATTAAGACCACTTATGCAAATCGAGTCAATTGCAATTTTCCAATTAGAATACCTGAGGCGCAACCATAGTCCCACATGCCACAGCAGAGCTCTCAAAACAACAGACGATGCAGATGACGGAGAAAACCGCAGCTGTGCCAGAGGCCAGGAGATCAGGGGCTGCCAGAAGTTTTAAAATGCGGCTGTGGCTTGATCCAAGATTTCAGCTTGTTTTTGTTTCTTTCATCAAGCTGTGATAATGAAATGTGTCTTGGCAATCTATTAGTTCTTTTAATCTCATCGTCTGACATTTGAAACAAATATTCTCTGTATAATTATGCACATTTTCGTTTAGTAAATCAACGGGGGTGATCCAATTCAATAATCTCCCATTTTCCACCCTGCCACTGTCACTCAACAAAATGCATATTATTTGGGCTGAATTTGTTGAAAGCCTCGTGCCAGGTATCTGACTCATTTACTCACGAGCAGGTTAGCAGATCAGAGTCATTTTCTCGAGCATCCACCAGCACGGAAAAAGCCCCCTCAATCATTCAGTGAATGGGTTTGCTACCAACCTGCACCAGTCCGGTCAGGTGCTCCAGCACGCCCACCATGGGAAGCTGCTGAAGGTGGTTGTTTCTCAGATTGAGGCGGGCCAAATTAACTCCTGAAAACACGCCGAGAGGGAGAGTCCGCAGCAGATTGGCGTTGAGGAACAACAGCTGAAGGGACGGCATGGAGTCAAAGGTGCCAGGATCAACCTCACGGATCTCGTTGTACTCAAAATAAAGGTACCTACAGAAAAGAGAGGACAGTGTTATAGTGAATCATTTACATGCATACTAATTATTCAGAATATAACAGTATTCTGGATCTGATACATTTCATGCAAACAGCATATTCCATTTGGATATTCTGAATTAGGTTCCAAACTTGCTTATACGTCTGACTGATTTGCTTCAGTATTATCAAGCATTGAAATACGCCTCGTCATTCAATACCAAAATGTGATACCTAAGGAGTAGAGGTGTCACAATTTCAATATCAAATTGAAAATCACTCCAAAAGAGCTTTCAATTTCAAGAATCAAATCAAAAGGCAGAATTGGCGAATCTCCCAGCATTCATTTTTCTCTTCATCCCCGCCCACTTGCAGTGTCCAGCACGTAACTACAGAAAAAAAGAACACTTCAAAGACGACACAGTGTAGCTAACCAACCGTTATATCACATCTATGTTATACCACATAGACAGTCTAGTCATGGCATAATTGTAAGAGCAAAATAAACAAATGTTTAAATCAAAGAACTGAATAGTGATCTTAGAATCAAAAGTCATATCAAATCGTGAATTTGCAGAATTGTGACACCCCTAGTGAGGAGTAAAGCTCACCAGTGTCAGTGAGTCATTGAGCATGCTTGTACCAAAGTCTAAGAATGCTGGTGATTGGCTGTCAAACGTTACACGTTGTAGAGGCATGCAGGAAAAACACTGCATTATGCCCAGAAAGAGGAATCAGTTAAAATGGATTTGGTATCCAAAAAAGTATTGCTCAGGAACCAGTATCAAAGCCAAGGTATCCATCAAAAATTTTTGAACAATACAAAGCAGTACAATAAGGTCTTATTCCTGAATGTAGCATTTTCCAATTAAGAAATGTGGGATATGACAGTATTATTCAAGTTTTTAGAAGCATTTCATTGTATACAGCACATTTGGAACATGCGTCTCGGTTGGGGTTTTTACTGCAGTTTGAGACACATGTCCTCTTGCCTGTTTATGGTCAGCTCTGTGTGCTGTAAACAAACCAACTAGCCAACAGTTTTCAAGGCTGGGGTAGAGATGCATGCACAAACGAAAAGCTCACATTTCTGGTTGGAAGGAGAAACGGACCTACTTTTAATTATAATGAAAGACTTGAATATCAACAGATTTTTGGATATAGGGTTGGGTAATATAGCTTATAACTAAAATCTTGATATTTTTAGGCTATTCTGCAATATTCAATATCTCGATATACACATTTTCTGTAAAATAACACACTGCAAATTCAACAATATTCAACAATATTGTAAGGATGACTATTGGTGCTTTCACAAAATACTAACAGAAAGAGATTTTTGATGAATAATCAAGAATAATGTGGATACAATAACTAAGTGGATGAAGGCAAACAAAAGAACAGCTACAACAGTCTGGTAAATTCATAAAATGCCATCACTTTCCAGTAAATGCAGCCTTTAAAACCAAGAAAAGACTTGTCATATCCTGATATAACGATATCCAAAATCTCAATATCCAATTTCATATCAAGATATCGATATAGTATTGATATATTGCCCTGCCCTATTTTGGATATGCACAAACATCGCAATGCTGACTTTTTCAAGAGGGTTATGGAACAAATGAAAGAGGGAAGCTGTTTTCCCACAGTGCTCCCACCAGTGGAAACCTTTGACAGAATACTGTTTTGACACAAACAAGCAAAATGGCTCAAGCAGCTCCAGATGTTCCTCTTTTCTATAAACAGAGTATGCATGGTTGCATGTAAACAGGAATATTACCGGAATATTTACTTTCATTAGCCATGGAAACAGCTTAGTAGGAATGTTGTCTTTTTTGAAATGAGGACAAAAACTGGAATATTTTGTGTGTGTAAACATATGGAGTGTCTCTGTATGTCTCTGTATGTATGAGATGTATGAGAAATATTCTGTTGATATAGAAGGATAAATGGGAAATGGTACCTCTGTACTAGAGGTGCACAGGATGTCATTATCTGTATCTGTATCTGCTCAACCAACAAAATTATCTGTCTCTGTATCTGTATTCAGATAGAAGACCAAAAGGGGGTGTGGTTTTATACTGGAAGTCATGTTAAATCAGGCAAATGTTTTCTTTTCTAACCTAACATTCACTGGCAGTGCAACTGTTGTGCCAACAAAGCATCAAGTTGATTTAATCTTGGCATATAATTATGAAATATATTTCCAAATCCTAATAATGTACTTTTCATCTCTCTCTCTCTCTCTCTGTCTCTCACTCTCTCTTTCTGTCTCTTAATTTATTTTATTTTTAACTTAAATTAAGTTTTATGAGCGGAACCCCACCACCTCCCCTTTAACTAGGGGACTTTGAAAAGCAAGAAACTGAAATAAAAAAAAAGTCTTATAAATTGAAAGATTCTGTTTTGCATTGGAAATAGACAGTAAAGTTACACAGAAATATACCGTATCCTTCAGTTAAAGGGAATAATCTTAAATTCTAATGATGCTGCATTCATGTTTCTTGATGTGTTAATCCTACTGCAGCTCACAGTACCAGAATATTATATATATATAATAATAATAATATAATATTAAAATCAAGTACTTGTGTAAGAGTGTACTTTTATAAAAGGAAAAAAATGTACTCTTAACGTTACTGTCTTACATTTCTGAACTTTGGCCCAAAGTTCAGAAGTCTTTGGGTAGAAGAAATGTCTGATTCCATCACATTATTTATGCTTTCAGACACATTCAGATTCGGGTACATCCATACTTCGTACTTAGTGAAATCTAACAGTAAAGATAATATAATAACATGACATAAAGCCAATAATCATCTGTTTATCTGTCTTTTGTCTTAACTTATAAATAAATAAGTAATTCTTGATTAGAGCACAGTATGATTTTTCTTTATTTTTCTAATCGATTTACTTTGAGGCATTGTGTGAGAGGTAATTTACCTCTCCTGCACTGCAGCATCGTAATTAAATAAATGAATATTTATGTAAAGAAGTCATAACAGAAATGTGACTTAATCTGTTCTTTTGCTGCTCACAGCTGATTAGCTGATCAGTATCAGACGACATTGTGTAATTTTGCACTGATGACTGCTAACGCTCGCCTCGGTATGCCTGATCATCATGTCAAATTTAAGACACTTTGAATTTTTGAGGTTTTTAATTAAATAATAGAAATCAGGGTGAACTGAGGGAGGAATTAAGTTTGACTGGAGACTTTTCCCTGCATGCGAGTCATCCAATATACTTCCATTGCTCAAATAAGTAATGGATGCGGTTTGAATATACCGCTCTCTCGCCCTGGACTCACTAACAAAGGCTAACGAGAGGTTAAGAGGAAGACTTTTTGAATGTCCTGAGAGGATCTTTATTATTGATTAATAGTCAAATTAATGGGTCTGTAGATTTTCTGAACCTTATCTTGAAATATAGAGACAGCTGGGCTGAAAACTAAAGGATGCTCTGAATACGAAGCACAAACCTCCTCATTCTTTATATAGCAGAGGATGAAGGTTGACCTGTTGTCTTAATCAAACACCACAATGTTTAACTCGCTGAATAAATACAATTACTGGCGGTAGATATTTGCTGTGTGCATTATTTGCAGAGGAATTATCTTTGTAAGCTTAATCTGACAATGATACATATGCATCATTCTGACGACTCCTTTTTATAATAATCCTTTTTCCAAAAAGGCAAATTCCTGGCATCACCCAGACGTCTCACCGCCTTATCAACACCTCTGTATGCAAATACAAAAAAACATTAATTTTCACGTTGTCACTCATACCAGGCTCACACCTCAACTGAAGCATGCCATCAGGCAGCGTGACTAACAAATGACACTCCTTGGAAGAGAATGGGCACCTTTCATTTCAATCAAACTCCAGCATAATGGTAATCAAAATGTTCTGCTCAGCGCTATGCCAGTATTACAGTGAAATTAATTTCCACATACTTATAAACAAATGTCTAAATACCTAAGCTGACATGTGGTTTCTGTTTATGAATTTGTTTGAAGTGAGAGTGAAGTGCTTGAAATGCCAAAAGTGAGTGCAGGGGCGTGTTCAGACTTTTTTGACTGGGGTGGCCCAAGTGGGGCACTGAGTGCACATGTATGCACACTCGTCAGAATAGCATTAATTTACCATTCCTCATATCTAGGCCAACTTTAATTACTAACATTGCAGTATCTTACAGTTTCTTACATTCCTGTGAGATTTTTTTTATTTAAAAGATAAATAGTCCTACCAAGCACTACACAACAGAGTGGCACCAGACAACTGTAATCTCATGTTTCCATAATTTATTCTTTAAAGGAGAAATCTGTGCTATATTTATTATAACAAATCATAAAATTACCATGATATGTCATCAGACATCAAGGAAACATATTAAGTCCCCCTTTGAAATTTCTATAATGGGCCAAATAACTGTTTTTGTTTGCCCGTTTCACATCAATATGTGTTTAAATTAACGCCTAATGTTCACTGAATGAGTTGGTGTCTTTTTATGAGTTGTAAGAAATCATTAATAATCTTGTAGAAGGCAAAGATATTTATAACAGTTAGCAATATGTCAATGGAGTCTGGAAGGCAGTAAGTCAGGCAGCCACTTAATTCAAAGTCCAGATTCATATTTTCAGAACAGTTTTCAGGTTAAAAGGCTTAACTACAGTAACAGAAAATTGACAGTTATAAACAGCTGATCACCTTACAGAGTAGGACTCGTTTTCCACTTGTTTGTTAGGGTTTCAGCCTACTTTCAACCTAAGTTTTTGTTTGTGTTTAGCATAAAGGGAATATAACTAACACCTCATTACACAAGCCTGTGTTGTAAAATGATCCTCTAAGCAGATTCAAGGTATAATATGCAATATTTTACTTAAAAAAAAAAAAAAAATGCATAGACTCATGGAAATATAATCCCTTTGAATCATCACTTATGACTGACTAGAAAGTGTGTTGTGGCTGTGTCTGCACAGACTCTGCCTCTGCCTGTATTTCCTTATTTTTCTCATACTTCTGCTGCTGTTGCTCAGGATGCTTTACCAACCCCAAAACTTCTGTGTTTCATGTCCTGGTATTTTTCTGATGCGTTTAGAAAAACAGCTCGGAATCCTACTGATTCCACCTTTAACCTTGTAATAACAAAAAGTTGGCTGCTCATACGAAGAAGAAAACGATGCAAATTTTAAAATATTCATCAAATATTTGGTTGAAATCAAGATTCCGCAATCATGCTTGAACATAATGGGATGTCCACCCTCTAGTAATGCCCCCAAGTGAGTCAGCTAAAAATTCTCAAAAATCCTACCTTAAATTCTGCAGCCCGAGGAACATATGTGGGCTGAGCCTCTCCAGTTGTTGCCGTTCAGGTAGAGGCTCCTCAGGCTCGTCAGGCTGGAGAAAGCCCCCTCCTGGAGGTAGGAGATGCGGTTGTTCCCCAGGTGAAGCGAGTCGAGGCTGGAGAAATTCCAGAAGTCTGTGCGGTAGATCCTCTGGATTAGGTTTCCGCTCAGATACAGCTTGCGGCCGTTGAGAGGCCGAGGTGTGAGCTGGGACACGTTGAGGAAGCCGTTCTCCTTGCAGTTGACCGTCAGGCCCAGGTCCGTGATGTGCAGGTTGCAAGTGCAGCCCATCGGACAAATGATGGGGATGGGGGGTCGTGTTTGGTAGCCAGCCACAGGGGGATTCTGATTGGGACGAGGTGTGGGGGATATTCTGGAGGGTCGAGGCCTTTTTGTTGGCCTCGGTTGCCTCTCCCTGTCTTTGCGCTCTGCTGAGGAAGAGGACGACGACGTGGAAGAGGTGTGAGTGTTCTGGCGGGAGCCGTGAACCATAGAGGAGGGTTTCGTCGGCCTGACTCTCCCAGGGTGCGAGTTGGGTTTAGAGTTTGGTGGCAAATGTTGGGGCTGTAATCCCGTTGACGGACTGCCAGCCCCTGCTTGCAGCTCTTTATCTGGGAGGTCAGCACACAGCTCCTTGCGAGGGATTTCCCTCAGGTCCTTGCCGTGAAGGTGGAAGGGATATTCGCAAGTAACATCCCCAACTACCGCTGTGTAGGGGATCTGACCCAACCACTGCTGTAGCTGCACCGCCTCGCAGCCACAGTTCCAGGGATTCTCCTCCAGCTGCAGCTCCATCAGGGAGCGGCCGATGTACTCCAGGGTTCCAGCATATGCCAGGCTCTTCAGACGGTTTCCCCGCAGGTCCAGATGAGTCAGAGACACAGATCTGGAACAGGAGGAGGGGGGGGATAGTTAGCTAGGTTAGATGAAAGGACAGCATGATAGTAAGCGAAAATAAAGGTTCACACATTCCATTGCTGCAAATCTGCTTTTTTTATCTGATGATTAATCCGTCTTTTATGATATGAAATAGAATGCCACAGAAACATTAATTCAACAGCAGTACAGACTGGCTAATTGTGTCTGACACTGATACTTCTACAGATCAGTCCCGGCATAATTCAAAAAGCTTTGCAGTCAAATAATCAGAATCTAACCTGAACAGATGAGCAGGCAAGACGGGGATCAGGTTGTCGTTGAGGATGAGAACCCGGAGCTTGTAGAGGAACCTCAGAGCACCGCTGTCGATTCGTTTGATCACGTTGTAGTCGGCCTGCAGGTAAAAGAGAAAATGTGATGAACATTTAATTGCTGCAATTAAAAAATACGCTGAATGCAGCAGGAAAGCTGCACAGAGATCTTGAGAAGATTCTTTCACTAAAGCCACCTGCTAGCCATTGACTCTTTCTGTCAGAGCTATCTGATGTAATCTTAGGTAAATTTGTCATTAACCCTGTCAATCAGGGCTAATCAACATGGATTATATTCTCAAGCCTACCTGGAGGTATTCCAGAGCCTCTAAGCCAGCGAAAGTATCGTTTCTGAAGACCTCCAGCTTGTTCTCGTGGAGGTACAGACGTCTCAGTTTGGCCAAACCATTGAAAGCTCCCACTCGGATGTCCTGGAGTGCATTGTTGCCAAGGTTTATCGACACTGCGTTGCCAAGGTGCTGAAACCCGTTGCTATAGAGACGCCTCAGAGAGTTCCTCTGGAGGTTGAGTTTGAAAGGGCGGACCCACGACTGTGACACCTGAATGATTAATTAGAGGTCTGATTAGTTATCTTATTAATTACATGAATTTAGCAGTTAGACGCAGCCATGAGCCACATTAGAGGCAGGATATTAGACTTGGAGATATGTTAATGAGATAAATGACAGCGCAATAAAGTGCGGCACAGCTCCACGTGCCCGTCACAGCAAGACAAATGAACAGAGGATGATACCTGGCTGACATTAGTGAAGCTCCGCCCATCGCAGTGCACGTGCAGCACGCCTTCTTTGACCTCGCACGTGCACGGCTCGAAGCACGGCTCGTCCACTTCCTCCTCGGAGTTGTCCACCAGAGGCGTGTGTGTGGAGGTGGGGGTAGGGGTGGGGGTGTGCGACGCCCGGGACAGACACACACACCCCAGGGCCACTGCCAGAGCGACCCACTGCATCCTCCTGCTTCTCCCTCTCAGCTCAGCAGCCTGGGGCTACAGCCCGGCATCGGCCCTTCACCGCACTGCATGGCGAGGCACAGCACATACATGCATACATTAACGCACACACACATACCGACACACACAATACACACACACACAGAGTTAAAAGAGGGCAAACAGCCAGAGAGGCAACAGCAAAAGTCAGTTCAGGATGAATCAGATTGATGATACATCACAAGCATACTAAAGCAGTCAGAAAATAAAAGTTAAATCACACAGACTAGAGTGCCACGGGGAAAGAATTACATTACATTGGAATAATGATGTATAGGCCAACTGGAGGCCACAGTATGCAGTGATATGAGTGGAACCAACCGACGTAAAAATATGTAAGATGCATTCAGCACAGGAAAACAAGGCTTTGGATTTACGGGGTTCACCAAAGCAGAAAATATTGATTTAAAAACAACAAGCGGAACAATCTCTCGGCTGCTACGACATCGCTTTCAAATTAAAAATTCAAATTCTGACATTGAAAATGCAAAACAAAGGCAAACACGTGGGCTTAGTTCACCTGTGAATCACATTTTATCATTTTCAGAGTGGCTTTTTGGACAAGTGAGGAGGGGAAAGGAAAAAAAGCTTGTGATGAATATATTCATCTGTACTCTCAAATGCCCAGTGAAGCTGAAATGTCACGCATGTGTTGTTTTTAATGTATGCAATATGAATATGGGCAAATGCAAATCAGATTCATAATGCTTCTGTCTAATGAACTGCTCCATTTAATAAGATGAATGGCAATCAGACAACAGAAGGGATGAGGCACAAAATACCTCATATTATCAATCACAGAGTATGTTAGGTTATCAACAGCCATCCAGTCCTGTCATAATCATTATTGTGATAATGACAGTGGAGTGAAAGGCATCGCTGCAAATCCAAACTCTTCAAAAATGTTCAAAAGGGGGCTGATGTGAAAGGCAGCGCGATGACGGGCAGCAACATGAACTGATGGTGATAGTGATGGTGGCGATGATGATGATGAGAATGGCACTGCAATAACAACAGAATGGAGTTGCAGTCGTCCTGGAAACACACAAAAAAAACAACAAAAACAGCTGAGATGTGAGTCTTGCATGGAGATATTTCCTCTCAAGTCTTAATGAGATCTAAATTGGATAAAGCATCTGATCTGCTCATCCAGTGTTGAACACTGCCATGCGAAATGCAATAATGATCATCATGGTATGGTAGCTGTAATCATACAGCAATAATCTAGCATCAGCGAGTTAGACAAGGAGGCAGCAGTGAAAACATCACCGCCCGGGAGAGGAAGAGCAATCACAGAGATGATTATGACGGGGGGGGAGATGAAGGGAGAGGTGGAAATGAGAAGAGCAGGAGGAAGAAGAGGAGGAGGCAAAAATGGGAACAAGGTGAAGGAATGAAGTAAAAGGAGAGATAAAGGAAGAGTAATGGGGAGAGAGTAGGTACAAAAGCGAAAGGAAAACGGGTGAGGTGGGAGAGGAGAGAGGAGTGGGATTGCATAAGCAGTAAGAAGAAGTCAGTCAAGGCTGCCACTCAGGATGAGAGCTCACAGTGAAACAGCTGAAATCTGATATTGATTACATCAAAGCCCTCCTCTCGCCCTGCACACAATGTACGCCTGCCTCACAGAGAAGCAGCGCTGGAGCCAAGTTACCAGCCTGAGAGAGAGTGCGTATGTGTGTGTGTGTTGAAAACAATGTGAGAAAGGTCAAACCATATCCAAAAAGTATGCTTTTATAGCCTGCCAAGTACAGAAACAGGTAGCTGGACACGTGTAGATGAGTGTGTGCTTTCGTAACCAAAACTTGTTGGACAAATCCTACAATAAAAAGCACCATGAGAAGAAGAAAAACAAGGAAGATGCAGGAAAATCCACCCATTTCTCAAAGTGTTTGAAGCATATACAAGGATACAAGGCGATTTATTCATCATTTACAACAAGGTTGTATAATGAGTTTTCAACGTAGTTCACTTTTTGATTGATTGACTGGAATTTGTTGAAGAAATAAATAAAATTGTAGAACAAAATAATTTATATGGTGGAGTGCTGAGGATGAATTAAGCAGTCTGATAACCTGAAGGAAGAAGCTGCTCTTCAGTCTTGTTGTATGGCAGTGGATACTTCTGCATCTCCTGCCAGACAGCAGCAGGGTAAACAGGCTGTGGCTGGGGTGGGTATTGTCTTTTAGTATCCTTTAGGCTTCACATAAGCAAAGTTAGGCAGTCTCACAGCCTGAGAGAAGAAGCTACTCATCAGTTTTATGGTATGACAGTGGATACTTCTGTATCTCTTGCCAGACAGTAGCAGGCTGTGGCTGGGGTGCATATTGTCCTTTAGTATCCTTTGGGGTTCACATAAGCTCAATTAAGCAGTCTGACAACCTGAAGGAAGAAGCTGCTCATTAGTCTGGTGGTGAGACAGCAGATACTTTGGTATATCTTGCCAGATGGCAGCAGGGTGAACGGGCTGTGGCTGGGGTGGGTATTGCCCTTTGGTATCCTTCGGGCTTCACCTAAAACAATTAAGCAGTCTCACAGCCTGAAGGAAGAAGCTGCACATCAGTCTGGTGGTAAGGCAGTGGATACTTCTCTATCTCTTGCTAGATGGCAGCAGGGTGAACAAACTGTGGCTGGGTGGGTGTTGCCTTTTAGTATCCTTTGGGCTTCATATAAGCACAATTAAGCAGTCTCACAGCCTGAGGAAGGAAGTTGCTCATCATTCTGGTGGTCCAGCAGCAGATACTTGTGCATCTCTTGACAGACAGCACCAGGGTAAACAGGCTGTGGCGGGTATTTTCTTTTATCCTGTTTCCTTTAGGCTTCCCATAAGCACAGTCTAGGCCAACGTGCTCAATAAGGTTTGACAAATTGGAATACAATACAGAATACAAGCCATTCACGGTCCCAGTGGGTCTTCGTTTTCGTCAAAGAAGATGCATTCTTTATTGCCAGGGCCCCGAAGCCCCCCTGTATGGAGGAGATCAATACCGAGTCCAGATAGACCACTGGGATCCCTCCTGTTAGATTGTGCTTTGGTGGACGGCCATGTCTCCTTAATAAGAAGAAACACAGTCAACACTCGAGCCTCTTTCTCCAGTCAGCAGTCGGCATAGCTCCGCATCATTATGGTAACAAGAAAGGAAAGGGCTTAAGTGTTGACTGGTGACAGCACAGCAGAATTTAAAAGTCTGTCTGTCTCTCTGACTGTCTCCATGTCCAGGCCTGACACAGGTGTGGCTTCTTGAGTCTCTCTGACTTTTCTTTTTTTTTTTTTTCCTGCACACACTGACGCAAGCCAACCAGAGATGACGGTCACTGCTTATTCTTCACCATATTATTCATGTCACATAATTCCAGTGTCTACCTCTCCGTCCTCTCTGTGTCCGTCAGAGCCTCAGCAAAGCTTCACACTGGCTTTTACATGGGCCCCCTTGCTCCCACAGCACAGCACAGACCTGCACTATCAAGGCAAAGAAGCAGCAGCAGCATCACTGATGATCAAATGTATGTATCAGCCCTGGATAGCCCACAGCCCAAGCTCCAAGAAAATCAATTAACATTACAACAGCAGAAAATTGTAATAGTTAGTAGAATTAAAGCATGACCAATTAAACAGCCTAGTCATTAACAGACCCCATTAAGACATTTACCAGGCTATGTATGAAAATCCTTGGCAGAGTAACGCAATCCAATTGCACTCCCCATTGTCTGTCTCTTTCTCCACACACACCAGCCTCTCTGATGCACACAGCGACGCTTAGCAGAGCAGGGATGCGGGTAATACTCACTCAGTCCACCGCCAAAGAATTAGGGAACGACCGAGAAAACACTTTAGAGGCTGACTGTCGACATGTCGTTCACATTCAGCCGCACTCTTCTCTCCCTCTCCTCTCCTGTAGCGGCTGAGGCGGATGGGGAGGGAGGGAGTGGGAGAGGAGGAGGAGGAGGAGGAGAGGAGGGGGGGTGGGGGGGGGACGTGATAAGACTGCAATGAGGTGGAGGATAAAAACCGAGAGAGAGAGAGAAAGAGAAAAAAAAACCCGATTGGCTTTAGGATGCAGGTCCGCTTCTTCTCCACAGTGCAGCCCGTGGGAGCTGCGGCACTGGACCGCTGCTGGACAGGAGGCAAGGCGCGGAGTTGTACCCTGCGTAGAGATGGAGAATCCTCCTGTCTTCATCTCAAGACACACACACACACACACACACACACACACACACACACACACACACACACACACACACACACACAACTGGGTAATTCATAGAGGAGGAGAAAAGAAGAGGGGGGACAGAGGAGGCAGAGAATTAATCATGCAATAAGGTGGCGTAAAAGCGCGCACATTGCAGGGTGGGTTCCTCCTCACCTCTTCAGCTCCTCTTCTTCATAAACAGATTACAGGAGACACAACAGAGTCACACACAATGGGCCCCATAAACTTTCCCCTCACGTTGCCTAAAAACACCCCGACTGTTCAGCTATACCGACAATAATTTATAATCTCATTAGTTTATTCATCTCTCCTCTTGCCCTTAAGCGCCGACGGATTTCGTGAAACCGGTGTGTGTTACCATGGCGACTCGTGCCAGCTGGCTTCGTCGCGCACATACACTCACACACGCACGCAGTATCAGTCGGGAAAACTGTGGTGACTGTTGTGTTATGAG
The DNA here is from genome assembly GCA_034769285.1 of Lutjanus argentimaculatus. NCBI lineage: Eukaryota > Metazoa > Chordata > Actinopteri > Lutjaniformes > Lutjanidae > Lutjanus > Lutjanus argentimaculatus. Next base: position 20,766,338 of record JAWZSL010000003.1, read on the forward strand.
GGGAACAGCGGAGTTTACAGCGAGGCCTGGACGTCAAAACACCTGTCCTGCCAAATGGAGGTGGGGGAGCAACAGATGCCTAGCCCTCCCACCAGCACTGAATTCAGCCTCCTACAGCGGCTAATCACCGCCTATAGGCGGCCGCTGCTCCGTCAATAGGGGAGAGCAGGGGCAAAAGCAACTTTTTTTTTTATTGCTCTCTTTGCGCAGAGATGCGTTTATTTAGAGTAACAATATTTTATTGTGAGCAAAAGACACGTCATCTACCAATACAACCATTCTGCTAAATTTTGGATAAATGAGTCAGGCACATTAAGACTAGAAATTGATGTTGCACAGTGTTATTTTTGTCCTCTGTTAAGATGAACAGGCACGGGATGAATGTGAAGGTTGAACTACAAAAAGTAAATCAGCTTAGTGCACATCTTCACCAGGCAACCCAAAAAGAATATTTGGATGTAACCCCTTTGTAACTTTGTAACTTTAATGGTTCACAAATACATTTATTTTGTAATATGTAACTAGTTACATATGAGGAGTTACTTTCTTGCACTGTTTATGTGAAACTTTGTCATAATTAGCATATGTATTCTTAAGTTATGGCCAAACAAAAAAAAAAAAAAAAAAAAAAACATGTTCCAGCTACCAAAATCTAATCAGTTCATCCTTGAGTCCAAGTGGTCATTTGGTCATTTGTGCCAAGTTTGAATAAATTCCCCCAAGGCGTTCTTTAGATATCGTGTTTACGAGAGTGGGAGTGATGTTAGGTCACAATCACTTTGACCTTTGACCACCAAAATCCAATCAGTTCATCCTTCAGTCCAATTGGACAGATAGATTGATAGAATTATTTGTCCTTTTGGAAATTCATCGTGTGCCTTACAGCAAAGTCAGATAATATAAACAGACATCAGACAACAATGTGACAAACAGCAGCTTATACAGCAAACACTCATACAACAAACAACAACTTCAACAAAACCAACAACATCATCCCCACCAGAATAACACAACATTACTATACACACATACACCACCTGTCCTCAAAGTGCTGTACATATTATAACTGCAGGATCCTCACACACAGAGGTTCAGTTTTCTTTTTGTTTTCCAGTTTGTTCAGCTGTACAATACTAGTCGGTACAAATGATCTTCGAGCCCGATCGGTTGATGTCAGTTTGAAGAAATTCCCTCAAGGTGTTCTTGAAATATTGAATATTAAAAAAAAAAGGGATGACCCAAAAACATACTGAATGTGCATGAAGGCATAACAAAGTTTTTCTGAATTACAGAGGTCATTTAGCATACATTCATGAAAGAACGCAAAAAAATAAGCTGGTCAGTAGTATTCAAGATAGCTGTGGACAAGTGTGCCTTCAATGGGTCGTGTTTACCACGTTTCTGAGACATTCAATATGAACGCCAGAGTCCACGTGCATACACCACCTCCCACGAGTTCAAACGTTCCATTTGAATGTAGCTAAGCTTTTGGTCTGTTGGTCACACAAACACGTAAGTGATCACATGATCCCCTCTGTGCAGGGACAGAATGTACTGAATATTTCTGGCATATAACTCTAATCAATTCTTCTTTTAGTCCTCCAATCAAATGACCCAAATACTTTCAAATCAATTTATCATGTTAAATGTTGCAATTGTATGAAATTAGTCCACTGTGTCGAATTTACCTCCGTGAATAATCACTTGTTAAGGACTGTCCCTCAGATAAAACAGCCTGATGTACTCAAGCACACATATCTGGACTGATGAGACCTCTGTTGGTTTTCTTCACCATAACTGTGAGCAATTCCTGCAAACATAATGAGCAAATAAACACATCTTTAATCACAGCAAGACAAAAATAAAACCGCCTTTGTTTCTCAATCAACTTTACCTTGGCTAGCACCAAAGACAACCTAGCATGTTAAATTAAATCTTCACTGATACTTAACTTACAGACAGGTCCAACAGATGGCAAACATTTACAGTCTTCAACAAACAAACATTACCTTAAAAACACTTTTGTTTTGTTTTTGTTTTTTACTTTCCAGGGCAAATTGATTGATTCAGGTGGATTTTCAGCTGGTGACAGGGTGCACTTCCTGTGGACCTCAGGTCATGTCTCTCTTTTAATAGGACTTTCATGTTAAAAGAGAAAAGGTTCATATGCAACTGTCCCCTCTACATTTTTGTCCCTGCTCTCCCCTACACACACACATGCGCAGCATCGGTCTGGAAAATTGTGGTGTCTGTTCTGTTATGAGGGGAACAGTGGAGATTAGAGGGAGGCCTGTGGACGTCTGCACGGCCTACATCTAAACACCTGTCTTGCCAAATGGAGGTGGTGGGCGCAACAGATGCCGCTGAGATTGAGAGCAATGACGCCCTCCCACCAGCACAGAATTCAGCCTCCTACACCGGCTAATCACCGTCTATAGGTGGCCGCTGCAACATCAATACTGCCTCTAAGTGGCGGGTATAGGCCCCTTGTGAAGCCTGCAGGGTCCCCAGTGGACGGCTGGCACAGTCTCCATCAAGGACACCACAGTGGTGGTGCCACAGTGTTGAAAACAAGCATTCAAATATCAGTCAGCCGGTTTCATGGCTATAGGAAAAGATTTAATAACAACATGTCTTCCATATTACTGAGCTGAAAGTTCAATTTTCAGTTCAATTTCACATTGATTTCAGCGTGCATTAAGGTGAATCACCTTGAGGAAATGGAGAGGTGCATCTCTCCCTCACACACACCACACACACACACACACGTACCACATTCCTTCCTCTCCCTCTCTCTCTTGCCATACCTCTCCCTACAGCAGTGGAGGGGAAAGCTCTCCCTAGAGATTCCTATCAGAAACAGTAACAGAGACGGTTCCAGTAATATCAGGAAGATGTAGATGATGGTTATAGATTTCAGGGCTCTCAGGTGCATTAGGCTGTATTACAGCTTCCCCACAAGGCTACTTAACGCTCACTCGCAATGGAAACAGGCTGGCAGATGCAGGGCATGTATGCACAGCCACATGCATTTGTGGAGATTGCTTACAGACTCACACACACGTTTAAGTCACCTCTTACATGCAGAGCTGCAGCCGATGGTATGCATAACATAAATATAAATGCAACATTCTGTTTCTGTTCTCATATTTCACAAGTTGAAGTAAAAGATCTCAGACTTTTTCTGTGTACGCAGAGGGTTTATTTCTCTCAAATTTTGTTTGTCAAAATTCCTGATAGTAAGCACTTCTCTGTTCAGGTGTGGCATATAGAGATGCTGATTAAACAGCATGATTGTGACCAGTAGGGGATCTGAGGAGGAATGAGGGGGATTCCACCCCTCTTGTTAGCAAAATCACCAAAATGTATTCCCCCTGGTTAACTTGACATCTCCCTTCTCCATCCCCCAGTACCAAAGAGAGCACAGAGGCAGAGTGGCTGTTTAGTTGAATATGTTAGTCTGACTCACTGATCCTTTATCTGCCTGAGGTTTGTGCAAGTTAGAATTTATGGCCCTGAACAAGGCCCTGAAATATCAGTAGCCTACAGTAACAGTACTGTGCACTGATAAATCCATGGCACTGGCCATGGGGCTGAAGTAGGAGATGGATTTGTAATTGTGATTTTTTTCTTGTGTCCTTCTGTCAGTTTCATCTTGGATCTATAATATTCCTTACACTATACAGCTATAGCTATATACTTGACCCACAACTAGTGAACTGACTAGCTAAATACTCAGCTTGCTTGGTGCAGGTGAATGAAAAAAACAGGTCCTTCCCTGCAGGTAAAAATAGCAAATCATCTTCTGAATCAGACACAAGGGCGCCTTGGACTGGTTACAATAAAAGACCTAAAATGTGCTGTTTCATCTTGAAATGAGATATTTATTAAGCCCTGAACATGGCTACAGCTCTTTCACATAGGGATACGAATACATAAGAGGGCAAAGTCATCACCCACTCTGTCAATGATTGGCTTACCCTGACATTCTTACCCTAATCCTAAACAATTACTACTAGCCATCAGAGGCAGAGGAGGGGGGTGAACAATGGCAATTTCACATAGGGAGGAGGAGGGCAAAGTCATGACTAGTGCTCATTGTTGGCTTCAGTGGTGGGGTTGGTTATGTTTAGCCATGTGGAGTGGTTGGTTAGGGTTAGGGTCAAAATATCAGGGTAAGCCAATCAGAGGCAAAGAAGTGTGGGTCACAACTTTGCCCTCCTGGGAAAAAAGTAGTATCTGTGGTGAAAAAGCCATAGTTCAGTGCTAATACGTGTCTTTTTTTTCTTTTTTTTTCCAAGATAAAAATAGACATTTTATGTGTCGTGGCTGACATTCTTACCCTAACCCTAACCAGTCACTTCTCAAACCTAAACCTAACCAACACAACTGATGAGTACTAGCCAATCAGAGGCAGAGTAGGGTATCTGTGCCTGTGGCAAATACTCGTTGGCTTTGTAGTTGGGCTGGTTAGGTGTCGGCATGAGGAGTGATTGGTTAGAATTGGGGTAAGAATATCAGGGTAAGTCAATCGTAGAAGAGTAGTGCAGGTCATGACATTGCCCTCCAGGGAAAAAAATGTGGTATCTATAGGCCTATGTGAAATAGCCATAGTTCAGTGCCTGTAAATGTCTTTCTTCAAGATAAAGCTACACATTTTAGAGTGGTCTTTTATTGTGACCAGTCCAAAGCACACCAGTCAGGTGGAGACTTTATCTTGGCAAAGAAGCGCTCACTAGCACAGATTCTAACAACTTTTGAACAAAATTTGAGAGAAATAAACCTTTTGTGTGCACACAAGAAGTCTGAGATCTTTTACTTTAAGTCATGAAAAAATGGGAACAAAAACAAAAGTGTTGCATTTATATTTTTGTTGAGTATATATAAATAAGGTTTTGGCACTGAGATATTATTTCCGGCCTTGTGATTGGTGATGCCAGATCTGTGGCAGAGGTAATGTGATCCCAGACCTGAGGCTATATCGTCTACCTCAGAGCGTAACAATGCCCCGTGACGGAGAATCTGGGAGAAAAACACCCGCTTTTCCTCACCTAGTGTTGTCGCTGAACCGTGGAAGCTCCCTAAATTAAGAAAACAAACGGAGAGGAACTGAGTGAAGATGGTTATCAGGCACCATCAGATACCTGCGTGTCTGTTCTCTAGGGGCAGGAGCCGCTCTGAGCACATAAAGCACTTTTTTGGAGCGTTGATGGGGCCTCTAAAGTAGGAGATCTATTTATACTGGCCTAGTGCTGTCTGTGGAGCTGTCCAGTGCTGAAATGGATGGGGATTCATGCTGTTTCACTTCAGCCACTTTCTTCCTCCTCCGCTTTCTCCTTCTCCAAAGGCTTTTTCCTTCTCTCCCATCTGAATTATTTCTGTCAGATCATGCTAAGATTTCCTCTGTTTCACTCTCCTTCCTCCTTCCTTCCTTCCTTCCTTCCTTTCTCTTTTCCTTTCTTCCTTTGATTCTCCTGTGGGCTCTTGTCAATTCAGACTACTATGCATGTCATTCCTTCTTTGTTTTCTTCTCCCTGCTCACTCCATCTTCTCCTCCAGCGTGCATGGACATGCTGCAGGAAGTGGTCATCCCAATTTATGTGGCTCTCTCAAATTAAGCTTTTGTTCACAAGATATCCACCGGGACTGGCTTGCTTGCATGCACGAAAGCGCACACACTCAAGACTCGAGGACAAGCAAGACACACTGACAACAGCAAGAGCGTGGTTTGTTGCCCTCCCCTGCCAATCCACGGGGTCAGAAAATCTCCTCAAAGCTACGCGTTGTTCACATACTGTTACCCTGTCCCTTAACACGTGTCTTGGTTTCTTTGGGGCCCGCGTTGCCCCCAGTCTCTAGTTACAGAGCGGGGATGAGGCAATCAGAGAGGCGGGCAAGGGCACCGTGCACTCTGTGGGAAAGAGTAGAAAGCAAGTGGAGCAGGGAAGGAGGAACAGGAAAATAACAGGGCGGTTGTGGGAGAGAGTGAAAGGGAGGCAATGAGCAGTGGGAATTTGGGGGTTTGTGAAGGCCTGGCTGAGATGTGTGGTGAAGGGAGGAGAGGGAGGGAAAAGGGAGAGGAGCCAACAGATAAAAGGGATAGTAGTCAGGGTGTCACGATTCGATTTGACTTTCGATTTTAAGGTCACACTTTTGTTTTGATTTTTCAATTTTTGTTGATGTTGATGATGATTTTTAAAGATCAAAAGATCAATTGTTTATTGCCTGATCATTTACATTTTTAAATTCTTCTTCAAAAAGATAGCTACATGGTATCAGATGTGATATAATGGCTAGTAAGCTATGCTGTGTCATCTCTCTCTGGATGCTGTGAACAGGCAAGATTTTGCCTTTGATTTTGAAACTTACTGATTTATGATCTAATGTTGCAATATAGGATATATATGTCAACATACACATTTTCCCTTAAAAAACATAATGTAAATTCTCAGATAGTGCAAACTAGGACCATAGGTGATATTGAGAAAATCAAATATCACAATATTTTTGACAAAATACCTCAATATTGATATTGTGGGATGACTACTGGTGCTTTAAAGCTATAATATTTAACATTTCTACATTAAAATGTCTAAAAACACTAGACCTACAGTATATATTTTCTCTCGTGTACCCACATTATCCCAAATGTTTCCAACAATGTTAAAATCCAGAGAAATATGTAATTTATTCAAGTTAATCGTGCGTTTCTTGCAAGCTGCTAGTTGCAGTTTCATCATAGAGCAAGAAAGGAAGTCAGCAAACTAGACTAAACGTACCATGAATAAAACTTCATACATTATCTTGTCCGTGAACATAATTCCTGCCTAAGTCACCGCAGATAAATTGCTTAAATAATGACGGGTGTTTAACAACAACTCCAATGATTATGCTACTTCAGATTTGGGTCGTGTATTGGCAAGAATCTGGCGATACAATATGGATCATGACACAGTGGCTACGATTCAATATATTACGATATATTGTGACACTATAAGCAAGGTGATATATTGCTATTTTTCAAATCCATTTTTAGTCCATAGTATAAAGAACACAACATCCATACTCTATACGGACAAGCAGTGCCTTCGGTAGTTGTGGGGGGAAGAAGTTTTACAAACCCCAAAGTATCAAAATTGTCATTAGTTAGTGAAAAGAATTCAGTGTATTTAATGGCTGCACAGGCCACCAACACTTCGCCTCTCTCTCAAGATTCAATGGAAGCATGTGGGCAATGATGGTTATATCGTTTAAACAGATGTATCTATTTTGGTACTGTAATGCAGCCTTTAAAACCAGGAAAAAACAACATTTATGCCATATACAAATATTGAAAATGTAAGACGATATCCAGTTTCATGTAACAATATCGATATCAATACATTGCCCAGCCCTTGGGGATAGATATAGGGGAGGAAAGAGAGGGAAGAAATGGCCAGGAGGGCAGGTGGCTCTGTCATTAGCTCCAGATTAAAGCAGAGGGCAACTCAAGAGGACTCACCTCTGATTCACACAGTAGTACTGCAGGCAAGGACAAGCCTCCCGGGAGACATGAAACGTACACACACACGCACACACACATGAGCACACATACTGGAGAAGACACGGCAGTGATTCACAGGATTACCCACAGGCTCATGAACACACACTCAAACCCATACACACACATAGGCATATAACACCCCCTCCTCATTTAGCATAACTACACACAAGATACACCGTGACTCACGAGAACATGCCGACTCCCACACACATGCCACATACAGAGAACCATACGACACACACACACACACACACACACACACACTCATACACATCGTTGAGCTAATTAATCACATCTCCTGCTTTAATTAGGATTCAAATCAGTTGCTCTGGGAACCTTGCCCCCTTGAAATCTTAAGGTAAAGACTCTCACAGCCTCCAATGGTTCTACAGGAGGCTGACGGAGGGGGACAAATTCATAATACCCACAATGATTCAGCTGGCTGCATTCTACATTGCGTTTTCACACAGACACATTTTTCTGGGCAGGCCTGAGGTGAACTGAACTTCAATTTGGGCTCAGTCATAGAGCGGGGCACAAAAGTGGAAAAAATGTGGAATTACAACGGCTCACGTTTGCAGCTGCACTAATACAATACACTGCACCCTTGCCATGAAAAGGCCATGTGTGTTGGCATTAAACGGGAGGTCCGTGGTTTGCTGAGGCCTGTCCAATCGATCACTAACTCAGGCCTGCCATTTTTGCTCTGAAAGTTTTCATGTGGCGGGGCATGTAAAGGCACTTTCACACAGTTCTAATAGGCTGCTTATGCTCGCTATTACCACCAGCCTTGCAATTTCTGGCTCCGTGCTCACATCGGCGCTGCTACAGTGCAGAACTTTGCTCTGAAAACCTCATTCATAGTGTTTTCACAAGGGCTCCATTAGAGATCAATAGGATATGTTTGTGAGGAATCAGCTTCACTTTCTGTCTGACTGCTTTGGAGCACGTCGGAGGAATCAATATGCTAACATTTCTGTTAATCAGACTGAGGAAATATTTATTCAGTGACTAATAGAGCTCTATGTTTAAGCAATGTGGAGGTTTTGGCGCTTATACTGTTGATAGACCGCCTCCTCTTAAAAATAGAGGTGTGAAAGGTTCCACCTGTAGCCCATTCAGGGGCTTCTATGTAAAACTTAGCATAAAGGGTTATACCTAGAATCATCTCTGAAAGGTTCCACCCAGAATTAGATCTTGTTCTTGAACCGGTTCCGTTCAAGATTCTTGTAACCTTGGTGCTGTTCAGTGAACCAGCCTATGTTTCCACCACTTTTTCAAAACTAGGTGCAGGAACCAGAATGGGGCCGGTTTCATGTTGGTGGAAAAAGTCGATGAGAGGTTCAACAGTGAAACCTTTCATGGTGCTATGGTTCCACCCAGCACTGTGCCTGGGATCTGAGTGTCCTACCAAGAACCTTTTTTATATTCCAAGGGTTTCATCTAGAACCCACCCAGGGGGTTCTATCAAGAACCAAATTATATTCCAAGGGTTTCATCTAGAACCTATCAAAGAAGTTCTACCGAGAACCCACCCAGGGGGGTCTACCAAGAATCCTTTTAGGAATTCATGTAGATGTAGATTCTACCGAGAAATCTTATATTCTAAGCGTTTCATCTAGAACCCATCAACGGAGATCTACCAAGAACCCTTTTATATTTGAAGAGTTTCATCTATAACCTGTCCAGGAGGTTCTACCGAGAACCCTTTTATATTTGAAGGGTTTCCTCTCAAACCCACCCAGAGGGTTTCATGTGGAACCCACCAAAGAAGATCTCTTCAAGAACTCTTTCTTCCAAAGAATTTCTTTGGATCAAAAGGATTCATAGTTACAGAGAACCCTTGATGAAACCTCTTCAAAAATGGTTCTTTACAAGCAACTGGTTCTGAGTAGAACCCCAGCCCTTCCAGAAGAGCCATTTTTGGAAACCCTTATTTCTACAAGCATACGGTGAGTTTATCTTAAAAGGCGAGGATGAGACAGCTCAAAGTGTTGTGGAACCTCGGCGCCTTCATCTGTCCCCGAGTGTCTTAATATCAGCTCAGGTGAAGGCTGGACTTGATGAATTAAAGGAGGAGAGGATGCCAAGTAAAGCCATTAGGATACAGGAACTCAGGCGTGTGTCTGGCTCGCCGGTTGTCATGGTTGCGGTGTTTATCACCTCTTTCTGCCGACAGAGGCCCAGGGGCAAATCAGATTGGCTTCAGACAGAGAGACAGAGAGAGAGTTGGTGAGTGAGGGGGAGGACATATTGGCACAGCGGAGGGGTGAAATGCCAACACGCTGCAGAGGGGAGGCTGAGGAAGGGCATTGGACAAATGTCAATGTGGCTTATTCATGATAAGATTCTGGTTTTTAACTGCTTGACTGTGATTGGACGTTTGAGATACAACACATTATTGATATTAGTCTTCAAATCTATCTCTTTTTGTTTAGTCTCATGAGCTTTATTCACATTTTTCTCTGTTTTTATTTAATTTTTGTCTGTTTTGAAATAAGCTGTTTTTAAAACTTAATTCTACCAGCTGGGGTATCTGCAGACTCCAGAGGTTTACTTTTTTGTCATATCTCACAGGTGCTTTATTCTGTCATTCCAATTTTTCATCAATCAGTTTGTTCGTAATGACTTCATATCATCGTTTTCTGTTTCTGTTTTAATTAGTACGTTTTAAAAATACCAACGTGTTTGGGTCCTGCGGGATGCCAGTCCAAAGCACCCAAATCTGCCTATGATGTTTTAACAGATGGAACTATTTATTGATCAAGTTCATGAAGGAGACAGATGCAGCAGACACAGAGTCCCTCATGTGCTCTGTCTATTTTTGTGTTACACAATATGAAAATTAACTAACTTTCCTAAAATAATAATAATAATTTTAATAATAATAAGACTTTTTCCTCTCAGATGACTTAATTACATAACTAATAATTTTATAATAAAGTAGCAAGTTCATATTTTGCCATGATGATTGTGTATTAAAGTTGTTTATTCTTGCGGTCCCCATGTGTGGAGTCTTCGGAGTGCCATAAAAAAGAATAAATCTGTAAAAGAATAAGAAAATAAATGGAATAAAATGAATAAATAAAAGAGTAAATTAATGTGGAAGACAAATGACAAAACAGAATAGTTATTAGCATTTTTGTTTATTTACCCATTATTTGTTCATTTATCTCTGTACATATTTATTTATATTTTTCAGAAATAATAATTTATTGCATGTAAACTACTGTGAATTTTTTCTTTATATATTTAAAACCTTTAATTATTTAGTTATTCTTATGTAATATCATTTATTTTTATTTTATCCTGCTTGCTAATGCTAGTTGATTCATAGTTCAAGGATTAATATTTAAAGGATGATATAATTACTTGCAAAATCTATGGGGAAAAGAAAAAATAAAGGCACGAAAATACCAAAAACAAAAAAATTCAGGCTTGAAAATGTTTTTAAAAATTTGTTTTTAACTTAAGGTGTTTCTGCTTTCCTTCTTTAATAAAATAAAATAAAAGCAGCCTTTTATATATAATAAATAAATAAATAAATATTTTTAAAAAATCTATAAATAAGTACAGCAATGAATCGACTTTTATTCCTTTATTTATTCCTCTTTGTATTTCCATATTCATTTTCTAACTCATTAAAAATGAAAAAATATAGATTTATGGCACTCCCTAGACTCCATATCCACAGAGCTCTTGGTAGTCCTTTTATGTTATATATGTTAGCAGGATAAGGGTTAAACATTTTTACACCTGACTTACTTGGATGTCCCAGTGGACTACGTATACATATGTAAAGAGCAATCAAAAATTCTCACATAATTGAAAGCCCTTTAAACTCTGTGGAAAAATGCTAATTGGTAGCCTTTTAATAGGAGCTTAGCAAGCATCTAAATCTTGGACCATCCTAAGAAATCAGGTGTTAAAAATTGCCCAATCTCCCCCGTGGCCTATGCCTGCCACCTAGCGGCCCCCTAAACCACTCATCCCTGTCAAGAGCCTTGTACAGGTGCATTTGGAGACGTGGGGGGCACAATTTCCATGCAGAACAGTGGCTGTCATGTGGCTGGCTGACAGTCCAGCTCACATCCAATTCAATTCTGACCGCTTATATTGGCTGAGAAGATTAGATAAAACGACCAATTATGACATTTACCGGCTATGACAAGTGGTCGGTTGAACACTCTCAATCTAGCAGTCATAATCATAAACAGATGGCTAGCAGCTGCTGGGTGCATCCAGGTGGCTTCTTGTCTCCGCTGCTGTCCCTGTCCCTGCAGTTGTTACAATGTAACCACTCCTGACTGCACGGCGCACACACGTGTTCCAATCGCCCCGCCTCTTTAACTCTGGAACCAATCAGCGGGCGGCATGAGAGCGCACGGAATTCTCTCGGCGAATCAGGGCGCAGCTTGTTGAGGAGACACTCGCATTCACACATGTAGAGGCCCTTGTGCTGTCAGCAGGGAGGAAGGTATGGATACATTCTTACTACACCGGCTTCATGAAGTACTTTAAAGTTTTGCTTCGGCTCTGCCTCGAAACAGAACATCAATAGAGCCCGTTTAAGCTCATTTTAAAGAGCATTTGTTGCTGTTTGTTGACATTAAATTCTTCTTTTAGCCTGTAGAAGTCATTTAAATGCTTATCTTTCTCTGTATGTAAAGGCTACTGTTTTATTGTGGTTCCAGATGGTGTGTGTTGCAATGTTGAGTCATGAGAGGTTCAGGTTTGGGTTGGGGTCGGCTGGTCGGGTCGTGTTTTAGCTGACATCTAGCTGAATAGGGCGAAACCACCAGACAGCCTGTGTGAATAGCTGTATTGTGGGCGCTGGCTGGTATGTGTGTGTGTGACAGTTCAGGTTCAAACCTATCGTATAGGCCTCACCACAGTAGAGGGTCTTGGTTAAACTGTGTTGTTTCGGTCCCTTTGGTTTCTGCCCTCTTCGTTGTCTGTCAGGCAGGGTCTTCATCATAGCTGTGTTCAGGCTGACACGGTGTGCTGCCGCGCTGAGGAGTAAATTACCGGCGACAGCGAGCTGTCCTGTTGTTTATGGTCGCGCCTTGCTGTCAGCCCGCAGTGCCAAAGTCTCATCATCTCTGCTGCCGAGGATGCCGCAGACAAACAAATCCAGGAACGCCCCGGCGTGTGACTCCTCAGGCTCGGTCCAGGCAGAGGATGCAGCAGCTGAGCCGGTGAACAGGGGGGAGAGCCGGGCTGCAGGGGATGCAGCGGGTGGAGGAGGAGGAGGTGGAGGGGAGGACAATGTGGGAGACAGCGAGATAATCAAGTCCCCCAGTGACCCAAAGAGTACAGGTAAATAACACCTCTACTGCGCAAGCTCAGTCTATATTCAAGCTTTTCAAACATTCTGACGAGTATTTCAATTATTGTAATGTGACCCTGTAGCATGCAGTGATGGAAAGAGTTCTGAAAATATGTTGGGACTGTAATATATTACTTTAATATTACTTACTGTACCCAATAATTCTGTAAGGGATTACAATTTTCCAAAAAAAAGTAATTACATTATAGTTACTAATCCAAGTAACTCTGAGTTACTTTTTGACCTAGATATACTAACTTATGATGACGTGTACGTGCGGCAGGTCAGGGCAGGTCACGTCAGCTGTTTGCCAAAGAGCTAAATGAAGGATGGAGGATGAGGTTGATGGAGAGAGGCATGCTTTCCACAGGTGGAAGTATTGTCATTAATGGAAGTATTGTCATTATTTTGAGTTTGTTTGGCTCTTCCGGAGAGAGTATGTGGTGAGGGTCTCATTTTTAAGGCCACATTCAGAGAGGTCGACTTTGTTTCCACCACAGCCAACATCTGGACAGCTAACAGCCAGGGTGGGAGGGTTATTTTAAAAATGTATTCCAGTACAATCACAAGATTAAAGCATTGTAATTTGATTACTTTTAGTTATTTTTGGATTGCCTCCATACAGCTGGTGAAATTTAATTTAATGTTTTATGACCGTTGTGAGATGTATTAATTGTTTGTCCAGATATTCCTTCCTTTGTTATGTACAAATGCATGTTTAGAGTAATACCTGTTGTTAGTCACACTCACACTTCAAGTAACTAACCTTTTGCAGTCTGAAACCTCTGTTTTTACACCACCTTACAATCCCGGAATATTCTTCAGTAGAAGTACTCTCGACAGGTTAGCTAGCTAACTTGATTTCTGTGTAACTATCACTAGCAGTCGGTCTGACCTGTAAATGTTTCTTTAGATTAAATGTCGAGTTCTTGAATGATGACGTTTTCACAGCTGAAGGCCGAAGTGGCACTGTATTGTGATGTTGTTCCTTTTTTTTAATTTAAAAAAAATCTATTTTATAATGTTAAATTTTCCACCCAGTGAAGCATTTTTCACAAAAGGTCATCATAATGAACTCACTGTAATATTAGCTGGTTTCACTGAGAGCAGAGTGGTGTGACTTGAGATTTGTGAAGTGTTTTAATGTGTGTACACTGCAACTGATAGTGTATCGTTCTTTATTTTAAGATGTATTTTAAAATAGTAATCCAGCTAAATAATCCCCATTTTTACTAAATGTAACTGTAATCCGACTATGACTTTTTCTCTGTAACTGCAATGGAATACAGTTACCTTTATTTGTATCCTGATTACATATTCCCATTACATCCTTTGCTCCCCAAGCCTGCTAACAACAAAAGCTTTCAGGGTGTAAGCAATTTACTGGATCAGCTGTTCAACTTTGGAGCACAACAAGGCTGCCAACAAGTAATATAATAGCAACGTAACAAAATACTTTTTTTTTTTTTACCAAGTAATACGTATGTAAAGTAATATTACTACTTTTAAAAGGAGTAATAAGTACTAAATAACTTATTACATTCCCGAGTAACTTACCCAGCACTGCTCAAGTACAAGTAGGGGGAGACCAGGGTCAACTGTAACATTTTTTTATGTTTTGCTTCATAACTTACAGACTTCTAGTGGGGGCAGTTGTAACTGTGGTTGGGGCAATTGTATCACTGAGATATAACTCACATTAACATTGTCATCATTGTATCTCAGGTCAAAGCTCACCTCTAAGTAATCACATTACTGCTGTAGTATAATATTTTTTGTAGGTTCTATATGGTACAAATTCTTGTATGTCCAGCGTCGTATGCAGGTGTAAGTCTATTTCTGTTATTGCATAAGACTGGTAAAGTATTCTTGTGGTGACTAGAGTTTAATGATTTCACTTGAGTTGAAAGTAATCTAACTTTAAATTTAATTAAATATGCTCGTTTTCCAACTGAAAAATATGTCAACACACAAACAAGGTGCTGACAATCGGCAGTGTGGCTTGGGAATCTTGCGGCCATAATAAAGTCTTGTATGCTAGCTAGCAATACCTATGTTAGCATAGTTTGTACATGTTAATGTTTCACTAGGATGCCGAAGTCGTGCTCTGTGGTGTTCATTCTCTGTATGTGTCATGTATTCGTTCATGTTTTACACAGAGTTTAACCTGAGCCAGGACATACAACAATGACAGCAATCATGTACCATCCATACAGAGTTAGTAGTACACAGCTGTTATAAATAATAATAATTTTTTTTTTTTTTATGCATTGGTATCAGATTGGTACTTGGTATTGGCCGATACACAAAGCTCAGTTGTCAGAATCAGAATCAGGAAATTAAAAATGGCATCAGAATATTTATTGTTAATGTGATTCATTCTCAAGAAGTCAACACTATTTTCCCCAGATCTGCTTTGTTTGAACCAACAGCATCCAATCAAGTTGCGGGAGAGAACCACGAAGACTAATGTTAATACGAGCTCGGCTGGAGAAAGATACAAGATAATTTCATTCACGTACAAAAACACTGTGGTCAAACATGTGGTCAAAATTATGGATGTAACAACTCCCTCCTTCATTCAGCGTTTGAAGTTGCACAAACACTAAAAACAGTAAATCAATGCTGTTAAAATGGCATTACATTTGATGAAGAGTGCATTATGACTTGTTTACTACTTGAAACTCAAAGTTCTAGGACTCGGGACTTGTCTGTCTTGACTTGGGACATGAGTGCAAAGAATTGACACTAACTCGTGACTTGCAAAACAATGACTCGGTCCCACCTCTGCTATTTTTTCCGTGTTCAAGAGCGTGAAAGTGCTGAGAAAAATGACCCAGATCCACTAACCCAGATCCAAAAATGATATCGAGCCTCTCTCCTCCAGCTGGATCAGTACAGTATTATTGTAGTTTGATGGGACGATTTCATGCTATAAGCACACACCAGTGCCTCGGGCCTCCGTGGGGCACGCACAGAGAAATGTGCTGTGAAAAAGCATAGAACAACAGAGTCTCAAAGGGTATGAGATGCAGTCTGCAAAGAGACATTTGATTTAACAGCCTGTTCAAAACAAGAAAAAAAACAACAACGAAAGCTGTGAAACTCAAAGAAACAACAGTCTTTCTCAAAGCTCTCTGCACTGTGTCACCTTTTGACTTTACTCCCTCCAGGTACATTGTGCTGGACAACGGGCTGCGCGCTCTGCTCATCTCAGACTACAGCGGCCCGGCAGCGTCTGAAGACGAGGACTCGGAGAAGAAGATGAAGACGAAGAAGAGGAAGAGGAGGATGATGAATCTGGAGACGAAACGGAGGACGAGTCTGAGGAAGACGATGACGACGAGAAGGGCAGCGACGGTGACGATGAAGACGATGATAATGAGGGAAAAAAGAAGAAAGGCAATGCAGAGAAACAGGTACTACTGGGAAGTTTTTATTATAGAACTTGTGTTAAATGTCTCAGAGGAGGAAAAAAAACTTTTGTGCTGAAATCAGATATGCAGATATAATTTATGCAAAAGGGTTGTCAGCACAAACTGTAAACTATTTATAGTTCTGTTAAATACAAACACTTTTTAACAACACCTGTACTTAGAACTTCTATGCATACAGCAAGCCAGTTAAGTTTATTTATACAGCACCTTTCACACATATGCCAGTCATAGTCTTTCACAGTCAAAGAAGTAAAATCAAATAGAATCAAATAAATAAAAGATAACTAGATAGAGATAAAATATACAGAGGGAACAGACATAAGGCACAAGTTATGAATTGCTTGAGCTACTTATAGTAATGAGGCAGGCAATATTCTATATTTCTCTAACCTAGTTTCCTCTGTGGGATCAATTTTTGATTACGATACTCATTCTCATTCTTGTTGAAAAATCTCATGAAAAGAGCAAAACAATTATTTTCTTGGTTTTGATACTTGGATTTCCCTGCCCTGTCTGCAACCCCCCGATCCAGTCATTCCTACAGAAGATGTAAATCTGTCAAAACCAGTCACAAATACATAATTTCATTGTTAAATAGGGTAAACAGTTCTCTAAAAAGGCAGGGCGCTGTGAATGGTACTAAAACTGAATTAAATAGTGTATTTGTGAGGGACTTTTTTCAGCAGGAGAGCTGGTTATTTAGAAAGTACTTACCGCAGCAGGTTGATGTGTGTATATGGGATTAACTCAAGAACGTGTCACCAGTGCAGCGTTGAAGGTCTATGACAACAGTCTTCTTATGGGATTTGTTGACAATAATAAAAACATAGAATATCACATTGTCCTTTTAAAGGGACACTTCCCCCCCCAATCAAAAATACATATTTTTCCTCTTTTTCATATCTCTCCTCCTCTTGCTATGTATCCATCTACTGTAAAGTGTTTTGGCGGGAGCTGCTGAGTTTTGGAGATATCGGCCGTTAGGGTTGGGCATCGAGAACCGATTACAAAGACAAATTGATTTCAAAATATGAATCCAAAGGAATCAATAAGAAATTTTAATTTAGATTCTGCTCATGGATTCCTACCCAAATTTCAGTCGCACTAGTTTCAAATCAAACAGTGTACTGCAAACACCTACCGTGTATCTGCAACTGTAGGCATGCAAGTTGGATGTTGCATGTCTTGTCTCCTACTGCGTTGCTAAGTTGCTTTGCTAGCAGGCGAATAGCACAAATTGTTTGAGGCTTGTAATGATTACCTCAGTTCAGCGAACGCTATGCTACAAAACACTTTACAAGGACAGGATAGTCTCTATCGTTACAGTAAAGTAGCCTAAGTAAACCCTCAAAACCGGAGTTAAGGTTATCGAGCTAACGTTAGCTTAGCTCAGTGTTTCCACTTGTAGCATTTATCTGTGGTTTCACACAACTCAGCTGTGAAGAATGTGGGAGGACACTCAAAGAATCAGAATCGAGGATTGTGAAGAACCAAAATCAATAAGCAGAATGAAATGATACCCAAACCTATTGGCTGTAAACATGTTTGCCTTCTCTCCAGTACAATGGAACTAGATTTCACTCAGCTTGCGGTGCTCAAAGCACTAAAACAAACAAACAAAAAAAAAATTGCAAAACTCAACAGCAGTGCCTCTTTCCAAAAATCATGACCTGGTTATTCAAGATAATCCTGAGTAACCGAGTCGTGAGTTCTGGAAAGAGACATTTTTTTGGTGCTTTGAGCTCCACAAGATGACCACCATCTGGTTCTATTACTGTATATTGGAGAGAACACAGACATCTCCACAGCTGATATCTCCAAAACTCTGCAGCTCACACCAAAACAATCTAGATGGATAAACAGCACTGCAGGTAAGAGGACAAATATGTATTTTTGATTTCAGGTCGAACCGTCCCTTTAAGTGCATTCCCAGACTCAAACATGACTCGATGTCCTGTGTGTGTGTGTGTGTGTGTCAGTCTGCAGCAGCACTGTGTGTTGGAGTGGGCAGCTTCAGTGACCCCAGTGACCTCCCTGGCCTCGCTCACTTTCTGGAACACAGTGAGTATTCAGCCAGGGAGGAGCGAGTCTTTTACTTGAGAAGGAAATTCTAATTTTTTAGCTTGGTCAGGGGTTAATTCTCCCACAGACACTCTTATTTAATTTTTCTTTTAATTTATTCATTTGTTCTCAGGGACAATGCACACTGATCACCATCACAGTAAACGTGCCTGATTTAGCCAAAAGGGTAATTTTCAGCTGTTGTGTCAGCCTGACATTAGCTATCAAGTCAAGTTGTGTCTGTTCTTTTTTATTTAGCCCAAAATTGCAAATCAAAAGTTTGCCTCAGAGTCTGTACATCATAAAACACCCTCTATCCTTCAGCTCTTTGTCTTTGTCTGGATTTGGGCAAGGAAAAGCTCAACAACCATGTTTAATGCACTCAAGGAGTTATTTTGCTATTTTAAATTATTTAGCATACCCTCTTTTCCTTAACATGTTTTGTCTACTTCAACTTCAGTTAATAATTTCTGACATTTCCTAAAATACCCTCCACCAAGCAACAGAGGACGGACAGGAACTTGTTGCATTAAGGGAGAGTTGCTCTCTTCTCTTCAAATGCAACATATCTTCTGAATTGCATCCCGGTCTGCCGATGATACTGTCAGTGGAGAAAGTGTTGTATCTGTCTCCTCTACTGATATTATTCTTGAACACTGTTCTTAAATGGTCCGTTTGAAAAGAAAACCATGCTCATTTTTACAGACTCTGATCTAACCTGTCACCCACTGTTAGCAGCAACATTTAGAGATATCTATTTCAGCCTTATCTGGGGAAAAAATATGATCAAATTCTATTGTGGCTCAGCAAGAAATATAATACCACACTGTCTGTGTACGGCCAGCTGTCCACATCAAAAGAAAACCACAAATGTAAGGCACATCACGAAGTAGCTCTCGTGGTTTTTCCTTTATATTCCTTTATTTTTTTTTATTTACAATGGTTTTCTTCTCTTCTCCTCTCTCCTCCCGACTGTTATTCCATTGTGTCCCAGTGGTGTTCATGGGCAGCGAGAAGTACCCCTCAGAAAATGGCTTTGATGCTTTCCTCAAGAAGCATGGTGGGAGCGACAACGCCTCCACCGACTGCGAGAGGACCATCTTTCAGTTTGATGTCCAGAGGAAAAGCTTCAAAGAGGCTCTTGACAGGTGAGGAAAGATCAGAGGTTTTGGGTTTTTTTTGTTTTCGGAGCAGTCGATCTTAAGAAGTGGACTTCTTGACAACCAGATGATTCAGATTCAGGATAAACACAAAACACAGAAGAATAAAATCAAAAAGCACTTTAGACATACAGTTATTACATATCAACTCGAAGATGATAGCTCTTTGGACACTTTGTTTTAAGACTTGCACTGGAATTGTTGTCCAGAGAAAACTCACTGTCCAGTCTCTAACTGCGCTGAACATCGACCGATTGAGTTGCAGCAGCTTTTGTAAATCTATCAGTAATTTTGTGTGTAAACTCCTTCCAAAGTTTCAAGCTGATAGCTTTTGAGTGGACAGTGCTCCAGATATTTCCAAGCAACGAACTGGTCCTGTCTAGAAGGGAACCCCAGACCTGGGGTCTCAGATCTGTTGAGATCATCCAAACCATAAGTGTTTTATGTTGCTAAACTTGAGCAGATCTTAACCACAACATTGTCACTTTATAAAACATAATTAATTTGTACAAACATGCACGATTACGCCTCGAGCAATTTGATCCTAGGAAATATCTGTACAATAAAAAGCTATCGGCTTCATAAATAGGATGTCACTGTAGCATTGAAAGCTAGCAGAACTTGCAGAGCAGAACCCTAATCCTGACCCTTCTGAAGTCCAGTCCCTGGTTGCTCTGTGCTCGAATAACAGTTGAGCAAACGTGGTACCTCGTCAACTTTTTCCATCTTAAGTTAGCTAATGTTAGCAAAACGTTGGCTAACTATCTAGCTAACGATTTATGTAGATAAGCTAGTTCATTAGCTTGTTTTTTGTTTTGTTTTTTGCTTTGTTTGGGTCAATATATGTTGCTTTTACAGGTCCCCCAGCAACGTCTTTTAATCATCTTCAAAATTTGGCTTCCTTTTCAACATGGACAAACTTAGCACAAATGTAAGTTGAGGGAACAGGAAAGGACTGAGGTACCAAACTTTCTCAACATTATTGGAGCACAGAACAAAATGGGTCTGGACAAGTAAGCAAACACAGCTTATATAGTTATATAGCTAGACTAGCTATTGATATTGATTTGTAACTTGAGGCAGCCTATATTGTGTTGTTCTTCCAGAATAACAGAATTTTAATCAGCTGCCATGTCAGACGACCCTAACCCTAAACAGGTATTGGCCAGCTAACTCTAGCTTCAAGAGTTGGTTCAGTCAGTTATCTGCGGTATGCAACAGTCTGGGTGGAAAATTAACTTTAATAATGTGAACATCAATCAGACACTGGTAGTTAAATGTTCAACTTCAACTGTCACTCAATACTAAATCATTATTTTGTGTCTGAAATCTAGCAGCCATTTTCAAACAAATATTTTACCAGCATTTGGCCGGTGGCTGGTGCTAACTTCCCACCACCCTGGCAACAAGTATCCTACACTTGGCAGTTAATGGGTGTAAATATTTGGTTAATTTTTATGTAATGATTAGTTTGTGTTGTGCAACCTCTGTTAATTTAGTGATGTCTAAATCTCCACTTAATAAACACATTATAACATATATGTTTGAACTGAACGTACTGTAAATCCACTTCAAATATATATATTTATATTTTTTATCATGCTTTATTCAAGCTTGATTTGGATAACTCTTAAAAAACATTTGCCCCATGTGAAAGCTGTGTTTTCTGTGTACTGCAGTGTGTGATCCTGTCTAAATACTGTGGGGGAAGCACTTCTGCCATACCTATCAAAATGAGGGCTGCAACTAACTATTATTTTTAATATAGATTTATCTGTCCATTATTTCCTAAATTAATAGATTAGTGGTTTGGTCTATAAAATGTCAAAAATGGGTGAAATGTTGATGTTGTATTTTGATCAGTGTTTTCCAAAGCCAAGGTGACGTCCTGAAATGTGTTGTTTTTTATTCACAAGACAAAGACATTCAGTTCAGTGTCACAGAGGAGCAAAGAAACCAGAAAATATTCACTTTTGAGAAGCTGAAATCAGAGAATTTGGATATTTTTTAATGAAAAAATGACTCAAAATGATTAATCAACTGTCGAAATTGTTGGTGATTAATTTAACAGTTGATTTAATAATCAATCAATCTTTGCAGCTCTAATCAAAATAAAGTATTTAAGGATGTTAGAACATGATAACAGTGGCAAAACAGATGAAGTTCCCCTTCATGTCTCTGGTGTCTGGTGGGTCACAGGAGTCAGTTCAACACCAACTCCTGATGTGTACTAACAGACTCAGACAAACAGGCTCAATCAGCCGCCCACCATTCTGCTGTTGTCTGCAGTGTGTATCAGTCTACATCTGATTGTCTCTGTCTGACCCGTGTCCTTTGTCTCTGGCTGCCATGTGGCCCCTGATTATAGTCTCTTTGTCCTGTCTCCCTCTCAGGTGGGCTCAGTTCTTCATCTGCCCCCTGATGATCCGAGACGCCATTGATAGGGAGGTGGAGGCCGTCGACAGCGGTGAGTCTTCTTTTCATCAGCCGCATTGCTGAGTTCTCCTCTTGCAGCTCTTTTGCACACCATTGATCACCATCTTTTTTCCTGTCGTCTCGAGTTTTTCTGTCTCTCCTTCTGTCTCTCAGAGTACCAGCTGGCTAAGCCGTCGGACTCCCACAGGAAGGAGATGCTGTTTGGCAGTTTGGCCAAACCTGGACACCCTATGGGCAAGTTCTGCTGGGGTGAGTTGGTAAACACAACCGCTGGGACACATAATGCACGCAGGGCCTCCTTGGGGTATGTTCAGCAATAACAAACAGGAATGCTGAGACAGATGCCAAGTCTCCTTTTTCTTGCTGATATCCCTGCATTTGTAAACCAGTTTCTACAGTGTTTTATAGTTCTGCTGAATTGATTGTTCACTTGTGACAACACCAGGGAATGCCCAGACGCTGAAGCAGGAGCCAAAGAAGAAGAAGATCAATGTCTATAAGCGGCTGCGTGCCTTCTGGAAGAAACACTACTCTGCCCACTACATGACTCTGGCTGTGCAGTCAAAAGGTCAGGAAAATCAATTCTATTTGTTATACATCAAGAACTAGTCATTGAGTAGTTTGACAGCAATGAAATTGATTTCTATAATTTCATACAACAACAAATGAATTGATTAATTGAAAAAACAATCTGTAGATTAATGGACAGTTAAAACAATCATTAGTCGCAGCTCTGATAAGGATTCTCTTCATCCATGTTCAGCCAACTGTGCCCAATTATTCCTGAATCAACTCAAATTGCAGTATTTCTCCAAACAAAGTCAGATACAAAATATCTAACAAGTTTTTTTCAGGCTTTCACAAAATGATTATGCAGCTAATTAACTGCCGCATGAAAGTAAAATGATGAAGAGTGTTGACATTTGGGCTTAGAAGAATCATCCTTTATGAAGCAGTTCAATTATTTGCCTTCTGTATTCTTCTTAAATCCTCCTGTGCAACTTAACCTCTTCGACTGCTCTTCAATTAGAAAATCAGCTTGTGTAAAGTGATGCAAAGGTGTCATGATGATTTCTAAATTCATTGAAACAACAAGGTGTAAACACTACCAGCATTTCACTTGGAAACTCACACAACCTTTAACTACTAATACAGGAATATGAAAACTTATTAGGCTGAAATGTTTCTACTGACATGACATTTAACTAATTATCTATGCTTGAATTGAATAGCCGCAGACTGTAAACATGATGTTGACATATTACCACCTTATAAAATCGAGATACCGAAGTTGTTGGCAAACGGTTCCTTTTTTAGACATCCAGTGGATACGGAACGACAGCGGAGTCTTGTTTGTGTCCATTTAGTGAATGTAAATCCAATGCTCACTCTGCTTCTAACTCTGTTTTGGTCTCCACCAACTCCTGAAGCAAATATCTGGTTCTTCAGCTGTGATGCTCACCAACTCGTCACTGACTTTGCCCGCCTGATTTTTGATGTTGGGCAGGGTACAGTGGGTTTTTAGAGCTTTTCTGCTGGAAGCAAGGAATATGAAAGCTGTGAGAGTGAACCAAAATAAAAAAGTTGCGGGCCTGTAAACCAAAACATTAAACTGAAACACTAAAACTCTCTGCAGGGTTATGCAGAACTGCACAGTTGGGGCATAATTCTCTGTGAGTTTGTCGCAGTGAGGGATAATTTTCACATTACATATAGTCAATTGATCCATTGTTGATTTAGAAATGGTGATTATAGTTGCTTTAAAGTGGAAATAGACAACTTTTTTGTCCTAAATTATCATTATGAAGTAAATTTTGATTGCACAGTGTAATGGCTGTAGAGTAATGACATCATCCACATTTAGATTGGATCCCGAGAAGCCTCGTTTCACGATACAATTATGTCTGGCACCAGGCGTGACTTTTCATGGGACAATGGAGGCTCAATTTACAGACTAAATGAACGAACAAACTCACACTTTTTCTCCTCATGTGTTCGTCTAACGTTACTCCTCCTCCACCCTGACACCCGCCCCTGCTTTAGTTTGTGTGACGCAATAGGCTAATATTACTCTGACTATATTATTACTGTGCAATGCACATCATTACAATAGCTTTCAGTGTACCTCTTCAGTGAGCATGCTTTTCTTCTCACTTATTTGCTAAGTGGTGTTGATCATTTATCCACAGAGCTCCACCCTGAGAAAACAGACAGTGATCAGTTGTTGTGTAAAGGTGTTGTCTTTGCACAAGCAGCACAAACAATAACACCACTCAGAAATGCTAGGGGGAGAGCTTAGCACACCTGTGGTTAGCGGTTGTAGCGGCGGGCGCGCTTTAATAACACGTCCAAATTGCACAAATATCTATTTCTGTAGGCAGAAAAACTAATCTTGACAGCACAGCCAAACAAAATGAGCTGAGAAGATCCACTGTGTCATTTTGTTTTATTAAAGAATGAATTTAATAACTGGCCTTTTTCCATTTGCGGTGCCCTTGCAGTCGATTACGATCTGATCTCATGCTGCAGTGTTCACGTGCCCAAAATGTGACCTCATGTGAGACCCATCCTAACATCATGTTGATACTGCAAGCATCTGTACGGCTACTGTAGAAGAGTGATCAGTGAGGCTTTTATCAATGAGATAAAATTAGGAACAGTGACACTGACGAACATGAATCTTTTCTATGAGTCACTTGTGTGTGTAATTTGAATCCCACACAGGAAAGAGGGACTCTGCTAGTAGTACTACTACTAGATAGAATTGCAGAATGAATTGCAATACATGAATGGTTATTGCAGAAAATTTCACCATTAATAGTAACCAAATGAGTGTAAACAAAGTAAAAACTGTCACCTCCTTTTACTCCCAAATAAGTTTCTTGCTTATACAGTATGCACAGGCTAACACTGACACTAAACCCAGAATTATGAGTTTCCAGTCAGAATTATTGAGACGCACTCAAACTCTAATTTATGCTCCTTCACTCGGTCTGTCCTTTAGAGAAGCTGGACACTCTGGAGGAGTGGGTGAGAGAGATCTTCAGCAAGGTGCCTAACAAGTGAGTATTGGAGAAGAGGCTCTCAGTCACAGTGATGAGGTGCTGGTGTGATATAGATTGAGTCTGAATATCCTTTGAGACGTTGCTCAAATGTAAATGTCAAGCCTCCCTCCGTCTCTTCCTCGGCTCTTTTTACCTCGCTTAATGTTTTTTTTTCAACATCATACACCTGAAAGGGATCATTTCTCCCTAAAGTCGAGCTGAATTAGTGTTTTCTCGACTTCTGTTTGCCTTATGAGTCACTGCGGCAGAGAATCAACATGCATATCACTGTGATGTGAAAACCACATAACCTCCAGTTTGTAATGCTTTCATTTCAATTAAAGGATCACACGCTCCTGTACGGGTTGATGAAATTTCTTTCATCTGTGAGCTTATAAAATATTCTCAAGTCTCTTTAACCCCCTTTGGATGAAGTAAATTCATTTTCATTGGGCTAAAAGCACATGAAAAGTTAACCTTTTGGAGTTACGCCTGGCAGAAACAAGATGCTATTTTTGTAAAACATAAGCAGCAATTAGAGACAGTCATCTTTAACCTTCTTCTGGAAAACTTTTAGTGATCTCTTTTTAAAAAAAAAATCAACCTTTTTGTCGTTTTCTTAAAAAACAAAAGATATTACATTTTTACAATTATGAAAAGGCTTTGTAGAGGGTTTAAGACATGTTTAGGTGACATGTGGTGACATTGTTTAATTGATGTTAATTGATACAGTATCATCACTCTTGCTTCCCATAATTCTGTTTTTTGCCTGCAGTGATCTGCCCAAGCCAGATTTCTCAGATATGCTGGATCCCTTTGACACACCAGCCTTTAACAAGCTCTACAGAGGTACTGATTAATGTTGCTGCGCATCTCTGAATACTGAACACATCTGGTTCTGTAGAGCAGTGATTCTCATCCTCTGAATAAATCTGATGGGTTTCTTCTTATCTGTGCTTTTTTCTTATGCATTGCTTTATAATTTACCTCTTCATGCATCTAAAAATGCACTCAAAAAGAGCAATCTAAGATGGAAGAAATGTTTTTTTTGGTTGAACTTGAGTTGAACATATGCAAACTAGAGAAGTGTTGCAGGCTCTTATAGCTTTGTTTTAATAGATCACAAACAGTTTGAAGAAATACAGTACCAGCGATGAGCAGAAGTTGATTATATCATGGTATTTCCCTCACCTTGCGTCTGTGTGTTTGCAGTTGTCCCTGTCAGGAAAGTTCATGCTTTGAATATCACCTGGGCCCTCCCTCCTCAGGAGAAATACTACAGGTGAGCTACATACAGTAGATAATAGAGTTGTCACAGTACCAGAATACCTCTTTCAATATCATGGCAAAGAAGTCCTGGACGCACAAAGTAGGATAATATTTTTACTTTTTTTTTCTAAATTAATGACGAACATTCAGTGTACCAGTGTACACCTACACTGCTGTGCTGCTGCACTACAGGAAAAAGTCACCAAACATTGTCTGGTTTTGCTCTGCTGCAAGCCAAACTTCAAGCAGATAATAAAGACTGGACTGAACTGAGGTCTCAAATGAGTACTTAGAAAATTTTTTATAGCTTTGGCACTTTTGATAATACAAAACCTGATTCCAAAAAAGTTGCGATGCTATGTGAAATGGAAATAAAAAAACAGAATGCAGTGATTTGCAAATAATTTTTGACCTAAATTCACTTTAATCCAGTACAATGACTTATTAATGTTATTTAATGTTTGAACTGATTAATTTTGTTGTGTTTTGTAAATATACAGTTGTTCTTAATGTAATGCCTGCAGCATGTTCCAAAAAAGTTGGGCCAGGGGCATGTTAACCACTGTGTTACATCACCTTTTCTTTTAACATCGTACAGTAACCATTTGGGAACTTAGAACACTAATTTTTGAAGTTTTGAAAGTGAAATTCTTTCCCCTTTTTGCTTGATATGCAACTTCAGGTTCTCAGCAGTCTGTTGTTGTATTTTGCGCTTCATAGTGCACCACATACTTTCAATGGGAGACAGGTCTGGACTGCAGACAGGCCAGTGTAGCACTCAAACTGTTTTATTACGACGCCACGCTGTTGTAACACGTGCAGAATGTGTCTTGGCATTGTCTTGCTGAGGACGTCCCTGAAAAATATGTCTGGATGGCAGAATATGTTGCTCCAAAACCTGTATGTACCTCTCAGCATTAATGGAGCCTTCACAGATGTGACTTTTATCCATGATGCCATGGGCATTAATGCATCCCCATATCATCACAGATGCTGGCTTTTGAAGTTAGCGCTGGTAACAATCTGGATGGTCATTCTCCTCTGTAGCCTGGCGTCCATGATCTCCAAAAACAAATGTTGACTCGTCAGAATACAGCACTCTTCTCTGAATTGCATCAGTCCATTGCAGATGAGCTCAGGGCCCTGTTGCCCCGTTTGCAACTTTTTTGAAACGTGTTGCAGGTATTAAATTAAAAACCAATAGTGTAAAACAAAAGTGTATCTGTTTGAACATTAAATATCTTGTTTTGTACTATATGTACTGAAGTAGTCAATACTTTTGACAACGTTAGTAGATATACAATACACACAGGGCACATAAATGCAGAATCAGACAACAGACTGTGCTGTCCCCTGACTTCAAAGAAATTGCAGGCAATATTGTTGTTTGTCTTTTTTTTTTCCATGTCCCTGTCTCCTTTCCTCGAGTGGTGCCTCTTCATATAAACATGGAATTAGACCAGCCAAAAGATGCCATGCTTTGCCCTGATTGTGGAGAGATTGCATCAATGTTTTTTGTTTCTCCTTTTCATGTTCTTCCCTCCTCTTTTCAGAGTGAAGCCTCTCCACTACATCTCGTGGCTGATTGGCCACGAAGGCACAGGAAGTATCCTCTCAGTGCTCAGGAAGAAGTGAGTGTTATTGCCTCTGTCTGTTTGTTTTTCTGATTCGAGGGCACTCCAAAACCCAATTAAAAGGTCTTCAATTTGCCGGGTATACATGAGCTGTTTCGAGCTCCGAGCGAGCCCTGAGTGTTGGAGCCCAATCTTCAATATATACACTTTGGCAGCCCACTCGACGATGTGATTCATACAGTCTCATCCCTGGATGTGGTTGTACAAGAGCATTTCAGCCTCTTGTTGCTAAGTGGCAAAGTGATTCGCCAAACCCTCTGTAGTCCCACAGTACCAAGAGCTCATCCAATAGTCCCTTTACCATCAGCACCACTTGGAGTGTTTGATAGAATATTCCTATTTACTGTGTGCGCTGTTCTCAATTGTTGATAAATGACAACAGTGAAATTTGAGTGTACTTGGTCTCAATTCCCAGTGGAAACAAACTGCTGAGGCAGTAGAGTGGTTGTTTTTATTGAGTTCAGTTCAGACAATCACAATGTCAACGGCCGAGAGGCTGGTTTGAAATTGGGCCATCGCTGTCCCCCTCAGTGAAAATGGGGAATGATTTGTCTATCTGTGCGTCCATCAAACAAACTGTTTTGAACATTACTGATCAGATGCCTTAAAGGGATAGTTCAGATTATTTGACGCAGGGTTGTATGAGGTATTTATCCATAGTCTGTGTGTTAGCTACAGTCATACTTGCCAACATTGAGACCTTAAAAATAGGGATGAATTTCAGAAACTTTGCTTCCTGCATTCTGGTGACTTTTAAAGAATGAAAATAATAAAATAATGAGTAAACTGCAACAGCATTTTTATGTTGAATACTTTCCCCTCCCCACAAAGTATTTATTGATTTTTTTCAAGTCAAGCAAGTTGAGTGAACAAAAGATTTGGGAAAAAAGGGAAAAGTAAAGAGCAAGAATAGATTTTAATACAAATCATCAAATCCACATCAATTAAGAAGAATAAGAACATTTTTGTTCACCATTTATATTTTATTCATCCAGACATCCTCCAAATATTAACAAGAAAGTCAAATTAATTCAGTAAATAAGGTATTAGATTATTAAATCCTCATTTCCACACTCAGATTCTAAATAAGTAGAAAAAGAACATTACTATTTTTGTTATTGATATTTTTATTGTTATTTTAAGTATATTAATTATTTTTAAGCCGAGAGAGATAAGTTGTCATAGGCCACACAGGTTAAATACTTTCAATCGTCAGGAAGGAATACAGAATAATTTGTCCCTCTGGTGTAAAGAGATTTGACAAAATGCATGTCCATTTCCCTTAAAACCTTCCCCCCAGGATGTTGAGTATTTCTTTCTTCTAGCAGTCTTCTTGTCTCTCTCCGCCTCTCTCTCACGGAGGAGGACGGGGTGTGAGCAGCTCTCTTCTGCATCACATGCATGCCAGGAGATGACATTTGGCGCAGCTGTGTTGTTGACTGGATGGAAATGTCCATTTTTAGAGCCATGGGGATTATACATGCTGTACAGTGTTAGAAACAGGTTGTGATAACAAAAAAAAAGGATGTGATAATGTGTCATAAACTGAGAGAGATGTGAGAGAATTGTGACCCTGGTAAGAAAGTGGAAAGTGCAATTAAAAACAGGAGTCTCCTGGGAAAATCGGGAGGGTTGTCAACTGTGCCTGCAGTAGATGATGGTCTGCAGTTTGAAGAAGCAGAGCTGATTTTGTGTTATTTGTGACTTGTGTGAATTCAAAGTACTGTACCAAAGTTACACAATAACACAACCAAACTAACCAATTGAGGCAGCGGACCAACTCCCATGTTCTTTGAAGGAATATTACTGATTTTCCTTAAAAAGTCTGTTGGCTTTGTGTTCTTTTTTTTTTTGGCTCATAATGGCAGCTTGCCATCAGAAAAGGCTCTCTAATGGCAAGTTAAAGCGGTGAAAATATTCCAAATACAGCATGCACTTTTTTTGGATGGACCATTTTTTAAGTGGTTAAAAAACTTTTTTGGTGCTGACCCTGTCCACAGTAGTACATTGCTTAGCTCCCTGCGCTGGGACTCCTGCTGCTTCTCCAAATTGGGGGCGTGCTGACCCCCATCTACTGCAGTTAATCCACTGACTATGGATAAGTGCCTCATACAGCTCCACTTCAAAAAACTCGAACTAACCCTTCAAAGTTTCAAGTATCATCCTTTCTGGAGGTTTTAGTGCATTTACCATACAACATAACAAGAACATGCTGCTTTATTTCATCTATTTTTCCCAGCAGTGGTTTCAGTTCATTGCCATGCGGCATGAAAACTTTGAGAGATTTAAAAGTCACTTGGTGTCATCCATCACAGTCAGCATCATTTCTACTTGTTTGGTAATGCAGTGCAAACTTTTCAAACCAACCTTGGCCTCTCAGTGCCTCATCATACCGCTAGAACATTTCTTCACGCAGATAAAAGCAGACATGATGTTCGCTGTGACGGATCACCCAGCTCAAGAAAGTTTCAAATCTCTGCAAGTTCCTTTTCATTTTAAAATGAATGAAAAGCTGCAGACAAGGCGGGACAAACACATAAGAGAATGATGCATGTTATTGCTTCGTTCTGGGATTTTTAAAGCTGTGCTTGCTGCCTCAAAAGAACCACAAAAGCTTTGTCTGCAATCAAGAAACATGAAGTGACATATTTTCTGCTTATAGCCCTGCACATATTTCAACTGGTAATGTGTTTTTATAGGTGCTGGGCCCTGGCTTTGTTTGGAGGAAACAGTGAAACAGGCTTTGACCAAAATACCACCTATTCAATCTTCTCCATCTCCATCACCCTCACTGATGAAGGTGTCCAGAACTTCTACCAGGTAAAGAATATCTCTCACTTTCTACTCATCTTCTCTTTATTAGTCTTTTGTCCTCTGGATACATGGAAACTAGAAATGTTGCACTATTGATATATGCCAATTGCGATACTATACCAATACCAGCGCTCTTTTTTTGATGATGATGATGATTATGATGATGATGATTTTGTGATTATTTGTAGTAACAGTACTAGTAATGAGATTACCTGAGGCTGAAAATGAGCTTCGGACTGGAAAGCTTGTATAGTTTGTGTAATGTAACTTGCGTAATGGCATCCTTCAACCTTTGTGGGGCGCTGAAGGATTCTGGCATGTGACATAATTTCCCATGAGCATTGCTGAGATCTTAAATTTGGTATTTTATATCCCAAAATGAAAATGTTACTGTTTGCTAGTGATTGTAATTCGTTTGTCATTCATTTGTAATGTGTTAGTTCAGGATGTGGTGGTTTATGGTGGTAATTGACTTTTTTGTGTTGCGTTTTTGTTGTTTGTATTTTTTGTATTATACGAAGTGTGTCCTTTATATTACCTGCAAATGCAGAGCAGAAGTGACAGTCACACACTTCACCTCCAACTTAGCACTGTTTAGTGCAAGAGTTGTGTTTACCAATGGCCTTTGTACCAGTGGCCTTGAGGTATTTGGATTGGAATGTGGATCGGTGTCTCAAGTCCGATACTCGATGAATGCCTCACGTCAGTATTGGGTCCTAATACCGACATTGGATTGGATCGGCCCAATCTCTAATGGAAACACTGCAGCTCTGACCTGAGCAGAAATCATGCAAAGACAAGCAGCAGCTTCACATGTTCATCTTCCGCTCATGTTTTATCATCCGAATCATTTGTTTTCAGGTTGTGAAGACTCATTGTTTTTATTCTGTGTTATGGCCGTATGGTGCAGACATTGAACATTCCTCATTGTCTGTTCAGAGCAGAGACTGGTAGAAGTGTCAGTTTGACGTACTCTGCATGGACCCAGCTGGCATCTGTGCCTCGTTTTCATTAATACAACAGGTTAATTTGAAGGAAGCAGTCTGTGCTGTCAGTTGCTATGACAATGCTCGGGTTAAATAGGGAGGCAGTCGGCGATCATTCAACAGGAGGACTGTTTTCTAATCTGAGGCACTTATGTGGAAAAATGTTTCAAGTCAACAAACTTGCATTGATAACTGCTGTTTAAACGCTGCAGCGGCCTTGAGGATGTTGTTTACTGTGATGAAGAGCACTTCATCACTCATTCTTTCATTCAGAGAGGATGAACCAGGAGTTGTTTGAAACACAGGGCATTAGTTTTCTGACTTATAATGCAGGACTCAAAACGCAGTCAAATGCGTCATTCACAGTGCACCAAAGAAATGGCATACCTTTAGTATTTTGTTAGTTGGTGGTGTGTGGCTCATCTGAGGCTCACTTGGTCACAAGGTTGCATAGTAAAAGACTCAAAATGTACTTAAAGATAGAATACTTTGTCAGTTGCTGTTAATAAGTGCAACAGAAAGACGGTTGATTGTGGAGTCTCATTCTCAGGATGTCAAATACAGATGCTTTTGGTCACTAAAGCATCCTGAGCACAGCAAAATAAGGGGAAGATAAGAAGGTGCAGACCGAGGATGGGGTCTTTGTGCATGCAGGCGCTGCCACACATTTCTATTGTGTCATTGGTGATGACTGAGAGGGATTATTTTTGTATTAGTCCATGTATTGTTTTGGGGAAAATCCTGCATAGTTTGCCTTGAAGCAAAGTAATACGATGAGTGTGGCAGGTGACATATAAATGTAAATGGTCTTCTTATAGTATTTATAACAATATGGGAACCCTTCTGAAAAGCAGAGAAACTGGATGAGAGATAGATACTTCTTTGGTGTTACAGAAGTTATTTGGTAACATTAATGAACATATTTAAGGGAAAGAATACAGAAAATACTATTGATGTAAAAACTAAAAACAAAAATACCCTAAAGCAAAAGTTCATCTTTGTAATCATTTGTTCTGTTGTGACCAAGTTTTTATTTTATTTTCCTGCAAGTTTTGCAGGGATACATCAACAGATGAACTCTGTCAATAACACAACATATAGGTATACCAGGGCATTGATAAAGATGTAAATAATAAAGCAGAATATAATAAAATCTATATATTTAAAAGTATGTTTTTAACCTGATCTTAATAAATACATAACTTGAATTTTAGTCACACTACAGCCCTACTAATATGACAAAGACAGTACAGCGCACAGCACAGTTACACAAAGAGTACCTCTGCACTTGATTGCTCATTAACAAGTAATCATTTGTTCTATTTTATATATTTCAATTTATTTATCTCCACCAGGCGTAAGCCTGGCAGGGATTAAAATTTGGTTGTGAGTGTGCATGTGGTTGTCTGAGTGTTGTATTTGTCTGCAGCTAATCTAGCACACTACTGGACAGCTTAATATTTTTGTTCACATTTATGACTGTATATCCAAAAATCTCTTGTGGTGTAGAAATTGCAAGTTGCAGCCCTCATATGGAACCTATACAGACTGCTGACTCCTCACTCCTCTTAACCAGCCAGCAGAGGCTTCAAGTCATCAACAACTGCTAGGCCAAAAACAAGGCATATCTAGCTTGTTGCAGGTCACAGCTTGGCCTTTGTTGTTGCTCAAAAACTGACATCTGTAGAAAAGTTTTGTCTCATCTTGAACTGGAGCATCTGCAGATTAATTGCATACGTGATATGTTATGATCAAACTAAAGTTTATACACGAATTAATGCTCGTTTTTGTTGCTTTCTGCACGATCTTGACTGTAAGGAAGCCAGAAGGGACAATTGAGTGAGATTCACAAAACTTGCTCTGTATTATACTATAAAAAAAAAATACTCAGCTGGTTGCATCGGGCAGTTTTGGTGGCATTGCAGTACAGTAGATCAGAGATTCTCAACTTGCTTTGTGTGGGCGCCACTTTAGCAAAAATAGATAAGGTTAATAAATAGTTAATAAACAAACATTAATCATAACTTTATTTATCAGATGAAATGAATAAACATCAAAATCCCTATAAGTTATTTGTCTTTGAAATAATTAATTTTTAATTTAACTGATGTAATAACTTAACTTATTAATTAAATTATCTCGGTGCAAAGATTGACAGATAAAACATCATCATCAATTATTTAATAACTGCAACGATATGTTAGTTTTAAATGCTTCGGTAACATTTGGAAGAGTTTATACAACTTGAAACAGCTGAACCTCTTGCATCATGCAATTACTGAAATCCCAGTGAAACTCCCGCCAGAGACAGAATAAACAATATATTGAAATGCTTTTAGTATGAAAAAGAAGAGAAGAAGAATTATCCTCATTTCTGTGCAACTTTGTCTTCCCTCTTGAGCTAAAACTTCCTCTACGTAGATGACCATCTGATCCTACTGCACTTTGTCACAGCCTGAAAGGCCATCATGCGCATCTCTGTTACCAACAGCCTGATTAATCTCATCATTCAACACTGCCATATCTGTCCCTTCTTCCTGTGTATCAGTTTATTTCAACTGTGAATTATAAAATGGTCAGGAAGGCCACCTGGCTCCCTATCAGGGGCCAGGTTTGGTCCGTGTGCCGCCAGTTGAGTATCAGTGCAGTAGACGCATCACCATCTGTTGCCTGGCGGAGATCTGCACTCAACTGAGTGCACTCTTTTAGTTTTAATTGGCTATTAATAGCTTATTTCACCTCTTGAATTGTAAAAACTAGCACTTTAAAGAGGTGCTTCACATCTAACTCTTGGCCAAGAGTTGATACCACTCACATGTCTGTACAAAGTTGTCTTTACTTTTTGACATGCATCTATTGCATTCATAGCAATTATTAAGTCATACTTTTCCCCCTGTATTCTTCTCTGACAAACTGATTGGTCAGGACTGAGGACCCTGTTGTTCACAGTTACTAATAATTACTACTCTTTTTTCATAAAAGCGGAGGTGACAATTTCATTTACATGTTTGAATCTGCAAAAGGGGTGTATAAAAACTCATATTACTTTCTGTTTAGTATTTAAATAAGGACACCTTTTTCAAATGATTGTCATAGCTTGTTCTAATGACTGTAATCAAATAACAATAGTCGACAAGATTGGCAGCCTCTACCTTGCATCGGTGTAATTGTTGTGGTTCATAAAACATTTCATTTAACCCCCCATAATTAATGGTGAAAAAGAGGCATTTCACAGTAATTTTGCCAACAGAATGAGCGTGGTAATGATTCTTTAAAGTTATAATGTCTAATTTCTGTGTCTGTGTGTCTGTCACAGGTGACTCATCTTGTGTTCCAGTACCTGAAGATGCTGCAGACGCTGGGACCGCAGCAAAGGCACAGTCACACACACACAAACACACACACACAGTCTCACAAAACAACATCACAGAGATATACAACCCTAATGTTAATGTTCAAACTGATTAACTTTATTGTTTTTCGTAAATATACATTCATCCTGAATGTGACGCCTGCAGCGTGTTCCAGAAAAGTTGGGACAGGAGCATGTTTACTGCTGTGATTCATCACATTTTCTTTTAACAACACTCAGTCAGCGTTTGGGGAAAGAGGACACTAACGGCTGAAGTTTTGAGACAGAAATTCTTTCCCATTCTTGTTTGATATACAACCTTGTGCGCTCAGTAGTCCGGGGTCTCCATTGTTGTATTTGCACCACACTTTTAATTGGAGAAAGGTCTGGACTGCATGAAGGTCAGTCTAGTATCTGAACTCTTTAACTATGAAGCCATGATGTTGTAACACATGCAGAATGTGTCCTGGCATTGTCTTTCTGAAATAAGCAGGGACGTCTCTGAAAAAGTCGTTGTCTGGATGGCAGCATATGTTTCTCCAAAACCTGTACATGCCTTTCAGCATTAATAGGGCCTTCACGTATGTGAGCCCTGTTAGCCATGTTGCTATGTGCACTAACACACCCCATAATATCACAGGTGCTGCCTGTTGAAGTTCGCACTGGTAACAATCAGGATGGTCCCTTTCCTCTTTTGCCCAGAGGACACGACGAAAACAATCTGACATGTGCACTTGTCAGGCCACAGCACACTTTTCAGCTTTGCATCAGTCCATCTCAGATGAACTCAGGCCCCAGAGAAGTATGCAGTGTTT
Organism: Lutjanus argentimaculatus; assembly: GCA_034769285.1. Taxonomy (NCBI): domain Eukaryota; kingdom Metazoa; phylum Chordata; class Actinopteri; order Lutjaniformes; family Lutjanidae; genus Lutjanus; species Lutjanus argentimaculatus. The sequence continues at coordinate 20,802,218 of JAWZSL010000003.1, forward strand.
CTGGATGTTGTTGATATATGGCTTTCTCTTTGCATGGTAGAGTCTTCACTTGCATTTGTAGATTCAGCAACAAATGACAAGAATCTGTTCCTGGGCCAATGTAGTATCCTTGATACGATTATGCGGGTTTTTAATGCAGTTTTTAATGGATTGCACCCCTGCGGGGCCAAGGATCAATGTTGGTTTTCAGCTTTGCCCCTTATGTGCAGAGATTTATCTAGATTCTCTCAGTCTTTCCATGATATTATGGATTGTATATGGTGATTGCTCTTAAACTGTCCATGTTAGTGAATGACTGAGCCTTTCCAGGATGCCCCTTTAATACCCCATCATGATACTGTCACCTGTTATTAGCATTCTGGTCTTGTGTTGCCTGTCCCAGCTTTTTTGAAACATGTTGAGGGTATCAAATTCGGATGAGTGTATATTTCCAAAAAACAATTAAGTGTATTAGTTTGAACATTAAGTATCTTGTATTTGCTTCTATATTCAATTGAATATAGATTGAAAAATATTTCCAAATCATTGCATTCTGTTTTTATTTATGTTTTACACAATCTCCCAACTCTATTTGGAATAGGGGTTGTATAAAAAAATGCCCTTGTATTCAAACAGATCTTTTATGTTCTGTCTGTCTGGCTTTTTGGCAAATCTTGTGCAGGAGGTAGTTAACACTGCATTACATTTGATATTGACAGGTTAATGTGCTTGTTTTTTTGTTCATTTATAGATTTATAGCTTTATTATTTTTGTTTTTGTTATGTTCCTTAATCTGTCTTGAGGACTGTGAGTGTTTGCAACATCTGAGCTTTTGTCTGGGATGAATAAAGGTAATATTTCAGTCTGTTTGTTCATGCATTCAGAATATATGAAGAGATTCAGAAGATTGAAGCGAACGAGTTTCACTACCAGGAGCAAGTAAGAATCCAAATATGCTGCTGCTGTATTAGATGCAATTTAACATGTTTTTTTCTCACCACTGAGACCGACTTCCTCTGTATCAGATTGACCCTATAGAGTACGTCGAGGACATCTGTGAGAACATGCAGCTGTTCCCTAAAGACGACTTCCTGACAGGAGATCAGCTGATGTTTGAGTTCAACCCAGAAGTAAGTAGTTCAGTAGTTCGGGGAGTGAACCAGTTCAGGGTTTTATTCTAAAAATCCTTTATTTCCTTTTTTTAGATAAAGATGTTAATGAAGCAGGTCACTGAAAGTGGAGAAATATAGACGTTTTTTTTTCTGTCTGATGTGATGTGTGAATGATTTTATAGATTTATGTGCCAGAAATATATTTTTTTGCCACAGTCATCTGTGCCGCCTTTGATTGGTGGATATTATTTTGCATCAAACGTTACAGTCTAATTGTGGCTTTGCATATTTCCTGTGCAGTTTTGCTGCCTCTTATTGTGATTGACAGCTAAAATTGTTCTCACATAAACAAGTAATTTAGAACAAAGAAGAAAAAAACAACCCTCCTCTCTTTGCTGAAAAGTTCACTTTTTTTTTTTGTCGTGTGTGGTGTGCACGTGCGTGTGTGTGTGTGTAGGTGATCGGTGCAGCGCTGTCCCTCCTCACCCCAGAGAAAGCCAACCTGATGCTGTTGTCACCAGAACATGAGGGCCAGTGTCCCCTCAGGGAGAAGTGGTTTGGCACACAATACAGTGTGGAGGGTGTGTTTCTTTATGTGTGTGTGTTTGTTTGCTGTCAGTGTAACAGCTCCTTCCACAATGTAGACATTCAGTGAATACATTGTCTTTTTCCCCTTGTGTGGTGATATTCAGCCTGATATAATGCAGGCAGCCAGCGGTAGAAATGCCAGCATTTATCTCTGTCCGATGGCGAACAATAGTGTTGGAACAGCATTTAAATACTTAAAAAAAATGACCAAAAACCAATATTTCATCTTTGTTGGAATAAAGTCTTTAGGTCACTCAGTTCAGAACATGAATCTCAACTGCAAATATTTCTTGTGTGCTGATAGATGTTTTCCCTTCAAACACAGACATCCAGCAGGAGTGGATGGAGCGGTGGACAGGAAACCTGGAGCTGAACGGTGACCTCCACCTTCCTGCTGAAAACAAGTTCATTGGTGGGTAAATGTTTTTCACTAGTGGGGTTTTTTGTGTTCCACCACTGCTGCGAGTATCTGAAAGTGTCCAATCAGATGATCATAAGTAAGATTTGCTTCAGCAGCTTGTACTTCTGCTCATTCATCCGTCCAATAAATACAGTAGTCAGATATATTGACCAAACCTGCAGGAACAGTGCATTTTGGTCAATGTATTCTGTCACTTATCTAATGGAAGTGTTATAAACTCAATGGAGGGTTTATTTTTCAAGCATAGTAAGATTGCTTTCAGCATTATTTGTGCTGGTCAGTGATTTTAATTGACAATAAATCTGTGATTTTTTTTTTTCCCTCATCCCACTAATAACATTTTTATAATAATTACAACCTCAATTACCTACTGCTTTTGAGTGAACTCACTGGTCCTTCTGTTAATTTATGGCCTTTCCAGAGAAACACTGCATTTTACAAGGTACAAAGTACATTTATCAATAATTAATTTTACACCACAGGGTTTTATAAAGATACTAGTTCTCTGTTTTGCTTCTCACAAAAACAAATTGATTGTTTGAATAAATAATAAGACATAGAAACAAAAATACACAATACACTCTGTGGAGTGCTGAGGATGAATTTATCAGTCTCACAGCCTGAGCAAAGAAGCTGCTCTTCAGTCTGGTGGTGCAGCAGTGGACACTTCTGTACCTCTCGGCAGCACAGTGAACAGGCTGTGCCTGAGATGGCTATTGTTGTTTAGTATCCTTTGGGCAGGCAGCTCACCTCACTGATGCTCAACAGATGGGTAGCAGTGATGTTTTAGGCAGTTTTAATGATCCACTGTGGAGTCCTCCTGTCCTTGGCCGTGCGCATCCTATGTCAGTTTGTGATGTTTCCAGTCAGGATGCTTTCTTTTGCTCCTCTGTAGAAGTTTACAAAAACTTGGCACAGGGATTTTGCCTACTTAAGTTTTCTTAAGAAATGCAGCTGTTTCTGAGCCTTCTTTGCCAGGGTGGAGATGTGTGATATGCATGACAGGCGCTCTGTGATGTTAATTCCCAGGAACCTAAAACTGTTCACCTGCTCTACCCCTGCTCCGCTGATGTAGACAGGGGTGTGTGTCTTTCCCTTTTTTCTCCAGAAGAAGGAAAAACAATTTTTAGACATTTTGATTTTTTTTGCCATTGTATCATTGCACAGTTTGACACTAAATGACTTTGCTAACCTGACAGATCATCTGCTAACATCAGTCAGCTCATAAGAAAGAAAAAGTAGTAGGTGATTCTGTCTTTGTTGGTTTATATATAGCTGAACTGACTTCATCTGTAGTGAGCTACATGTATTTAACACTGTTGTAGGTACCACTCTTAGACTGTATATTGTGAAGCTAACAGTGTGGTGGTTCTGGCTGTCACCATCTTGGCAGTGCCTGACTCCAGTTAACTCCTGGCAAAAAAAAAACACAAAGAGTGGAGCTGAGATGGGCCAAATGAAACAGCTAACTAACCATCTGCGACAGCATCCACCTGTCACTTAAAGCTGGCAGACCCTTAATTATTCATAACTTTAAGCCTCAATTTGATCTAAATGGGTGAGTTAAATAAATATTCACTCCTGTACAGTTGTCATGAATGGGGAAATTAGCAATAGAGACCAAAACTGTTTTTTGTACGAGGCAGTAAACATGTTTGCTTGTGCTGTGAAGTTGAACATTTTAATGTGGGGATTGACTTTTGGAGCCAGCATAAGTGGTAATTAGAGGAACTGCAGTTTTTGGCACTTCCATGTTGGCTGCATTTTTCAGCCCTGGAGGCTGCTGCTTGGTGCTACTACCCATTGTGGACCAACTTGGATTAATTATTGGAGGGGGGGTGTTGGCCTCTGTAATCTTAGATGGTATGATGTGGTGAGGAGTACGGATTAATATTTTTCCGGTAAATGAAACATTTTCTGTCCTGGGAATAGAAGCACACTATCCTGGGAAATGAACTTATTATTAAAGTATAATTTTGGCTGCACCATCAAAACACATTGATTGTAGCCTATTGCCTGCAGGCAAATATTTAACAAGGAGAATTGTGGGCTCGAAACCTGACCACTTTAGTTTATTATCTGGTATTAATAATTGTTGTAGCAAAGAAACACCATTTCAACACTGATCAACATTATAATGAACATGATATAAACTGTGCATGTTGCATGCAGCTTGACCTTCGTCACAGCTGCAAGGATGAAATGCCAAATTTACTGCCTGTGATCTGTCACTGTCTGACTGAACAGTCTCATGGGAGTGATATTTTACAATTCTTCATATTATAAACAAATAGAATTCATCAAAACCAGTAATTTGGTGTTTTCAAAGTGAGTTTATTGATCTGAGACAGATTCCATATTCTGTTTGCGTACAGAGGCTGCTGCTGCGACTCCAGCAGAAGGCTGGCATTGTGTGCACAACTCTGTTAGAAACAGTCGGCCTAATAAATTAAATCATTTCTCAAAATTAAAAAAGCAAAACTCTAAAAACAGCAAAACTATAAAAAAGCTCAATCACTTGATGTGAGATTTTGGACACGTTCTTCAGGAACTTTTGGCCGTCTTTCATAAGTGAGGGGCGCATTTTGCCTCAGCCAACTGTTGGAAGTAAATCCATTGTATGCTGCCTTCTCTGCCAGTTATTTTGGATGAAGTTTGAATCCAGTGTTCTTGAAGCTTTGGGCTTTTACTTGGAAATTTGTCTGATATTCCATAAGTCTATAGCAATTTTACAACTGCTTTTTCCTGCTTTACCTCCAGATTTGAGGGCCTGACTCAAGTTACATCACTTGAGGCAGTTTATTAGATTTCGCACAGCTCGTTCTGGACCCACAAAGGCTTTATGCAGCTTTTTTTCCCCCCACATGTGCAGTAGTACTCCCCAAAATCTGTACACAGTCTTTGAACAGTGCAAAAATTAGAGCAATCCCCCTTTAGAAATGAAATTAAGGTGTTATGGTTTTCTCGCAGCGTAATGTATCATCGCCTGTCACAGAAACAGTTCCTCTAATAAGCCAGTAGCTAAAATGCCATCCAGAAAAACAAGCGTTTTTTATATTAAGAGCCCAAAATCCTTCATCACCTTCGCCATGTTACATAAATCCAGTTACCTTTGCAGAGTGCATTGAATGGAGCACCGGTACATTAATTAAAGGTCAGGATTTTAACTCAAACCTGGCGAACAAGGCTCCTCTGGTCCAACTCCGACCAAACTTTAGGGCCCTGTTTATAAATTTTCCACAGCACCACATTACCAATTCTGATAAAATGTGTAGAGATAATGCATCTTCACTTATTGGCCCAAGGGTTACTGAATCATTTATTGGGGGAGGGCGACATCTTTTACAGTGCTGACAACTTACCTGCAAGTTTATCTCAAACTGGATATATTGAATAGTTGAAACTCACTCATTATTTATGAGATTGTACCAAGCAGAATTATGATGTTTGATTGTTTATGTGCATTCGTTCAGCCACTGACTTCACCCTGAAGCCCTCTGACTGCCCAGACACCGAGTTCCCTGTCCGAATAGCCGACAGCGACAGGGGCTGCCTGTGGTACAAGAAGGACAACAAATTCAAAATCCCTAAAGGTGACATGTGCCTGAGAGAGTGTGTGTGTGTGTGTGTGTGTGTGTGCGCCTGGACTGTCTGTGTGCATCATTTAGCATGCAAGATGTTTCCATGAAGACTTTTAATATCATTAGGGAAGTGTTGACACTCGTTTGTCCTTTTTCCTCCTGCAGCCTACATCAGATTCCACATAATCTCTCCCGTAATCCAGCAGTCGGCTAAGAAGTGAGTTCAGGCTCAAATGTGACCTTGTTAAAATGGTGTTTGTTTTAGCTGCAACACTGATTAACTTCTGTCTTTTCTGCCATCCCTCACTCTTTTTTTATCTGTTCTTTCCCCTGCTCCTACAATTTCATCCCCTTTTCATTGCTTCAACCCTCCTTTTTACCACCTTCTGTCCTTCGCTACTTCCATTTCCTCTTTTACCTCGCTTTTACCTTTCCCTATTGCTCTTATTTGTCGCCTTTCTGTCGTGCCTCTTTTACTGCCTTGATTATTATCATTATCTGTCTCTCTTTCCCCTTCAACCCATCCTCCTCGCCATCTCTCCATTACCTCTCCCTCCCTTTATTTATTTCACTTTTCTTCTTTTCTTTTTTCCCTTCCTTTTCTCCTCCAGCGTCGTCTTATTGACCTGCTGGTCAACATCCTTGGCCACAACCTTGCAGAGCCAGCCTACGAGGCTGAAGTGGCCCAGCTGGAGTATAAACTGGTGGCCGGTGAGCACGGCCTGGTCATCAAGGTCAAAGGATTTAACCACAAACTGCCTGTGAGTGAATAAATCTGAAGAAACCACAGATATAGATACGATTACATGCACGAAACCACACACTGATTAATAAACAGTATATCTGGGGTTGTATGGCTCAGTTGTACATTATGCAATAAGGTTAGAACTTTAGTCCACAATGGGGAAAATTGTCTTTGGCTTCACTATAATCAGCATAGGTTACAAATAAGACAGTAGTACAAACGGTATAATTAGACAGTATTAAAAAAACATTTCATTATCTACAATGTGTCTTAAGCTTCACCACAGTCAACATAGAATTACAAATAAGACAATACTAAAAAACAGTAAATTGGGAGGGCTTAGATTAGCTCCAATCATAGGCAATTCAAATGCAGTACGTTAAGCCTATTACAAAGAGAACAAAATGCTGAAATTCTGCATAAAAAACACGTACAAATTCAATGAAAGGAGAGGTAAGGAGTAGTCCTCTACAATTGACTATGCATTTAGTAATTTAGCAGTTAAATGTATATTGAATAATAAATACTATTTCACAGTGATATTTATCTTCAGTGTGCACCAGAGATCCGTATATGTGCAAGAGAAAGTATTCAGTCAATCAATCAATCAACCTTTCATTCAGGGTTGTGCGGTTCAAAGTGCTTCACAGATGACTGACAAACCGATAACAAGACAGAACAAGCCGGACTGTAAGAGAGGGAAATCAAAAACTGCAGATCAGATAGAATAAAACAAAACAAAGATAAAAATGTTTTAAAGTTAAAATAATACTGGAGTTGGATAAAAGCTAGACTAAACATTTGATATACTAATCAGAAAGACAAAAGAAAATAAAAACATAAGATTGATAACAGCAAATAAAATGCATAGTATTAAAATAACATAAAGAAAATAGAATTTAAATTATACAACATACATACAAGAAAATAAGTGAATAAAATAAAGAGTGTATATTTACCATTCTTAATCAAAAAAGTACAGGTCTAAGGCCTTATAAAGTCTGGACCTTTCTTTCTGTGTAATTGTTGGCCACATGTATATTACTTATTTAGATAAGTATTTAATACCACTGTCTTTAAGTGGTAAATACCATCTTCATCAAAGGTTATGTTTTATCAAGTTTTATCAACATATCATCATAACAGATATAATTTGACCATAACAAGTTTTACTGCACATTTTGTGTGGATTTACCATCTGGTGTTTGTCACAACCTGGCAACCAAATAGTTGATCTTATTATTGCCTTTATAGTGATTAATAATGCGCTTAATTGCTTTCTTGCTGAAAGTCAGATGAGAAGATTGATACCACTCTGTCTGTCTGTCTGTGTGTTAAATATTTAGCTGGAGCCAGCAGACTATTAGCTTGGCTGAGCATAAAAACTGAAAACAGAGGGAAGCAGCTAGCCTGGTGTTATCAAAAGGTAACAAAATCTGCCTACTAGCCCCTTCTGGCTCACTTTCTCGTTTGTTTAATCCAAACAAAAACAAGCTAAACAGAAGTGAGCCAAGCAGACTGGCTGCTGGTTGTAGCTTCATATTTGAGTAGAAACAGATCGATCTGCACACCAAGTAGCTCCCATAAAAAGGATTTTAATTGCTAGTGACGTTTTCGAGCACCAGGCTCTTTGTCAGACTTCTGATAAATTTAGAGAGTCACCATCTTAAATACCCATAATCCAATTTACAAATACAGGTCACATATAGTACCACACCTACAGCAAATGACATTCAGTCAAATAATCCTACAAATATATATATATATCTTTATTTCATATTAAGCATTTACAGTACACAAATAGATGTATACATTAAAAAACTTTATGTAGACCTACTTTTTGTTTATACATATCTGCAGGTGTGGTATGTTTTGTGTTTGTAAGACCACCACCAATTATACAGAATTTTCACAGAAGTTTATTGGTGTACAGATCTATCTCAGACCCTGGTACCCCGGTATGTCTGTGTTTTGTTTTTGTTTTTTGTTTTTTTTGTTGTTGTTTTTTTTAATTGTTTTTTATTTTTTCTGTAGCTTCATATTTACCATACAGACATGAGAATGGTATCAATCTTCTCTTGACAGGAAAGTGAGTATAGTATATTTCCAAAAATGTGGAACTATTCCTTTAAGGTATCATTAATAAGCAAGTACTCTTGCTACTTAATTTTTAAACCACTTTTAAACATAGGATCCATGTAAAAATTGTAGACATCAAGCATAGTCTCATATTTATTCTAGACACAGTCACACACAGATGTGTTTTCATTGTCTTCATTCATGATGAAATTACAGTGATTTTGTCTGTCTGTCTCTCCACATCTCTCTTCGCTGTAGCTGCTGTTCAACCTGATCATTGACCACCTGGCTGATTTCTCTGCCTCCCCTGACGTCTTCAGCATGTTCGCAGAGCAGCTCAAGAAAACCTACTTCAACATCCTCATTAAACCGGAGAAACTCAGCAAGTGAGTTGTTTACCTTCTGTCTCTTTTTCTCCCTCTCTATCTCTCTGACATTTCCATCTTCCTCTCTGACTCATCTTCAGGTCTATGATGCCTTCTAGTGGTGAAATGTGTGACAGCCCTGAATGCAAAAACCTCCTGCTCATGTTGTCCTCTTTTGCCCTCACTCTCCCCCTCCCCTCTCCCACTTTCCTCTTCGTCAGGGACGTGCGTTTGCTGATCCTAGAGCACTCTCGCTGGTCCATGGTGGAGAAGTATCAGGCTCTGACTGCCGGTCTGACCAGCGCCGAGCTGATGGAGTTCAGCCAGAAATTCAGAGCCGAGCTGTACGCTGAGGGACTGGTGCAGGGAAACTTCAGCAGCGCTGTGAGTGAATGGCTGGCAGACAAGTGGATTGATTAACAATAACATTAGCTGATTAGTTGATGAATGGGTTAATGTTCATGTCTTGCACTTGCATCAAATGATTCTGAGTGTACTTGACATTGTTCTTGTGTTTTTTCTGATTTCCTCACCCCGCTCTGTGTCTCTTATCTCTACCTGTTCATTACGCTTTATTGTGTTTTCTCCACAGGAGTCAAAACAGTTCCTGCAGTATGTCACGGAGTAAGTCAGCTATCACACTGAATTCACTCCCTAATCACAACACCAATACTATACAATCAAACAGATTTGTTTGCTGCCATGCACAGTAATTTGCATTAGCTTCAGTTGTTCAAGCCATAACTCTGCTTTAAAGGGATAGTCTGGATTATTTGAAGCGGGGTTGTATAAGGCATTTATCCACGGTAGATGCCAGTCAAAACACCCCCTAGTTAGGAGGAGCAGGGAGAAGTACCAGTATGAAGGCTAGGCAATAACCTACTATTGTCAGGGTCAGCAACAAGCCAGATTTTTACCACTTAAAAAAGGTCCACCTTAAAAAAGCAGTGTCAGTTTTAAGTGTACACTATATTTAGCATGTTTTTACAACTTTACTTTGCCATCAGACAGCCTTTTCAGTCAGGAAACTGCTGTTATATCAACCAAATAACACTCTCTCCAAACCAACCAAATTGCATTGGGAAAAATCTGTAATTTTACCTCACACAGCACAGGAATTGCTATATACCACTGCTTCGATTTATTGGTTTGTTTGTGATACTGTGTGACTTTGATGAGTCCAAATTATCCTCTTAAAACACCAAAGTCACATAATAACATAAACAAACTAACAGTTTGAGGCAGTGGTAGACAGGCAACTCCCGTGTTCTGCAAGGTAAAATTACTAATTTTGCCTGCAAAGTTTGGTTGATTTGGAGAGAGAGCGATATTTGGCGCATATAACGGCGGTTTCCCGTCAGAAAGACTGTCTGACGGCAAAGTAAAGTGTGGAAAATATTCTAAATATAGCGTACACTTAAATTGATATTGATTTTTTTTTTAGGTGGGCCTTTTTGAAGTGGCTAAAATGCTTTTTGCTGCTGACTCTCTCCACAATAGTTTCCATGCTGGTGCTCCTCTGCTTATCACTTTAACCTCTGTTCCTTCTTTCTCTTCCTCCTCACCTTCCTGCCTTTTTGTTCTATTTTTTTGTCCTTTTGAATGCTCTGGCCTCTTCTTTGTTTGTTTTTTTTCTCTGGCAGAAAGTTGCAGTTCTCCAAGCTGGCAGAAGAGGGTGCCGGTGATGTTCAGAGTGGTGGAGCTTCCTCTGAAGCAGCACATCTGTAAAGTCAAATCACTCAATAAGGGAGACGCCAACTCTGAGGTCACAGTTTACTACCAGGTACCACATCTGCCCTCCTCCCTACCACAGACCCATGTCTTTTTTAGGAGGAAACAGCGAGTCGTTAGGGGAAAATAGCAGTTTAATAGTATAAAAATAGTCTAAAATCTCTCCAAAATATCACATGAAGACATCAAGAACTTGAGAAACACCACAGAAAAATTCCTGCTGTGATTTGGTATCAAAAAACTTTTGACATTTGGACATTTCTGCAAGAACTACATGTTTTTTAGATTGGCCGGAAGCACTTCTGTTCTGCTCTGAACCCCCTTTTTTGTCAATAAACCTAGGAGAGTCATCCATTCCTCTGAACACCCCAGGTCTCTACTTTGCAGCTGTTAAGTTTCATGAGGCTTGGGGAGTATCAGTATCATCACATATGAATACAACTGGCCTCATTGAATCCTCAAGAGTCTCACTATTCCAGTCATACACAATTTATGATATTCCAATACTGTTTAGGAACCCTAGTATGCATGCAGAAAATTTCAAATAGAATGGGTGAAAATAAAACATGTATACTGCATTCAAAAACTGCATAAGATTAGCATAAAATGAGTATGCCTATGAATTGGGTACTCATGGAACCCATTTTCATTCAGATATCTTGAGGGAAAAGGTCTCTTTGAAAATTGCCCTGTCAGTTTATCCTATCCAAGCCAGCATGACACGACAAATGGATGCTGTAGATCCTCTAGTTTCATATGATGCCACTATCTTCACTCTAAGTAACTGAGCCCGCAGAGTTGAAAAGGTTGACTTTTAATATATACCAATATAGCGGAGTTTAATTTATGCACACGATATTTCACTCTCATTTTTATTTCTCTCTTCTTGTTATCTAGTCTGGCCCCAAAGCCTTGAGGGAACACACACTGATGGAGCTGCTGGTGGTGAGTGATGAAGAGTTGTGTCTTCTTTTCTCCCTCCGTTGTGTCGTTCCCCCATGCTCGACTGAGTTGTTGTTGTCATTGTATTTCAGATGCACATGGAGGAACCATGCTTTGACTTCCTCCGGACCAAAGAGACTCTTGGGTGAGCATAGTTACGTTTTCAATAACATGTTTTCTTTTTTAAGACATTTTGAAAAATTAAATATGAATCACTGTAGGCTTCCATTAAACTTTTAACAGAAAGCTTTTCAACTTCAGCTTTTACTACATTTTTCCTCACCCACAGTATTAATAGTCATTCACTTACTGTAAGTTAAATTTATATTATTTAATATTCTGATAATTAAATTTTAGCTGATAAATATCTAAAGTAATATCAGATTTGACACATTATATCGAAGCGTTTAATTTGAATTCTTAGACAAAATAAAAATAAATGTTAAAGTATATTCATGAAGCTTTTTAATTCATTTTACAAGAGAAAATGAATATTTGAAGAGTCAGACCTGTCCTTTGTTTTTGTTGTAATAGTGATGTCAGTTAGATTTGTTTTGGTCAGAGTTGTGGAATATTAAATCATCCTTCTTTGCTCACTACATCTGAGCCTTTCTTACCCTCAGGTGTGAATAAAGTACAGGCTATATGAACTTCTTTTTAAAGCAAAAATGTGAAATGATCTGTTATCTCATCAATATTGGCCATGAGAAGCAGGTAGTTATCTGTAGCGGCTGAAAAAAAATCCATAATGTGCATCCCTACTATCATCATTGTGATTAACTGCTTTTCTAAGTATATATTCAAGAGAAGGATACCTAATTAATACAGCACCAGTAACTCTAAAAAGATAAACCTTTTAATGGTTGCTTTCAACATTTATTTTTGTTCAATTTTGTGTAATTTCTGCTCAAGTTATTTTTATCCTTAGGGCTATTTAAATTTTTAATTTAAACTTATTTCACTTCCAGCTGTTCATGTCTTAACTGATTTGTTTACTTTAAAGTGATAATATTTAACATTTTCACATTAAAATATCTAAAACACTGGACTTATGTTACACATTTTTGTTGATATGTGTTCTTACATTATCCAAGATTTCAAACTCAAAGAAATCCGTACTTTATTTAAGGTGACGTGTGTTTCCCAGCACCAGCTGCTGGTTGCTATAACTTCCAGGAAAACGGGGGATACGTCAGAGAGTGAGGAAAGAAATTTTCAAATGTAAAACTTAATACATTACTTGATCCGTGAACATGTTTTCTGCCCCAGTCACGTCGGATAGATTTTCATCAGCCATGGTGGGTTTCTTTTAAATGAATGAAAACAACTCCCATGCTACCTTGCAGCATCCTCAAACTTTGTCTTTTGTTATTGTTTTAATTTGAGAGAGACCACCAGTGGCAGAACTTCCATATTGCTCATTTGAATTTTAATTGCTTTATTTATTCTTAAGATTTAGTTAGTTTACCAGTTTGGCTTTTTAATATTTTCACTTTTTATCAAAATTTTTACCGTTTGTGTGTCTTGTTGTTTAGAATCGTTTGTATGTTTTCTCTCTGCTATATTGTAAATTAGGTTTCCACCTCAACGTATTTCTGAGTTAAAGTGAAGGTTGAATGAATTTTATGTGCAAATTGAAGCTGAGGATGGAAACATGCTGATCTTGTTAAGAAGATTTTTGTTGGGCATGTCTGAAATATGCAAGTCACTAATGATTAAGTCTATACTCCGCTCCTCCAGCAGCACTGGAACAATGTGTTTCACATTTATTTCACACTTCAGTTGTCTTTCCTGTTAGATACTATCTGTTTTTATTTTATTTTTATTTTTTAGATTGCACAGTAGGGAAAGTCGGGACAGGTGGGACGTTAACTTTTGACAAATCTCATGCACTTTCTCATGTAATTTATTTTGATCTGTCTCTGTTTATCTGCTTCTCAACGTCTCTCTTCCTGTCTGTCTTTTTTTTTTCCCATGTCCCGCTCTGCAGGTACCATGTCTACCCCACCTGCAGAAACACCTCAGGCGTTCTGGGTTTCTCTGTCACCGTGGAAACACAGGCCACCAAGTTCAAGTGAGTCTGCAACACAAATGTAACCTTTCATCCGCCCAAAAGCAAGATACGATTTATCTTAACCGCTTTCCCAAAACCAAGGTATAATTTATCTTCCTGTTCACCCAAACCCAAGCTACGATTTATCTGTGTGGCCCTGGAAAGAGGAGCGAGAGGAGCTGATAAATGACTAAAGGAATCAAATAAACCCTATAGCCTGTAATATATCTCTTATGAACTTTTCTCTCTCAGTACGGAGCTGGTGGAGTTAAAGATTGAAGAGTTCTTGGCTTCATTTGGGGAGAAGCTCGATTCGCTGACTGAGGAGGCCTTTAATACTCAGGTCTGTGTGTGTTTTATTTGTGTGTATTTGTGAGTTCCCCATTGTTATGGAAAAAGCAGAAAAGTTACAGCAGATGCTACATAACTAAAAAGTTTGAAAAAAAAGTTGCTTTTCATTTGACTTTGGTGACTAACCATCAAAGAGCCAGACGCACAGTCACATCTGCTGTCGCACTTCAAATGTTAAAATACTGGCGGAGGTAAAAAACAGTGTGTAGATAATAACACTGTGTACTGCATGTGTGTGTGTGTGTGTGTTTTGTGCAGGTGACTGCTTTAGTGAAGCTGAAGGAGTGTGAGGACACACACCTCGGGGAGGAGGTGGACAGGAACTGGGCCGAGGTGGTTACACAGCAGTTTGTGTTTGACAGGCTCAACAGAGAGGTGCGGACAACGTAAATACACACACACGGACACCTTCAGCCAAACAGAAAAATGAATTCACACATCCTCAGCCATGGTCCCCCAGCACTATATAAGCCCTATGAGCAGACATACAAACGACAACGCCTCCCCTCACCCCTCAGTTACAAACGTACCCTCAGCGACTCTCTCAGTCCAGCAGTTCACTTCAGCTCACTTCAGTTCCAACAACCCAACACAGAAGAAAAAAAAATACAATCCTGTCACCGTCCTCTGGCTCTGGTGTCTCAAACATGTCTGCACATGTCCGATGAAGCTGCTGGACGGAGCGGCCATGTTTGAGGTCGCAGTGGTGTTTGGCTCTGAGACAGCGGAGCGGACACGCCTCCAGCGTTTCAGAGCAAACTGCTCATTTTTTAACAGTTGTTTCTGTGGTGTGACTCAGAACACACATTTAGTGTCACTTGACAAGATCCTTAAACAAGCACAAGTTTGCAGTAGCTGTGACCAGCTGTGAATGCACCCATGGGTGCTTGCATTCACAGGCAAACACACACACAACCACTTGACCTCCGTGGCTAATTTCTGAGGAGTGGGATTAAGTCACATCATTGGAAAAAGGAACTGTCTGCCTACTCCAGTGACGCCTGCCACAAGTCTGCATGACAAATCGTTCACGAGTTATGGAAGATGGTGATGGCGTGACTAAAGTGTCGGGGGTGAGGCAAACCATTACCAATGAAAAATAAACACCCTGTATGGTTCTTTCCATAATGTTCTCACACACTGTTCTGTTGTTTGGCTCATGACTAACTTTTCTACTAAATCTTGTGTGAGTCCCCAGAAATCCGCAGGAATGATCTCAAACCCTCCAGGTTGAGAACCACTGTGTTAAACTACAGTTAATTGCAGTTTTTATTCTGCACTGGCATATTCTCTTGTCTCTGTTGGTTAGTTCATTTGTTGAAATGCATACTCTGGCTGCATTGTAAACATGCCAAGAGAATGCTCCTAAAATCCTAATAATAGCGGCGTGTCCCTCATGTCTTAATCAGCAAAAGCTCATTTTAAGTTCCCACCAACTTCTGAGAAAAAAATATCTTAAATGTTTGACTTTATCCATCAGCTCGAAACTTCCTGTCTCTTTCCCATTTGCTGGGTTTGTGTGAGCTTTTTTTTTTCTTTGCTACAAACTGCTGCCTGCTGCTGCAAACAGGTGAGAGTAGTGAAACTGAATCAAACACTTAATGAGCCATGAAACTAAAACAGTGAGCTAATTGGGCCCCCAGGTAGCTCATGCAGAGCGCGTGCACCATAGGCTGTACCGTAGCGGCCTCCAGCCCGGACCCTTTGCTGCATGTTATCCCCTCCCTCTCCCCCTTGTCTGTCTACAGCTATCCAATTAAAGGCAAAAAAAAAAAATCAAAATAAAAAAACAAGCTTGGGTTTGGCTCGAAAGTTTTTGCTCTACTTTCATATGCACATAAAAAACATGCTTTCCAAAGTCAGATCAATAATTAGTTCTGCATTGTAACAAAGCTTCCTTCACCCACTCTGCAAAGCACAACCTGGTTAAAATGACAGTCCTTGCCATCTTAGATTATGGTGATGTAATCAACGTTTTCCTCCAGAAATCTTATCAATTTTTTGGACGTCATCTACCACACCACCATCCGCTTTGTCACCGGTGCCCCTTTCAGCTCTCATCACAGTAACCTGTCCTCTCTACTCAACTGGCCATCACTACATACCTGCAAATTGATCTATTGGTATCATTTAATTTATAAAATAATTGGCAAAACCCCCCTGAAAATCTAGGCTCACTGCTCAACATCTCCAACAGTAAATGAAATTTAGGCTTTGGCAATTTCATTAACATGGTCATCCAAAAGTCAGCACCTCCTTTGGCAGTTTCTCATTCCAGTTTCTGCTTCTATTGACTTGAAACGAGTGTATACTGTACATTGTGATGTTTTAATTTTGTATGAGATTGTTTCCTTGTTCTAGAGATGTTTATGTTTAATTGTGTGGTATAGACTTGCCTCATGTTGCTGCCTCTTGGCTGGGTCGTCACTGTAAATTAGAGTTGGTTCTCAGTTGACTTATTGTGTAAAGCTTTCAAAGAACGAGCACCTGTCATTCATCCCACCCAGTGTTTTCTCACTGTCAGTGTGTCTGTGCATTCAGATCGAGGCTCTGAAGCAGATGACGAGGGCTGAGCTCGTCTCCTGGTTCAAAGAACACCGAGGAGATAACAGCCGCAAACTCAGCGTGCATGTGAGCATTGCCTTTGAGTTATTTTTCTTTGCCTTTACTTTTTCCTTTGCGCGTGTAACACACTGAATGTACCCCTGTCTCCTAAAGGTGGTGGGATTCGGTGCTGAGGAGCACGATGAGGAGGGCGGTGGTAAAAAAACAAGATGGAGAAGAGGGCAAGGACGAGGATTTAAGTGGCTCCACCTACGGCGAGGTGTCTAAGCTCACCTTCCTTCCCGCCTCACCCAAGATGGCGGGCACCGTAGCCATCATGGACATCCCTGCTTTCACTAAAGGCCTGCCCCTCTTCCCCTACCACAAGATACTGGAATGAACTCAGCCTGCAGACAGACAGACAGATGGCTGCGCTTTGCCTCTCACTGAGCCACGTTCAGGGACTCTGCCTCATTAGAGATGCAGGCACTTAATATGTGGAGGTGAAGGAAGGTTGAAGCAGCTTTGGCTCCTCTCCGGACCTGGATTCTGTCTCTGGGGCTCAGCTGTAGATTTTTTTACCCACACTGTGTGCATAAGCAAAAAGCCTGGAAGTGATGATAGAGTTTTCTTTTAGCTAACTGATAATCTATTCTGCTTCCTCAACACTCAATTATTTTATATCCTCAGACACCGGGAGTGTGGGAGCGCTCTATCTCTTTCTCTATCCCACACAGACTGAAAATCTTTGAATCAAATTCTCATTTATTTGGTTCTTCAAGCTCTGCTGCTATTACAGCTCCAAATCACTGTCTTTTTTTTCCGCTGTTTGTGTGGGAGCACAGACTGAGTTTAATACCATTTAAAAACACAAATCAACTGTGAAAACTGCGGAAACGCAGAGTCCTTTGAACCCCAGAGGTGTGTATTTGAGTGGCTGTGTGCTGGGTTTGAAGCTCTGCTGTGCACTACTGTTATTAAGCCGACCTGGATCGTGTCATGGTGTGAAACTGTGAAAAGAAATAAATCAATGAGTGATGAGTGAGTGAATGAAGCAGTGTACCGACTCCAGAAAACACACTCGACCCTGTGAAAGGGATAGTATGGATTTTTTTGAAGTGGGGTTGTATGAGGCACTCTGTAGTCAGTGAGTTACCTACAGCAGCCAAACTTGAAGCTAGTTAGTGTACTGCTGCGGACTGGGTCTGTCTGTTGCGTTAGACAGCCCTCGTCATGATTGCATCAAGGTGTTTGTGTGCTGGAGGTTAACAAAAGAAAAAACGGAGGCAAACATGAATCAACTCAGAGAAGTAAGCCACATAATTAGCTGAAATGCCATCTTGATGTGTTGCTGGGTGCCAGAAGTAGTAAACACTTAAAATTGAGCTAAAAACTGTAAAAACACAATCTGATGATTGTTTTTACTGTTAACTGATAAATCATTTGGTCTATCAATATCAGAAAATAGTGAAAAATGCCCCAAAAATCTCTGATCAATTTGATATATTTGCTTGTTTTGTCCAACCAACAGTCAACAGAAAAGATATTCAGTCCAAAAACTATATATTCAATTAATTCGAGAACCTGGTCCCAGTAGATTTTTGTAATTTTGCTTGAAAAATAACAATTAATAGGTGATAAATAATTGTTTTTTCTTCTGATTGACTTAACGATTAATTGGCTGTTTCATCTAAAGTTTTGATATCATCTGGAAGGCGTCTTCACAGTGAAAGTGAGACTGTAATTCTGTTTATTTTGATATTTAGTTCATTTTCTCTTCCCGCTCATACTAAAGGTGGAAGGGATTTACATTCACGCTGTTTTGACATTTTTGACATGAGCGAGTATTGAATCCTCTGTATGACAAACAGCGAGATCAGAAGCGTTTGCACGCTGGTGACTCAGTATGGCACCGGCTCTTTAATTTCCAGAGGTTTAATTTATGTGGAAATTGTGCATTACTCACAGACTTTCCATCTTCTTCCCCCCTGAGGAAAAGGTTGTTGCAGGCGATATTGTGTTGGGCCTCGTGGCTGGTGACACTCGGCACTATTGAATGTAATTAAAAACTAATCCGGAGCCCAGTACAGCAGAGCGTGTTAACAGAATTGACTAATATGCCCACAGGGAGGCCTCATAATGTAGCAAAGTCTTCACCTGCAGGAGCCTCACATATATAATAATGGTGCTCCCTGTATGATGGGTGGCAGACCAACACCTCCTGTGTACATGCAGTGGTGGAATCCAACTACATTTACTCAGGTACTGCACTTAAGTACACATCTGAGGTACTTGCACTTTACTTGAGAATTTCAGTTTTATACAACTTCATACTTCTTCTCCACTGCCTTTTAGAGGCAAATATTATACTTTTTACTTCACTCTATTTGTCTGACAGCTTTAGTTATTTTTCACAATACAAATTTTAATACCCCTCCTGTTCAGTGAAAACCACATATTTTGAATTTGAATTTTTCTGATACATTGAGAGATTTCATGTTCCTTCACGTTGTGAGAAAGTTTGCTGTATGATATGAATATATGATGATCTCATATCTTATATTATGATGCATTGCTGTAGATTAAACTAGCCAACAGCATTTAAGCAGTTCAAATGAGCTCAACCTTAAACATCTACAGCAGTAAAATGCAAGATATACATTAATGCAGTGGTAATTTTAATCCAAATCCATCATATATAATAGTGAAACACTGACAAGGACCATTTTACTGTATAATGAATACTTTTACTATTGATACTTCAAGCCTTTAGAAGATTTTGCAGGTAATACTTTTACATGACCAAGTTTTTTAATTCAAACTTGTAGCAGAGTATTTTTAGTGTGGTATTAGTACATTTTCTTAAGTAAAGGATCTGAATACTAATTGTCATGTCAAATCAGGAAAGAAAGGGCCTTACCACAAAGCTGGAAGCACGCCATTTTCTAAAATATAATATAGCTTACAACAGCAGCAATAGTTCCCATAAACCTGCAATGACAGTTTTTGGCCACACAGGGGCAGCTGAAACAACATGCCGTTCACTTGCACGCGTACACCATCACACTGCACGCACCCAGTTCAGACGGTGTGCAGGTGCACGTAATGTGGCTCCAAGCTAAGGATCTACAGTGAAGAGTTAGACTGAAAACATGGTGTAAATGACGTCTTTCAAGTCAGCTTGGCATGTTGGGGCTTTAGGAGACTTAGATTACACCAGATGAGCAGTATGGAGTCATTATATGATTTTTTTATGTTTTAAAACAGGTCATCATTCACTTCCATCGCTTGTGAGTTTCTGCAGCCCTGTTTGTGGGCTAAAAAACTAAACCTGACCTTCAATCAGCATGAGAGTAAGTAGATAATGACTGAATTTTCATTTTTGGGTGAACTATCCCTTTAACCCTTTAGTTTATCAGAGAGACTCACATCCAAATCACCCACCTTGGAGATAGATGTTTTCACTGGACAGGAAGGGTATGATAATTTGTAATCTGAAAAGTAAATGAAGTGGAGTACAAAGTATGCAGCTGCATAAAATCAAAATACTCAAGTAAAGTACAAGTACCACAAAGTAGAATTTAAGTAAGTACTTGAGTAAATGTCTTTAGTTGCGTTCCATCACTGGGTTTAGGATAAAGTTAGCGTCTGGTTTAGCATCACAGGAGACAACATAAGGCTTACGTATGACGTTGGGTTCAGGGGAAACACATCAACAGGGAAACACCAGTCTGGAAAACTAAAAAAACCCACCGTGTTTACGTGCACTGTTTACAATCAGTTTTTTGGTTTTGGTTTCTGTTCATGTTTTGCATATGTAAATGTCTTATCTTGGTTTCAGCAACCTGAAGCTGCCAGGAGTGCTGTAAACACCTCATCCTGTTTTCTGAACATGCTTTGTTGGTACAGAACAGAGCAGCTGAGATGATGAAGAGATCAAGATATAACTGTACACAGATGATCAGAAACCTGGATACTGTTATAATCATGTATACAGGGATATGAATAACCAGATTTTCTTATTTTGCATGTGAATGCCATATCTTGAATATGATCAAAAACAAGATAAGACACAAAATTATGATATTAGTGTGCATGTAAACACTATGTAATTAAAGACGCTAAAATGCTCCCTAGGAGAAATGCAGAGTTGGAGACAGATAAACGCAGGTAAAACACAGGTGTAGTTAATAATAATTAATGCTGGCTATGTTCCATTTAGACAGTTCAAAGGTTGTGGTGTTACACATGTTGGCTCATTGAAAAGACCTCCTGTAACAAATAATGGAACAGAGCCATGGTTGATGTCAGTACCTCCACCTGTGCTGTCATTCTGTCACAGCTGGAAACCAGCACTCAAAGAAGAACTCATAATGTAGCTCTGTAATTCAGATTTTTTTTTTTGGTTTTAGTGGGAGATTTTGAATAAATTTGGACACGCTCTAATTTCAGAGGTCTGCTTCAGGGTGTCAGGCCTGGAAATAATGTGAGCTGGAGATGACATTTGAATGCAGTTCTTTTACTGAGAGATATAATGTAGAGAGAGGCGTGTGTGGGGAAGTGGGAGTCATGCACAGTAAAATTAAAAGAAGAGAACTGCAGAGGACTTATAATGCGCTTTTTGGCATCAACAAAAATACAGAATTTAGAGAAACATAAAAGGAGGCACAGCTAAACAGAAGTAAAACTCCACCGGTGGGATAGATGGTGGTGTTACACTCCTTAATGATACAATGAGGAATTCACTTGACAAGTGGTAGTAACATGCAGCACCGTTCAGTCCCACAGAGCCTTTCTTGGTGGTGACAAACAGATCTAATTAGCTCTCAGTTTATTGTGATCTGAGCTGTGCCTCCCCGGTTGATCAGCTACCTTTATCTGCTCTGTGGAGGGTGCAGGATATTAAGGATATTAAGGATAGGACACTTTTCCTGTAATACACCAAACCAAGGATGCTCCAGCTTTGATAACTAGCTTAGATTGGACTGTGAATGTGAACTACAAGCAAAAGAAACATGTTTAAGCTTCAGTCGTCCTTTCGCTGCCCCTACACATCACCTGAACTGTGTGTACTGCGATCCAAGAACATCCCTACAGAGCAAAAGCTTGCATTTCTTTGAAGTTTTAACACTCTGCCTTCAAGAATATTTCCCATATAAGTTTAGCAATGTCTCAATCTGGTGAGCTCAGAGTCTGTAGGAGACATTTGACTCTTTGACGAGTGCAAACCTGGTGTAATAGTACCTGGCATTCAGCCTAATATCACCAATTTAGTTACTTCAGAGTAAAAGCCTTTTTTATGTGATGTTTCCATTAGTCTCCTTCTGTAGAGGTGCTGGATATAAGAAAGGCTTTATTGAGAAATAAATCAGTTTGTGTTTTTACTAGTATAACATGATTTACTAAGGCTATATTCTCCTTGTCGCTGTGCCTCACTGGATTGCAGCACACAATTTTTGCCTGTCACTGGCAATGAAAGATTTCATAGTTCATCTTGAACTTGCAGTGAGACATTTGTCCACTTTTTTTTTTTAAAGAAATACTTCACATTCAGCTTTTTGGTCGAGAGTTTTCCTTTTTGAAACTGAAGCCACAAATAATTTGTTACAGGCAGATGAGATTTTATTGCCCATTTGGCCTTTACTGTAGACAGTAGAATAAGCAGACAAAGCTTCGGGGTCTGAAAAGGGAAGCCAATGCGAAAGTGTTTTAAACCTGCATTATTTCTAATGGCCAGCAGGGGGAGACTCCACTGGCTGCAAAAAGAGGTCTGATTGTATGGAGCCTTATGAGAAAATGACCCTACTTCTCATTTGATTTATGACCTCAGTAAACAGTTTTCTAATGGCTTTATGGTCTCAGTCACTAGTTTCAAGTCGTCTTCACTACAGCATGATGTTCATTTTGTAAATTATGGCCCCATTTAGAGTAAAATAGATGATAAATTGGGTTATGCTTTAGGGCATGGCTACTTTTATTGACAAGCCATTCTCAGTGAGTCTGTCCAGTGCAACACACAAGATCATGAAACCCAGCTCAAACTGTCAAACTAAGCATTGCTTATTAAATATGGGTCACAATTCTATTATAGCATTGCCTATTTATTGCTTAAAATGTTTTCAGAAACATAATTTAGTGTACTAATACGAGAGATTGCGACCAGGCCTCACAAAGCTTGGATCAAACTGTGAAACAAGGCAGTGTTGATCAGATATGGATCAAGATTCTATTGCTACGTTGCCTATTTCTCGCTTAAAATGTTTTCCAAAACATGTTCTGGTGTACTGTTCAGTTGCAAGAAAGATTGCAGCCATTATTTCACGCTGCTTAAAGGCCATGGCACACAAATCAAACATTCTCCAGCGACAAAAAGAAAAGAAAAACACAGATGTTTGTTTGGTGCACCACGGTTGTCTGTCCTAGTTTTTTTTAGAGATGTTTGGTCAGATTCGATATGTTCAGTCCATGTTTGTCCATGTCGAAGTCTGGTCTGTTTGCTGTTTGCAGACAACACCCAATATTAGCGTTAAATTCGCTGGACCAGCTGTGTATTTGTTGCCGTTGTTTTCTCTGAGGTGATTTAGCTGCCTTCATTTTTGGACCTTGGAGAGAGAGGAACTCTTGGTAGAGCTTTGATCTAATTGATGTGAGATTGCTGAAAAACTCTGGACTAGTGGCACAATCAAACTCAAACCTCAAAGTGATCATCAGTCACTCCCCTGGAGAGACGCAGCCTCTGTAATTAGTGTTTTGACGTTGTGCAAGTCGTGTAACCTTTTCAAACAGCATGTAGTGCTGCTCTGGTACAACTCGAGAGAAGATTACAAAACCAGATCTGTCTTCATTTTCCAGCTCACGACAAAGATGAAAAGCTCCCTTGTGGTGTCTTCTTAATAACCACTTCAGATATTTCTGATATTCCTTGGGTGTTTGAAGACGTCTTGCCACTTTTAAACACAGAACAAGGAGCGTCCCTAAATTACCGTAGATATCCTCTTCACTCTCTGTTTTGAAGTCATTTCTGAAGTCAAAAGTTTAACCTGTTAAGTTTAGGTCAGCTTTTTATTTGGATTTATTTGATCAGTGTGCCATGGGCAGCTTTACAAACACATTCTAAGGCAACAGCCAACATTAGGATGTTCTCTATCGTCATTATGGGCACGTGAAGGATTACCAAAATTATTACAGTTCATCTTGTGGGGAACATGAATGTCTAAAACAAATTTAATGGCAATCCATCCAATACTTGTTGAGATATTTCACTTAAAACCACATATCTCAACTTCATGGTGGCGCTAGAGGAATAGGAGAGGTTCTGTGTCCATGTAGAGCTTTCCGCCTTTTTTGTGTGGCTACAGATGGGACCTCATTAGTTTGCCTTTCTGTTTTTTTCTTTTGTTTGCCGGAGAGCAGAGACTCAACTCATTACAGTGCAGGCGCTCACAGAGAAAGACATTTCTAAAGGTTTTTGTGTGTTTAACCCTCACTACTTTTGTAGCTTCTAACTGAATCTCTGTGGTTTATAGTTTAGTTTCTCTCCTGCATCTCTGTTCACATCACATTTATAAATTTATAAATTTATAAATCAAAGGCAAGGGAGAATAAAACCACCGTCTGCCTTTGCATTGATAAATGCCAATAACAATGACAATGTTCTTTTCAGTGCCCCAAAAATTATTAATATTATTACAATTTTACAATTATTACAAAAAAAATTAAGTAATGAAACATTAAGTCAATTAACTGAGACGTACATGTACAACATTTGCATGGGGGACTGTCTTGATTGGTGGAACTAGTGGGAAGTTACAGTGATTAATGATTGATGAATGACAAT
Source organism: Lutjanus argentimaculatus (assembly GCA_034769285.1). Lineage (NCBI taxonomy): Eukaryota > Metazoa > Chordata > Actinopteri > Lutjaniformes > Lutjanidae > Lutjanus > Lutjanus argentimaculatus. The sequence goes on from JAWZSL010000003.1 coordinate 20,826,546, forward strand.
TTTTTCTGAAAAGTTGGGGTGATTTGTCAAAATTGCTAGCTAGTTAGCAAGTGTTTTGCTATCATTAGCTGTCAAGTATAACTAGCTAGTTTACGATTGATGTAGATGGGGCTGGACTTAGGAGGAGTCACTTGAAATTTTAACCTTGATGATGGTGCTAGATTAAAAGTTAAGCCAAAGTTATTGATAATATTGATCCTGTGGGGAACATGAATGTCTGAATTTCATTTCAACCCATCCAGTAGAAGACTGACCAACATTACCATTCATTGAGCTAGCTAGCTAACACAGCCACAAAACAACTGTATGTTCCCTTTATCTCTGTTTGTTACATAAAAAGAGAATGAAGGCTCTAAAAATAACCCCCCCACCCCCCCAAAAAACTAGGAAAAGCAGTGCCCAGTTAAACATATGAGGCAGCTCATCCATCCATCCCCTGCTTGTTATCTGTGCTTTTGAGGAAAATGAGAATTTGCCTCTCCCCATTGTCTGCCTGCGCATCAGAGAGCAGCAGCGTCGCAGCACTTCTCTGGATCAGGAAGTCATAATTCAGCCTTTGGGGTATGTACTGTGTCACAAGTAGTATTGCCAGTAAATGAACCCAGCCTGCGCTGTCAACACTAACTGGTGGCCCTGCTAAGAAAGGCTTTGTGACTTTGTCCCAGAGAGTTGTGCTCATGCTGTGTTCTACTGTCAGAAGCCATTCTTTCTCATTCGCTCTGTGTCTCCAGCTCTTACACTGAGTACATACGCTAAGAGGAAGTGTATCACAAATGCATGCAGACAAGCTTGCCCATGAATCAGAGAAGATTAGATTTGTTCAGCGCACACACACACGCTCCCGACTTCACCCTGCGTAAACTTTCCACTGCTACACTCTGTGTCATTCCTGTTGTCATTCTAATTTCATCTGAGGAACCCTGCCAAGGCAATAATGAACTCAAGTCATGAGGCAGGGGCCATGCTGAGTGGTTGTGAGTCGTTTTGTGTGTGCGTGCATGCACGTGTGTGTCTGTGTGCAGCGGAGTAAATGAGAGGAAAGGTAAATGGAGGAAAAGCTGGTGTTAAAGAGAGGGGCTGGCCAGGTTTACACATGTTGTCTGTGTGCTTTCTTTGTGCGTGTGTTTATGTGTGCCGCTGTGTCTAACATTGTGCTGGTTTTAAATTAACCAGTGCAGTGGGGTGTATCATCTAAGCCGCTGTAATGTGTCGACTCCTTTATTCAATTTGAGCTGTAATCTTAGAGCTCCCCACTGGCCTGCCTTCATCAGCCCCCTGCTTCAAAGCTAGCTTAACTTAGCCGCAGACACACAGAGGCAAAGCAATGCTAAAGAGATGAGCCACTTTTCTGGATCAAGATTATGCTTAAACAAATGTAGCCAGGCTAAATCTCCTCATTATGTGGGTATTATGGTCAAGATGGATCACGTTTGCACAAGCCATTTGAGACGCTTGGCTCCGGTTGCTTTAGGGAATTAGAAAGATATAGATAGTGTCACAAAGATTTATGCATTATTCATTTAGCTACATTTTTATTCACATTTATTTTTTTAATTTGCACAACAAAAAAATACACAAAAATGACAAAGACAACAAATGCAGTGCAAATAGAGACAGGAAACCCAGCAGGCGTAATAATGTTATAATAATGTTAAAATTAACTTTCACCTTTATTTGTCTCCAAAGGGAAATTGTTTTGCCGCAAGACAGACACAAACAAAAAACACACAAAAAGGAGGGAGATAGGTACTGAATGTTCTGGGCTCAGAAAAAGAAAAGTGGCCTCTAGGTTGACCTTATAACCCCAGTACAAACAACAATAAAGTGCTGAATTTCAGGATAATAATCAATCATGATCAACACCAGTATTAATAAATATCACTAATATCACTAATCATACAAAGTTATTGAAAAACAAAATTAACATACTCTAATATGACTAAATAAAACTGACGGCAGACTAATAGGCAATAAATATAACAACAACAACTACAACAGCTGAATATAAAAAGGGACATGTGCCCGTTTGCCCTTTTCTCACAGTGAACTTCAGCACCATGGACAGCAGTGTGTGCTCTGTCAAACTGTTGTCTTCTGAGTCCCGTAGACCTTTTTTATGAGGTCAGTGACCCCTTATCTTTAAGAGACACAGACCTGCGTGTGGATACTCTCGCCTGAGATTTTAGTTTCTTTTCTTAACATCAGGAAAGAAGCTTCAAACATCTTTGCAGTGTGGTCATTCCAACAGTGTTTACTCTCTCATTTACAGTGAAATCAATCCTTCTTCATGCTACAACATTTGCTTTACAGTTTATTTATCTGTCATTACACTGTCATAGCATCTCATGACACATGAAAGAGTCTTTATGAATGTTATGACTATTTTCAGTAAGTGTAATTCAATTATGTAATTTTTAATGCCATGCTTGCATTTTTTGGGATGTTTTTGTTTTGAAAACTTGACATTAACCAAGACAACATATCAATTAAAATTAATTAAAGTAGGTTTTGGACTTTGGTATTAAGATGCCATTTAATGTTATTCCACTGTCAAATTCTTGTCGTGAATAATTACGGGTCTTAAACTTAAGTGGTACCATTTGGACTTGACATAAAGATGTCATTAAATGTTATAAGGCCAGTTCGACTACAGACTAAAGTACCAAGGTGATATTATGTTCATAATAAAGATATCTCAATGTCATCTTTGCATAATTGACCAAATGACACTCAATGACAACAGGCTTAAACATTCATAAAGACTCCTTCATGTTCATGACAGGTATCATGACATGGTTATGACAGTGTAATGTAGCAGGATCCTGTTTTGGGACTAATAAATTATGTAATATCAGAATAGTGCATAGTCACATACTTGCTGATACTTGTTCCAACATTTTAGGTTGTATCTGCAACATTTGCAGCACTGGTATCAAAACAAACCTCGAGATCATCATTAACAGGTCACGACTTTTATCAGCAATAGTCAACCAGATTTGTAAATCTTAAAGTTCCCCTCCACCCATGTTTTTTCCTCTTGTTCCTACAGTTGGATGTTTGAGTTTCACTGTGCAAAATGATGTATGTGCAAAGTTTGACACTAGAAGGACGTTTTGACCTTCATGTGCTGTAAGTACAAAGTTTCTATGTGCTGAAAAGACCATTTTCAGGGACGGGCCTACAAGCATGATTTGTGACATCACAAATAGTTTGGCAGCCAATCCTGGTCCAATATTCAACTTGTAAAAGCCCACATACACTGAGAATGGACTTGACAGTGAAAAAGGAAACACCTGTTGTCTATTTGTTCAGCTTATATTTATAGATTCCAGATTTTCCATGAAGGAGAAGGAGATAATAATAATCAAACTTTTTTTTGCTAAAAGAACCTATCAGATACAAATTATTATTCAAAGCAGAGTAATTTCTATACATGTTAAACATGTCTGGAGGGAATCTTTAATAATTCATTGATGGGCTTTCTCAGTGATTCAAGTTTGCAGATGTAAATGTTAATGTAAATGCCCTGCAGCCTGTTTTCCAGAACGTCAGAGATCTCATAGGAGCAGCCAGTGTTCTGCTGCAGGAGGATAAACATCAACGAAAGATTTTTCACAACCTGGCAACCCAAAAGTTAATCTTACACATGGCTCAAAATGGATATATAAAGCAACAGTAAACACCTTTACAACCATTAATTAAGCTTTTATTTACAACTTATAAAGCCTTTATAAGGAGTACAACTGTATATCAGTTCTTCTACTTAATGTGCACTACTGCGGCTTTTTTTTATGAAGCCTAGTGACGTGAGCCTATACTTGGTGTTTGTGGTCTGTAACAAACGTAAAAGAACAGCCCTCCCTCATTACTACCACTGATATGCCCTCGAGCAAGACCCTTAACACCCCACTGTTCCAGTGGAGCTGGTCATAACCAGCAGATCAGTGGTTGGTTGTAGTGGGCAGTTTCAGGTGTGAATCTTGTAGTGTGATAAAAAACAGGGCATTCCTGCAGAAGAGAGCCTGATTCTCAGTCTAGATTTCCTAAATGCAAAAAATGTTTAAATGTCCTGCATGAAAGGGAAATCAGAGTGCTATTTCCTTCTGCATATTAATGTTTCCAGTAAAAAACATGCAATTAGGGAGAGACTTGTTGCAGGAGCCAGACGCGCTAAATGAGCGTTAATGCAGTGTCCCAGCAGCCATCCAGCAGTCATTAACCAAGGTGACTCTTTCCAGACTGGGAGCTCTCAGTGAACACAGTCAGACTGGGACTGAACACCACCCTTGAGATGGCTTGCTTGACAGGTTTGGCCCTTGGCAGCCTGGGACTGAGTCAGCTAACTTATCTGCACAACTAACCGAGCTAACGGCAGTTAGCAGTTTGCTACGTCAGCAACAAGTAAAGCTCTTTTTGCATTAGGAAATTCTGTAACCTTGATACTGTCTCAGTGTCTGTGTTTTGTCCTGGTTCAGCCGTGTTCACTGGGGGACCTTTTCCACCAAATTAGCTCTGATTCTTGAACTGGCTCCATTCAAGATTTTTGGACCTTACCTACCTAGTGAACCAGCCTGCATTTTCACCAGTTTTGAGTGGAATTATTGTAATCAAGGATGTCATCAACAGAGGGAACATGCCCACTGAAAACAAACTTGTTCTGGCTCTAGCACCTAAATTTGAACCAGAATGGGGCCGGTTCCATGTTGGTGGAAAAGGCTCACAGGGGGCTGCTGAGCCTGGTTCTTGTAGAAACTCAGAGTCAGAATTGAAGCATTTTCTCCCTAAGATATGATCCAGTTCAACCCAAATTAGTGAATAGAGTCATTAAGTTGTGCTTTTGTACAAGTTATAAAGTTTTGTTTTGTACGGTAATATTAATCAGTGAGGCCTGGCCTGCAGCCCATTGTATGTTCCATGTAGCTAACTTTAGCCAGCTGCTGAAGCAGTACACTGTTCGATGCCTTGAACACAATCACAGGTAACACTTTCCTCAGAGTGAATAGTGGGCTTGTAACAACAGTGTTTTGAGGTAACAGAACAAGGTCTGAGGTGGTGAATATTTTGGAAGACACACCGAGGTAACATGCTGTTGCTAGTTAGCTCACTAATGAATCTGAGCCTGAGCTCTGCACCACTAAAAGTTCACAACTGATTGACAGGTAGATGTCATGATATTACTGGCTGATACTGGTTGGTTCTGACTTACATAAGCACACTAATATTCACAAACAGAGTGTATCTGTGATGTGAGTCTGATATCCATTGACTGACTTATTTCAATATTGGGCCAATTGGATAGGACTGGTCCCACTTGTTTTTCATTTCATCTCAAGTTTAAAAATATGTCCTGACTTTAAACTTTGTTTATGCACTGTTTTGTGCTTTCCATTTCCTCCATTTTTTTCCATTATCCTCATTTGGGTGTTTTTACCTTTAATAAGGAGGTTTTCTGTCAAGATATCTCAAAAACGCAGAGATTTGGCGCAGGTTGGGTTATGAGATGTTTGCCATAATTCTTTCAGCTGAAACTTAGTGAGACAGGTGGTTTATTGAAAGTTCCAGGTAAGGATTACAGAGTCAAGAGACATCAAGGCTGCAGTTTTCCTTCAATAAAAGGCAGTGTGCACCTCCACCCTGAGTGCATTACTCCGCCGGTTTTCATCTCAGGATGGTGACGACCCCCTATCCACCAACACCAACACCACCACCTCCCACCCTCCCGGTGAAGTGATATCACACGGTTTACAGCTGACACTGTCGCACCCCGCCCCACCGGGACCGGCGGGCAGCGGGTGCCAAACAAACCGCCCCCCGGGAGCCGCGCTGCGCTGAGGACGCGGCCATGCCGAGCGATGACACTCAGCAGCCGGACTACTGCCGCCTCATCGTCTCATCATCCGTCTCCAGCGCTGCTTCACTGAGGAGGAGGAGGATGCCATGAGATTTCCCACAGGCCCTCACTGGCACCTGGCTGTGCGTGAACCTGGGGGAAAGAGGGGATAACCGACCGACGGCGGAGAATGACGTGATGGTTGTGGTTGTAGAGCGAGCGCAGGGGGGCTCCGGGCGTCTTTAATGACCGGTGGGGAGAGGAAACCACTGGACTTTATTGTGTGTGGAGCCGCGACAGAGACTGGACCGACCTCAATTATATACATTTATAAAAAGGAACCAGTCTCTCAAACAGGTTGCTGAGATATCCTTCAGTCTGAAAGGTAAGGCATCTGAGACTATCCGTGCGCCACGGAGCGGCTCTGCGGATCAATTTATCTGCTTAATTGATTGAAAATTAGGCTAATCAGTGATGAAACAGCTGCTAAATTGACCTCCAGCCGCCAATTCAGTTAAAAGATTAGCTATGTGCAAATTAGAGAGGTATTAATTCACGTTTTTATCATGAGAAGAGGTCATGGGCTGTATAGTGCAGTTTGACATTACTTGCAATGATGTGCATCGTGAATTAATCACATAATCTGAAAAGTAAAGTGAGGTTTATCATCTATCTTATTCCTGCTTATGTGAATCTAACATGCATCAAGCTGTGGTGTAACTACATTATTTTCATTATCGATTAATCTGCCTACTATTTTCATGAATAATTGATCAATTGTTTATAAAATGTCAAAAGATTGTAATAAATGCTCATCACATTTTCCCAGAGCCAAAAGTGACATCTTCAAATTACTTCTTTTGTCCAACTATCACTCCAAAACCCAAAGATTCTTCATGTATTTCCATAAATGACAAAGAAGATGACCAAATCCTCACATTTAAAAAGGTGGAACCAGCAAATGTTTGACGTTTATGCATGAAAAATGACTGAAAACGATTAATTTGATTATCAGAATAGTTGTCGACTAATTTTCTTACAACCGATTAATCGATTAATCGACTAATCGTTACAGCTCTAATTATACTGAAAGGGAAATAGAGTTTATGGTAGAGCTGCATCGAATAATTATTTCCTTATCAGGTAATCTGATGATGATTTTCAGGATTCATTAATTGTCTATAAAATGTCAGAAAACCCAGAAAAAAGCTCAGCACTATTTCCCAGAGCCCAAAGTGACATGTTAAAATTGCTTTTTTTTAATCCAACTAACAGCCCAAAACCCAAAGACTCTTAATTTACTATGATAAAATGACAAAGAAAAGCCACAAATCCTCATATTTAATAAGCTGGAACCTGAAATGTTTAAAAAATGACTGAAACAATTAATCGGTTTTAATTTTCTTTCAGTTGACTAACTGATTAATCAACTAATCATTGCAGCCCTAATTATACCAAAAGAGAAACAAAGAGACTTCATTTATTGTCAGAAATGAGAAAGAAAAGCAGCAAATCCAGACATTTAATAAGTTGAAACCAGCAAATATTTGATGTTTTTGCTTAAAAACGATTAATCAGTTATCAAACTAGTTAGCAACAAATTTTCTTTTGATCAATTAATCAATTAATCGACTAATCTTTGCAGCTCTAATTATAAGAAAAAAGAAATAAAGAGAGTTTGTAAGCATTGGTGACAATAATCTGTACTTTATCCTGCATGATTGTGGCTATTTAAGTGCGGATTTTATGTTTTATTTCTTTTTTTCTTTTTTGTGGCATTAATTTAATCCAGGTTTATAAAATATAAGGTGTTGTAAACTATAAATAAACCAGTTTCTTTCATGTAATCATCTATGAGCATTGACTCAACGTGAACGAGACACTGAGGAGGAGGATAAATGCAGGAGTGATGAATGACATGAGAGTGATTAATGAATGAATTTATGAAACCAGGCTTATTCACCATAGCTACAGTGCTGACCACCTTACTGCTCAAGCATCACTGTTACAACTGATGTCATGTCTATTTTTCTTTTTCTTTTTTTTTTCTGCTTTCCCAGGGGGCTTTGCAGTACAATCAATGATGCTATCCCCCAGATGGTGACTTCTACAGGTACGGAGTGTGTTTGAGCATGCTTATTATCTCTCTCTGTACACACACTGAGTGTTTGCCAGACTAGCATAGGTCAAAAGGGAGGCAACTAGAAACCTTTTGCCACAAGCTTGTTCGTGTGGTGTCTCTGATCTCTGCTCTGCACCACAGGGATCTTGCTCTGGGCGAACTGTGTAACTGAAAATGTTCACTTGTGTTTCGCCTCTTACATCTTCAACTGGGAGCTTTCTGCAGCTCATTTGGGTCTCAGTAGCTTTCCTTTTTTTTTAGTTTAACCTCTGCTCAGTCCACACATCCAGTTTATTCAACCATAAATGATCCAAAATAAATAACGCTAAGGTAATTATGACCTCTCCAAACACCAAAGGGGACCAGAGCGAGTGTTCGTGTTGGCAGTCATATGGAAAAAAACGGATGACTGAGTTCCGTTTAGACTATTTGAAAATGAAATCATCCACTTTTTCCTCCTCCCCCCTTCTTTTTTTTCTCTCCCACTCTTTGCTGTCTTTGTTCCCTCCTGCTCCAGCAGCAGTGGGTGTCTCTGTCCTAGATGTGGATGTGTTCCTCTCCTCACACGCTGAGATGAGTGCTTTCAGAGGCGGACGAGGCAGAAAAGTCCCGATTTTACTACCTGGCTAAATTGCCCTGTGATGGAAAAATATTGTTAAAGGAATGATACTTGAATAATTGAAGCCCCAGGGCTTTAAAATTGTAGGGACTCGCTGTGATTTCCAGCGCAAAGTTAGAGGCCACCTCAACGAAATATTCATATCATTATTTAAGAATGGATATATCAAGGAGCCACTCAGGTGCTGCCACCCTCTCACTCCATCTCTCTCTAAGGTCTCTGGTTCCCATCTTTCCCCTGTTGTGTAATCATCTCTCAGCTTCTCTGTTTCTGCCCTTTGAAAAAGAATTAAAACTCAGTCACTTAATGACTGTCTCTATCTAACGTCCTCTTAAATTAGAGCTGAGAATGAAACACGGACGAGTTTCTGATTTCAAAATGATTTTTGGAACTTATATAACATGCTGACTCTCTCACATAATTATATTCTGTGTTTTTAACAGCAGTGACACAAGATAATGTAATAAGACTTCAAATAAAAATTATAATGGCACTGAGCCAGGAGACATTCTCAACAATATATAGGATAAAAAAGATTAAAATGGGAATATAAACAGGCTGCAACAATTATTTGATTATTTGATTAGCTGATTCAAAGGAAATTAGTCCCTGACTACTCTGTTTTTACTGACTGCTGACTCCTCACTCCTCTTAACCAGCCAGTAGAGACTATAAGTCATTAACAACCACCAGGCAAAAAACAAGGCTTACCTGCTGGTCTGTTGCAGGCCACATTTTGGCCTTTGGTGTGGCTCTGTGACATCCATTTTGGTCTCATCTTAAACCAGAGCAGCTGTAGATCAGTTCCTTACCCAGCGTGTTATGATCCACTACAGTTATGCATGATATGAGCTAAATAAATCTCCAACATCTTGACTGTACCTCATTGCCTGTGTGATTACCATATCAGAGCTTAAAAAAATAAAAGTTGCAGACTCTAAATTCAGTTTGTTGTAAACATGACAAAATGTAACAAGATACTGGTTACTTGTTGTAATTAAGCTCAGTTATGGGGGCGATATAATCCTCTCTATGTCAAAACATTAACCTTCTGAATAGCCGTGGACGCCATGAAGGCTCAGTTTGGCCTTATACCCCTCAAACAACTATCTACCTTGTGAGGCCACAGTGGCCTTGTTGCCCCACCCCATCCCCCAAGTAACCAGCACTGGGTTTGATTTCTAGCCTGTCATGAACTACTGGAAAACCCAGGCAATTTATGACTACAGTTTGATGAATTAGTGGAAAAATAAGCCAAGAAACTCAACATATAATAATAATAATAATATATATAATATAGATTTATGAGCCTTACGAGTATTATAGCTCAGTGTTTGTAGCATTAATGTTAACAAATGTAATGTTAGTCCCTTTGACTCCCCATCTTCAAACAAGTCCAGTGACTCTGATTAGTCTAGGGATAAGCGTACATGAACCTCTGACTGAGTACTTTGTATCTATATCTTTGGTAATCTGTAAATAATAATAAATTACTTTGTGAAATAAACTGTTTATTTTATTTCAAATAAATCTATTTTGTTCATCCATTTAAACTAAAATCATCTATAACCTTGAGATAAATTCACTATTTGAATGGTCTTGAATTAATTTTATTTGATGGCCTTGTTACTCTGGCATTAGGCTTTTGTGTTCTCAAAAAATTGACAAATGATGATGATTAATTTCAGGGCCTCGGAGTTTATTGTTTATTATAAGTTTATACAGTCAGGTGAACCCAGGAGGCTTGGTTACAATACCATTACACCATGGGTGTGGTGGTGAACAGGTCGACTGTGGGTAAACTGTTGTTTCATGGCTTCACCATCAGTTGCCTAGTGGAGATCTGATGACTACTGAGTGCACTCTTGTAATTTTCTCTGTTTTATATAATTGTTAATGGGTTTAAAAGGGCATTTTTCACTATTTTTAGGAGTCGATTAGGTTCATATAAAGACAGGAAACAGCCAGTCAGCTCTGTCCAAAGTTAAGAAAGCTTAAGGTTCATGTGCTGAACTATTTATTGGTCGGGCTCAGTGAGCTGCTCAGTGTAGTCAAGACTCTAAGATGTCTCTGCTCGTCCTGGCCAAGAAATAGTCCAGAACCTAACCCCACATGAAACCACAATGTCGTTTATTCACTTTAAATTTTGTACAGATGAAAAGAAAGAGATCACAATCTGTTAATAAGTGAGTTTTAAAGATGATATTAGACCAATTTTGTGACATTTAGACAGAGCAGGGCTCACTCTTTACCCTTATTTCTACTCTTAATGCCAAGTTACGCTAACCAACTGCTGGCTCCTGCTTCATATTGAACAGTTAAGACCAGTATTAATCTTCTCATCTGACTCCCAGCAAGAAAGAATATAAGCTAATTTCCCTCAATGTGAAACTGTTCCTTTAACTTTTAGATAAAGTTGGGTTTGCTAATTAAATTTTCCTTTCAAAGCTTCTCTAATTTTCGTGCTTCACTCAGGCCTCACATGGGAGCAAAAGCTCTTAATTTCAAAACACTAATCATCACCACATCATCCCAAGTGAAACTTCCGATGGAAGCGGTGTTTTTACCTCTCCAACTTTCGATTAGGGATCTGTTTGGTGGTGATTGTGTAAGCGTGTGTGCTGAATGTGTGTTTGCGCTTGTGTGCTTCAGCTTGTCGGCATTTAGCTGACTGCGAGGATCGTTTCATTTCCCACAGAGAAAACGAATTAAAATATGACACCTCTCTCAGCTGCCTCTCATCTCTCGCTTTTCACTGTGTCAAGAGACGACAAAACTGCTAAATATAGTTCTGCAAGTGGAGGGTGAAACCTCTCCACCCCTCTCAACATTTCCAACATTATGAAGGTTGAAATTAGATGATGATGTAGTTTGAACAAAGGTATACGCATCTCACTAATCAACTGTTTTTGAGTGTGTTGTTTTGTGTTTGAAGAACAGAGAGAAGGGACAGCAAGAAAAGTGCACATTTTTAATCTGTTGTCTGTGAATTTCCTCAGGTGATATGGTTATAATTAGCATTAAACAAGAGTTAAACAATGAACTGTGCTTCACTTTAAGCTGTTAATACGTATGAAACAAAAACTTGTTTGGCACTTTGGCAGTATATTCAGTATATTCACATCTCAAAGTTTGCTTTCAATGATTTCCTAAATGTTCCTCAAGATAGAAAGTAGAGTAGATCTTTAATCTGGCCTGAAAAGTTGAGCCTGACAAAGCCCAAGCCTGACAAAATTCTGTCCGAAACCGACCTGAACCTGACCCTCATTAGCGTATTTCAGCCCAAACCCGATGACAACATTTTTCTTAACAGGCGCCCCTCTCTTTCTCCCCAATTTAGTTGCTGCCAGTTCCAGTGCCCCTCATGTATAGTCATGGGAAATTTGTCATGAGCATTTTTGTCATGTGAAAAATGCTCACAACAATTTTCCAGAGCCCAAAGTGTCGTCTTTAAATTGCTTTTTTGTCAGACAAACAGCCCAAAACACACAGGCTCTTCATTTTACTATCCTGAATGTCAAAGAAAAGCAGCAAATCTTCATAAAATCTAAGAAGCTGGAACCAGCAAATGTTGAAAAATGACTGAAATGATGAATTCATTATCAAAAGAGTTGGCGATTAATTTTCTTTTGTTTGACTAAGTGAATAATCGACTAATCCTTATCAGTCTACTCCACACAGATCTGATGTTTTCGTGTGTTTTCATGGAACATCTCACATTTTGCTTTCACTGATACAACAACCATTTTCAACGCAGCCACATTTTTGCAATATTTAGAGGTTTTTTAAATTATTTTGGGTGTTTACTTCCATCTGTTTTTATGTGCTTGTTGAGAATGTGTGCAAAAACAGGTGAATGGAAACTTTTTCCTCTGCAGTCTTCCCTTAACTCCTCTCACTCAGCCCTTTTCTCTCTCTTTCCCTCTCACACACGCACACAAATGCTCAACAAATCACTCAGCATTGCTTCTGTGTTTCAGTCAAAATCCCCGCAAATCTCAGGGATACACATCTCTCTTGTACAGTAAATAACCGGATCCTTCACTCACTGTCACTGAGGCTCGTTTGACAGACTGTCTCTCTACAGGTCACCTGGGAGTCGTACACTTAATTACTTAAAGGGAGGTTGTGTGTTGTTGGAAATCAGATGCCTGATGCCTCCTCTGAGACTGTCTCATCCCGCTTCATCCCTGTCGCTCCTCTGAGTCAGCAACTGACAGGATTTCTGACAGATCCTTTAACTCCTTTCAGAGCACGGGGTTGTTTTGTGATCCAGGGATTGTTATATGTGCGTGTTTGCTTGGATTTGTGTTTGCGCGTGTCTCCCAGCTGAATCAGACAGCTCCGAAGCCACTGAGAGTCATATATGGATTGCGTTGGTTAAAATACTCTGACAGCATTAGAGTTGAGTCTCCCAACCTCTGTCACTTGGCGTCTTTGTCTCTCCAGTCTGTTGGAAACTCTCTAATCTGAGGCTTTACCTCAACGCCCCCTTTCTAGCATAATTTTGGTTGCATGTTAGTCAAAATCACTTATTTTTGCTTCTAGAAGGATTCCATTGCTTTGTCTGTGTTGATATACATCAGAGGAGGCATAAATGTGCTATAGTAGCTTCAGCGGTGTAGCACAAGTCTTGTCATGCCGTGAAAGCCGAGGGAATTGGAGTGATAGAGCAGGAGGGGAGTGATGTACAGTGTGGGGAAAGGGGGGGATATGGCTAAAAGAGTGAATGAGAGGCAAAAGGAGGACTGAGCAGACATAAGATAGTGAGCTAGAGAGGGAGGAGATGGAGAAATGGGGAGCAGGAGAGACTTCACATCGCTTTTAAACGACATTATCGTGGCCCGTGGTGTATATAATTTAGTACGATGACGCAATGGAAGATACTGCACCGAGCGAGCTGTCTGGCAGGGAGGCTCACATGCTCATTTCAGCACACATAGGCACACATTTCTCTCTCTCTGATTGTGAGATTCAGTGTTAAATGTTTAGATTTATGATCCTAACTCAATCTTATAAAATTTTTCAGGGATTACGCCCCACTGACCTTGCTTTTTTTTTTTTGTCTCCATTCAGATAGCTGAAAAGCAAAAGAGACACACAAGAAAGAAACCTCTGGCTGGATTTGACTGGAGGCAAGCTGGGGAACATGTGGCTCCACAGTCAGACAGCAGACAAAACCAGCCAACCCTAAACCAGCATTTGATTTAAAGGGAGAGTTCAGTTTTTTTTAAGTGGGGTTGTATGAGGTACATATCCATAGTCAGTGTAGATTGAGGTCACCAAAAGAGCTGCAGCGATTAGTCAATTAAGCAATTAGTCAATCAAAAGAAATTACTATTTTAATAATCGACTAATGGTTTCAGTCATGAAAAGATCAAATATTTGCTAGTTCAGGCTTCTTAAATGTGAGGATTTGCTACTTTTCTTTGAAATTTCTGGTAGTAATTGAAGAGTCTTTGGGCTTCGGACTGTTGGTTGGACAAAAGAACTGAAGAGTCACTTTGAGATCTCAGGAACTGCACTGAGCATTTTTCAAAAAAAGATTGCAACCTGAATGTATGACAGGTGCATCGGAGGAAGATTCAACTTGAAGAAAACTAGAAAGACTCCTGCACACTGTCTCGCTTTCTACTGATTTATTAAATATTCAACATTTCGGTATGAACGACCTTCATCAGGTATACAGACTGAACATTTTCCAAATTGTTTGACATTTTATAGACTAAAGGATTCATTGATTAATTGTGAAAATAATGGGTAGATTAAGCCACAATGAAAATAATTGTTAGTTACAGCCCTGGTCAGCATGCCTGCAGTTGGGAGAAGCAGCAGGAGTACCAGTGGAAAAAGCTAAGGAATGTACTACTGCTGCAAAATGTATTTTCGCCACCTAAAAAAGTTCCACCTAAAAAAATCCACATCAGATTGTGTAGGCAATATGTGGAACATTTTCATTGCTTTGCATTGGCAAAAACAGTAATTTTACCTCGCAGAACACAGCTGCTGGTCCATCATTGCCTTGATCCTTCAGTTTGTTTGAGTTATTGTGTGACTTTGGTGAACCCAAAACACTGAGTTCAGTGGGGTAGAATTACTGATTTCACCCATGGAGTCTTGCTGTCTGACGGCAAGGTAAAGCAGTGAAATTATTTTAAATATAACATATACTTAAACTGATTTAGATTTTTTTAGGCGGGCGTTTTTAATGTGGAAAAAAAAACCATTTTGCTGCTGACCCTTAGGGCTGTTCTCAACAAAAGAAAATCTTAGTCGAATGAAATTCTGCCTGCTCTTCAACTAATCGAATGGTTGAAGTGAGGAAAAATAAAAATGCATAACATCTCTTGATTAATTAAATCAGCCACAGTGCACTGAATGTCTCTACCTGGTAGCCTGATTGGGTTCAAATCAAAGTTACACAGTGCTGCCAAGCAAATGAATTCCCACAGCTGGACCTTTTTTTTTCTCATGTAGCTATATTACTACCTTCAGGACACATCTTATAAAGTAAATTTAGTGTTACATACAGCAGCAACACAAACACAAAAACCCACACTGCCGACGGAAGTGGAAGTTTATACCTAGCTCACACCACAGTATAAACTTTTACAAAAAGCAACATGAAAGAACAGTTACTGGCATCTGATCGACTACTCTCATTGTCTTGGCTTCAAACGATGCTTGATGTTCACACGGTTTCTCTTGATTGTCCCTCAATATTACAGCATTACTCCAACATCGCCCCAGCCTGTGGGAATAGCCACATTAGCAACACGCTAACGCCAAATTCAAAAGGTTAACCTGCAAAATGAACACTAAAACATAAAACACTGCAAAAACTTTTGCATATTTAATCAGGTCGCAGCAAGCCGGTATCCATCTATTATTGAGTATGAACTCTTACTGGCCCTTGTTGATAAAGCAGTCCGGCAAAGCATATGTTGTCTTCAAAATAAACTTTTTATCGACTCAGCTACTCCGTCCTCTGAGGCTGGGGGCTGATGTAGCGATTTGTGCTGGTGCACATGATGTCAGCTACTTTGGAGTCATAGATGGATTAAGAAGTGCTTCTCCCCTTATTAAACTAACACCACCAACTGTCCGACCAATGAGAATTTGGTCGGACAAGAGCATAATGAGCAACTAACCAGAAGGTGCTTGCTGACCCTGTCCACAGCAGTACATTGTTCAGCCTTTACACTACCCTGGTGCTCCTGCTGTTTCTCCACACAGCTGTGTCGACCGCTATCCACTGTAGTTAATACACTGACTATGGTTAAGTACCTCATACAACCCCTTATGAAAAACTCTGAATTATCCCTTTAACCTTCTGGCTGAGATTTGACAGTTACGACAATACAAGTGCCAGAGCGTTTAAACCATTTCATTAGGCACCAAGACTAAAATTCACTGCAAATTACAGTCTTGGGAGGCTCAAAGCTTTTAGGAAATTACATTAATACACCAGTAATGAGAAAGAAGCTTGACATTTTTTTTTCAGCAATTTAATTGGGATAATTAAATGTTGTTCCTCCGCTGAGAAATATCTGGATGTTTTAGTTAATCAACTTGAACAGTAGATAAACAAAATCGCCTGGTGTTGTAATTACTATAATGGCAGTGCTTCAAATGAATAACTCAGCCATATAAATTAGTCTAAATTAATGTCAAAGTCATGCATTTTATATACTGCTATGAAAGGTCATTCTCTCTCAGTGCATTAATATTTAGATTGTGTGTTTGGTATTTTAATGTGACTGCCAGTAGAAAGAAATCAAGGGATCTGCACATATTCTATTTTCTTGCACACAGCTAATGTGTTGCTTTCTGTCAGAGAGACCCGTTTATGAGGTCTATTTGAGGCCAGGCAGCACATTTGCTGTGTGCAGGGGAGATAATTATGCGTGTGGACTCTTGATTTCTTTACATTTACACATTTTTTGCTCCTGTGTGACTCTGCCAATCAGAGCTATTTGTTTTGGATTATTTACCTACACTGCAAACCAAACACTGGAGGAAAGTAGATATCCAAACACTTGGCGGTGATTTGGCAGTACATGTCTGTGCATCTATATATTTTCTTGACTCTGTCTGTCAGATATCTTATGTCTTACATGTTGTCACCATCTCTCATCAAAACATTAAAGGCATTGTTCGGATTTTGTTCAAGTGGGGTTGCATGAGGTACTTATTCATAGTCAGTGTGTTAACTATAGTAGATGGCGATCGCATGCCCGCAGTTTGCAGATGTAGCAGGAGTACCAGTGTAGGAGGCTAAGCAACATACCCGCAGTCTTTGTACGGTTGCTGGAAATCCTTGAAAACACTTGAATTTTAAATTAGTTTTTTTCAAGATTTGAAAAGTGCTTGGAGTTTGGATAAAGTGCTTGAAATTGTGATTGCATTCCTTTCATAATAAATAGCTCCCTGACTGAATAGTTTGCTTTTTAGATGAAGAAATAAAATAGTTGGATAGTGGCTCAGCCAGGTTGCCAAGTCTATGTACAGACAGGTGACACATTTTGAAACATGGAACTTTGTTGTGTTTTCTGTAATTTTTTTTTAAATTTGTCTTCCTGTGGAATGCTATCATGAAACATAATTTAGGTTGCTTGTAGCATGATAACGTCTGATTCCATGTGATTAAGAATTAAAATAAAAATAAGCAATTTATATAATTTACTACAGCTGTAAGGTGCTGAATGCACATTGAGGATTCTAGAAAAAGGCTTGAATTTGACTTTAGAAAAGGCGTAGGAATCCGTCTGTCAAAGCCACCTGACTCCTTTGGCAAAAGCAGTAATTTTACCTTGCAGAAAACAGGAGTAGCTCGACTACCGCTGCCTCGATTGGTTAGTTAGTTTGTGTTATTGTGTGACTCGTGTTCTCGAGGATTAGTTTGGATTCACTGAAGTCACACAAAAACACAAACAAACTAACCAATCGAGGCAGCAGAAGACGAGCAACTCCCGTGTTCTGTAGGTTAAAATTACAGTTTTTCCCAAAGGAGTCTGGTTGCTATGAAAAGATATTTAGCTCACATAAAGTGGTAAATATTGTAAATATTATATATACCTATATATGAACTATAATGTACTCTCCCTTTAAGTTGCATGTGCGTTTTGAATGGCGCAGTAAACACATCTTTTCTGTGTTATTTGATTGCTGTATCAGTATCCAGGAGATCATATGGTGATAATTAAACATGCAGCTTTGAGATGTGCTTTTGAATCAGTCACAGTGACAGGAGATTCACGTACGAGTCAGGTTTAGTATGCTGAAACTGTGCTGCACGTTTGCATACAACATTCTGTCCATATGGCGAGTGTGCACAGTAGGTGCTGCTGCATTCAGTATGCAAATCTGGCGACATCCTGAGTGTCTGATTGCCATATAAAGTGGCCCTGTTGGAATTCACACGTAGTTTGCAGTTGCTTTTAAGATTCATGTAGTGACTCTAATTATGTGCAATTCATACCTATATCTGGATCTTATTGTGAGACCTGATTCCAAATGAAACAGCGGGTGTGATTTATGTGCTAGTGCTGAAACAACTAGTTGATTAATTTGACATTTTTGATAATCAGATCATAGCTTCAAGTGATTTATTATGAACAAATGCCAAAGTCACAACCAGGCAAAAGCTGATTCCAGCTTCACAAATGTGAAGATATGCTGTTTTTCTCTGTCTCATATTGTTCTAATTGGAATACTTCTGGGTTTTTGGACTGTTGATCAAACTAAAAACGCAATTTGAAGTACATCACTTAAGGCTCTGATCATTTGTGAGTTACCAGTCATTTATTTCAAGATTTTATAGGCAAAAAATCACTTGATTAATTGAAAAAACAGGTGAATCCATAATGATGCAATCATTAGCTGCAGCACTATATTTCTTTTATTTTCTCCTGACAGACACCTCTTTCTTCTCCTGCAGGAGTTCCAGTGAGAGGAGGATTTGAGAGTAACACTGCACAGGCCTGTCATGGTTTCCTACCTTCTCACACGCCTCCATCTCTGCGTCCCCTGCTGTCTTCTAATGTAAGCGCCCATCTCTGAAATTAACGGCTTTGTCAAGGGATGAAATTATTTTTCTTCTCATCTCATCTCTTGAAAACAAGATATTGTTAGCCACAAGGATATACAGGAGAGTGACATATTCAAGAAAGATATAAAATATAATGGGGAAGAGGCTTAATTGTTGTCTTTCTTAGAGTTAGATGAGTAGATTCATGCCACTGTCAAGTCTGTGTTGAGTACAGAGTTGTAGCTGCAGGCGCTTAGCTTAATTTAGTATAAAGACTGAAAGCAGAGGGAAACAGCCCACCTGGCTCTGTTCAAAAATACAGTACAAGTTACCTCCAAAACTTACTAATAAACACTATGCTACCTCATGTAATCAAAAATGTAAAAATGACAAATTTGTGGTTTTAATGGGAGTTATATGCAGTAAGTAGCGCTGGTTGCCCGGCAACCACACTGTGACGACAAGATTCCAGAACTGTGGTGGGTCAACAACAAACAACAGCTCATTTGAACATCTGTGAAGATAAACAAAATAGTTGAGTGAGCTTTGGAGATATATTTTTGAACCAGGCTAGCTGTTTCCCCGCACTTCCAAACTAGGGTTGCAAATTTTGTGCGTTTTCCTTAACCAGTAGTTGAAAACCCTAATAATCGATAAATCATTAACAATTTATAAAATACTAAACACATTTTTTCCTAATTCATTTCTCCTGTTTTTTTGGTCATTTTTTCTCATTTTAAGACTAAGTTGTAAGTTTCCGTATTCCGTATAACAAATGGCTCTGTCAGACAAAACAAGGCAAATGAGGTGCAGTTACTGCCATGCCTACTGATGAAATATCCATGAATACATTTTTAACTGGTTAAATTCTTATCTGCAATTAATCGATCATCACAAACGTGCTGCCGCAGCATTTTGTATTTTTCGTTTGTATATCAAAGTTTTCATTGTTTGTGATCAGATCACCTTATTGGCTACTAAAATGCAGATGAAATGTTTGGACATTAACTCAAATTGTACTCAGTACTCAAGTATGGTTTTAAAAGTAACTGCTGTAAGTAGATTACATCTTGCAATGCAAATTTAAGTGTGAGTAAAAGTACAGATGTGAAAATCTACTCATAAAAGTACAAGTTCCCCCCAAAAATACTTAATTAAAGTAATGTGAGTATTTGTAATTAGTTACTTCCACCTTACTGGAGGTCCTGAATCACCCTCACTATCCTGCTTATTACACAGTTACTTACCAAAAAAACAATACTTTGACAGAATATTGAGTTGAAATTATTTTCACTAATGTCTTCCAGGATATATGGTCAGAACTACATCCATGGCAGCTCTTACTCATTGTAGCCGTCTGCTATTCAGAAATAACACACCATAGAAAGCCTAACTGACCAATCACAGTCGAAGTATAAATCAGTAAGCCGTGTGATAAATCAACTTCATTGATTGCATCAGTGTTAATATTGAGTTTTATTTATACGTGCAAGTACCAGCTATGGATGCTTTGCAGCCATATGTCAATGCTTTGATGATACTTTGTTCTTTTCACCATGTGGGAGACTGTGGTACTGCAGCTGTCAGACCCACAATTTCAATTACATTTCGGATGTCGACGGTTTTCTGACTCTGTTTCTCTGAATTACTGCCTGAACAGTATGATGTCAGCACAGCCTTAGACAGAGGAGTGATCTCATTCTCATCTCATCATCTCACTCTCATCTCACTCTCAGAAAGAAAACAAAGATGCAGAGAAACAGAACAAAGATGCAAATGCAGCCACACAGACACACAATAAACCTATGTGAATATGAGGGCTCAGTGGTTGGATGAGAATAAAAATAATAATGTGAGCCCAAATGAACATCTTTTGGAAAATGTGTCAAACAGCTCCCTCTACCATTTCATATTTCATGTGTGGTGATGTAATTTTGGATTCCAGGATTTTATTGTTTAGTGGTTGTAAGTTTTGTGTGCTGTCTTGGGACTAAGTTGGAAATAAATGTTTTCACTTTGATATGTGTGTTTGTTTGTTTTTTGTTGTTGTTGTTGTTTTGTTTTTTTGAGTCTGTAATCACCATAAACATCAAATGAGGTGAGTGAGTGGTGTTCATCCCTCATTTAGTGTTTCACTTGTAGAATCTGTGTAAATGAAGCTGGTCTGTAGGTTTTCAGTGTGTTTTTTTTTTTTTTTTTTTTATCTGTGTGGCCTGAAACTACCCCAGCTGCACGATAAGTTACAACATGTTTCATCAGTTGAGGTTACATCATGATGTTACATTAATTTACTAATTCAGCCTACATCGGTTATCTTTGCAGGCGTTATAGAAACCTTTGTTGGACGTAAGTATGCTGAATATTCTGCAGTAAATTTTAGTTTAATCTCCAACACTGCAGACATCCACATGTCTAATGAGCTCATTCTCTTTTTTTTTTGCCTCCCTCTTCTTCTTTGTCTTCAAACTTCCATCTATCTCCTGCTTTCATCTCTGTCTGTGTTCCTCTGAAGGGTTTGATGGAGAGCTGGTCGAATGTCAGCGGGAACTATTGTTATATCCGGAGGAATTCTCGCCGGAGTGATACTGCTGTGCATCGTAGCAGTGCTCTGTTACTGTAGACTCCAGGTACCACTGTGTCTCTGTGTATGAATATGTATGCACTGTACTTAAGTTAAAAGGGGGGTTTAAAAAGAAGTCCTAAACTATTTTAATATAAAGCGTGATATAGATTAGGTCAGTGATCTGTGAATACCATGAGAAAGTTTAAAAGCAGGCAAACCTTCAGTGAGATTCATGGAGAAGGGAAATAGTCCTAAAGGGCAAATCTTCTGCACCCTGAGAAAGAAGAACAGTTGCATCTGATTCACATATTTACTGATTTTAACTAGGGCTGAACAATTAATTGAAATTTTACCTAAATTGCAATATGGCCTACTGCAATTTTCAAATCCCATTACGTGCATATTTGTGAAAGGCCAAATGTGTGTCAAAACACCATTTTAAATGATATATTTTCATATTACAGAGATGTCCTGGGCTTCACATCATATTCTACAGACTCAATAAGACATCTTTGATTGGTACAGATCACTGCAAAAATCACACTGTAATCATTTTAATGTGTTTTTCAGTGAAAATGAGAATAATGATGTAAAAATTATAATCACTGTAATATCGCAAATCACATCACATTTGCAATATCAGTCAAAATAAGCGCAATTAGATATTTTTTCAAAATCATTCAGTCCTAATTTTAACATGTAAGTGAGTTGAAAATAAAATTATTGAAACTGAACAGATCCTAAACCTATTAGGTATGTTCACGATTGATATGATGGTTCTTGGATTTTTCCTTAGTTTGTTTTGTCCATATTTATTACAGTTTCAGGTTTTACAACTGAAATATGTTTTTTGATACAAATATGTTTGTAGTTACAGTATTTTTGATTATAGTCTTTTAGCCCTTAAGGGTACACTAATGCGATTAGACAAATAAAAATGATTTTCTCACCCAATAATTCTCACCCATCTGCAGATAGAGTGGTTATAAGCCTACCTTAGACTGGAAGCAGAGGAAAACAACTATCCTGGCTCTCTCCAAAGTTAAAAAAAATCTGCCTACTAAGCACCTGTTAAGCTCACATATTTTATCTTGTTCACTAAAATGCTACACAAACAGAAATGTAAAAACATCAGTTTATGGTTTTAGATGGAGTTCTGTAGTGTAATTATCTGTACCTCTGGGGGGGGCGTCTTAGCTGGTTGCCTGGCAACTTCACAGTGATGACAAGATTCCGGAATGTTACAGTACAGTTACAGCAAATAACTAATTGTTATTTCATACATCACTGATTGTGCATGGATTGAATTACTTAATGTACTAAATAAAAAAAATGTTAAGTAGTGAACTCTGAGCTGGCTGTTAGTTGTTTTTTTGACTTTGGAGAGAGCCAGGATAGCCATCTTGTTCTGCTTCCAGTACGTATGCTAAGCTAGGATCATTGCGTCCTTGCTGTAGCTCTATAGTTAACAGACACGCACACACACACAAGAGTATGTTTTACAGTACAGTAAATACTGAACTCCCAACAACTCTTTCTCATCTCTCCCTCCCCTGGTGTGCTCCTTGTCGACTCTCTGCAGTACTACTGCTGTAAGAAGAATGATTCTGAGGTGGACATGGGCTCCGTGGTGGGAGCGGACCCTCTCTCTCATTTTCCTTGCAATGCCTGCAACGCCCTCGCCATGGACGGCACGGCTATCAGCCCCGTCTCTCTGGATCAGCTGGACACGGGTTCTCACCACAACCATTGCCCCACCTGTTCGCCGTACACCCTCCGCTCTGGACTCACAGACAACATGCGTAACGGAGGGGAGCGGCTGGGCTTCCACACCTACTACGAGAACCCGTCTGTCTCTCTCCCGCTGTCTGGCAACCCGCAGGGCTCCAACCCTCTGAGTTACTACAATCCCACGGACATGTTTCCTCCCCCACCACGCCCCTACAGCACCCAGGTCTGACCCACACTCACACACTCATCTAGCACATGCCCTTTTCTTTGGGACTAAATTCAGGTGATGGGTTATGATACAGCACAGTTACACACACGCGCCCACGTTACTGTACATGCTCACTTCTGCCACAGATTCCAGACTCGTTCATCCATGGGGGTGACCCATAAACTGAGCCCACCGACAGAGCCTCTGTGTGGGTAACAAATCCTTGGACCGAGTCCTCGGGGAGGCTGCAGACAAGCAGCATGAAACAGTGTTTTATCACCAGGGAAATGGTACAGAACTGTAGTAGAACCTCAGTGTGCTTCACACGGGGCCAACTCACACGTGGTACTAAAATGTGTCTAAACTAACTGAATCTCACATGTGATCCAATCTAAATTTAGATGTGAACGCAGTCTTTCAAGCCACATCTCAGAGTTTTTAGGGACACTTGACTATGTACTACAGTGTGAACGCAAAAGGGTCTCCTGACAGCCAAGTCATTTTAATGTGTAGGTGCTAAGGAGGCAAATTTTAAGCAATTTCTGTAAGTCATGTTAATAATAAAGTACAAATTATTCATAAACAGCTTCTGATATAAAAAAAAAAATGCATATTTTTCCCATGAAAGCTAATTTTAGATGATCAATGTGCACAACCCAAATGAATTAGATATTTAGTTTGACTTAGATATTTAAATCATAAAAAAAAACCTTTACAAAATAATTTACTGAATAATTTCCTAGCAGGTTTTCAGGGTTTAATTGTGTAATTTAGTACTAATAATAGGAAAAAATAGAAATGTTATTGAAAGGAAAAACTCTATTGATTATTAATTATTATTGCTAACTTTATCCTCCAGATTAAGTATGTTCAATTGTATGCTTGCCTGTTCACATTTTTTGTATATTCAGCTGATCTGCCGGCACTAACTCTCTAGGTTCCCCTAGCAATTAATTAGGATTAATAAATTGGATGTGTAATTGAACACAGTCTTTATTTTTCCTATAATTGGCACCAAATTACATAGATCCTGTAGGAATCGTAGATGAGGATGGTATTTGTAAATTGCAGACCCATAAAATAAAGCAGTTTTACTGCTCCTGCTCCACCTGCTGTTATTCACAAATGACGCTAATAAAATTACAAAGTTACGGGACCTGAATTAGATTAGATTAGACATGCAAGGCACTTAAAAACAAAGTTCAGCTCATTATCTGTTAGAACACTGAATCCTACAGATGTCTATATCAAGTAGACAAATAGAATAGGCTACCATGAGTTCTCAATTATTGATTAATATATTGGTTCTAGTATCTCAGACTTCTCAAGCACTTATGGATAAATTGATTGTATCTGTAAAACACCTTTGATGAGATTTTTTTGTCCGTGCCCAAGGCAGGTACAGAATAGCCATGTGAATCCTCTTCTCTGTCTGCATGGCCAGGGACATATCTGGGCTTAATAACAGTTTCTATGAAGGCCATGTCTATAATGCATTATAAGCACTGTCAAAAGGCATTATTATGCATTAATAAGGCTTTTTAAATGTTTATAATCATGCATGACAACCTATAACAAGGCTCATAAAGTATTATAAGAGGTGAACATAATGTATTTTAAGTTCAGTATTCGTAATGCTTTATAACTCCATTCCAACACTGGCAACAGTGCTTTAAAGAAGGATCTCTGTCTTGGGTTACATAGCATTAATTCTAAGTTTCTGCAATGGAATCATGTCTTATAAACATCATACGATTGCTTATAACCTGTCATTTTACTTAAAGCTCTCAAAGTCAAGTTATAGCATATTATTGATGTTTATAAGACATTATTCCATATCCAAGAAACATAGAATTTATAACCTTTTATGATAAGCTAGAGCAGTTTTCCATGTCTTTATAACTGGCTGAAGTTATGGTAGTTATAATGTGCTGTGTAACCCAGGACTCAGATTCTTCAGTAACACAAGTCCCCCACCGCCCACCACAGTCTTTAACAATAATTGAGGAATAAATAAATGTTAGCATGATAGCATTAGCAAACTCTTGATTGCTTATTTCCCCTACAGAAATCATATTCATTTAACTTTGTTGCAGTCTATATGTCTCCTCTTGTCATTCACATTCCCCCTGCAGAAGCTCTACACCCCCCAGCATGGGAACCACTGTAATAATGCAGTTAGACAATGACCCTCATAGAGAGTCTTACCTTGAGTGTTTTTTTTGCCCAGCACCAGCCATAGCTTTGTGTATACCATAAAATGAAATAAGAGCTTGGAGGCGACATCTGGAGAATTATAGTGATCGTAGGTGTTAGCTGCAGTCTGAATATATCTGGTAACATGATACAGGGTCTGAAAAGGACCACCACCTCTTTAGTTTCTGTTATTCTCTGCTGCATTGTTCCCCTCCTCCCCTCCTGTGCTGCTGTTGACTGAAAGGTAGCTTGAGAAACCCCCTCCCCCCATCCCCTCCAGCTTACTGTACATGAGGGCTAACCGTTTTTCTATTAGGTGTTTGCCAACCATAGAAACTACTAATGGAGCTTAACAGTTTCTTTTTATTTCAAATGAAAGACATGACGAGCAAAGGAGTATTTGTGCATCTTTTAATTATTTTCTGTGCAGCAGTTATTTGATGGAGTCTAGTAGTCTGCTAGAAAAGTGCGATTTTAGTTTGCTTGTATTTTCACTTATAATGAAGCAAGATGACTAAGAGGAAGCTGGTTCTGCTGTGTCTTCCATATAAGCTGATGTATTTAACATTTTCATGTTTACAGATGAATGGATGAAAAGACCGAAAGCATCCTCAGATTTTAAAGATGTTACAGGCAGAAGATACATAGGATCATGTACCATACTTTGTTGATCTTGAAGCTTAAGTTTTGTATCTTATAAGCCATTATATCTGCTATACAGTACAGTAACAAGATGCAGTGTTATTCCACAGTATATGCCTGAATCTATATATTTTTAAGGAGTATTGTAGTTTTTGTGAGGGATGTCAGGGTTTAAGTGTGTTTTACTGAGTTTGTGCCAAATGTGAGTTTTCCATCCTCTTCAACTATCCTTCCATCTTGATTTTCTCTGTACTTTCTGACACTTATGGTACAGAAATATAAGTGCTAATGAGAACCATATACGGTTCTTTGGCTTGACACCTCTTTTTGGTTCCTGGAAGAACATTTTATAAAGGTTCCACTTGGAGCCCTCTCAGAGGGTGCTACCGAGAACCCAACATAAAGGATTATGCCAAGAACCATCTCTGTGTGGTTCCACCCAGAGCCCTCTGTGGGTGTTCTAATCAGAACCTTTCCACCTTCTATGGGTGCTAACAGGAACCCACTCAGGGGGTTCTAGTGAGAACCTTTTTCTATTCCAAGGGTTTCATCTAGAACCCACACAGGGGGTTCTACGGAGAACCCTTTTATTTTCAAAGGGTTTCACTAGCAGCAAATTCCAAGGGTTTCATTTAGAACCCACCCAGGAGGTTCTACCAAGAACCATTTTATATTCTAAGGGTTATATCACCCAAGTCGATCTAAAAATATATTTTATAAGGGTTTCACCTATGACCCTCTTGTCTTTTGGAAGAAAAACCATATTGTATTATAGAGGTGAGGCAAAAAATGATTAAATCACTTGTATGTGGTGGTCATCCATCATTTTAATAGAGAGCTGAAGTCATGCCTCTTCCAGTTTGCCCCATGGGACCTAACTTCAGAAAAAGTACTGACAGGGGCATGACTTTGGCTCTCTATGATTGTTTAAATTGAGAAAATATCTTTTAACATTTAGGGCCCTTTCTTATGCTGATCTAAAGCGCAATGGAAAGCACGAGGCGCAATGGATTTAATTTATTTAAGGTGTCTGCACCAGGGGCACAGGGGTATTCCCCCTGTCCCGCCTCTTACGCCAGCAGCACACAGCGGGATACACCTATCAGCTGCGCCCAAGTACCTCGATTAATCGACAAGGAGTTTAGGCCGAGCATGCAATAAACCAATCAGAAAGTCAGCTCTGATCACCTTTATGCTGCGGTGGCAGCATAACGGTGGATTTACCAGGAGGAAACAAAGAGAAACATTTTTTAAGCGAGGAGACAGATCTCCTGGTTCGAGACATGAAAGCGTCGAGAGCGTGCAATATATGGAGACGGCAAGACGTCTCCAAAGCAGGTTTCAAGTGTAATTAGTTTATTTTACATGAATGCCTGCAAAAAGTAATACAATAAATGAGCCGTAAAAAGCCATGAAGATATATAACTGGTTATGTTTTACACTAAAGCAACTTGAAATTATGTTATATTTTATAATTCATTATTATCATCATCATTATTAAACAGCTCCGCTGGCTGGAGCTCCTGAAGAAGGAGCCAGTGGGCAGGAGCAGGGGAGATGAGTGAGGAGCGCGCAAAGCTCCACCTCAACCCAGCTGAACACCCACCTGAGCCAGACTGAGGTGCAGCTTTAACCCGTGTGCAAAATTCTGCACAGGTTATCCACCCAGCATCAGACCGCAACAGAAGTAAACTTACCTTTTTTCTTGGACTGGTCACATGGTCAGATATAATAATATAAGATCATGATTGTTTAATCCTTATTTTTCTGGATCTCAATAAACACGCAGACATGCAACAGGTGCTCCAGCTGTCATGTGACTGATCTGTTATAGACGATCTGACAGCCTTGATCCCATCTTGCACACACGTTGCAGGTCTGTTGAGATTTATTGGGCTTTATAATTATGATAATAATTCCTAATTCCTTATTACTGAGAATAATTTTACAAACACACATGCGCGAGCATGCTGTTTGACATTAATGAAAGGTGTTTGTTGGAGACGTGTGTGCAACAGCTTTGCGCCGGGTGTAAGATCGGGCCCCTAGTCTTTCCCCTAATCTTCAAATCTTCATCTCTTTTTTAAAAAAAGAGTTCCTCGGAAGCAAATGGTTGTGGGTGGAATCTCAGCCCTTTAGGAAGAACCCTTTGAGAACCTTTATTTCTAAGAGCGAGCAGAGGAGAACACAATGAGAAGAGAATGGAAATGTACATTTTGGAACGAGGAATTCACTTTGAAATTGTCCTTAAATTTAGCTGAAATGTGAAAAAACATAATGATATTTAGTAAAACAGATTAAAGATTATAAGTTAAAAGATATATAGAAGATATTTATTCCGTATATTCTCACACCACACTGTTTCCACTGAGCTGTGAGCTCCATTATTAAATCTCCTATCTTCACCTCACATCCCTTGTTGTTGAGAAGTGTGTGCTGAATTCTATCTGTAAAATACTTTTTTTTTTAATTCATTTAGATGTCCACTCAGCATTGGTGTTCACTGCCACATAGCCAATATACTCACTCAACAGATGTGGTCCCCATGGTTTGGTGAAAGGAGTTTAGTTTTTGTGCTCACCAGTTCTGTGATGACCAGTTTGTTGCACCACAAAGAGCACCTTTGCTGTATCAGAACGCCCTGTTATTTTTTAGGTTCCCTTTTTCTTGTTCTGACTGTTGAAAATTGTATTTTTCAGAAACTTCTGTATGAAACTAGAGTATGTTTTGGTAAATCCTGATACAGTGAGAAAATCCACCAAGTTTCACAAAATGTTCCTTTTTTTTGAGGAGGAATAAATGTTTATATCTGCCTGGACTTTTTTGGGGTTTGTCTTAACTTAACAATTACAGTAGATGCACAGGATGTTGAAATTACAGTTTCTGGTAAGGAAAAAATGGAAAAGCACCGAAATAGAGTGGGAAGTGTTGAAATAACCAGAGTGGCATGAATTAACAACTTGAGTAAAATCAAAGACGCAAGTGGAAAGTAGCGACAGTTGAACCTCAAAGGAAGGCAAGTGAAACTAAAAAAGAAGTGAAACTGATCTGTCATCAGGAAAAAGTGCACTGTAAAAATACTACTATAGATTTTATACGTAAACATACATTTTTTTGCAATGATCCATCAAAACACTTGTGACAAAGATATGTAATGGAGGCAGGGTATTTTACAGTTTAACAATAAACTTTGTTGTCCAAAATTATATCAGGGGTTAAATAAAAATACCAAAATCGAGCAAAATAAATAGATATATTAAACCTGAATTGGGAAAAAGGATCAAATATTCACAAAATAATGCCAATAAAGGTAACAAAGAAAAGCAATCTGCAGTATGTTCTGTTAAAAAGTTTTCATATTGGGCCATATCAGACAACTTATGTGCCAATACTGTTACACACACTAGGCAACCTGAGGTAATTTTGTGAAGATTCAAAACAAAAATAAACTTTTTCAGTCAAATAAATGTGATAATTATTCAGATGTACTTGCAAAAACAGTGTTTTCATTAGTGTGAAAACAAGTCTGACTTATCCTCAAGTGTAAAACAGACAAAACAGACACGTACTCAGTTTTCATTGTGTATGTTTTCCTCAAACTGTAAAAATGAAGGGTCTCGGGTGAGTTTAATGCGTGCTGGGTTGTCTGCTAATATGCTGATCGTGGTCCTGTAGAAGCTTAATTTAATGAGCTGATTGAACTCTGTACAGGACATGTATTCACCTCATCATTTCAAGTCAAAAGACTTAAAGTTAGAAGAAGTGTTTATAAGTTCTGAAAGTAAACACTACAAAGTTAATTAATTGACTAATTAAGCAAAATTTGTATATTTATGTGAAGTGATTACTTGACAGTTTTCTCAGTTGCTAACAAGCATCAGTCAATACTGAAGCCACTCAAATGACCAAAGCACTTCATTCATGTCTCAAAATAAACTCGTTCAACCAGAATACTGTCAACAGTTCTCTCTCAGAAAGCAGACATTGTCACTCATAACACACTAACCTAAAAAAAACAACTAACAAAAGGGAGCATTACGTAAAGGATTAACTTTAATCATTGAAGTATGAACGATTTTTCACATAAATCAGTATTTTATTACAGAATAACACATGTTCGTTTTATCAACCGCACTAATGTTTATACAAGAATGAATCAGAAATGTTCTTCAAGGTCTTTTTGTATTTTTTTCTATATCTTTGAATGTAGTCATTTACTTGTGAGGAATAAAAAGCTGAAGCCCAAACAAATTCCTGAAATTCCAGGGCTACAATAATACTGAATTTGGCCACAATATTCTGCCAAATTTTTCTGTATATTCTAGTATGATTATTGCAGAAATGGATAACATTTTACATCCTTTGTTAGTGTTTTTAACAGTTTTGAAAACAGCGTGTTAGCCTTTGAAAAATGTGGTCACTCATTGCATTTTGTGTGAAAGCCATGAAAAATGATTTACAGTTTGGTCCACGTAAAAAAACATCTGTTTTGCTGACTGCGGAGGGAGTTTTGTCAACGTGACGGCAGTTTTGACCAATGCCTGTTAACAGTTGGAAAAAAAAAATCCCTCTGTAAATTTTTTTTACAGTACACTAAAAAATTTAATCAGCAATTTCAGAACAAAAGGAGGAAATGAAGAGAAACTGTCCTTGTGACGTGACAGTGAGACTGAGAATAGGAGGGGGAAAAGTGGGTGTTATTTTACGGGTGGAGGTGGTGATTCCTCTGTTATTCTGCTTTCATGCTTTTGGTATTCTTTCACTTTTCCTGCTGGACCCGTTTGCTCTCCTGTCAGGCTGCTCAGCCCGGGACAATAATAGACTGACGGGCTTGTGTCACACTAACACCCTGGGGTGAAATATCACAAATGCCACATCATTTACTCCTTCCTCGCAGTCTGGCAGGTTTGCACAGCATCTGCGCCAGCTGGGGTAAGAGTGTGAACAAAAGGAAAAGAAAAAAATGGACGAAAATTAAAGTGTAAATTACAAAAAACTATTGATGGAGCTCATTAGCACTAAATAAATCAGAATAAAGCAGCTGACTTCAGAGGCGGGGATCAAAAACAGCTGTTGTTTGTGTAAGAGAGCAGACAGGTGAGGTGATAAGAAAGGTGAGCACTGTAGTGGGTGTGTCTAAGGCTGTCGTTCTTTCACACACTCTCTCAGGTCTCATAAACCCTGTTGAACCTGTTACTGCCCATTTACCTGTAACACTCCTTCACCTGACACTGTGTGTAGAGTAAGTGGCTCTGACTACTTATTATTAGGTGTTTTAAAGTGTAGCTACACTTCACCTGTTGGAGTATCTCTGTTTCTCACCTTTGGACCATAAAGCACAGTTTGCTTGTGTCTGGACGACTTGGACTTTGTCCTGATATTTCCTGTTCATACCCACGTGCTGGACTGACTCCTTCACAAGTAAAAACAAGACGACTACATTTCTTTGAGCTCACTTTACATCTCTGATTCAATCAAGAGATACTGGTGGTGAATCCCAACGCTCCTGGCGGATTTTACTGATTTTCCTAATTTGAAATTGGAGGCTTCAACCTTCAAAAGTAGGCGTTGTTTGTGAGTGTTAGCAGTTCCCTGGGCTGCATATTTGGGCAAGATGATGGAAGAGGTCTCTGTTATGATGGCATATGATGCCCAAATCATGGAGCAGATGAGCGAAGAGGAGATCCTAGCATGTCTGGTGGAAGAATCAGGACCTAAATTCACGGTAAGACTCACTGTTGCATGGATACATTCAATTACATCAGATTCCAGTGACTATACATTCACTTTTAGAGCACCACAGATAGATCCAAAACCTTTGCATGACTGTAGTATTGGTAAGAGTGATATGAGTCTAGGAGCCTAGGATGAACTTGAAATTACTAAAAAATAACTAAATTTCACTAGCAGATACAAAACTTCTTCACTTATTAACATGTAAAGCATTGCTAAAGTCACTCTGTGCACAAAAGTTCCTATACTGACAGTAACAGACTGCACTCTGTAACACATTCCTCTGCATGACAAATATGTGATTTGAGATAAAAAGAAACCAATTCTGATTGCTCATTTTAGATATCTAAAATATAGAAATTGTCATTTAGGCCTTAAAAAGAATCCTCCCTTCCATTATTACTCCCTCTTTTATCCTAGTTAGACTAAAACTGACAAATTTTCTAATAGCTATATTTTCTTTTAGTCTCTCTCTTTAAATGACCTGATTTCCAGACTGGGCTCAAATCCCGGATGAGCCCCCAATTTGTCATGACCTAACTGTGAGGTCAAGACCAAAGAGAGAGAGAGCGCAGGCTGAAAGCAAATACTAAGTAGTTTATTTTAACAAAAAGACTAATAGTAAAACAAAAATTTAAGAATAATATGAGGTATGATTATCAGTAAAGTCATCGGTGAAGGTGCATGTATGCGTGAGAGGCCCACATTATGGAGCAGATGAGTGAAGAGGAGCTCCTGGACTGTCTGGTGGATGAAACAAACCTAAATTCACAGTAAGACTCACTGTTGCAGGGATGCATTCAATCACTGTACAGTCGCTTTAATAGCACCACGTATAGATCACTACATGACTCTAGTGTTGGTAAGGGTGACATAAGGTTACAACTTTCTCCAAACACACAGCTTGAATTTGCTTGAAAACACTAAAAAATTACAAATTTGTGTGTTCTTGTTTTCTTACTCTCTCTGTTTTCAAAAATACCTGATTTCTGCGTGGGTTCAAATCCCGGAAGAGCAACCCAGCTCTGAGGACATGACAAAAGATTTGAACAAAGAAGACTAATAATGACACTTACTTACTGTTATTTACTCACTGTGCATTCAGTTTTCACTATTGCACCACAGATAGACCTAAAGGCATTGCATAATTCTCTGTAAGGGTGATGTAAGGTCGCTATTTTTTCCAACAGCAATCTCGGAAATTGTTTGAAAAGACCAAAAAATGACTCATTTTCACTTGCAGATACAAAACTTCTTGCTTCTTGGTTATTAGTGTATATAAGCATTGCTAAAGTCACTATTAGAGTGAGACTGATCCAGAAAAATAAAAGGGAACTTCCCACACTGACAGAGTAACACATTCCCCTGCATGACAAATATGTTACTTTAGATAGAAAGAAATGAACTCTGATTGCTCATTTTAGATATTTACGATATGGAAATTGTCATTTCAGGCTTTAAAAAGAATCCTCCCCTCTATTATTATTCTCTCTTGTATCCTAAATTATTATCTCCCCATGTGCTCAGCTCTATCTAATCTCATTCTTTATCCCTATCTGCATCTCTTTTGGGGGCCTGTTCTTGATTTGTCACACCCATACAGCGTCTGGCGCCAGATCAGTTTGGAGGAGATTGGTTTCTTCAGCTCAGTCAAATGTGTCAGATTTTTTATTTTTTTATTTTACTGTATCTTATTAGCCTAAACTCTCTCTCCTCAGGTCCCAACAAAGAAAGCTAAACTGGGAGAAGGCCTACTGCAAATAATGGATGATGAAGAAGACCCCCTGGACAAATACCTGGTCAGAAATCTCTCACCTCGTACAAGCTCAAGTGCACTTTATGTCTTCGACCCTTAACCTCAACATTATCCCACCTCTTAAAGCTACAATTTTATGGTAGATGCTATTTGCACCCAGGTATCAATAAACAACACCGCTATATGCACCAGTGTTGTAATCGGTGTCAGTGAGGCTATTTACACCGGGGTGTATTTAGTCTAGCATGGCAGAGACATGCACCTAGGTGTCTATAGCCAACAATGCCATTTGCATCCAGATTGTAAATTGTCCCTGTGGCTATTTACACCAGGTTTATAAAGCTTAACATTGCAGAGTCATGCACTCAGGTGTCTATAGCCAACAATGCTATTTGCATCCAGTTGCAAATAGTCTGTGAGGCTATTTACACAAGGTGTATAGAGTCTAGCATTGCAGGGACATGCACTCAGGTGTCTATAGTCAACTATCATATTAGCACTCAGCACACACGGAAAAGACAAGCATAATGTTTTCTTAAACCGAACCACATAGTTTTGTTGCCTAACCCTAATCTCTCATGGCTGGGTGCTGTATTTAATCCACTCACCCACCAAAATCTTCTCTCTACAGTGACTTTGTCGCTCTTAAGAGCCTAACAAGAGAGCTTGGTGAAACCAGCAGAACAGCTGCCCAATTCTTCCATGACACAAAATTTTAGTCCACACAAATGTTCAGGACTGTCAAAATGACATGAAGTTTTATGTTTACACTTATCACTTGTGAGATTTAAATATTTTTTTATATTAAATACACAAGTTTTGATTTTTGAGATAATTTTACTAAAATTTATAAAGGCTGATATAGCCTAATTACTGCAAGACCACTTAAATATGCTATAATTATATATTTTGATAGTTGCATGAACTTAAAAATGATTGTAAAATGTAAACTCCATGTTTTCTATTCTTATGACTTGTAGTCAGTTATAGTGTTCTATTAGGAGACTCACCAGCATGCATTGTTTAAAAGTTAAAACTCTCCGGAGACTTTTCTTTTATATAGTTTGATGAAAACATAAGATGGGAACGTGCTGTGTGTTACTAATACACTTTAAGGTAAGTAATGGTTGGTTGTTTTCACAATAATGAAAACTCTGACCCTGATGGATTTCTCTGTGTTTCGCAGAGGGAGAACCGTCGGCTTCAGCAGGCCAGCCTCCGTCTGGAGCAGGAGAACGACAACCTCGCCCACAGACTGATCACCAGCAAGGTCGCCCTGAGGAAGGCACTGGACAAGGTGCGATTAGCTGCTGCCCTTCACAAACAGGGTGAAAGGCTTTAATTTAAAAATGCAAACTCACCTGCTGAAGGTCTCAGAAACGCTCGAATCTGGAGGGGCCTCTCAGGAGACGGCCAAACTGTAACCTTAATGAAACTTTCCAGCATCAGAATACAAATTCAGTCTGCAGTTATGCATGAGTTCAAAGTGTCAAATAGTTATTGTTAGAATTTGACTTAAACCCTAACTGACTTAATATTTACCTGATGATAGTGGTGAGGTGCACATAATCGTGACAAGAGCGTGTAAAAAGTCCTTAAGGTAGTTGGATTGTGAAAAAAGGTTATTGATTGATTGATAATTGATCGACTAAGTAAAGTTTTGTGTGCACATAGTGGATTTTTGCATGTTATGCTTTATTTTCTTCCTTCTTTTTTATTTTTTTTATTTTCTTAATACATTCTTCAATCATAAAGCACATAAAAAAGTATGGTACACCCTTTCTACACAATCACAGTGTCCCGAGCATTTGCTGAATGTAATTGAACATAATTGTGTATTTAATTAGTTGTCCAGGATTATACAATACAGTAATTTATGAATCGTGTTATAAACATGAAAGTTTGAGTTTAAATTTTTCTAAATGTCTACACAGCATTCTGGACCTTGTTTACCTAATTTCTTGTGTTTTATGAGGTCACGTGGGCTGGGCATAGTTGCATGTATTCGACAAGATCCACACACTATCCACACACTACTAGAAGCTCCTCACAATTTTAATCGAGCAGTGTTTTCGATCTGAGTT
The DNA here is from genome assembly GCA_034769285.1 of Lutjanus argentimaculatus. Classification (NCBI taxonomy): domain Eukaryota; kingdom Metazoa; phylum Chordata; class Actinopteri; order Lutjaniformes; family Lutjanidae; genus Lutjanus; species Lutjanus argentimaculatus. Next base: position 20,862,060 of record JAWZSL010000003.1, read on the forward strand.
TTTTATCAAGCATTGTCAAACTACGTTAGGATTTCTGTTAGATCGAAGTGTTGCTTTATCAAAATTGCTGAGAGCTATCAGTACAGCGTGAGGATCTTTCGTCCGATTTTTGCCTCCAGTTTGCTTTATTTTTTGATCCAGCACCTGTAAAAGTCTTTTGGATGTGCATACACTGTAGCCTCTTTGTCCATAACTGTGTCATTTGTCCAAAAATGTTCATTTCAGGCAGAAGACAGAGTGGACGAACTCACCAAAGACCTTCTGCAGACCAGACATCGACTGCAGGCTACAGAAGAGGAGAAGAGAGGGAAAGAGGAGGAGGCTGCAATGGTAAGATTCTTTATATGTCTGACGACTTTATATCACCTCACAGGCATTATAGGTTTAATGTAATCGCTGACATGCATGGGTGAAGGATTTCTTATCTTCTTAAAGTTAAAGGAAGTTCTTCGGAGAGAGCTGGAGAAGGCTGAGGACGAGGTCAGAAGGTCGTCAGGTATCATCGCAGACTACAAACAGGTACGGATAATTACTCTATCCTTCGTATGGGATATTTTATTAATAAGGAATTTCAGTGAGGCTTAATGATTTTGATACGATGTCTTTCTTCTGCTCAGATCTGCTCTCAGCTGACAAACCGTCTGGAGAGGCAGCAGGCCGCCCACAGAGAAGAGTTAGATTCACTCAAGGTGGAGCTTTACTGTGATCCTTCCTTTTTCTACCTCTCATTTTACTGCTGTCATGCTAAAACATGCTGTAGGAAATTATTTTAAACCCTGTCTAAAAAATCTGGTCACCCAGTTCGAAAACAGTTCAAGTCTGAGTTGCTTTACTGTCTCATTAGGGTTCATCTATAAGAGCAGGTGTCAGTGGTTTTTAATTCCTGGATGTCATATTTATGTCAGAAAAGTCTTCATTCTGTATAGTCTAAAGAGTTTGCTTGTTTAAGGGATAGTTTGCTTCATTTAATGTAGGGTTATATGAGGTAATTTTCAATAGTTAGTGTGTTCACTACAGTAGATGACGGTGTGCATTCCCCCAGTTTGGAGAAGCGGACAGGAAGCACCACCAATGAAACTAAGCAATGAACTGTATGGACAGGGTTAGCAACAAAAGGTCCACCTAAAAAAAAATCAAGTGTACACTATATTTGGAATATTGTCACCCCTTTACTTTGCAATCAGACAGCCTTTCCTGACAGGAAACTGCTGTTGTAGAAGCCAAATATCACTCTCTCCAAACCAACCAAACTCCATAGACAAAATCAGTCATTTTATCTCGCAGAACACAGGAGTTGCTGGTGGACCCTACCTCGATCTGTTACTTCATTTGTGTTATTGTGTGATTTATGGTGAATCCGAACCATGTTTTTAAAGCACAGAAGTCACACAATAACACAAACAAACTAACAGATCGAGGCAGCGATCAACCAGCAATTCTGTATTCTGTGAGATATATTTTCTGGTTTCGCTGATGGAGTTTGGTTGGTTTGGAGAGAGTGATATTGGGCTTCTACAAACAGCAGTTTCCTGTCAGGAAAGGCTGTCTGATGGCAAGGTAAAGGGGTGAAAATATTAAAAATATACAGATTTTTTTAGGTGGACTCGTTTTAAGTGGCTAAAATACCTTTTTTCTCTGACCCCATCCACAGGAGTACATTTGTTAGCTTCTGTTCTGGTGCTCCTCTTTGCCTCTCCAAACTGGGGGTGTGCTGACTGATATCTACTGTAGCTAATACAATGACTATCAATAAGTGCTATCACTTCTACTCCTTTAACTCTCATTCTCCACCTTTGCAGAGCGCAGTGATGGCTTGCGCACGCTGTCAACACGTCATAGAATCGGGTGTACAATCCGCCACAGATCAGGACTCATCAGAGACTGACAGCGATGGGACGACTGAACCAGGCCGGAAAGAGGACAGCAAAAGTCACAAAAAGGCACAGCAGAGGAGGGACGACCGAGAGAAGGAGTCCTTCAGGGCCCAGATTAGGGAGCTGGAACGGGACTTGGCCCAGACCAAACTCCAGATGGTGGAGGCGAAGTGCAAGATCCAGGTACGCATATTCTGACAAACAAATTTTGGGAATTGAAACGTGCAGTATCCAGGAGGAATCACCACAGTCAATCATGCGTTGTCACTTACAAGAATGGAAATGAAACTTCAAACACCCACACTGAGAGCGCTTGTGGGTACTTTCCTGGGAATATATTCATTCTGACCACTAATATAAGAAATGTATTATTTCAACTACCTGTCCAGAGAGATTAACTTCAGCTGTGTGAGAATATTCATTGAAATTAGCAACAGAGAAAGTTTTTGGCTAATAGAACCCATCAATGTGAAGCATGCTCATTAAATGTAGGCCTATGTGAAGATTGGAAATAGGCAGGATTCCCCGGAGTCTAGACGCTGGTGGTGAAAGAACAGCATCCAAGGACTGATTAGCTTGAAGCACATTATTAATTTTGGTGCTAAATTTAAGTGCTGGGAAAATAAATTATGTTAAAATTGTGTTTTCACTGCTTTGAAAATCATTCTTCTTGAAGTATTTCAATGTATTTGAAATAAGTATATCAATATGTGTTCATTATAATATTTCTTTCCATGCTACACTAAAAAAAACAACACATAATGGTGTCTAATGAGTACATGAACATGAAAGAGTCTTTATGAATGTTGATTGTTATGACTAACTGTTCATTGAGTATTATTTGGCCAATTATGCAATTTTTAATGGAAAGTTGACACTGATGATAAATTATCATTAATAAAGCCACTAGTGTCTTGTTTATGATAACTTGACATTAATCAAAAACATAACCTGTTAATGTCTTTGTTTGACTCAAAGAAACTCAGAGATTCAAGTATATTCATAGAGGAAAACTAAATTCTAAACATATTTATATTATATATTATCATAATAGGACGGCAAAATATTTTTTAGTTTATTTCAAAACTCACAAGTTTGAAATTATGAATTTTCTCAACTTTTGTTTTACTGTGAAGTCTTTCAGAGAAATACAAGAACATTAATCACTGCACAAGTAGGGGCTGAAATTAGCTTGTTATATGAAACTGTGTGTCCTTGTTCAAGGACCTAAGTGTCAAAAAAGTAGTTTAACTAGGCAGCACAATTACAGACTTCAAACACACCCAACCGTCCTGTCACCGTCGCGAAGCAGTCCAACACTTAAGTGACAAAAAGGTAGACGACTGCAGCCATCTCTTAAATACCTTCTTTCAGCTACTACACTCATGACAGGTAAAGGTACAAAGTCCTGTGCAAAGACAAACATCTACATAAAAATCATTCGTCCCTGTAGCTTCTACTGTGTAAATGTGTTTTCAGGTGCCCTGCCTGGATGCCATATGTTGTGTTTTAATGTTGAGTATGCACATGCAAGCTAAGTTCTGTTGACAATAAAGTGTTTTTCTATTTCTATTTCCATAGTGAATTTCACTTTTCACTCTTGCATTTCTTACATACACCTGTGTTATTCTCGTACAGGAGCTGGAGCACCAGAGAGGAATCCTGGCTAATGATCTCCAGGAGGCGAAGAACAGCTGGATCAGCAAGGCCTTCACCTCCCTGCGGACCTCCAGCGGTGGGGGGCTTCACGGTATTAGCATACAAAGAGATGGAGCTCCGACTATGGGCTGGAACCTCCACGGTAGCTCCTTCTCTGCATGGAGCTCCAAGAAACTGTCGTGGCCTCACAGAGACAATCGAGAAAATGTCTGAGAGCTTGGACTGTGAGACGATAGAAGGATTGGATCATTAATTCACATTGTTATTTACAGTATGTATTCAATACTGTAGCTGTCATTTCTTGTTTTAAACACGAGAGGGAGTTCACTTTTACAGCTACTGTATAACTGTTGAAGTTATTTTTATATTTATAAACTAAATCCCATTGCCATGTAAGTTTTTGTATATAATTCTTTTATTTGTAAACAATTTAAATACAATATTAAAGCAAAAGTACGACTAACTTTTTTGCATGTGACGTGGGAAAACCTGACTCATTAACAGAGACATGACGAAATGTTTTTTTTCTGTAGGAGACAAAGAAACCGCATTTCTTGTTCCTCTTTCATTTTGACCACATTGCAGCTCTTAAATCGCTGTTAAAGTGCCGCTCAGACACACACAGGCAGAAGAGAAATAGTCAGCAGACTGTTATGCAGCGTGTTATCTTGAACTTTGACATGCAGAATAGAGCAAAAGGAACAAAGGAACAATAGGATAGAACAGTGGATATCTTGCATAAGTGAAGGGTTTGCGGCAACATTTGCAAAGTTGTTCAGACGAACTGCACTCTGGTAATAATTTCTCCTGCGTGAAGCACTGATGGCTGCGACGGTTGGCAATGTGTGTGTTGCTGTAACTCTCCTCACGTGTGTTTTTGGGAGCCAAGCACTCGACCTGCTGAGGGCGACTTCAACATCAGGGAGTGAGTATCACAACTGAGCGGAAATATGAAAAAGACAGAAAACACAATTATTCTTTTATCATTTAGATAAAGCATTCAATCAATTCAGTGAGCCAATCTGAGAAATTTCTATCATTATTTTGAGATGATAAGACATTAATTTGAGATAATAACTGGTTATTATTTTAAGACACAGTCATTATTTTTAAAGGCTAAGTTATTATTTTAAGAAGTGTTCTCATTATTTTGAAATACTAAGTCATTATTTTGAGTAACTCATTATTTTGAGAAGGTTTTTCATTGTTTTGAGATAAATAAGCCATTATTTTTGAGAATTTTTCTCAAACTTTTTCATTATTTTAAGATACTTAGCCAGTTCTCGTTATTATGATTTGCAGGATCTTTTTTTAATCACAAGTGCAGAAGTGCAAATAGTTCCTGTATTTTATGTTCTGCTCATGTTCATTCATTAAGTGTCATTTCTTCCTGCAGATCCCCCCGCTACTCCCATGGTGCATTGCTGGTGTCCAAGCTATCCAAATGTGACACTTTGCTCCTGGCCTGAACCTTCTCAGACCCCACCGACACACTACATTGCCACTTACAGGTAAAACTGAGCAAGAAAACAACTGTCCTCCTCCTCCTCTTCCTCCTCCTCGTCCTGAGTTCTGACCCCAAACCACTGACACCTTTTAGTAAAACAGACTCTGGTTGTCATTAAGTGTCATTAAGGAGCTTGTTTTTATTTGTTTTTTAAAGTGTTTTCCAGTGAGAGACACAGACAGAATGTCATCATGCAGTGTGACCTCATCCCACCTGGTTCTTCATCCTCATCTCTGATTCCAGCATCATCATCATCCTCCTCTGAACGGGTAACAGCTTTATTTACCTTTACAGCAGATACACCTTCCAGTACTGTTTACTGTTTACTGTACTCTACTGTATCTGCAGCTGAAGAGGGATTTTCCAGAACTAACTCAAAATGATTTTAGTCAAAAATGAAAGCTACCACACATCAACCATGATTATTGCGAAAATTATGATGAAATGAGTCAGGATTTTATGCTGTAATACTGATCACAGTGGAGTTTTGGGAAAACCCTTATTCAAATGTTTGTCTTGTGAGTCTGAGGTAAACAGTGAGATGAGAGAAATAAGCTGATTATAGCGGTAATCCCCCACAGCATCTATTCAAACCTGTGCATATCCATATTTTATAAAAATGTTTTCACTATTATGTATTCCAATAAAAAAAACAACAAGCATATTAATTTGTATTCTTTTTTTTTTAGGTCTGGCACTGCCTCCTGCCCAACCTGAAGCTTCTCACTGACTACATCATCAATATCACAGCAGTTTATCCTGCTGGAAGCAGTTCCCACCTATCAAGCTTCATGTTGGAGGATGTCGGTAAGAACTGAAGCCAATTTAAATATATTGACACTGAATGCATGGTGCGATTGAAATTCAGTATCGAGATGCAGTTTAGCTTGATATGTTAATGAAGTGCACACTGTTTCTTTTCTTTATCTGTCTGTGTCTCTAGTGAAACCAAATCCTCCCGTAGACGTGCGGGTTTCCCCTCTTGGTGTGCGAAACTTGATGGTGCAGTGGTCCCATCCCCCTGCTTGGGCTAACCTACACATCCTCCCCCTAAAATACCATATCCTGTACCAGTGGGAAAACAGGGGCACCCCAAAGTCTGTCAACGTAAGTAATAATCTTCATCAGCAACACAAAGTACAACGACAACAGCAGTGTGATTTTAAAAACTTTACATTTAACACGTACGCGCAAACCACATGTGGAAGTTTCACCTAAAGTTTTCAGGCAACCTGAAAAATGTTTCAGGAAGTCCCGTCATCTGTGGGAATCCTTGTCTTTTCAACTAAATTACACTGGAATGCTGTTGTTGTTTTTTTTTTTTTTTTTTTTTTTGTTTGTTTTTTTTTTTTTTTAAATTTTATTTTAACTATTTTTACTTTCATTTATAACATTGGAATATTTATACATGTGGCAGCAGCTTTTGGTTTGGTTTGGTGTTAAATTTAAACACATATGCAATAATACATCTTATAGTGTTTATAATTTTATTATTTTAAAACTTTAATTAAAATGACAATTGTTGACTGGAAAGCCACTGAATGCATTTTCTAAGTCTTGCTTTCTCTCTTGGGTTAATGACTTAAGAACAAGTGAAATAAGGTTGTGCCAGTTAATTTTTCCAATTTTTTAAAATCTGAACAACAACAAAAAAAAAAAAAAAGGATGCAGGTGAATTACAAAATGCTGTAGTACTCATTTCAGCCACAAGAGGCTGAAGTGCACCAATACCCCATTTTCTAAATAGGACTAAAAGCGTTTATGTTAATGTTTTCTTTCAGGTGAGTTACAGTTTATCTAAACTTAAGGTACATGTATTCTCTCTTGGCAAGTTATATCACATTCATTGCTGTCATGTCTTTCTTTTGGCTAGAAATATATTTTAACCAGCTCTAATCTAATTATTTTTTTCACCTGTTCTTAAGTTATAAACACAGGAGAGAAAATAATTTAGATCAGACTTTGAAAAAGGGTCATCAGATTTTTTTAAATAAATGATACACTAGGCTCAAGTGTTAAAGGGTTATTTCAACATATTGACTGTGGTGTTAAGTAGTGAGCTTTAGACGTACTGGTAGGGAGTTTTATTTTACTTTTAAACAGAGCCAGGCTAACCAGCTGTTTCCCCCTTCTCCAGTCTTTCTGTTAAGCTAGACTAATTGCAATAGCTTCACAGAGGCGGTATAAATCTTCTCATCTACTGTAATTCCCGACAGGAATAACCGTATTTATCAAAATGTCAAACTGTCCCTATAAATCAGTTGTGTTCTATTTTGAAACTCTAGCTGTTGAAATTAATATGGATGATTTAAAAAATATACATCATATATTTTCTCCACCAGCTGGGTCCATTTGAAAACACCAAGGTTGAGCTGAAGGGGCTGACACCGGGACGGCCCTACATGTTCCAGGTGTGTGCCAAGGAGCTGCTGGGTCTGGGCACATGCAGCGAATGGAGCACACCTGTAAAAATCACCATCCCGAGAGTGAAACTGTAGAGACTTTCTGTTTTATTTGTCCCACTCATTTCAAGCTAGCAGTGAAGCCAGACTGAAGAACTGCGCACATCCTCAGCGCCCATGTGCACAAGCAATGCAATTTATAATTATTGATATTTAATTTTATTTATAAAGGAATAAATGGATATTATCTGTACAGTGTACACTTTTATTGTCTTTTTGTAATACTGTTGGTGTGTGTGCTGTAAGACATTGTGATAATCAGTCAAAGTGTTATTAAAGCTCATTCTTACATCAACAGTTTATGACCCGTTTTGACCCCTTTTAAGACGCATTTGCTACCTTTTGTATCATTTGTGGCAGCTCCACATTTGTATGAAAAACTGAATAAAAACGAGGCATCTGTATTAAAGTTGTCAGTCAATTACATCCACCACGAGTGGGGTGACAAACTCAGAGTGTCTGACACCCATAGTGCAGGACGGTGGTTTGGGCAGGTGTAAATAAAACTTCTCCGGGCTGTACGTGCCAGGGCCGGGAATCGCAGAGGAATAATTCGGCCTCTTAGTCCGGCTCTGCATGGAGAAGGAGGGCTGGCGCTGGCGGTAAACATCTGGGTTGATGATGTTGTATTTCGCCGGTCCGGGGCTCATGGAGAGGTCTTCGGAGGGAGCGCCAACCTTCCTCCGCCCTGAGAAGCTGTAGCTGGCACTGGAGGGTTTATTAGGAACCTGGCAGCCCAGGAGGTTAGGAAGATTGTAGCTGGAGGGAGGGAAACAACACATAACACCTTTAAAAACAAATCACACTTATTGAATTTCTTAAAGAGCTCAATGATATCCTAAAAAAGATGCGGGCTGTGGTTTTCAGCAAATGTTACTCAAACAGGAGTAAATAGTAAAATAATTTGTTGGAAACTAATATATAAATACACATTTTACATGTGGGATTGACTCAAAATAAACCACAGTGCTCATGTTAATCATCAGGAGGGAACATGTCATCTGAAGTGATACAAGTAAAAATAGAGCTCTATGTCACAGAGAAAGAAGCGGCATTGTCCTGTAATCTGTCTGTCCTGCTGTCTTCACCTGTTGGGTGCTGGTACGGCGTCCACAGACCGGTATCTGGTGCGGTTGCCCATGGTGTAGGATGGTGGTCTGTGGTGAGCGCCGAGAGGTGGAGCCTTCTCTGGGCTGTAGGCCCCCGGCCCCGGCGTCTGGAACACCTCACCTATAAACATGACCAGATACTGGTTTGGACAGGTTTTTTAAATCACTTTTATTAACTGAAAGCAAATTTGTACATGCTTGTATGTTTGAAAAGTGTAATAAGAAAACTTTCATAAATCCACTTCTAATTTTTGGGTAGAACTAGAGGACCTATTATGAATCAAGTCTGGCTGGACCTGCAGCTCAGATCACCGGCAGAGTATTTTATATTTACACCACAGGCAAGAGAACCAAGCTCAGCAGCCTCTCACTGAACGGGGCCGAACAGTCTCCAAGACTGACGGAGGCCAGTTTGACGACAGAGAGTACTGGACTAAGCTGAGGCTTTGACCAGGACTCTGAGTCCAGGATCGATGAGGACAGCAGGCGGGGAGAGGAGCGGCATGGAGCAGAGAGGAGCAAGAGGGAAAGAGCCAGAATATTTTCACATCTAATGTTTAAAGGTTTACATTCAACCAAACCTGAGCTGGGGTTTGTAGTGGAAACACAAACCAAGACTTTTTGGGGAGTTTTGTTTTGTTTCTGTCGAGTTTGAGGTGTGTTTTAAAAATAAGCAATACAATAGAACAATAGATGTCAAAATATTTTCTTTCTTATGAGTTTATTTTGTTTATTAATTAGCCTATAAAACTTAACAGTGTTAGAGAATTTCTATTCTCTAGTCAGCATGCTAAGACCTTGGAGCCATGCCATTGAGATACCTACGCTAACTTTTAACAGAC